>CM038215.1:272310180-272910180 GCA_021442155.1 Cymbidium sinense | reverse complement strand
CCTGAACCCTTAACCCTAAACCCCAAATCCTAAACTTAAACTTAAAGCAACTAAATAAACTTAAAAAAAAAACCAAAACCCTAAAACCTAATAAACCTAAACCTAAACCAAAATCATAAAAATGGGCAGAACCTTGATGGCAATAACATCACTGTCAATGAGGCTCAGTTTAGATCTGGCGATGGAGGTGAAGGCGGAGGCGGCGGTTATCGTAGTGGTGGTGGGAGATCTGGAGGAGCTGGTGGATATGGAGGTAGTGGTCAGAGTAGTGGTGGTTATGGAGGTGGAAGGAGCGACGGAGGTTACAGCCATAGTAGTGGCGGAGGGAAAGATCGAGGATATGATGGTGGGTCCCGCTACTCAAGAGGTCGGGGTGGTTCTGATGGGAACTGGAGAAACTGAAGAATGGTCGATCTGACCTACTTCTTATGGAACAGTGTCTTTATGGTAGAGACAGTTATTGCTCTATGCATGCTCATTTTTTAACTACGTCGTCGGTTGTGTCTTAGAAAAGTTGGTGTGTTATTTTCTTAATGAAATCAAAAAGAAGAAATGTTGAATCTAAATATCTTCTCTATTAAAAAAAAATACCAAAAACACTAAATCGTAAACTAAAACTTGAACCCTAAACCCTAAACCTAAACCCTAAACCCTAAACCCTAAACCCTAAACCCTAAAAACCCTAAACCCTAAACCTTAAACCCTAAAACCCTAAACCCTAAACTCTAAAACCTAAACCCTAAACCTTAAACCTTAAATGCCAAACCCTAAACCCTAAACCCCAAACCTAGAACAAGATGATTCAATCCTCCTTTCATCAGTGCATCAAGTTCGGAAGGGATGGAATCGAATATTGTGTCAAACGAGATGAAAAGTTATTTTTAGTTAGAGAGGTTGAGATATATGAGGATGCGACCTACTATCTTCTTCAAAATACCTTTTCTCATGAACTTGGTCAAAATTCAAATACAAAAGAAAAAGAAAAAGAAAAACAATAATGAAGTGAAAATACAAGTGAACGAGAAAAGTACATCAAGGAAGAAGTAGAGCAACATATCACATTCCACCCACACTTCGTTCCACCATACAGACATATGGGATGAATGACTCGACCTACATCAAGTAGAACCAGAGGTAGATACAAAGGCAATTCCAAAGGTGGAAGAACCCCTGGTTGGCATCCAGCCAATAGGGGTTATGTTCCAGTTCATAGGAGTATCCCTACTATTCACATAGACTTGGCATCCAGCTAGGAGGATGAGTCTAATTTCATTAGCATACCAGCCAACCCCTCTCAGCGGGTTTCATTGGAGGTGACACTCGAGCCAGATAACGATGAAGACCAGGCCTCCAAGCATAGCATGAATGCATTTGAATCAAGTTTATGTGAAACTATCAGGCAGTATTTAGGAACCTTAGCTCTAACCTTGATTTTCTCCCAAAAAGTTGAAGGTTTAGTAGTTAAGAAAGCCCCCTAGTCTTCCATGGATGTCAAGCTAAAGAGACTCCTTTTGGGATCATCATCCTTAAGTCCAGAAGTTAATGTAGAACTTGAGGATAATTCATATAAAAAATTAATAGAATTACCTTTGGATTGGTACTCGCCTTGTGTTCTTAATCTAGTAAAGAAAGGTTTGATTCCTTATACATGGTCCAAGCACAGGTCAGAGTACTTCAAGAAGTTATGGAATGATAATCAAGATTAGGACTAGGATTCGGTGCATTGGATCCAGTGGATGACAACGATTAATGCTTAGTTGTTACCAATCATCTGGAATTTGATAGGTTCTTCTCAACCACACTAACTCTTATGTGGAAGTATGTTTAGAAACTTGGATGATCGTGATGATCTCCAAATCAAAGATGCACCACTAGAATTTGAAGAGGAAATCCATTCAACAATTGATAAGCTTAAAGAAATCAACCTTGGGATAGAAGAATCCACGCATACATTAGTTTGTTGCTGAATGAAGAAGAAACCAATGGCTTAGTTAGGCAATTGATTGAGTTTAAGGACTACTTTACATGGAGTTATGAAGAGATTTCTGGATTATCTCCTGATGTAGTAGTCCACAAACTTGAAATTAACCCTAACGCTAACGCTATCAAGCAATCTCCTAGATGCATGCGATTAGAAGTCAAACAATAGGTCATTTTTGAAGTCAAGAAATTGATTAATGCTGGTTTCATCAGGGAAGAAAAATACCTACCTGGTTAGCCAGTGTCGTGGTAATTAAGAAAAAGAATGGAAAAATTTTCATATGCATCGATTTTAGGGACTTAAATAAGGCATGTCCTAAGGATGAGTTTCCTCTTCCTATACCAAAATTAATGGTGGAAATCACCTCATCTCATGCACTATTCTCCTTCATGGATGGGTCATCTGGCTACAACTAAGTTAAGATGGCCCCCGAGGATGAAAGAAATACTGCTTTTCAAACCTCGATCATAATCTATTATTATAAGGTCATTCCTTTTAGCCTTAAAATGCTGGTGCTACATACCAATGGGCCATGACTTAGATCTTCAATGAACTCATTCATCATCAAGTTGAGTGTTATGTTGATGATCTAGTAGTCAAAAGCAAAGAAAAAGAAGACAATCTCTTTTGACTTGAGAGTAGTTTTCAAATGATTAAGATAATATAACCTCAAAATGAATCACCGAAAGTGTTCATTCAGATTAGCTTCAAGGAAGTTCCTTAGGTTTGTTGTCTGAAACTAGGTAATAGAGATAGATACAAAAAAGATCAAAGCTATCTTAGAAATGTCACCACCTAAAAGTTTAACTCAACTCAGATCTTTCCAAGGGAGGTTGGCGTATCTAAGAAGCTTTATCTCCAATCTATCGGGAAGATGCAATCCATTTTCAGCACTTGTAAGGATGCCAAGTTCAAGTGGGATGACAAGTGTCGATGCCTTTGAAGATATCAAATAGTATTTGGTGAAGCCGTATGTTCTAACAGCCCCTATCCCGGGCAAGCCACTTAACATCTACACTATTGTATTGGATGACTCCTTTGGCTCTTTGTTGGCCCAAGCCAATGACGAAAAGAAGGAGAGTACCCTCTATTACCTCAGCTATCATCTGATTGTTGCTGAAGTGAACTACCCACCTATTGAGAAACATTGCCTAGCTTTAATCTTTGCATTCTAAAAGCTATGACACTATATGCTTTCTGATAAGGTGTACTTGATTTCAAGAATCAATCCACTATAGTATCTCATGACATGGCTGACGTTATCCAAACGGTTGGCATGTTGGTCCATGATTCTCTCAAAGTTTGATATTACATCTGCACTCTCTACGTGGGTGAAAGGTCAAGCACTAGTGGATTTCTTAGCAAAGACACCCACTTCATGATTCCCACTTAGTGATGATCTCCCTGATAACAAATCATTAACTTAGGGGAGATTGACAACCACTATTAAGATATGTATTTTGTGGTTGTGGCTTCCTTTCACAAAGGAGAAGAACCACGATCTACTCTTCCAGGAAAGGCAGGGGCAGGAATAGTTCTCTTAACTACAGACCGTGATGTGATAAGATTCATATACTATCTCTCTAATCCCTGCACCAACAACGAAGTTGAGTATGAGGCTTTGATTGCAGGTTTAGAGTTAGCCATTATAGTGTGTGTCAAGAGCATCAACATCTACAAGAATTCTTAACTGGTCATCAACCAAATTACTGGGTCCTTCAAGGTTCTAAAACCTAAGCTTCGTCACAACCATGAGTATATCATGAAGATGTTGGCTAAAATCTCTAAGGTCACCATTTACATGGTCCCTTGAGGAGAGAACGCAATAGTAGATTCTTTGGCCAAATTTGCCAAAGAATTGGCATGTCCGGAAGACGAGTTTATTCCAATAAGGGTCCAAAATAGACAAATCCTATCCTTTATTGATGTTGAACTCCTCGAGAGACTTTCTCTAGAAGGGGAGGTTTTCTATGTCAACAAATATGAGGAGCTTGATTGGAGGCAACCGTTCAATGATTATTTGAACACTGACAGACTACCTCAAGAGAAATCACAAGCCCATCAGATAAAGCAAAAAGCTCTCTCCTATGCTCTCATGGATGGCACCTTGTACTGACAGTCTTTTGATCAAATGTGGTTACATTCTTTAAACAAACACGAAGCCCATAGGATCATGATTGAGATACATTCAGGTCTATGCGTAGCGTAACAATTTGGTTCAAAGATGAAAGCAAAGATCAAAAGACTAGGATACTACTTACCTTTGATGATTACAGACTACATGAACGTGGCTAGAAGATTCCATCAATGTCAGGTACACAGTGTGGTCTTACATCAACCACCCAACATTCTACATCCTATATTGGCCTCATGGCCATTTGAGTGTTGGGGTACTGACATAGCTGATCGATCCTCTTTCTTCCAAGGGTCATCGATTCATCTTAGCTGCCACCGACTACTTTTGCAATTGGGCAAAGGCAATCCCACTCAGAGAGGACATAGGTCAAGCTGTGCTCTAGTTTTTTAGGAACCATATCATATATAGGTTCGGGGTGCCTCAATGAATTATATCTAATAATGGTACTGCATAAAATAGCACCAAGATTAACATCTTCGCTAGGAGATAGGGTATAGGTTGGTGATACTCCACCATCTTCTATCTAGGGGCAAATGTCCTGGCAGAAGCATTCAACAAAACTCTCATCCAGATACTGAAGAAGACACTCGATGACAACAAGTGATAGTGGCATGAGCAGTTGGTTGAAGCCTTATGGGCCTACCGCACACATATAGAACTCCTCAATCTATCTCATTCTCCTTAATGTATGGGTCCGAAGCCATTCTACCATTAGAAGTTCAATTCTCATTACTAAGGATAGCAATGGGTAGAAAATCACTAAAGAGCGAATGTAAAGTTGTTTAGAAGAGCTCGATGGTTTGGAGGAGAGATGCCTACGCGATAGAACCTCGAGTTATACAAATCCAAAATGATTCAAGCTCACAACAAGCTAGTCCAGCCCTAGAGCTTTTCAAGTAGAGAGCTTGTCCTAGTTTTAAGGAGACCAATTGTTGCCCGTTGAAAGATGGGAGGCAAGTTTGAACCCACTTGGGAAGCCCCTTTTATCATAGAAAATGCCTACCAAGGATGATCTTATCAACTTATTGATTGTAATGGGGAACACCCGATGCTTCCAATTAATGGGCTCTATTTGAAGAAATATTACCCATGAAAACATGTTTGAAAACAATTATCATTAAAAGAAAAAAATTTCATTCCAATTCATCAAAATCTTTCCTTCTTCAAGCATTATTTGCTTATTTTGTGAATCTACCATGACATATTTAAGATAGGTGTAAGAGAACCTAAGAGACATCCTATCCCTCTTTCACAACACGAATACAATCAAACACAATTCCCCAATGCTACTAGAATAGGTGTGAGAGAACCCAAGAGGCATCCTATTTCGACAAATATAACTAAGTTAGGTGTAAGAGAACACAAGCAGCATCCTTTCTTGGTGGGATCACAATTTCCATTCATGGCACCAATTCATCAATTCTCCAGTGTGTTTTTAGGATAGGTATAAAGAACCTAAGAGGCATCCATTTCCTTCTAAGCCAAACACAAACACAAATCTTTTATCTTAGGCTAATTTGATGTGGGAGGTAGCCCCCTGTGGCACTCACTCATTAGTTGCTCTAAGTTGGGATAACATGCTACCTTGGTATGTCACCCTAGTAGTCACTTATCCAACGGATGTCAATTCCTGTGCTTTCTTTCTGACTTGACCATTGCAAACTAATGAGCACCTTATTAGTTTGGTAGACCTCACTGCCTAGCTAGTAAGCTACTTCATGTTGATTTTGTTTAAGAAGATGTGAGTCCCCGTGCTTTCTCCTTGAATTAACCATCATGCACTGACTAGGTCGAGAATATCTAAGGTTTAGGATGAGTCCCCTAGAGGCTCCTTTCCTCTTGACTACTCTTGAGTTGATATAAGTCCCCCAGTGACATTCACTCAGTAGGCGCCTTATGTCAAATAGCGCATGTTGAGCCAAAGATAGACTATCCCAACAATCAGTTCTGTTATAAGAGGATGTGAGTCCCCGATGCTTTCTTCCTAGGATGATTATTGCAAACTGGCAGACACCTTAGGTTGGTTGATGTTCGCTATGCTGACAGTGACTCACCCGTTGGATACACCACTCTTGGCAGATGTAAGTCCCCACGTGTTCTCCTTGAGTTTGCCACCAAATACCAACATATACTATCTTCTCTAGGGTTTTGGATCAAGTCCTTAGTGGCCCCTCTCCCCTGCGGGCACTTTACTTGGATCACGTCCTTTACGACCCCATTTAAACACTACCCAGGTTACTCTTATATTGGAATGTCCTCCTTTCCTTATAACCACCCTTGTGGTTGGAGAATTTGTTCAGCGGATGCACAGATTCTCCCTTGGTTCAGTAATTTGAGATAGGTCTAGGCTGATATAAGTTCATTCTCAGTATGATCCCTCACAAACCAATAGGGTCCACGATCAAAAAACAAACAAACAAACAAATCTATTCACTTGTGGATTAGGAATTCAAGCCCTTAGTGGCCCCTTTCCCAAGTAGGCATCCTATTTTTAGGGCAGTGTTAGCAGAACTCCCTATAGGAATTTCCTGACTATGCTTGAGTTGAGATAAGTCCTCGGGTTGGCACTCTCTCCATAGTTGCCGTTAGATCGGGTTCAATCCATTTTTCCACAAATAGGTTGCCTCGACAGTCATTCTACTTTGGAAGATGTAAGTCTACTACGCATTCTTTCTAGCATGATTGTCGCAAACCGACGGACAACCCTAGGTTGGGTTGACATGTTACCTCGCTAATGTGTCACCCTAGTGGTCTTTTATTCAGAAAAGATGTGAGTCCCCATGCTTTCTTCCCTGAATTAACCATTGCAAACCAAAAGACACCCATTTGATTGATTCAGTTCTCCCTCAGGAAGCTACTCCCTTTGGATTGGTAAATCTGAGTTAGACCAAGGCCGACATGACCCCTACTCAGTGCAGCCCATCGCAAACCAATGGGATCCATCAAAAATACAATTAAAATGAAATTAATCTTGAATATCTTTGAGCTGATTTAAGTCCCCGAGAGGTATTCATTCAAAAGTCAGCCCTTGGTCAGGTTCGATTTGTTGCACAACCAACCAGTCACCCTAATGGTTCCTTGTTTTGGAAGATGTGAGTCCCCACATTTCTGCTTAACTTGACCAATGCAAATAAAAAGGCAATCCCTTTTGTTGGATAGTCCTACTATGTGGTTGGTAGACAACCCTTTTGGATTTGTAAATCTGAATGTAGACCAAGGCCAACACGACCCCTACTCAGTGCAATCCATTGCAAACCAATGAGATCCATCAAAAATAACTAAAAATGAAATTAACTTTGACTATCTTTGAGCTGATTTAAGTTTCTCAGTGGCATTCACTCAATAATCGCCCTAAAGTTTCAATTGCTGTTCCAATGGATCACCCGCCGATCCCTACTTTGGAGGATGTAATACTACACTTTCTTCCTAAGATGCCAGACACCAAAAGGGAACCCCTTTGGTTGGATAGCCCTACCATTTGGTTGGTAGACTTTGGATTGGTAAATTGAGCTAGAAGGCCAACATGGCCCCTACTCAAGGATCTATCGCAAAACTGATTCCATCTCAAAATCCATAAAAAATTTTAAAATTAAAATCTAAAACAAATTCAACCCTCGTCAGTCGGTAGAGTCAAACTAATCAAACAAAACAAATCCAATCAAACAATCAAAACAATCAAACAAATAATCAATCAAATCAACATGCTTCTCCTCAGTGAGATGCAAATCTCTATGGTTCCTCATGTGGAATCAATGCAATCTAATTTGAACTTGCTCCCCTAGCAGAGTGTTCACATTTTCATCCCTAACCGATCCCAAAATCTAATCCCCCAGCAGATTTCACAACATCTTTTCCTCGATGAATGACTTGAACTTGCTCCCCTAGTGGAGAGTTTGCTTTCTCATCCCTGGTGGAGCACCAAATCATAAATCAATAAATCAAATCAAATTTCTCTATAGCGAGTCGCAAATCAAATCAAACCTCTCATCCTTAAACCAAACATAAAATAAAAATAAAGTAAACCTAAAATAAAGTAAAATACAGACTAAATAAAAACCTAAACATAAAAATAAACCTAAAAATAAATAAAAAATAAAACATAAACCCTAAACTAAAAAAAAAACTTAACCTAAAATAAAAATAAAATAAACCTAAACCTAAACTAAAATAAATAGAACCTAAACCTAAACCTAAAATCAACTAAACCTAAACCTAAACCTAAACTAAAAAAAAATAAAATAAACTAAAAATAAACCTAAACCTAAACAAAAAAAAAATAAAACCTAAAAATAAACCTAAAATAAAACCTTATAACCTAAACCTAAAAAAATAAAATAAAAAATAAAACTTAAACCTAAAAAAATAAAAAATAAAAAAAACTCAACTTAAAAATAAACCTAAACTTAAACCTTAAAAATAAACTAAAATAAAAAACATAAATTAAAATAAATAAACCTAAAATAATAAACTAAACTAAAAAAAGTAAACCTAAATAAAAATTAAAAATAAAGTAAACTAAAATAAATAAAAATAAACTAAATATAGTAAATAAACATAACATATCGTTTACTTAATTTTTTTTAAAAAACTTTAAACCCTAAATTCTAAACCCTAAACAAAACCCTAGACCTAAACCCTAAACCCTAAACTTACAACCCTAAACCCTTAATCCTAAATAAAATAAATAAAAATAAACAAAAAAACCCTAACCTTAAAACCTAAAATCTAAAACTAACCCTAAACCCTAAACCCTAAACCTAAACCTACCGATATACTTAATTTTTTAAAAAAACTCTAAACCCTAAATCTTCAACGCTAAGCCTTAAACCCTCAAGCCTAAAACTGACCCTAAACTAGAAACCCTAAACCTACAACCTAAACCCGAAAACCATAAACCCTAAACCTTAAATCCTAAACCCTAAAACCAATCATAAACCCTAAACCCTAAACTTACAACCATATACCCTAAGCCCTAAATAAAAAATATATAAAATATTAAGAAAATCCCAAGCCTTAAGTCCTAAACCCTAAAATTAACCGTAAACCCTAAGCCCTAAACCTTAAACCTACACGCTCAACCCTTAAATTATAAACACTAAACCCTAAACTCTAAACCCCAAACCCTAAACCTTAAACCCTAAAACTTAAAAATAAAATAATAAAAAAACCTAAACCTAAATAAAATAATAAAATAAATAAAATAAAAACTTAAACTAAAACTTTAATCTAAAAATATAATATAATAAAAAATAAAACTAAACTAAAATAAAATAAATTAAAACCTAAACTAAACTAAAAAAATTAAACTAAAAATAAAAACCTAAATAAAATAAAACCCAAACGTAAAATAAAAATAAAATAAACCTAAAATGTAATAAAATAAAAACTAAATAAAAACCAAAACCTAAAAAATAAGCTTAAAAATTAAATCTAAAAATAAATAAAAAAAATTTTTAAACCCTAAACAAAAAAAACTAAACTTAAAATAAATAAAATAAAATAAACCTAGACCTAACCTAAAATAAACTAAACTAAAATAAATAAAACCAAAACCAAAACCAAAAATAAACTAAACCTAAACTCTAAACTAAATACAATAAAATAAACTAAAAATAAACCTAAACGTAAACTAAAAAATAAAACCTAAAAATAAACCTAAAATAAAAACCTAAATCCTAAACCTAAAAAAATAAAATAAAAACCTAAACCTAAACCCAAAAATAAAAAATAAAACCTAAACCTAAAAAATAAAATAAAAATAAAACTAAACTTAAAAATAATCATAAACCTAAACCTTAACCTAAAAAATAAACAACGATAAAAAACCAAAACTAAAAGAAAATAAAACTAAAATAGATAAACTAAACTAAATAAAAATAAATAATAAACCTAAATAAAAAAAACTAAAAAAATAATAATAAATAAACTAAATACACATGAACCTACTAGTTTACTTAAATTTTTTAAAAAAACTCCTAAACCCTAAATCCTAAACCCAAAACCCTCAACCCTAGACCATAAAACTAACCTTAAACCCTACACCTTAAACTTACAACCCTAAGCCTACAACCCTAAATCCTAAACTCTAAACCCTATAACTTAAACCCTAAACCCTAAAATTAACATTAACCCTAAACCCTAAACTCTAAACTTTAAACTCTAAACTCTAAACAAACCCAAAACCCTAAGCCATAAACACAAAAAACCTTAAACAATAAAGACTAAACCATAAATCCTAAACTTTAAACCCTAAGCTAACCCTAAACCCTAAGCTAATCCTAAACCCTAAACCCTAAATGCTAAAAACCCCAAAGCCTAAAGCCTAAATACTATACCTTAAACCCTAAACCCTAAACCCTAAACCCTAATCGTAAACCCTAAACCCTAAAACCCTAAACCGAAAACCCTAAACCCTAAACCAGAACCTTAAACCGTGAATCTTAAAACCTAAAACATAAACCTAAACTAAAAACCTAAAAATAGAATAAATAAAATAAAAGAAAAAAATTTAAAAATAAAATAAAATAAAAACCTAAACCTAAACCAAAAATTAAAAAATAAATTAAATAAAAAACAAAAATAAATTAAATAAAAACCCAAACTAAACAAAAAAAATAAATTAAACCTAAATAAAATAAAAACTAAATGTAAAATAAAAATAAAATAAACATAAAATAAAATAAAATAAAAACTAAATAAAAACCTAAACAAAAAATAAACCTAAAAATACATAAAATTAAATAGAAAATAAAACCTTAATCATAAACTAAAAAAACCAAACATAAAATAAAAATAAAATAAACAAATTAAAATAAACCTAAACTTAAACTAAAATAAATAAAACCTAAACCTAAACCTAAAATAAACTAAAGCTAAACTAAATAAAATAAAATAGATTAAAAGTAAACCAACACCTAAACTAAAAAAATAAAAGCCAAACCTAAAAAAATAAAATAAAAATAGAACTCAACTAAAAAATAAACCTAAACCTAAACCTAAACTAAAAAAATAAATAAAAATAAAAAAACCTAAACTAAAATAAATAAACCTAAAATAAATAAACTAAACTAAAAAAAATAAAAAATAAACATAAATAAAAATAAAAAATGAAGTAAACTAAAAAATAAAAATAAACTAAATATACTAAATAATCCTAAACCTACAGGTTTTCTTAATTAAAAAAAACCTTAAACACTAAATCCTAAACCCTAAGCCC
This sequence comes from Cymbidium sinense, assembly GCA_021442155.1. Classification (NCBI taxonomy): domain Eukaryota; kingdom Viridiplantae; phylum Streptophyta; class Magnoliopsida; order Asparagales; family Orchidaceae; genus Cymbidium; species Cymbidium sinense. Next base: position 272,898,846 of record CM038215.1, on the reverse strand, counting down.
TAAACCCTAAATCCTAAACCCTAAACCTACAACCCTAAACCCTAAAGCCTAAAAAACCCTAAACCCTAATCCTGAACCCTAAACCCTAAAAAAGCATAAACCAGAAACCCTAAACCATATACCCTAAACCCTAAATCCTAAACCCTAAATCATAAACCCTAAACCCTAACCCTAAGCCCTAAACCACAAACCCTAAATCTAAATCTAAAGTAACTAAATAAATTAAAAAATAAACTTAAACCTTAAAATAAAATAAACCTAAACCTAAACCTAATCCCTAAGAATGGGTAGAACCTTGATGACAGGAACATCACCGTCAACCAGGCTCAATCTAGATCTGGCGGTGGAGGCGGAGGAGCTTATCATAGGTTGTGGGGATCCGGAGATGATGGTGGATATGGAGGTGGTGGTCGAAAGCGGGTTATGTAGGCGGGAGGAGTGATGGAGGTTACAACAGTGGTGGCGATGGACGGAGAGAGCAGGCATATGATGGTCGATCCTGCTACTCGAGAGGTCGGGGTGGTTCTGATGGAAATGAAAGAAAGTGAAGAATGACCAATTTGATTTGCTGCTTATGGAATTGTGTCATTACATTAGGACGATTATAATTATCTAAGGTTTTACTTTGCTCTATGCTCCATTTTTTATTTATGTCGCCGCTATTTCTTAGAAAACTTGGTGTGTTTCTTAGTTGATGAAATCGAAAAGAAGAAATGTTGAAACTAAATTTATTCTCTGTTAAAAAAATAACCAAAAACCCTAAACTCTAAACCAAAACTTGAACCCTAAACTAAAAAAAAACCTAAACCTAAAATAAAAATAAAATAAACCTAAACCTACACTAAAATAAATAAATTGAAATAAATAAAACCTAAATTTAAACATAAAATAAACTAAACCTAAACCAAAACTAAATAAAATAAAATAAACTAAAAATTAACCTAAACTAAAAAATAAACCTAAAAATAAACCTAAAACATAAACTAAAAAATAAAAGAAAACCTAAATATAAAATAAAAAATAAAACCTAAACCTAAAAAATAAAATAAAATATAACTAAACTTAAAAATAAACATAAACCTAAACCTAAACCTAAAAAAATAAACTAAAATAAAAAAACCTAAACTAAAATAAATAAACTAAACTAAATAAAAATAAAACAAAACCTAAATAAAAATAAAAAATAAAGTAAAATAAAGTAAGTAAACTAAATAAACCTAAACCTACTGATTTACTTAATTAAAAAAAAAACCCTAAACCCTAAACCCTAAATCCTAAACCCTAAACCCTAAACCCTAAACCCTAAACCCTGAATAAACCTAAACATATAATATTAAACCTATAACCCTAAACCCTAAATAATAAAAAACTCCTAACCCCTAAACCCTAAACCCTAAACACCAAACCCTAACCCTAAACACTAAACCCTAAATCCTAAACCCTAAACCCTAGACCCTAAACCCTGAACCCTAACCCTAAACCCTAAACCCTAAACCTCAAACCCTAAACCTAAACCTAAAGTAACTAAATAAATTAAAAAATAAACCTAAACCCTAAAACATAATATACCCAAACCTAAACCTAAACCATAAGAATGGGAAGAACCTTCACAGCAGGAATGTCACTGTTAAGCAAGCTTAGTCTAAATCTAGCGGTGTAGGAGAAGATGGAGGTCATGGTTATCGCAGTGGTGGTGGGTGACCTGGAGGTGTTGGTGGGTATGGAGGTACTGTTTGGATCAGTGGTGGTTATGTAGGCAGGAGGAGCGACTGAGGTTACAGCCTTGGTGGTGGCAAAGGAAGAGATCAAGTATATGATGGTCGATCCTATTACTCAAGAGGCCGGGATGGTTCTGATAAGAACAGGAGAAACTGAAGAATGGTTGATCCGATCTGCTGCTTATGGAACTCTGACTTTATAGTAGAGATGGTTCTAGTTATCTAGGGCTTTTGAATTGCTCTATGCGTGCTCATTTTTTATCTATGTCATCACTTGTGTCTAAGAAAACTTAATTTGTTACTTAGTTGATGAAATAAAAAAGAAGAAATGTTATATCTAAATTTATTCTATTTTAAAAAAAAAACCAAAAACCCAAAACTCTAAACTAAAACCTGAACCTTAAACCTTGAAACAAAAAATAAAAAAAATAAAAAAAATAAAAAACACCCTAACCCTAAACCCTAAAACTAACCCTATAAAAAAAATAAAAAGTACCCTCCCTGTGATCTGTGTGGTGTCCCCCTCCATACATCCAAAAATAAACACCACAAGGCCCTCTCACCTTATTCATTGAATCATATTAACATCATCCTTTCTTTTTGGAGTTTGGAGATGTCGATCCTCAAGTAGGTAAGGGTTCTTAAACTCATAATGTTGACTGATACACTTGGGTTAACCAGAACACTGGATAGCCTATATTTGCCAACATCCAATGTAATGTAAAGAGATGGTTTTCTCCGTCCCAGGAGTAAGTCTTCATCAGAATGTAACTAAATAAAAACCTAAACCTAAACAATAAGAAAAACATAAAAATAAATTAAAAGAAAAACCTAAACCCTAAATTAAAAAAACCTAAACCTAAAATAAAAATAAAATAAACATAAACCTACACTAAAATAAACTAAACTACAATAAATAAAACCTAAACCTAAACTAAATAAAATAAAATAAACTAAAAATAAACTTAAACTTAAACTAAAAAACAAAACCTAAAAACAAACCTAAATTAAAAACCAAAAACCTAAATTTAAAAATAAAAAATTTAAAAAACTTAAACCTAAAAAAAATAAAAAATAAAATCTAAATCTAAAAAACAAAATAAAAAATAAAACTAAACTAAAAAAATAAACTAAACCTAAGAATTTTAAAAATAAACTAAAAAAAATAAACAAAAATAAATAAACTTAAAATAAATAAAAACTAAATAAAATAAAAAATAAACATAAATAAATAATAAAATAAATTAAAATAAATAAATAAAAAATTTAAACCCTATCATATAATAAAATAAACCGACCTAACTTTAATCTAACTAACCTAAACTAACCTAAAACTTAAAAAACCCTAAACCCTAAACCCTAAACTAACCCTAAACCCTAAACCCTAAACCCTAAACCCTAAAAACCCTAAACCCTAAAGCCTAAACCTTAAACCTTAAACCCTAAACCCTAAACTAACACTAAACCCTAAGCTAACCCTAATCCCTAAACCCTAAAAACCATAAACCCCAAAGCCTAAACACTAAATCGTAAACCCTAAATCCTAACCTTAAATCATAAACCCTAAACCCTAAAACCTTAACCCCTAAATGCTAATCCCTAAACCCTAAACCTTAAAACCCTAAAAAGGAAAACCTAAACTAAATAAAACCTAAAAATCAAATAAATAATTAAACATATTCCTAAATAAAATAACAAATAAAATCAAATAAAACCTAAACTAAAACCTAAACCTAAACCTAAAAATAAAATAAAATAAAATAAACTAATAAAGATAAACTAAAAAAATAAAAAAAAAATTAAAATAAACCTAAGAATGAAAAAGCTAAATAAAATTAAAACTACACTTAAAATTAAAATAAAATAAACTTAAAATAAACCTAAATAAAATAAAATAAAAACTAAATAAAAACCTAAACCTAAAAAATAAACATAAAAATAAAACATAAAAATAAATAAAAAATAAAACCTAAACCTAAGACAAAAAAATCTAAACCTAAAATAAAAATAAAATAAAGAAAATTAAAAAAACCTAAACCTAAACTAAAATAAATAAAACCACAACCTAAACCTAAAATAAACTAAACATAAACCTAAAATAAAAAAAAATCCTAAAAGTAAACCTAAATTAAAAACCTAAAACCTAAACCTTAAAAAATAAAATAAAAAACTAAACCTAAATCTAAAAATAAAATAGTTAAACTTAAACCTAAAAAATAAAATAAAAATAAAACTCAACTAAAAAATAAACATATACCTAAACCAAAAAATAAACTAAAATAGAAAACCAAAACTAAAATAAATAAACCTAGTATAAAAAAACTAAATTAAATAAACATAAAAAATAAAATAAACTAAAATAAAGAAAAATAAACTAAATAAATAAAATAAACAAAAGAAGAAATATTATGAATTTTTTTCTCGTTAATAAAAAAAAAACAAATCAGAACTAAAACTTGAACCCTAAACCTAAAACCTATACCTTATACCCTAAACTCTAAACCCTAAAATCTCTAAACTATGAACACTAAACCCTAAACCCTAAATTAAACCTAAACCTTAAACTTAAACAATAAACCCTAAACCCTAAACTCTAAAAAAGCTAAAACCTTAAACTAAACTAAATAAAACCCGAAATAAAATAAAAAAATCTAAAACAAAATAAATAAAACAAAATACAATAAAAACATAAACTAAAACCTAAACCTAAACATAAACCTAAAAATAAAATAAAATAATAAATAAAAACTAAACTAAAATAAAATAAATAAAAACCTAAAATAAACTAAAAAATAAAAAACCTAAATAAAATTAAAACTAAACCTAAAATAAAATAAATTAAAAATTAAATAAAAATCTATACCTTAACAATATACCTAAAAATAAAACCTAAAAATAAATACAAAATAAAACCTAAAACCTAAAGTGAAAAAAACCTAAACCTATACCTAAAAAATAGACTAAAAAATAAAATAAATAAAACCTAAACCTAAACCTAAAATAAATAAACTAAACTAAATAAAAATATAAATAAACCTAAATAAAAATAGAATAAACTAAAATAAATAAAAAATAAACTAAATAAACCTAAACCTTCCAGTTTACTTAATTTTTTAAAAAATAAAAAGTAAATAAAACCCTAACCCTAAACCCTAAACTCTAAAACTAGCCCAAAACACTAAACTCTAAACCCTAAACCTACAACCCTAAACCTTAAACCCTAAACTCTAAACACTAAACCCTAAAACCCTAAAACCTAAACCCTAAATCCAAAACCCTAAAACTCTACACCCTAAATCCTAAACCCTAATTCCTAAACTCTAAACTAACCCTAAACCCTAAACACTAAGCCCTAAACCCTAAACCATAACCCAAAGCCTAAGCCTTAAACCTTAAACCCTAAAACCCTAAGCCCTAAACCTTAAACTAACCTTAAACACTAAACCCTAAACCCAAAAAACCCTAAACCCCAAAGCCTAAACCCTAAACCTTAAACCTTAAACCCTAAACTAACTCTAAACCCTAAAAACCCTAAACTAGAAAGCCTACACACTAAACCTTAAATCGTAAACCCTAAACCCTAATACTAAACGATAAACCCTAAAATCCTAAACCCTAAACACTAAACTTTAAACCCTAAAAATCTAAAACATAAATTAAACTAAATAATACTTAAAAATAAAATAAATAAAAACTTAAACCTAAATGAAATAAAAGAATAAAATAAAATAAAGTTATAAATTAAAACATAAACCTAAACATAAAAAAATAAACAAAAAAATAAACTAAAATAAAATAATAAAAAGCCTAAATTAAATTAAAAAATAAAATAAACCTAAGAATAAAAATCCTAAATAAAATAAAAACAAACATAAAATAAAAATAAAATAACCAAAAAATAAACTTAAAATAAAATCAAAAAATAAATAAATAAATAAAACCTAAACCTTAAACATAAAAAACCCTATACATAAAATAAAATAAAAATAAATAAAATAAAATAAACCTAAACCTAAAATAAAACAAACTAAATTAGAATAAATAAAACCTAAACCTAAACATAAACCCTAAACTAAATAAAATATAATAAACTAAAAATAAGCGTAAATCTAAACTAAAAAATAAAACCTAAAAATAAACCTAAAATAAAAACCTAAAAGCTAAACCTAAAAAAGTAAAATAAAAAACTAAACCCAAACTTAAAAATAAAAAATTAAACTTGAACTTAAAAACAAATTAAAAATTAAGCTCAATTAAAAAATAAACCTAAACTAAAACCTAAACCTAAAATATAAACTAAAATATACCTAAACTAAAATAAATAAACCTAAAATAAAAAACTAAACTAAATAAAAAAAACATAAATAAAAAATAAAAATAAAATAAACTAAAATAAATAAAAAATAAACAAAATAAAGCAAAGAAGAAATGTTGAATATGAATTTGTTATCATTAATAAAAAATACCAAAAACCCTAAACTAAAACTTGAACCATAAACCTAAAACCTAAACCCCAAACCCTAAACCCTAAAATAATAAACCCTAAGCCCTAAACCCTAAAACCTAAACCCTAAACCCTAAACCCAAATAAAATCCTAAACCCTAATCCCTAAACCCTAAACCCTAAACCCTAAACCCTAAACTAACCTTAAACCTTAAACCCTAAACCCTAAAAAGCTAAAAACCCAAACCTAAACTAAATAAAACTTAAAAATAAAATAAATAAAAAAATAAAATAAAATAGAAACATAAACTAAAAGCTAAACCTAAACCTAAACCTAAGCCTAAAACTAAAAAGAAAAAATAAAAAAGAAATACTAAACTAAAATAAAATATATAAAAACCTAAACTAATCGAAAAAAATAATAAACTGAAGTAAAATAAAAACTAATCCTAAAATAAACAAATTAAAAACTGAATAAAAACCTAAACCTAAACAATAAACCTAAAAATAAAACTTAAAAATAAATATAAAATAAAACCTAAACCCAAAACATAAAAAGTAAAATAAAATAAACCTAATCCTAAACTAAAATAAAATAAACTAAAACAATAAAACCTAAACCTAAACCTACATTAAAAAAAATAAAATAAACTAAAAAGAAACTTAAACCTAAACTAAAAAACAAAACCTAAAAATAAACCTAAAATAAAAACCTGAAACCTAAACCTAAAAAAATAAAATAAAAACCTAAAATCAAAAAAATAAAACCTAATCCTAAATAATGAACTAAAATAAATAATAAACCTAAATAAATAAAAATAAAATAAACTAAAATAAATAAAAAATAAACTAAATAAACATAAACCTATCAGTTTACTTAATTTTTTTTTAAAAAAGCTTAAATTCTAAATCCTAAACCCTAAACCCTAAACCCTAACACTAAATCCTAAACCTTAAAAGAAAAAACCCTAAAAGCCTAAACACTAAACCCTAAACCCTAAACCCTAAACCCTAAACTATAAACCCTAACCCTGAACCCTTAACCCTAAACCCCAAATCCTAAACTTAAACTTAAAGCAACTAAATAAACTTAAAAAAAAAACCTAAACCCTAAAACCTAATAAACCTAAACCTAAACCAAAATCATAAAAATGGGCAGAACCTTGATGGCAATAACATCACTGTCAATGAGGCTCGCTTAGATCAAGCATGGAGGTGAAGGCGAGGCGCTATCGAAGGGTGGTGGGAGATCTGAGGAGTGGATATGGAGGTAAGGGTCGAGTAGTGGTTATGGTGGAAGGAGCGACGAGGTTACAAACAGAAGGTGGCGAGGGAAAGATCGAGGATATGATGGTGGGTCCCGCCACTCAAGAGGTCGGGTGGTTCTGGGGAACTGAGAAATCAAGAATGGTCGATCCGACCTACTTATGGAACAAGTGTCTTTATGGTAGAGAGCTATTGCTCTATGCATGCTCATTTTAACCACGCCGCTTGTCTTAGAAAAGTTGGTGTGTTATTTTCTTAATGAAATCAAAAGAAGAAATGTTGAATCTAAATATCTTCTATTAAAAAAAATAATAAAAAACACTAAATCAGAAACTAAAACTTGAACCCTAAACCCTAAACCTAAACCCTAAACCCTAAACCCTAAACCCTAAACCCTAAAACCCTAAACCCTAAACCTTAAACCCTAAAACCCTAAACCCTAAACTCTAAAACCTAAACCCTAAACCTTAAACCTTAAATGCCAAACCCTAAACCCTAAACCCCAAACCTTAAACCCTAAATCCTAAAAAGCTAAAAATGTAAACCTATACTAAATAAAACCTAAAAAAATTAAATACAAAAATTGAAACAAAAAATAAAAAAGATAAAAAAATAAAATAAAAACATAAACTAAAACTTAAACCTAAGCCTAAACATAAAAAGAAAACAAAATTAAATAACATAAAATTAAATAAAAAAATAAAAACCTAAACTAAACTAAAAGATAAAAAACCTAAATAAAAATAAAATAAACCTAAAATAAATTAAAATAAAAACTAAATAAAAACCTCAACCTAAAAAATAAACCAAAAAATAAAACATAAAAATAAATTAAAATAAAACCTAAACCCTAAAGTAAAAAAAAAACCTAAACCTAAAATAAAAATAAAATAAACATAAACCTAAACTAAAATAAGCTAAACTAAAATAAACAAAATCTAAATTAAACTAATCCTAAACCTAAACCTAAACTAAATAAAATAAAGCAAACTAAAAATAAACATAAACCTAAACTAAAAAGTAAAAACTAAAAATAAACCTAAAATAAAAACCTAAAACCTAAATCTAAAAAAATAAAATAAAAACCTAAACCTAAACCTTAAAATAAAAAATAAAACTTAAACCTAAAACATAAAATAAAAATAAAACTAAACTAAAAAATTAACCTAAACCTAAAAAATAAACTAAAATAAAAAATGTAAATTATAATAAATAAACCTAAAATAAATAAACTAAATTAAATAAAAATAAAAAAACCTAGATAAAAATAAAAAATAAAATAAATAAAATATAAGAAAAAATAAACTAAATAAACCTAAACTTACTAGTTTACTTCATTTAAAAAAATAATAAATAAAATAAATAAATAAAACCCTGAACCATAAAACTAACCTTAAACCCTAAACCCTAAACCCTAAACCCTAAACCCTAAACCCTAAATCACAAACCCTAAACCCTAAAACTCTAAACGCTAAACCCTAAAACCCTAAAACTCTAAACCCTAAAAATAAAACCCTAAAACCATAAACCCTAAACATTAAACCCTATACCCTAAACCCTAAAATCTATAACCCTAAACCCCAAACTGTAATCACTGAACACTAAACCCTAAACCCTGAACCCTAAACCCTAAAAACCTAAAAACCTAAACTTAAACTAAATAAAACCTAAAAATAAAATAAATAAAAAGACCTAAACCTAAATAAAATAAATAAAATAAAATAAAAAACTAAACTAAAACCTAAACTTAAACCTAAACTAAAAAATAAAATCAAATTAAAAATAAAATCTAAACAAAAATAAAATAAATAAAAATCTAAACTAAACTAAAAAATAAATAAACCTAAAAATAAAATAACGAAATAAAATAAAACCTAAACGTAAATTAAAATAAAGCTAAAGTAAACTAAAAATTAAATAAAGCTAATATAAAATAAACCCTAAACTCTAAACCTTAATCTAACCCTAAACCCTAAGTTAAACTTAAACCCTAAAAACCCTAAACGTGAAGACCTAAACACTAAACCCTAAACCCTAAACCCTAAACCCTAACCCTAAACCCTAAACCCTAAACCCAAAACCCTAAAACTCTGAGCTCTAAACCCTAAACCCTAAACCCTAAAACTTAAAACCTAAACCCTAAACCCTAAAAACTTAAAAACCTAAACCTAAAATAAATAAAACCTATAAATAAATAAACCTAAACCTAAATCAAATAAAAATAAAATAAAATAAAAACTATAACTAAAACCAGAACCTAAACCTAAAAAAGAAGATAAAAAAATAAAATTACTAAAATAAAATAAATAAAAACCTAAAAAAACTAAAAAATAAAATAAACCTAAGAATAAAAAACCTAAATAAAATAAGATAAACTAAAAATAAACATAAACCTAAAGTAAAATGTAAAACCTAAAAATAAACCTAAAAAAAACCAAAAATAAAAACCTAAAACCTAAACCTAAAAAAGTAAAATAAAAATCTATACCTAAACCTATAAATAAAAAATAAAACCTAAATCTAAAAAATAAAATAAAAATAAAACTCAACTAAGAATGAACCTAGACCTAAAAATTAAACTAAAATTAAAAACCTAAACTAAAATAAATAAACCTAAAACAAATAAACTAAACTAAATAAAAATAAAAAATAGAAATAAATAAAAATAAAAAGTAAAATAAACTAAAATAAATAAAAAATAATCTAAATAAACTGCATAAACCTAGACCCACTGGATTACTTAATTTTTAAAAAAAACCCTAAAAACCCGAAATCGTAAAGCCTAAACACTAAACCCTAAACCATAAACCCTAAACCCTAAATCCTTAACCCTAAACACTGAACCCTAAAAACCTAAAAACCTAAAAACCTAAACCTAAACTAAATAAAACCAAAAAAATAAAATATATAAAAAAAACTTAAGCCTAAATAAAATAAAATAAAAACCTATACTAAAACTTAAACATAAACCTGAAATGAAAATAAAATGAATAAAAACCTAAACTAAACTAAAAAAATAAAATAAACTTAGGAATAAAAACCTAAATAAAAAAAACTAAAAATAAAATAAAAATAAAATAAACCTGAAATAAAATAAAATAAAAACTAAATAAAAACTTAAACCTAAAAACTAAACCTAAAAAAATCCTAAAAATAAATAAAAAATAAATCCTAAAGTTTAAATTATAAAATTACCTAAACCTAAAATAAAAAAATAAACCAAAAAAAAATAAACCTAAGCCTAAACTAAAATAAAATAAACTAAAATAAATAAAATTTAAACCTAAACATAAAATAAACAATACCTAAACCTAAACCTAAACTGCATATAATAAAATAAACTAAAAATAAACCTAAACCTAAACTATAAATAAAATATAAAAATAAACCTAAAATAAAAACCTAAAACCTAAACCTAAGGAAATAAAATAAATACATAAACTTAAACCTAAAAATAAAAAATAAAACTTAAACCTTAAAAACAAAATAAAAATAAAACTCAACTAAAAAATAAACCTGAACCTAAAAAATTAATTAAATAAATCTAAAATAAATAAACTAAACTAAATAAAAAATAAAAAATAAAATCAACTAAAATAAATAAATAATAAACTAAATAAACCTAAACCTTCCTTTAATTATTTTAAAAATACCAGAAACACTAAATCCTAAACCCTAAACCCTAATTCATAAACCATAAACCCTAAAAAACCCTAAACCCTAAAAACTAATCCTAAACCCTAAACCTAAACTTAAAGTAACGAAATAAATTGCAAAATAAACCTAAACCTTAAACTTAATAAACCTGAACCTAAACATAAACCCTATGATTGGGCAGAACCTTGACGATAAGAACATCACCATCAACCAGGCTCATTCCATATCTAGCGGTGGAGGCAAAGGCGGAGGCGACGGTTATCATATTGGTGGGGAGGATCTAGAGGTGCTAGTGGATATGGAGGTGGTGGTCGAGAAATGGTATGGAAGGTGATGAGCGATGGATGTTACAGCCATGGTTGTGGCGGAGTGAGAGATGGGGGATATGATGGTCGATCCCGCTACTCGAGAGTCCAAGGTGGTTCTGAAGTGAACAATACAAACTAAAGAGCGACTGATCTGATCTGCTGCTTATAGAATTATGTCTTTATAGTAGAGATGGTTCTAGTTATCTAGGGTTTTTTATTTGCTCTATGCGTGGTCCTTTTTTATCTATGTCATCGCCTATGTCTTAGAAAACTTGGTATGTTACTTGGTAGATGAAATTGAAAACAAGAAATATTGATTCTGAATTTATTCTCTGTTAAAAATATACCTTAAACCCTAAACTAAAACTTCAACTCTAAACCTAAAAGCAAAACCTTAAACCCTAAATCGTAAACCCTAAACCATAAATCCTAAACCCAAAAAAAGCCCTAAACCATAAACTAACCCTAAACCCTTAAAAGCTAATAGCCTAAACCTAAAGTAAATAAAACCTAAAAATAAAAAATATATATAAAACAACCTAAACCTAAACCTAAAATAAAAATAAAATAAAAAATAAAAAGTAAATTAAAATAAATTAAATAAAAACCTAAACTAAACTAAAAAATAAAAGCATAAATAAAATAAAAATTGAACCTATAATAAAATTAAATTAAACATAAAATAAAATAAAATAAACCCTAAAACCTTAAACCCTAAACCATGACCCTAACCCTAGACCCTAAACCCTAAACCCTATAACCCTAAACCTTAAACCCTAAAAACCCTAAACCCTAAACCCTAAAAACACTAAACCTTAAAGCCTAAACCCTAAACCTTAAACCCTAAACCCTAAACTAACCTAAAACCCAAAGCTAACCTTAAACCCTAAACCCTAAACCCTAAAAACTCTAAACCCTAAAGCCTAAACACTAAGCCATAAACCCTACACCCTAAACCTTAACCATAAACACTAAATCCTAAAACTCTAAGCTCTAAACCCTTAACCCAAAACCATAAAACCTAAACCCTAAACCCTAAAAACCTAAAAAGCTAACCCTAATCTAAATAAAACAAAAAATAAAATAAATAAAAAATCTAAACCTAAAAAAATAAGGGAATAAAATAAAATAAAATCTAAACTAAAATATAAACCTAAACCTAAAAATAATATAATATAAAATTACAAAAATAAATTAAAATAAAATAAATAAAAAGATAAACTAAACAAAAAAATAAAGTAAACCTAAAAACAAAAAACATAAATAAAATAAAAACTAAATGTTAAAAATAAAATAAACTTAAAATAAAATAAAATATAAACTAAATAAAAACCTAAACCTAAAAAATGAACTTAATCTAAACTTAAAATAAAAAAAATAAAATAAAATAAAATAAACTTAAACCTAAACTAAAATAAACTAATCTAAAATAAATAAAACCTAAACCTAAACCTAAAATAAATTAAAACTAAACCTAAATTAAAAAATAAAACCTCAAATAAACCTCAAATAAAAACCTAAAACCAAACCTAAGAAAATAAAATAACAACATAAACCAAAAATGCAAAAATAAAAAGTAAAACATAAACCCAAAAAAAAAAAACTCAACTAAAAAATAAAATTATACCTAAAAAATAAACTCAAATAAAAAACCTAAACAAAAATAAATAAAAATAAAATAAATAAACTAAATTTAATAAAAATAAAAAATATACCTAAATAAAATAAACTCAAATAAATAAAAAAATAAACTAAATAAACTAAATAAATCTAAACCAATCGGTTTACTTAATTTTTTTTTTAAAAAAACATTAACCTTAAATCCTAAACCCTAAACCCTAAACTCTAAACCCTAAAACTAACCCTAAACCTATAACCCTAAACCTACAACCCTAAAGCTATAACCCTAAACCATAAACCGTAAACCCTAAAACCCTAAACCCTAAACCCTAAACCCTAAACCCCAAACCCTAAAACCTAAATAAAAAATAAAACCTATGCTGGAACTAAAAAAAAATTAAACCAAAAATAAATAAAATAAAACAAATCTAATCCTAAATAAAAATAAACTAACCTAAAATAAATAAATTCTAAACCTAAACCTAAATAAAATAAAATAAAATAAAATAAACTAAAAAGATTCCTAAACTTGAACTAAAAAATAAAACCTAAAAATGAATCTAAACTAAAAACCTAAAACCTAAACCTAATAAAATAAAATAAAAACCTAAACCTAAACCTAAAAATAAAAGATAAAACCTAAACCTAAAAAATAAAATAAAAATAAAACTCAATTAAAATAAACCTAAACTAAAACCTACGCCTAAAAAATAAACTAAAATAAAAAAATTAAGCAAAAATAAATAAACCAAAAATAAATAAGCTAAAATAAATAAAAAACAAACCTAAATAAAAATAAAAAATAAAGTAAAATAAAATAAAAAAACAAATTAAATATGCTAAATAATCTTAAACCTACTGATTTACTTAATTAAGAAAAACCATTAAACCCTAAATCCTAAATCATAAACCCAAAAACCAAAACCTTAAAAACCTAAACCCTAAACTCTAAATGAACCCTAAGCCCTAAACACTAAACCCTAAAAATTCTAAAGCCAAAAGCCTAAACCCTATACCTTAAATTTTAAACCCTAAACTAACCCTAAGACTAACCATAAACTCTAAACTCTAAAACAAGAATGAAAAATAAAAAAATAAAAACAACCCTAACCCTAAACCCTAAACCAACAACCCTAAACACCAAACCCTAAACACTAAACCCTAAACTGTAAACCTGAAAACCCTAAACCCTAAACCATAAACCTTAAACCATAAACCCTAAACCCTAAACCATAAACCCCAATACTTATAACCCTAAACCCTAAACCCTAAACCCTAAACCCTAAACTAAAAACCCTAAAAACCTAAAAACCTAAACCTAAAATAAATAATACCTAGAAATAAAATAAATAAAAAATCTTAAACTTAAATAAAATAAAATAAAATAAAAACCAAAACTAAAACTAAAACTAAAACCTAAACCTAAAAATAAAATAAAATAAAAAAATTAAAAATAAACTAAAATAAAATAAATAAAACCTAAACTAAACTAAAAATTAAAATAAACCTAAAAATAAAAAACCAAAATAAAATAAAAACTAAACATAAAATAAAAATAAATTAAACATAAAATAAAAACTAAATAAAAACCTAAACCAAAAAATAAACATAAAAATAAATAAAAAATCAAACCTAAACTAAAAAAATAAATCTAAACCAAAATCTAAGCCTAAAAAAAACAAAAATAAAGAACCTAAACAAAAATAAATAAACTAAAAATAAATTAATTAAAATAAATAAAAAAATAAACCTAAATAAAAATAGAAAAAAATAAAGTAAACAAAAATAAATATAAAATAAACTAAATATGCTAAATAAACATAAATCTATCAGTTAGCTTAATCTAAAAACCCCTTAAACTCTAAATCCTAAAAACTAACACTACAACCCTAAACATACAACCCTAAACCATAAACCCTAAAATCTAAACCCTAAACCCTTTATTTTTAAACCTAAATTTAAAAAAATAAACCTAAATTAAAATAAAAAATAAAGTAAACAAAAATAAATAAAAAATAAACTAAATATACTAAATATTCCTAAACTTATAGATTTAAATAATTTAAAAAAAAAATATTAAACCCTAAATCCTACACCCTAAACCCTAAACTCTAAACCCTAAAACCCTTAACCCTAAACTCTAAATTGACCCTAAACCCTAAACACTAAACCCTAAAAACCCTAAACCCTAAACCCTAAACCCTAAAGCTTATACCCTAAAAATTAAACCCTAAACTAACCCTAAAACTAATCATAAACCCTAAAATTAACCCTAAACCCTATACCCTAAATACGAAATACAAAATAAAAAAAAATAAAAAAAACTTAACCCTAAACCCAAAACCTATAACCCCAAACACAAAACCCTAAACCTAAAAACCCTAAACCATAAACCATAAATCTTAAACCATAAACCATAAACCCTAAACCCTAAGCCCTAAAACCTGTAACCCTAAAACCTAAACCCTAAACCCTAAACCCCAAACCCTAAACCCTAAACCCTAAACCCTGAACCCTAAACACTAAACCCTAAACCCTAAAACCTAAAAACCTAAACCTAAACTAAATAATACCTAAAACTAAAATAAATAAAACCTAAACCTTAATAAAATTAAATAAAATAAAAACCTAAACTAAAACCTAAACTAAAACCTAAACCTAAACCTAAAGCTAAACTTAAAAACAAAATAAAATAAAAAATAAAAACTAACTAAAATAAAATAAATTAAAACCTAAACTAAACTAAAAAAAATAAAATAAACCTAAAAATAAAAAACTTAAATAAAATAAAAATTAAACTTAAAATAAAAAAAAATAAACATAAAATAAAATAAAATAAAATAAAAACTAAATAGAAATCTAAACCTAAAATATAAACATAAAAACAAATAAAAAAAAACCTAAACCCTAAACTAAAAAAAAAAAACCTAAACCTAGAGTAAACAAAATAAATTAGACCTTAACCTAAACTAAAATAAACTAAACTAAAATAAATAAAACATAAACCTAAACTTAAAATAAACAAAGCCTAAATCTTAAACTAAATAAAATAAAGTAAACTAAAAATAAACCTAAAATAAAAACCTAAAACCTAAACAAAAATAAAAACTAAAAAATAAATATAAATAAAACTAAACTAAAAAAAACATAAATCGAAACCTAAGCCAAAAAATAAACTAAAATAAAAAATAAAAACTAAAATAAATAAACTAAACTAAATAAAAACAAAAATTAAACCTAAATAAAAACAAAAAAAAATATCTAAAATAAATAAAAAATAAACTAAATAAAACTAAACCTAAACCTAAACTTTAAATCCTAAACTTAAATCCTAAATAAAATCCTAAACCTACTAAACCCTAAACACTAAACCTAACCTTAAACCCTAAACTAGCCTAAACCTAAACCAAACTTAAACCTCAGATCCTAAACCTAACCTAAAACCCTAAACCTAAATAAAATAAATAAATAAAATAAAATAAAACTATAAACCTACCTATCCTAAATAAACCTAAACTAATAATTAAACTATAAAACCTAAATTTAAAACCTAAACCCTACCTTATACTAAACCTAAAAGCTAAAACCTAAAATAAACCTAACTAACCTAAACTAAACCTAAACTAAACCTAAACTAAACCTAAACCTATACCTAAATAACCTAAACACTAAAACCTAAACCATTAAAACCTAAAGTATAAACCCTAAACCCAAAATCCTAAACTCTAAAGTAACCCTAAACCCTAAATCCTAAAAACCCAAAACCTTAAATCCTAAACCCTAAACCTTAAACCCTAAACACTAAACTCTAAACCCTAAACTCTAAACCTAACCCTAAACCCTAAACCCTGAAACCTTAAAACCTTAAAACCCTAAACCCTAAACCCTAACCCTAAACCTTAAACCCTAAAAGAATAAACCCTAAAACTCTAAACCCTAAACCCTAAGCCCTAAACCCTAAACCCTAAACCATAAACCTAATCCCTAGACCCTAAACCTAAACCAAAAGTAACTTAATAAATTAAAATAATAAACTTAAACCCTAAGAATGGGCATAACCTTGATGGAAAGAATATCAAATAATCTTAGTTTAAAAAGGTGGCAATTATCAAAATGGGGGATCTAGAGGTGTGGATATGGAGGTGGTGGTAAGCAAATTAGAGGCCTAAAAGAGAGATGAAGGTTACAACCGTGGTGGTGGTAGTGGGAGAGAATGGGGATATGATGGTGGATCACGCCACTTGAGAGGCCTTGGTTATGATAACTAAGAAATTGAAGAACACCATCCAATGTATTTCTTATGAACTGTTTATAATAAGCTATCTAGGGTTTTGATTTGCTCTATGCTCATTTTATCTATGTTGTCACTTGTGTCTTAGAAAACTTCATGTGTTACTTGGTTGATGAAATCAAAAAGAAGAAATGTTGAATCTGAATTTCTTCTCTACTAATAAAAAACTAAAAACCCTAAACTCTAAACTAAAAATTAAACCCTAGACCTAAGACTTAAACCCTAAACCCTAAACCCTAAACCTTTAACCGCTAAACCCTAAAACCTAAACCCTAAAACCCTAAACCCTAATCCCTAAACCTGTTACCCTAAACCATAAACCCTAAACCCAAAACACTAAACTCTAAAAACATAAAAACCTAAACCTAAACTAAATAAAACTTAATAATAAAATAAATTAATAAAAACCTAAACTTACAACAACAACAACAACAAGCCTTAATCCCACTAGGTGGGGTCAACTACATGAATCCTTCGCTCATCAGGTCCTATTATGCCAAATTCTCATTTAATTCAAGTATACTAAGCTCATTTTTTATACATCTTAACCAAGTCTTTTTCAGTTTACCTCTACCTTTCTTAACATAAGGCAAATCTAATGCGTCTACTCTCCTAATCGTCATCTGATGGTACACTTTTTTGTGGCCAAACCATCTAAACTCTCCTAATCTTATCTACCACTGAGTTACTCCAACTTTTTTCAACATACTCATTTTGCATTCTATCTTTAAGAGTAAAGCCACTCATCCACCAGCATCCTCATCTCTAATATTTAACTTAGTCTTATGCTTCTTTTATTGGCCAACATTCTACACCATAAGTCAAGTCTTACCACCATCTTATAAAATTTTCCTTAAGTTTAATAACTTTTCTATCACATAATAAAGCCGATGCACTCCTCCACTTCAACCATCCAACTTGAATTCTACTAAAACATCTCCATCTATTTCACCATCATTTTGAACAATAGAGCCTTTGAATCCACTCTTATTAATGACTTGATCACCTAAAGTAACAACAACTAAAACTTCTACAACTAAAATTACACTCCATATATTCAATTTTATATCTATTTAAATGAAAACCTTTAGATTTTAAAGTTGACCTCCATAATTCAAGTTTTGTTGACTCTCTAGTCTTATCAATAAGAAATAAAAAAAGTCCTATGCAAAAGTGGAGGGTTATAAATAGTAACAACCAAAAAATTTGTAAAATAATCATGACATGAATCCTTTAAAAACCTAAACTTAGATAAAATAAAATAAAGACCTAAACTAAAAAAACCTAAACCTAAGAATAAGAAAGCTAAATAAAACATAAATTAAACATTAAATCAAAATAAAATAAACCTAAAATAAAATAAAATAAAAACTAAATAAAAACCTAAACCTAAAAATAAATAAAATATAAAACATAAACCCTAAACTAACTAAACCTAAAATAATATTTAAATAAGCAAAATAAACAAAGCCTAAACCTAAACTATAATAAATACAACCTAAACCTAAACCTAAAATAAACTAAACCTAAGCCTAAACTTAAACTAAATAAAATAAAATAAACTAAAAATAAACCTAAACTAAAAAATAAAAATAAAAATAAACTTAAAATAAAAACTTAAAACCTAAACCTAAAAAAATAAAATTAAAACCTAAACCTAAACCTAAAAATAAAAACTAAAACCTAAACCTAAAAAAGAAAATAAAAATAAAACTAAACTAAAAAAATAAGCATAAAGCTAAACCTAAACCTAAAAAATAAACTAAATAGAAATAAAAAATAAACCTAAATAAAAATAAAAAAATAAAATAAACAAAAATAAATAAAAAATAAAATAAATAAAACTAAACCTACCGATTTAATTAAATTTTTTTTAAAAAAGAAACTCTAAACTCTAAACCCCAAACCCTAAACCCTAAATCCTAAACCCTAAACCCTAAACCCTAAATCCTAAACCAAACCCTAAACCCTAAACCTTAAACTAATCCTAAACCCTAAACCCTAACCCAAACTCTAAATCCTAAACCCTAAACCCTAACCTTAAAAGCCCCAAAGCCTAAACCCTAAACCCTAAATTAACCCTAAACCCTAACTAACCCTAAACCCAAAATACAAAACCCAAAATCCTAAAATCCCTAAATTGTAAAGCCTCAACACTAAACCCTAAACCCTAAACCCTAAAACTCTAAACCCTAAAACCCTAAACCCTTAACCCTAACCCTTAAACCCTAAACCCTAAACACTAAAAACCTAAAAACCTAAACTTAATAATAAAATAAATAAATAAACCTAAACCTAAAAAAATAAAAATAATAAAAAATTTAAAACCTAAACTAAAACCTAGACCTAAACATAAAAATAAATCAAAATAAAAATAGAAAAAACAAAAAAAAACCTAAACTAAACTAAAAAATAAAAAAACCTAAGAATAAATAAACTAAATAAAAAAAGTAAACGTAAAATTAGAATAAAATAAACCTAAAATAAAATAAAATAAAAACTAAATAAAAACCTAAAACTAAAAAATAAACCTAAAATTGATACATAAAATAAATAAAAAATAAAACTAATAAAAAAACTGAACCTAAAATAAAAACAAAATAAACAAAATAAAATAAACCTAAACCTAAACTAAAATAAACTAAACTAAAACAAATAAAACCTAAACCTAAACTTAAGCCTAAAATAAACTAAACCTAAACCTAAACCTAAACTAAAAAAATAAATTAAACTAAAATAAACATAAACCTAAACTTAAAAATAAAACCTAAAATAAAATTAGAATAAAAACCTAAAACCTAAACCTTACAAAATAAAATAAAAACCTAAACCTAAACCTAAAAAAAAGAAAACTTAAACCTAAAAAAAATAAAACTAAACTAAAAAATAAACTAAAATAAAAAACCTAAACTAAAAAAATCCTAAATAAAAATAAAAATTAAACCTAAATAGAAATAATAAATAAAATAAACTCCAATAAATAAAAAATAAACTAAATAAACTATATAAACCTAAACCTACCAGTTTACTTCATTTAAAAAAAAAATCTAAACCCTAAATCCTAAGCCCTAAACCCTAAACTCTAAACCTAAACCTTAAACCCTAAACCTAAAACCCTAAACCCTAAAATCCTAAACCCTAAACCATAAACTATAAATCCTAAACCCTAAACCCTAAATCCTAAAATCCTACACCCTAAACCTGAAACCCTAAACCCTAAACCCCAAACCCTAAAACTTATAACACTAAACCCTAAACATAAAACCCAAAACCCAAAACCCTAAACTAACCCTAAACACTAAACCCTAAGAATGCATAACCTAATGACAGAACACTCCAACTTGAATCTAAAAGTGAGGTGAAGGCGAGGCTTGTCACAATGGTGGTGGGGATATGGAGGCGGATATGGAGGTGGTGGTCATAGTCGTGGTTATGGAGGAGGAATAAAGGTTATAGCCATTTTCCTGGATCGAGATCGGGATATGATAATTGATCCGCTACCGAGAGGTGGGTGGTCATGGGAACTAGAGAAATCAAGAATGATCTAATATGTCGCTTATGAAACTTTTCTACATAGAGATCGTTCTACTTAAGTTTTTTGATTTTCTCTACCATTTTTATCTATGTCTTCACTTGTGTCTTAGAAAACTTAGGGTGCTACTTGGTTAATCAAATCAAAGAGAAGAAATGTTTAATCTGAATTTGATCTCTGCTAAAAAAAAAACTTAAACCCTAAACCCTAAACTAAAACTTAAACCCTAAACCTAAAACCTAAACTCTAAATCCTAAACCCTAAACCCTAAACAAACCGTAAACCCTAAACCCAAAACCCTAAAAAGCTAAAAACCTAAACCTAAACTAAATAAAACTTAAAAAGAAAATAAATAAAAAAAAAACCTAAAACAAAATAATATAAAAAATATAATAAAATAAAAACTAACCTAAAATGAAAAACAAAAAAAAAACAAAAACTAAACTAAAATAAAATAAATAAAAACCTAAACTAAACTTAAAAATAAAAACTAAACTTAAAATAAAAAGAAATAAACCAAAAATAAATTAAAATAAAAACTAAATAAAAACTTATACCTAAAAAATAAACCTAAAAATAAATAAAAAAAACCTAAAGCTCAAATCAAAATAAAATAAACAAAATAAAATAAACCAAAACCTAAACTAAGATAAAAAAAACTAAAATAAATAAAACTAAAACCTAAACCTAAAATAAACTAAACCTAAACCTAAACATAAAACTAAACTAAATAAAATAAAATAAACTAAAAATAAACCTAAACTGAAACTAAAAAATCAAACCTAAAAATAAACCTAAAATAAAAACCTAAAAACCTAAAACTAAAAAAATAAATTAATAACCTAAACCAAAACATAAAAAATAGAAAATAAAACCTAAACCTTAAAAAAAAATAAAGCTCAACTAAATAAATAAATTAAACCTAAAAAAATAAACTAAAATAAAAATCATAAATTAAAATAAATAAACCTAAATAAAATATAAAATAAATAAAACTCAGATAAATAAAAAATATGCTAAATAAACTTAAGCCTACCGGATTACTAAATTTAAAAAGAAAACCCAAAAGCCAATATCCTAAACTCTAAACCCAAAATCCTAAACCATAAATCCTAAACTCTAAACCCTAAACCCTAAACCCTAAAACTAACACTAAACCCTAAACCCTAAACCCTAAACCTACAACCCTAAACCCTAAAATCCTAAACCCTAAACCCTAAACCCTAAACCCTAATTGCTAAACCCTAAACCCTAAACCATAAACACTAAATCCTAAAACCCTAAACCTTAAACCCTAATCCCTAAACCCTAAAACCTACAATCCTAAGCTAACCCTAAACCTTAAACCTTAAGATAAAATTTACTAAACTAGAGAAATGATGGCAAAGGAGCGATGGAGATTACAACCATGGTGGTAGCGGAGGGTGAGATCAGGAATATGATGGCTGATCCTGCAACTCGAGAGGTGGGGATGGTTCTGATGGGAACTGAGAAATCAAGAATGACCGATATTGCTATGGAACTGTTATGTAGATGATTTTACTTATCATGGGAATTTTTACTTGCTCTATGGTTGCTCATTTTTGATCTATGCCATCGATTATGTATTAGAAAACTTGGGGTGCTACTTTGTTGATGAAATCAAAAAGAATAAATGTTGAATCTGAATTTGTTCTCTATTTTTAAAAAAATTAAACCCTAAACCCTAGACTAAAACTTAAACTTGAAACTTAAAACCTAAACTCTAAACCCTAAACCCTAAACACTAAACACTAAACCCCAAACCTTAAACCCTAAACCTTAAACCTTAAACAAACCCAAAAAACTAAATCCAAAACCCTAAACCCTAAAAACCTAAAAACCTAAACATAAAAATAAAATATATAACAAACCTAAACCAAAATAAAATAAAAAATATAATAAAATAAAAAACTAAAACTAAAACTTGAACCTAAACCTAAACCTAAAAGAAAATAAAAAATAAAAAATAAAAACTAAACAAAAATAAAATAAATAAAAGCCTAAGTTAAACTAAAAGTAAAATACCTAAATAAAATAAAAAATAAACCTAAATAAAAAAATAAACCTAAAATAAGATACACTAAAAACTAAATAAAAACTTGAACCTAAAAATTAAACCTAAAAATAAATAAATAAAAAAACTTAAACCTTAAACTAAAAAAAAAAACAAAACCTAAAATAAAAATAAAATAAATAAATTAAACCTAAACCTAAACCTAAACTAAAATAAACTAAACTAAAATAAATAAAACCTAAATCTAATCTTTAATTAAATTAAACCTTAATCTATACATAAACCTAAACTAAATAAAATAAATTAAAATAAAAATAATCCTAAACCTAAACTAAAAAATAAAACTTAAAAAAACCTAAAATAAAAACCTAAAAGAGGAACCTAAAAAAATATAACAAAAACCTAAACCTAAAAAATAAAAAATAAAACCTTAACCTAAAAAATAAAATAAAAATAAAACTCAACTAAAAAATAAACCTAAACCTGAAAAATAAAATTAAATAAAAAACCTAACCTAAAATAAATAAACTAAACTAATTAAAAATTAAAAAAACTTAAATGTAAATAAAAAATAAAATAAACTCAAATTAATAAAAAACTAACTAAATAAACCTAAACCTACCAGTTTACTTAATTAAAAAAATACTAAACCTTAAATCCTAAACCCTAAACCTTAAACCCTAAAATAAAGCTTAAACCCTAAAACCTAAACCTAGAACCCTAAACCTACAACCCTAAACCCTAATCCTTAAACTCTAAAACCCTAAACACTAAACCCTAAACCAAAAAACCCTAAACCCTAAAACCTACAACCATAAACCCTAAACTTGAAACCCTAAACCCTAAAATAACCTTAAAGTCTAAACCTTAAACTAACCATATACGATCCCTAAAACTTAATAATTGGAAAAACCTTGACAGCTGGAACATCATCATCAACTAGGCTCAGTCTAGATCTAGCGGTGGAGGCGAAAGAGGAGGAGATGGTTATCGCAGTGATGGTGGGGGATCTGGAGGTGTTGGTGGATATAGAGGCGGTTGTCAAAGCAGTGGTGGTTATGGAGGTGGGAGGAGCAACAAAGGTTACAGCCATGGTGATGGTGGAAGGAGAGATCAGGGATATGATGGCAGATCCAGCTACTCGATAGGCGGGGGTGGTTCTCATGGAAAGTGGAGAAACTAAAGAATGGTCGATCTGATCTATTGTTTATGGAACTGTGTCTTTATAGTAGAGATGGTTCTACTTATCTAAGGTTTTTGATTTGCTCTTTGGGTGCTCATTTTTTATCTATGTCATCACTTGTGTCTTACTAAACTTAGGGTGCTACTTAGTTGATGAAATCAAAAAGAAGATATGTTGAATCTAAGTTTATACATTGTTAAAAAAACCTTAAACCCTAAACTCTAAACTAAAACTTAAACCCTAAACTTAAAACTCCTAAACCTTAAACCCTAAACCCTAAAATCCTTAAACCCTAAACACTAAACCCTAAACCCTAAACCCCAAACCCTAAACCCTAAACACAAAATCCTAAACCCTAAACCCTAAACCCAAAAAACCTAAAAAGTTAAACTAAATAAAACCTAATATTAAAATAAATAAAAAAACATAAACCTAAACCCTAAACCATAAATGTTAAACTCCAAACCCTAAACCTTAAACCCTAAACAAATCCTAAACCCTAAACCCTTAACTTTGAATAAAGATGCCATTAGGAGCAGATCTAAAGAATGACCTAATCCTAACCTAGTTATGGTAGCTAAAGAAAATGTCTTCAAGAGACTTTCCTTGATATTAGAGTTTGAATAATTTAATTATTATGATACCATAGATTATAGTATAATGTAGCATCATATATTTGAGCATGTAGTGATGTGTTTTCAGATGTTATAAGATGTTTTAAAATATTTTAGTATATTATGGTATTGTGCCCTATTGTCTATGTTAATATAAATCATAAAAATATTGATTTATTAAATCAGATAATGAAATTTGTTAAATTTGAAGTGGGAATTAAATTGTAGCACAAAAGCTGTGCTATGCCACTTGTAGTCTGAAAAGTAAGATTTTATGTTCAAAATAATTATTATAGTTTGTAGCATAGTATAACATCATATATCATAATATATTGTTCTACACATTTTAAATTTTTTTAGTACTTCACAATCATGCTGTCAATCCTACACTAGCATTATTTATAAAAATGTTGATTTAGACTTTAAAATTGAGGAATTTGGCCAAATTCGTAATAGGTAGAGCATGGCATCAAAATATATTATTTAAATTTAAAATATGTAAATGATACGACTAAAATATATTATTTTTTATTATTTAGTCTAATTTTATGATTTTTTATTTTAAGCAACTCCTTGTGATGTGATATGAAATATAATATAATATGTTATAGTGTATTATAATATAAAATTCCATAACATAGCATAGCATCAAGCATTATAGCATACTTTTGTGTATTAATACTTATTTTTTAACATATATTAGTTCATTATAGTATGATGTAGTGGAGTTTGTACTGGTATAATTCATAAAAATATTAATTGAAAGGCTGAGATGATGAGATTTGGCCAAATTTATGGTATGCTTTAGGGAACATCATTGGGGTGTGATATGGTGTGTCATTTAATCAAAGGAATGGAAAGTTGCATCCAAAATAAATGTTCATTTTTCAACCAAATTTTATAAATTGTTTGCTTAAAGTGATTCATTTTAAGGTGTAATGTATGATAATATATTATATGAAAGCAAATTAAATTATAATGTACATAACAATATAACTAATATATATATATATATATATATATATATATAATATATATATATATATATATATATATATATATATATATATATATATATATATATATATATATATATATATATATATATATATATATATATATATATATATATATGAATGTAGTGGTGTGCTACTAAATGTTATTGTATATTTTAGTATGTTTTACTTTTATTATAATGCATTGGGTCAAAACTCATAGAAATGTTAATTTGAAGGTAGAGATGGAAGAATTTGGCCAAATTAATGGCACACACTAAGAAGCAACACCAAAATTATGCTATTTTGTATTTATAATAGAAAAAATAACAATTTTACATCCAAAATGAACATTATTCATATTTAAAAATTTTGTTATTTGTTCTTTTAAGTGATTCTAATAAGGTGTAATGTTAGACAATATTATATTATAGCAAATTATAGTATAACATCATATATTATAATATAATCTTGTGTTAATTCACACTATAATATGTTTAGCATGATATTGTATAGTTAGTTTGAGCATGAACCATAACAAATCATAAAATGTTGATTAGAATGTTAAGATGATGTAATTTGAATGAATACATTGTTATTTTAAGAAGTATTAAAGGTGTACATAAAAGAAAAAATAAGATTTGATGAGAATTCCATGTTAAGGACGTGGAGGGAGATCTGCTAAGGGATCACACATGCATTGTACATGACATGGGAGGGGTCTATGTCGAGGAATTAGAAGAAGAAAATCTATTGGGGATAAGGTTTGAATTTGATTTGATTATATGGCTTGTGGAAAGAAGATCCACTAGGGATAAGAATCTATAATCTGCTGGGATTAAGATTGAATCAACTTTAATTTGTTTTGTTTTAATTGATGTGGAGGCATATCTACTAGAGATATAGGCGAGTACTGGGTATATGAACCTTCCACTAGGGAAGGTGTTCTGCTATCCATGGGTTTGGAATTTGAGTTTGATTTCATAGATTTGTTTGGGGATGTATCCACTAGGAATAAGAGTTTGGTTGGATTTCATTGATTTAGACTCTACTGAGGGAGTTGGTTTAATTTGGCTCCATTGGAGAGGTTGGTTTTGAATTTGATTTATTTGCTTGACTTGTTTATATATGATTTCGGGCTCCACTGGGGAGAAGGGTGTGATTTAACTCCATTGGGAAAAATTAGATTGGGTTTAATTTAATCTGATTTAATGTATGGACCATGTAAGTGTGCAATGGACTAACTAAGAAGGCACTATATCAGCCTTGACCTACCTCAGGTTTATAAATCCAAAGGGATACCCCTTTTGCAATTAGGCTGGGTGTTTTTACTGGCTCTTTTTTCTACTTTATTGGTGGAGGATATAAGCACTTGTGTTTTTCTTTTTTACTCTTATTGGTCTCTGGTTTGTGTTGTTACCTCTATCATAAGCTTACTCCTTTTGATTTTGTTATTCCTTTTTGGTGGTGGCCTTTGTGGTGCTCCTACTGTATTGTTGCTATCTCTAATGGTTGGTTGATTATCTTCCTTATTGGGCTTGGTTGTTCAAGTGTCTTGGTGGTTGGTCAGATTTTGTCGCTTGGAGGATTTTGTAGCCTTCCCGGATGACAAACTTTGGATGATGGGCAACACGAGGTATGGCTCAATGGCCTTGATGTTTCCCACTTTTCTTCTTTTGTTGGTAGTGCTATATGTAATTGTAACCCTTCTCCTGAAGTTTGGATGCATACACATAGTGTTGCTCCTTGAGATGATTATAACTGAGCCTGAGCCTTTTTTTGCCTTTACTCATTTTATTTTCACTTACTTTTTATGCTTGCTTAATTGTACTCATCCTTTCAAAAGTATGTTGCAAATTTATTTTATAGGTTGGGAGAGTCTTGTAGTGGATCAGTATCGATAGACCAAATGAAGTTTGTGTCACATGGATTTTCTCTATTGATTTTGGTTTTCTTTTCTTTATTTCCTTCATTATTGAAATAGTTAGATTTATAGATTTATTATAGCTATTTGAGCAGGTTAGAGATTACCCCTTTAAGGAATTTGTACTTTTTCATTATGTCAATAAAATTTCCTTAATTTCCTTTAAAAAATAACCTTAAACCCTAAAACCCTAAGTCCTAAACCCTAAAACCTAAATCCTAAAATCGTAAACCCTAAACCCTTAACTCTAATACCTAAAATCTACAACCCTAAACCCTAAACCCTAAACCCAAAACCCTAAACCCTAAACACTAAACCTTGAACCCTAAATCATAAAACCTAAAAACATAAACCTAAACTAAGTAAAACATAAAAATAAAATAAATAAAAAAACCTAAACGTGATTAAAATAAAAAAGAAAAATAAGATGAAAACCTAAACCTAAACCAAAACCTAAACCTAAAAATAAAATAAAAAAATAAACTAAAATAAAATAAATAAAAACCTAACCTAAATAAAATAAAATTAACCTAAGAGTAAAAAACCTAAATAAAATAAAAACTAAATGTAAAATAAAAATATAATAAAAAATCTAAATAAAAACCTAAAATTACAAAAATCCAAAAAAACATAGCCTAAAAATAAAATAAAATAAAAAACCTAAACCCTAAACTAAAAGAAAAAACCTAAACCTAAAATAAAAATAAAATAAAACAAAACCTAAAATAAAATAAACAAAACCTAAACATAAACTTAAAATAAACTAAACCTAAGCCTAATCCTAAACTAAAAAAAATAAAATAAACTAAAATAAACTAAACTAAAAAATAAAACCTAGAAATAAACCTAAAATAAAAAAATTAAAACCTAAACCTAAAAAAATAAAATAAAAACCTAAACCTAAACATAAAAAAAATAAAATAAAAATAAAACTCTACTAAAAATAAACCTAAACCTAAACCTAAAAAATAAATTAAAATAAAAATGCTAAACTAAAATAAATAAACCTAAAATAAATAAACTAAACTAAATAAAAATATAAAAATCAAATAAACTAAAATAAATAAAAACTAAATTAAGTAAACTAAATAAACCTAAACATATCGATTTACTTAATTTTTTTAAAAAAAACCCTAAACCCTAAACCCTAAAACTGACCCTAAACCCTAAACCTACAACACTAAAATCTAAACCCTAAACCCTAAATCCTAAACCCTAAACCCTAAACACTAAACCCTATTCCTAAACCCTAAAAACTAAAAGCTTAAACCTTAAAACCATAAACCTTAAACCTTACACCCTAAATCCTAAACCTTAAATCCCAAACCCTAAACCTAAACCTTAAAACTTAATAAACCTAAACCTATGCTTAAACCCTAAGAATGGATAGAACCATGATGGCAAGAATATCACTATAAACCAGGCTCAGTCTAGATATGGTGGTGGAGGCAGCTATTATCGCAGTGGTGGTGGGGGATTCAGAGGTGCTGGTGGATATGGAGGTTGTGGTCGGAGCTAAGGTGGTTATGGAGGTGAGAGGAGCCAAAAGGTTACAAAAATGAGGAGAGATCGGGATATGATGGTGGATCCTGCTACTCTAAAGGATGGTTTTAATGGGACCGAGAAAAAGAATGACCAATGACTGCCGCTTATGGAATTATCTTGAGAGTAGAGACGGTTCTAGTTAACTAAGGTTTTTGATTTATTCAATGCGTGATCATTTATGATCTATGTCATCTCTTGTGTCTTAGAAACCTTCGCGTGTTAATTAGTTGATGAAATCGTAAAGAAGAAATATTGAATATCAATTTGTTCTATATTAAAAAAAAACCAAAAACCCTAAACTAAAACTTGAACCCTAAACCTAAAACCTAAACCCTAAACCCTAAAAACCCTAAACCCTAAAACTCTAAACCCTAAAACATAAACCCTAAACCCTAAACATTAAACCTTAAACCCTAAACCCTCAACTAACCCTAAACCCTAAAAAGCTAATAATCTAAACCTAAAATCAACAAAACCTAAAAATAAAATAAATAAAAAACCTAAACCAAAATAGAATAAAAAAATAAAATAAAAATAAAAACCTAAACTAAAACCTAAACCTAAACCTAACAGGAAAATAAAATAAAAAATAAAAACTAAACTAAAATAAAATAAATAAAATACTAAACTTAATTTAAAAAATAAAATTAAACCTAAATTAAAATAAAATAAACCTAAAATAAAATAAAATAAAAGCTAAATAAAAACCAAGACCAAAAAATAAACTTAAAAATAAAATCTAAAAATAAATAAAAAATAAAACCTAAACCTAAAATAAAAATAAAATAAACCTAAACCTAAACTAAAATAAACTAAACCAAAATAAATAAAACCTAATGCTAAACCAAAAATAAACTAAACCTAAACCTAAACCCTAAATAAAATAAAAAAAACTAAAAATAAACCTAAACTAAAAAATAAAACCTAAAAATAAAAAATAAAACCTAAACCTGAAAAATAAAATAAAAATAAAATAAAACTAAAAAATCAAACTAAACCTAAACTTAAACTAAAATAAAAATTATAAATTAAAATAAATAAACTAAACTAAATAAAAATAAAAAAAACCTAAACCTATGAGTTTACATAATTTAAAAAATAATAATAATAATAAAAAAAACCCAAACCCTAAACCTCAAAACTAACCCTAACCCTAAACCTACAAACCTAAACCTTAAACCCTCAACCTTAAAACCCTAAACCCTAATCCCTAAACCCTAAACACCAAGCCCTAAATCTAAACCCTAAAATCTTAAACCTTAAACCCTAAAACCTTAAACCCTAAACCCCAAACCCTAAACCCAAACCTTAAAAACCTGAAAACCTAAACCTAAACTTAATAAAACCTAAAAATAAAAAAAAATAAATGTAAATTTAAATAAACTAATAAAAAAACCCTAAACTAAAACCTAAACCTAAACCTAAACCTAAAAATAAAGATAAAATAAAATAAAATAAAAAAATAAATTAAAATAAAATAAAAAAGAAACTTAAACTAAACTAAAAAATATAATTAACCTACAAATAAATAAACCTAAATAAAATAAAAACTAAACATAAAATGAAATTAAAATAAACCTAAAATAAAAACAAAATAAAAACCCAAAACTAAAAAATAAAACTAAAAATAAATAATAAAATAAAACCTAAACCCTAAACTAAACAAATAACATAAACTTAAAATAAACAAAATCGAATAAACCTAAACCTAAACTAAAATAAACTAAACTAAAATAAATAAAACCTAAAACTAAACCTAAAATAAACTAAACCTAAACCCTAAACAAAATAAAATAAAATAAAATAAAAATAAACCGAAGCTAAAACTAAAAATTAAACCTAAAAATAAACCTAAATTAAAAAGCTAAAACTTAAACATAAAAAAAGAAAAGTGAAAACCTAAACCAAAACCTAAAAATGAAGAATAAAACCTAAACCTTAAAAATAAAATAAAAATAAAACTAAATAAAAAATAAGCATAAACATAAACCTACACCTAAAAAATAAACTAAAATAAAGAACTTAAACTAAAATAAATAAATCTAAAATAAATAAACTAAACTAAATAAGAATAAAAAATAAACCTAAATAAAAATAAAAAATAAAATAAACTAAAATAAGAAATAAACTAAATAAACCTAAAACTATCGATTTACTAATTTTAAAACTAAACTAAACCATAAACCCTAAATCATAAACCCTAAACCCTAAAATTAACCCTAAACTTATAACCCTAAACCTATAACTCTAAACCCTATAACCTAAACCCTAAACTATCCATAAACCCTAAACCCTAAAGCCTAACCCTAAACCCTAAACACTGAAGCATAAACACTAAACCCTAAACCCTAAACCCTAAACCCTACCCCTGAACCCTAAACCCTAAAACCCTAAACACTAAAAACCAAAACCCTAAACCTTATCCCCTAACACCTAACCCCTAACCCTAAACCCTAAAACATAAACTTAAAAGCATAAACCCTAAAACCCTAAACCCTAAACCATAAAGCCTAAAGCCGAAACCATAAACCTTAAGGGATCACACATGCATTGTACATGACATGTGAGGGCTCTATGTCGAGGGCATAGAAGAAGAAAATTTGTAGAGGATAAGGTTTGAATTTGATTTGATTATATGATTTGTGGAAAAAATATCCATTGAGGATAAGAATCAATAATTCACCAAGGATTAAGATCAAATCAAATTTAATTTGTTTTCTTTTAATTGATGTGGAGGCATATCTACTAGAGATATGGGCTCGAGTCCGCTGGGGATTGGGTATATGATCTTCCACTAAGGAAGCATGTTCAATCCAGGGATTGGGACTTGAGTTTGATTTCATAGATTTGTTTGGGGATGTATCCACTGTGATAAGAGTTTGGTTGGATTTATTTGATTTAGACTCTATAGGGAGTTGGTTTAATTTGGCTCCATTGGGGAGGTTGGTTTTGAATTTGATTTGTTTTCTTGACTTATTTTTTATATGATTTGGGGCTCCACTAGGGAGAAGGGTGTGATTTAACTCCATTGGGAAAAAATGGATTGAGTTTAATTTAATATGAGTTAATGTATGGACCCTGTCAGTGTGCGATGGACCCACTAAGAAGGGGTTATATCAGCCTAGACCTACCTCAGGTTTACAAATCTAAAGGGATAGTCTACCGATTACGGGGTAGAGCTAGTCATTCTAAGGGGTTGCTTTTTGGTGTGCAATGGCTGTGTGCTAGGAAGATGGTGTAACATACTTACATCTTTGAAAGCGAGGAACAACCACTAGGATACCTGTTGGATGCACAACAAATCAAACCTGTCCTAAGGCGACTACTGAGTGAATGCCGCTGGGGACTTATGCCAACTCAAAAGTAGTTAGGATTAATTTTATCTTAATTTCATGTGATCGATAGTTTTTTGTTTGCTTTAAATTGAGGGCATATCCACTGGGATGTGAGCTCGATCAAATTTAATAGATTTAATTTATGGATGTGGTGATGGACCCATTGAGAAGGGGCTATATCGACTTGTCCTATCTCAAATTTACAAATCCAAAGGATAGTCTACTGGGGTAGAGCTAGCCAACCTAAGGTGCCTTCGTGTAACAATGTGCTAAGAAGAAGGCAGTTGACTTACATCTTCTAAAGCAGGGAATAATTCGGGTGACCTATTGGTAGCACAAATAAACCAACTCAACTTAGGGCCATCGAAAGTGAATTCTCGCTGGGACTGATTTCAACTCAAGAGTACGATTCCTATAAGGAGTTTTGCCGACACCGCCTCTAAAGATAGATACCGCTTGGGAAATGGTACACTAGAGTGTCCTCTTAATCCATAAGTGAATATATATTATATTTATATGTTTGCATGGACACTATTGTGTGCAAGGGACCACACCGAGAAGGGGCTATGTCACTGACCTATCTATATTTACTAGACCAATGTAGAATCGCACATCCATAGGATGGATTCTCCAACCATAGTGGTTTTGGAAAGGGGAACTATCCAATGAGCATAGTAATCAGGTAGTGTCTAAATGGGGTCGAAAGGATGTGATATAAATATAGTGCCCATAGGGGAGGTGCTGCCTGGGGCATTATCATCAACATTGAAAAAGTAAGCCTATAGTTGTACTGTGGCCAACTCAAAGAGAAAGCATAGTAGACTTACATTTTCCATGAGTGGTGTATCCTAAAGTGGGAGAACCAACCAACTTAAGGTGTATTTGTTAGCATGAGTGGTGAATCCATCAACATAGTGAGAACCAACCAACCTAAGGTGCTCGTAGGTGTGCAACGATCAACCTGGAAAGAAAGCGTGTAGGCTTACAACATTTCAAGTGAAAGTGATCATCAGGATAGTCTATTGTTGACAGGATAGATGCTATCTGACCTAGAGTGACTACTAAAAGAGGAGCCCCAAGAAGGAGGACCCACTTGAAGCAAAGAGGGAAGGAGCCGCTAGGGGAGTTATCCTAAACCTCAAATACCCACCAATGCACAAGGCTAATCCAAGAAGAAAGCATAGGCACTCACATCCTCTTAAATGAAGCCAACATGAGGTAGCTTATAGCCATGTAAGAAGGCCTACTAAACTAACAAGGCCGGTCAAATGGACAAGGTAGTAAAGTGAAAGTGACTTACATCCTCCAAATCAAGAAGACCACTAGGTAACACACTACAAAGACATATGCCCACCTAGAATAGCTAGAGTGAGAGTGCCATGGGTTGTTATCTCAACTCAAAGTTGCCGAGATAAAAGATATGTGTTTATTTATATATTTGTGTGTAGTTTATGTTTGGTTGTGTATGATGATAGGATGCCAGTTCCTTACACCTACCCTAAACACATCGTGACAAATTTGTAAACAAGAATACTTTCAACATGGAAGAGATTAAATTCAAAATGGAATTTTCATTTATGATAATTATTTTTAAACATGATTTATAATATTTCTTTAAGTAGAGTCCATTGATTAGAAGATTTGGGCATTCTCCTTTATGATTAAGTCGATAAGATCCTCCTTGGTAGGCCTTCTTTATGGAAAAGGGCCTTCCAAAGTGGGTTTAAACTTGCCTCCCATATTATGATGGGCAACAATCGCCTTCTAACTAAAATAAGCTCATACTTTAAAAGCTAGGATGAAACTTGTTGTGAGCATCAATCATTTTAGCTTTGTATAACTTGAGATTTTGGCATGCCCGCATGTGTCTCTCCTCCAAACCTTCAAGATCTTCTAACCGCAACTTGGTGTTCTATTTTATTTTTATCCTGACATCTAATGTTAGAATGAATTTGGACCCATACACTATGGAGAAAGGAGTAGACCAAGTTGGAGTTCTATATGTGGTGTGGTAGGCCCACAAGGCTTCAACTAACTACTAATCCCACTATCGCTTATTTTTGTCGTGTGTCTTCTTTAGTATTTGGATGAGAGTTTTTGAAGGCTTCTAAGCCTTTACCCTCGGGAATTGTAGAATATCTCCAATCTATGATGTGTCTCGGGAAAATTTATTGATCTCGGTTTGAATGCGCACCATTATCGATATAATTTATCGAGGCAC
The DNA here is from genome assembly GCA_021442155.1 of Cymbidium sinense. Classification (NCBI taxonomy): domain Eukaryota; kingdom Viridiplantae; phylum Streptophyta; class Magnoliopsida; order Asparagales; family Orchidaceae; genus Cymbidium; species Cymbidium sinense. The sequence continues at coordinate 272,864,158 of CM038215.1, read as the reverse complement.
TCAACCTATATATGATATGGTTACAAAAAATAGAGCACATGATGAAGTTGTGACCTCTCGAGAATCTCCTTTTGGAAAGTAAAGAGTGCTAAGATGAATGATGACCCTTGGAAGAAGGAGGATCAATCGACCCACTATGTCGCACCAACACTCAAATGGCCTTAAGGCCAATGTAGATGTAGAATGTTGGGTGGTTGGTGTAGGACCACACCAGGTATTTGACATTGGTGGCATCACCCAACCATATCCATGCAATCTTTGATCATTAATGGCCGATATTATAGATCTTGATCTTTCATCTTCGAATATTGGTTGGCTACATAACCCGAAAATTCTGTACCAAGATCATATGAGCTTCGTACTTGTCTAAATAATGTAACCACATATGATTGAAAGATCGTCAGTACAAGAGACCATCCACAAGAGCATAAGAAAGTTCTATATGCTTCATCTAATGGGCTTGGGAGTTGTCTTGAGGTAGTTTACCTTTATTTAGGTAATCCACGAATGGTTGCCTCTAAACTAACTCCTCATCCTTCTTGGCAATGGCAACCTCCCCTTCAAGAGAGTACTTTTTAATGAGTTCAATATTAATAAGGGATAAGACTTGTCTTTTTTGGACCTTTATGGATATGGACTCATCCTCCGGACATGTCAACTCCTTGTCAAGCTTGGCTAAAGCATACAATACGTCATTCTCTCCTTAAGGAATCTTATAAATGGTAACCTCTGGGATTTGGACCAACAACTCCATGGTGTACTTTTGGTATTGATGGAGCTTGAGCTTTATAACCTTATAGGAACCAACAATTTGGTTGATAACTACTGAGAATCCTCAAGATGTTGATGTTCGATGCTAGAGTAATGGCTAACCTGCATCGCAATCGAGCCTCATATTTAGCTTCATTGTTGGTGCAAGGATGGATAGATGATATGAGAATCTCATCACATTACGTTAGTTAAGAGAACTATTCTAACCCCGCCTTTCTTGAAATAGTATTGTGATTCTTCTCCTCTTGAGAGGAAGCACCATCAAAGTACATCTTCCAATGGTGAATGTTAGTATCCCCTAAGTTCATGACTTGTTCATCAGGGAGATCATCACTAAGCGGAGAGTTAGCAGGAAGTCGATGTGCTGCTAAGAAATCCACTATCGCTTGTCATTTCACTGCACGGAGGGGTATGAAGGAAATGTCAAACTGTGAGAGGATTATGGACCATCAAGCTAACTGTCCACATAGCATCAGCCATGTCATGAGATATTGTAGTGGATTGATCCTAAAGATTAAGTTCACCTTATGAGTATAAAGTTGTTTGGGATACAAAGAGTAAAGATAGCAATGCTTCTCAATGGGTGGATAAGTAACCTTTTAGGGATTAGATGATGAGTAGAGTGCATTTTCCTTCCCTTCATCATTGGCTTGGGACAACAAAGCCCAGGAGTCTAACGCAAGTAGTGTAAATAATGAGTGCTTGCATGAGATAGGGCAGAACTAGAACGCCATGTAATGCTTGATGTCTTCAAGGCATGCTCACCCTTATCATCCCACTTGAACTTGGCATCCTTTTGACAAGTGAGATGCCGACATCTTCCCAATAAGTGGATATAAAGCTTAGATACTCCAACCGCCTTATAATGATCTAAGTTGAGTTAAACTTTTAGGAGGTAGTATTTAATATCACCTTGATCTTCAATCGATTTTGATTCCCTAGTGTTGGATAACAAACCCAAGGAATTTCACTGAAGAAACTATGAATACACACTTCAGGAGGTTCATTTTGAGGTTAAATTACCTTAACTGTTCGAAAACTACTCTCAAGTCAAAGAGATTGCCTTCCTTTTTTATACTTTTAACCACGAGATCATCGACGTAGCACTCGACTAAATGATGAATAAGTTCATCAAAGATTTGAGTCATAGCCCGCTAGTATGTAGCACCAACATTTTTAAGGCTAAAAGGCATGACCTTATAGCAATAGATTTTGATCGAGGGTTCTAAAAGTAGTGTTTCTTTCATCTTCAGGAGCCATCTTTATTTGGTTAAATCTATGAGCCATCCATGAAAGAGAAGACGCATGAGATGAGGCAATGTCCGCCATCAACTCCAGGATTGGTAGTAATTCATCTTTTTGACATGCCTTATTTAAATCCCAAAAATTGAAGCATATGTGAATTTGGCCATTCTTTTTCTTAATTAGGATGATGCTAGCTAACCAGTTAGGGTGTTTTTCTTCTCGGATGAAGCTAGCATTGATCAATTTTTGAACTTCATAAATGACCAATTATTCTATGTCTAATCGCATGCGTCTAAGAGCTTGCTTGATATGGTTAGTAGTAGGATCTATTGCTAGTTTATGGATTGCTACGTTAGAAGCCAATCCAGGCATCTCTTCATTAATCCATGCAAAGCAGTCCTTAAACTCAGTCAATAGCCTAACTAAGTCATTGGTTTTAATTTCATTCAACAAAATATTGATGCATGTCGAGCGTGGATCTTCTTTAGTTTCCATGTTAATTTTATTGAGCTCGTCCGTGGTTGACTTGATATCTTCTTCAAACTCTCGTGGTGCATCTTTGACTTCAAAATCATCTGGATCATCTGAAGTTTCTAAGCATAGCTCCTCATATGAGTTAATGTGATTTGAAAAGAACCTATCAAATTCCAACTGATTGGTGATGACTAAGCAGTAATCATCATCATTGGCTGTACCCACTGTATCGAATCCTAGTTCTGGTCTTGATTGAGAGCTTTTGCATTTGTTCTTCTATATTCTTTTGAAGTAGTCTAACTTGTGCTTTGACTAAGTATGTAGTATTAACCCTTTCTTTGCTAAATTATGAACACAAGGCAAGTACCAATCAAAAGGTAATTCTATTAAATCTTTATATGAATCATCCTCAAGTTCTAAATTAACTACTTGACTTGAGGATGATGCTCCCAGAAAGAACCTCTAAGTCTTCACACCTGTGGATGACTTAGGGCTTCCTTAACTACCAAACCCTCAGCTTTTTGAGAGGAAAGTGGGGTTAGAGCTAAGGTTCCCAACTAATGCCTAACTATTTTACATATAGACTTGGATACACTTATGCTTTGCTTTGAGCCCGCCTTCATCTTATGGCTCAAGTGTCACCTCCAAGGGAATCTACCAGAGAAGAGTCTGTGCTAACCATATAAGACTCATCCTATGAACTAGATTCTAAGTTTATAAGGATAGCATGTGTACTCTTGGTATCTAGGATATATCTTCTATTGGGTGGCCAATAAGGAGGTTTTTCACCCCTAGGACTACCTCTAAACTGGCCTCTTCCTCTACCTGGTGGAGGTTAGGTCATCCTACCCATATGTTCGAATGGAGTAATGAACTATGGGTGGAATCTAATATCACACTCCACTTCCTCCTCCAAGCATATTACCGCTCCCTTTTATCTTCTTTTTCATTTTCTCTTTTCCTTTCTTTTTCTTTTTCTCTTTCCTTTTATTTTTTTATTTTTTTTTATTTTTAAACTTTGGCCAAGTTTGTGAGAATAAGCTTGTTGATTTTGACAGAGGTAGTAAGCCGCATCCTCATATATACCGACCTTATGAATTGTAAATGACTTGAGATCTCCTTTGACACAAGATAATCCCACCTCTCATAAACTTCATACACCGATGTAGAGGATGGAACTATGTTGTTCTCATGTATCCATGGTCTCTGAGCAAAGTATTGAAATATGTATCGAAGTCTATAATGTGAAACTTGGTCTTCCAATCATCTATCTCCAAGAGCAACACTATGGAGCCTAAGGCCTATTGACCTCATTTGGAGTGTCGATTCAATCTTCCCATCTTAGACTTAGAGTCTTCTAGGCACCAAGACTTTCCTAGTCATAAGGTACTTCCAATTAGGTAAACATTTAACTTAAGCCAAAGACTTGAAGGGTTAACCATAGATTAGGTTATGTCTTGGGATTAGGATAATCCACCTACCCTACAACCCAAATCAAATCCATGTTCTCCTTCTCAAACCTAACCTCAAGTTCAATCAAACATCAAATTCAAATTCAAATCCAAACCCAAATTCCAAAACCAAATGATTGAAGCCCATGATCAAATCAAACTTGAAACCCTTCTAAGCCATATGACCTATCCCATGGACTTAGCCAAATCTTAATCCAAATCAATCTAAAATCAATTTATTTTCTCATAATAAATTTATATCTTCAATCATCTTTCTAAATATAAATGAAATCTACATTCAAATAACTAAATCAAATTAAAATTAAAACCCTTCCTAAGCCATATGACCTATCCCATGGACTTAGCTAAATCTTAATCCAAATTAAATCAAACTCAATTGATTTTCACAAATTAATTATATTTTAATCATCTTCAAAATTTAAATGATATACATTTAAATCATTAAAACTAAATCAAACCAAATGAAAATCCAAACCTAAGCCACATGACCTTACTCCATGGACTTAGCAAAATTTCTTCATTACGAAACCCAAATTCGATTGATTTTCTCAAGAAATAATCATACCTTCTATCATATTAACAAATATAAATGAAATCTACAATCATCAAGCCAAACCAAAATCAACCCAAGTCAAACCAAACTTAACCCTTTTGACTTGAAATGTTCAAATGAACCAAAACCCATTTGAACCCAACCCAATTTCAATTGAATTTATATATCAATCCCAAATCCATATATAAACTCAACTAAATAAAACTCAACCCAAAATAAAGCCAACTAAACCCAATTGGTCCACTTGACCAAAGTGGCCAATTTGACCTTCTGAGCTAAGTTCTAATCCTACCCAATTTGGATTGAACCAACCCCATCAAACCTCCCATCATGATTTCACCCTAAAGTTGATCAATTATCACAAATTGGGTCAAACCAAGTCAACCCCTTAACCGAAATGAACCAAAACTATCCAAATTGCATCCTAAGCCAAATCTCTTTAAACTATAGCTTCATACCAAATCAAAATCAATATTTGAATATGACTTGACCTTCAAATGAGTCAAACCAAACCCAATTGGCCCTTTTGACACAAGTTGACACAAATTGACCTAAAAGACCAAACTGGGTCAAATTAAAATATAAACCAAATTGATTGCAACCAATGTCTCAAGTTCATTCCAAAATGATTATTAAACTTGACCAAAGCCATGATGGGACCCAATTGAACCCAATTGACCTACTTAGCCCAAATTGACCTAAAAGTTCAAGTTGGACTAAATCAAAACCATTTCAAATTAATTGAAACCAAAGCCTACAATCATCTTTAATTGGTAAACTAAACCCAAACCAACACCCAACCCAATCTAATTTGGCCAATTTGGTCAAATTGGTCAACTTAACCCATTTGACCCAAATGAATTCAAATGAGCCAAAATCAAAACTAAACTAAATCAAACCAAACTAAAAAACATCCCAAATGGTCATATATGAACTTGACCCAACCCTTGGTTTGACCTAATTTGACCAATTGGTCAACTTGACCCAACCTAACACAATTTGACCTAAATGAGTCAAATTGAGCCAAACCTAACCAAATCAACTCCAATTGACTTGAAATTTGAGCTAACCACTTTTGGCTCATTTCAAATCTACCCAAATCAAATCCAATGCCAAATGATCATTCTACCTTGGGTCAATGCCATCACATGAGACAAATCACCCATGTAAGTGGTCATTTCCATTCCTTAATTTGGTACTCTCCCAATGGTCCACCTTGGCACCTAGGACACGCAACCAACCAATGGGTGGTTGGTTACTATAATGGGAGGAAATCACCTCACCCTCCCCATTGGAGCATTTGAAACCCATATGACACCCATGATTCCTCATTGACCTCCACACCTTCAACCAACCAAGCCAAGCCAACTCGCCTCCTCCCTGCCACCCATGACTCCCTGAGATTGCCAGACAGCCACTAGAAGCCAAACCTAATCCCACCATCCAATCAAGATGAATGGGGGTATAGACACCCCATTGTTTCCACTCAAACACACACAAAAATAATTACTCAGAGCCCTAGCTACCCAAGATGAGCTACTAGAGCCATTCCCTAAGCTTCTAAGCTCGTTCCTCCATCAGAAAATTCCGTTCCCATCCTTCATGAAATAGAACACTCCCATTTTTGACCTAACTTTCCCATTTCTCCATCAAACTTAAATTAACTTTGCATGCACCTTCCATAGGCCTAAAAGAAGAAAGATCTCCCAAGTTTCTTGAACATGGAGGTGAGACTTGATTAATGAGCTCCAAATCAACAATTAAAAAACGCAAGGAATTGATCCAATTTAATTATTAAGCTATGGGATAAGCCATCCGATCTTAGATCGATGAAGAAAACGCATCCACCGCCACTACGTAGGTGCTGAGTCGAATAAGTTTTAAGTAGCCAATCCCACGATGCCATGTGGAAAGCATGCCGCGTTAGTGCGCTACGTGGAGCAAACAGGATTTGGCTTAAGTAATCTTTTTTAATGGCTGAAACTTCTAAAAATTATAAAAAACCATAGAGAAATAAAAAATGCAAATAAATTCTCATTTTAAAGGTATTTCAGAAGAGAATTCATTAAAAATGATTAAAACTAATTTTTAATAGTAATTAAGGTTTAATTAAAGTTTAATTACAAATTTTATTAGCTTAATTAAACCTTAATTACTTGATCAATTAATCTCAAATTTTGTAGGATAATTTAATGGGATGTCCTCTACCTCCCATGCTTTGCATGGGATTTATTGCTTATTTAAATAGGAAAATTGACTAATTACACCTTAATTACTCTTTTCAGTTAATTAAAGATTAATTAATCCCATTAGCAGTAATAATTTGGTTCATTTCACTCTTTTTTTATAAAGAAATTAATTAAGATTTTACTAATTAATTAAATCACTTAATCAAACTGAAATCATAATCACGTCAAACCTTAATTAATTAAATCATGGGGTATATCTTTAGGTGTTTAATAGCCTAAAGGAGTTTAATGAAATTATGGTTAATCCACATGTGTGGGAAAACCATAAGAGTAATTAATTAAGACACTTAATCAAATTAACTATTAATCATGAGCTAATTGCTTTAGGCTACTTTTATTTCATAGGATCATTGCAAGTTTATTTTCCATGCATATCATGTTGGCTTATAATTATTAATTTAATTACTATAAGGTGACATAGGTAAGAGTAATTAATTCATCTAATTAAAGGTTCAACTTAATTACCCATAAAATCAACTTAATTACATTTCCTTAAATTAATTCAAATCACTAATGTGGGAATGGGTTTAAGATAGCAAGTGATGATTTCTCTTCTCCTCTTTAAATAAAATCAAATCCAAAACTTAATTAATAAAGAAGCTTTGGTTTTCTTTAAATAATCTTAATTTATTTGATTGTCCTTTTAACTAGTTTGGTTAAATGAATCACTTGCTTATATTTGATTATTCTCTTTCCAATCATGTTAAATTTGGCATGTCATTTGAATCCATGCATCCATCTTTTCAAAATCAAGTAAAATAAAATGGATTTCCTTTAGCTTGCATGTGTTCACTTAATTTAATATATGCATTGCTATTATCACTATTAAATCCAAATGTATTTTTCAAAAGCTTATAAATGAATAATAATATATGTTATAACGCTAGTTATAAATACATAAAAAATGCATGTGCTTATAGCTTAAGTGTATGAATGTTGGGTTCTCTTTCCTCTATTCATGTGTTGATTTATATAAGATTGAATGGTCATGGGTATATAGTTTGGACATCCCAGGAATACGAGACTTTAGCTAACCCTAAGGAGGTCATTTGATTACCTCACTTCCTTGGTTGATGAAATCGAAAAGAAGAAATGTTGAATCTGAATTTGTTCTTTGTTAAAAAAAAAAAAAACCAAAAACCCTAAACCTTAAACTAAAACCTGAACCTAAACATACAACCCTAAACCCTAAACCCTAAACCCTAAATCCCAAACCCCAAACCCCAAACACTAAACCCTAAACCTTAAACCTTAAACCCTAAACCCTAAACACTAAACCCTATAACCTAAAAACCTAAACCTAAACTAAACTAAAATAAAAACCTAAACTAAACTACAAAAAATAAAATAAATCTAAATAAAATAAAATTAAATGTAAAATAAAAATAATATAAAATAAAAACTAAATAAACACTTAAACATATTAAAGAAACCTAAAAATAAATAAAAAATAAAACCAAAACCTTAAACTAAAAAACTCTAAACCTAAAATAAACTAAACTAGAATTAATAAAACCTAAAGCTAAACCCAAAATAAACTAAACTTAAACCCTAAACTAAATAAAATAAAATAAACTAAAAATATACCTAAACCTAAACATTAAACAAACCTTAAAAAATTAACCCAAAACCTAAACTTAAAAAATAAAAAATAAAAACCTAAACCAAAACCTAAAAATAAAAAATAAAACTTAAACTTAAAAAATAAAATTAAAACAAAACTAAATAAATAAATAAACATAAACCTAAACCAAAACCAAAAAAATAAACTAAAATAAAAAAACCTAAGCTAAAATAAATAAACCTAAAATAAGTAAACCTAAAATAAATAAACTAAACTAAATAAAAAATTTAAAAAATTTAAATAATAATAAAATATAAACTAAATAAACTAAATAAACCTAAACCTACTGGTTTACTTAATTTTTCTAAAAAAACTCTAAACCCTAAACCCTAAGCCATAAAACCTAAACCCTAAACCCTAAACCATAAACCCTAAAACGTAAACCCTAAATGCTAAACCCTAAACCCTAAAACGTAAACTCTAAACCCTAAACCCTAAACCCTAAAACTAACTCAAACCCTAAACCCTAAACCTAAACCCTGAACACTAAACCCTAAACCCCAAACCCAAAACCCTAAACCCTAAACCCTAAACACTAAACCCTATACCCTAACCCTAAACCATAAACCCTATACCCTAAAACCCTAAACCCTAAACGTGAAACTAACCCTAAACCCTAAATCCTAAACCATAAAAACCCTAAAACCTAAACCCTAAACTAACCCTAAAACTTAAGCTAACTCTAAACCCTAAACCCTAAACCCTAAAACCTAAAAATCCTAAATCCTAAATCCTAAACACTAAACCCTAAACCCAAAACCTAAAACCTAAAACCTTAACCCTAAACCCTAAATACTAAAACCCTAAGCCCTAAAGCCCTAAACCTTAAACCTTAAACCCTAAACCCTAAACCCTGAAAACCTAAAAACCTAAACCAAAACTAAAGAAAACCTAAAAATAAAATAAATAAAAAATCTAAAACAAAATAAAATATAATAAATAAAATAAAATGAAACATAAACTAAAACCTAAACTTAAGCCTAAAAATAAAATAAAATTAAACTATATATATATATATATATAAACCTAAACTAAACTAAAAAATAAAATAAATTTATGAATAAAAAAATCTAAGTAAAATAAAAATAAACATAAAATAAAAATAAAATAAACCTAAAATAAAATTAAATAAAAATTAAATAAAAACCTAAACCTAAAATAAAAATAAATTAATCAAAATAAAATAAACCAAAACCTAAACTAAGTTAAATTAAACTAAAATAAACAAAACCTAAACCTAAACCTAAATTTAAAAATAAAACCTAAAAATAAACCTAAAATGAAAACCTAAAACTTAAACCTAAAAGATAAAATAAAAACTTCAAATAAGACCTAAACCTAAAAATAAAAATAAAAAAAAAACTAAACTAAAAAATAAACCTAAACCTAGAAAATAAACTAAAATAAAAAACCAAAATAAAAGATAAACTATATAAACATAAACTTACCAGGTTTACTTAATTTTAAAGAAAGACCATAAACTCCAAATCCTAAACTCTAAACCCTAAACCTACAACCTTAAACCCTAAACCCTAAACCCTATAAAATCCTTACCCGAAACCCTAAACCCTAAAAGCATAATCTCTAAAGCCCTAAACCCTAAACATTAAACCCTGAACCCTAAACCCTAACCCTAAACCCTAAAGCCCAAACCCTAAACCTATACCTAAAGTAACTAAATAAATTAAAAAATAAATGTTTAAAACCTAATAAACCTAAACCTAAACTTAAACCCTAAGAATGGGCAGAACCTTAACGGTAGGAACATCACTATCAAGCAAGCTCAATCTAGATCGGCGGGAGGCGAAGCGCTATGATGGTACAGATTTGGAGGTGTTGTTGGATATGGAGGTGGTGGTTGGAGTAGTGGAGGTTATCGAGGGAGGAGCATGAGTTACAACCATGGTGGGAGGGAGAGATCGGGGGAATGATGGTGGATCCCGCTACTCGAGAGGTCGGGGTGGTTCTATTGGGAACTTGAGAAATTGAAGAACGACCGATCCGACCTATCGCTTATGGAACTGTTTCTTTATATTAAAGATGGCTCTAATTATCTAGGGTTTTTGATTTGCTCTATGTGTACTCATTTTTTATCTATGTCATCGCTTGTGTGTTAGAAAACTTTGTGTGTTATGTGGTTGATGAAATCAAAAAGAAGAAATGTTGAATCTGAATTTGTTCTCTATTAAAAAAAACCAAAAATCCTAAACACTAAACTAAAACTAGTACCCTTGACCTAAAACCTAAACCCTAAACCCTAAACCCTAAACCCTAAACCCTAAACCCTAAACTCTAAACCATAAACCTTAAACCTTAAGCCCCTAACCCTAATCCCTAAACCCTAAAAAGTTAAAAACCTAAACCTAAACTAAATTAAACCTAAAAATAAAATAAATAAAAAAACCTAAATCAAAATAAAACAAAAAAAGTAAAATAAAAACCTAAACTAAAACTTAAACTTAAACCTAAACCTATACCTAAACATAAAAAGAAAATAAAATAAAAAATAAAAACTAAACTAAAATAAACTAAATAAAAACCTAAACTAAATTAAAAACATAAAATAAACCAAAAAATAAAAAACCTAAATAAAATAAAAGCTAAACATAAAATAAAAATAAAATAAACCTAAAATAAAATTAAAATAAAAACTAAATAAAAACCTAAACCTAAAAAATAATAAAAAAATTCCTAAAAATAAATAAAAAATAAACTAAATTATAATAAACTAAATTATACAAATAAAACCTAAACCTAAAATAAACTAAACATAAACCCTAAACAAAATAAAATAAAAATAAACCTGAACCTAAACTAAAAAACCTAAAAATAAACCTAAAACCTAAACCTAAAAAAAAAAAATAAAAACCTAAACCTAAACCTAAAAATAAAAAATAAAACTTAAACCTAAAAAGTAAAATAAAAATAAAACAAAGCTAAAAATAAACATAAACCTAAATCTAAACTAAAAAATAAACTAAAATAAACCTAAAATATTCTAAACTAAATAAAAAATAAAAATAAACCTAAATAAGAAAAATAAAAATATAAACAATAAAGTAAATAAATCCTATATCGTAAACCCTAAACCCTAAACCCTAAACCCTAAACCCTAAAACTAATCCTAAACCCTAAACCTACAACCCTAAACCCTAAACCCTAAACCCTAAACCCTAATCCTAACCCTAAACCCTAAACCCTAAAGCCTAAAAAACCTTAAACTCTAAACCCAAAACCCTAAACTAAATCCTAAACTCCTAAACCCTAAACCCTAAACCTAAACCTTAAACCCAAAATAACATAAACCCAAGATAACCTAAACACTAAATCCTAAACCCTAAACCCTAAACCCTAAAGCCTAAACACTAAATCAAAACCCTAAACCCTAAACCCTAACCCTAAACGCTAAACCCTAAAACCCTAAAGCTTAAACCTAAAACCTGAACACTAAACTTTAAACCTTAAACCCAAAAACTTTAAACCCTAAACCCTAAACCCTAAACCCTAAAACCCTAAACCCTAAACCTTAAACCCTAAAACCTTAAACCATAAACCCTAAATCTTAAAACCCTAAACCCAAAAAAAACCCAAACTCTAAACCCTAAACCTCAAACACTAAATTATTAATCAGAAACCCTAAACTAACAATCTAAACCCTAATCTAAAATGTAACCTAAATTAAATAAAACTTAAAATTAAAAAAATAAATAAAACCTAAACCAAAATAAAATAAATAAATAAATAAAATAAAATAAAAACATAAACTAAACCTTGAACCCTAAACCCTAAATTCGAAGCAATAAAACCTAAAATCTAAACCCTAAACCCTAAACCCTAAACCCTAAATCTCAAACCCTAAACCCAATACCCTCAACTAATCCTAAACCCTAGACCCTAAACCCTAAACACAAGCTAAAAACATTAAGCTAAACTAAATAAAAGCTAAAAAAACAAATATATAAACCTAAACAAAAATATAATAAAATAATAAACATAAATGAAAGCATAAACTAAAAACTAAACCTAAACCTAAACCTAAACCTAAACCTAAAAAGAAAAGAAAATTAAAAACTAAACTGAAGTAAAATGAATAAAAACCTAAACTACAATAAAAAATAAAAAACCTAAATAAAAAAAAACTAAACCTAAAATAAAAATAAAATATAATAAAAACTAACTAAAAACCTAAATAATAAACCTAAAATTAAAAGCTAAAAATAAATAAAAAAATAAAACCTAAACCCTAAACTAGAAAATATAAATAAAAATAAAACCTAAACCTTACCCTAAACTTGAACTAAATAAAATAAATTCAATTAAAAAAAACTAAACCTAAACTTAAAAAATAAAACTTAAAAATAAACTTAAAATAAAAACTTAAACCTAAACCTAAAAATTAAAAAAAACTAAACCTAAAAAATAAAATATAAATAAAACTAAACTAAAAAAATAAACTTATACCTAAACTTAAACCTAAAAAATAAACTAAAATAAATAAACTAAACTAAATAAAAATAAAAATAAATCTAATAAAATAAAATAAATAAATAATAAACTAAATAAATTTAAACCTAAACATTAAAAAAAATAAAAAAAAATAAAAAATAAAAATAAAATAAATCAATAAACTATAAACTAAACTAAACCAAAAATATAAACCAAGCCTAAACCTAAAATAAACCCTAAAACCTAAACCCTAAACCTAAACTATAACCCAAACCTAAACCTAAAACCCTAAAATCTAAACCCTAAATCCTAAACAATAAACCCTAAAATAAAACCTAAACCCTAAAGAAACTAAACCTTAAACTAAACCTAAACCCTAAACCTAAAAAACTAAACCTAAATAAACCCTAAACTAATAATCCTAAATCTTAACTAAACCCAAAATCCTAAACCCTAAACCTAAAACCTAAAACCTAAACCTAAACTAAATAAAACCTAAAAATAAAATAAAATAAAAACATAAACTAAAACTTAAACCTAAACATAAAAATAAAATAAAATAAACTAAAATAAAATAATTAAAAACCTAAACTAAACAACAACAACAACAACAACAACAACAACAAGCCTTAATCCCACTAAAACATGAATCCTCTATGTGTCTATTAAACCTCATCTAATTCAAGTATACTAAGATCATTATTTATACATCTTAACCAAGTCTTTTAGGTCTCTACCTTTCTTAACATAAGGCAAATCTAATGCATCTACTCTCCTAATCATACACGCTATGTGGCCAAACCATCTACTCCCTAATCTTATCTACCCTGAAATACAACCAACATACTCATTTTGCATTCTATCTAAGAGTAAAGCCACTCATCCACCTAAGCATCCTCATCTAAAACTTAACTTAGTCTTATGCTTCTAAACATTCCTACCATAAGTCATTGCGTCTTACCACCATCTTATAAAATTTTCCTTAAGTTTAAGTGGAACTTTCTATCACATAATACCATTCCTCCACTAACCATCCAACTTGAATTCTACTAATAACATCTCATCTATTTCACCATCATTTTGGACAATAGAGCCTAAATAAATCTTATTAATGACTTGATCACCTAAAGCCACAACACTATCACTAAAACTTCTACAACTAAAATTACACTCCATATATTCAGTTTTAGATCTACTTAAACGAAAACCTTTAGACTCTAAAGTTGACCTCCATAATTCAAGTTTCCTTGGACTCCTCTCTAGTCTTATCAACAAGAAGAATGTCATCGACAAAAGCATACCAAGGTACATCTTCTTGTAAATGCCTTAAGAACATCCATAACTAAAGTAAAAGATAAGGGCTTAATGTTGATCCTTGATGTAATCCAATAAATAGGAAAATATTTTGTCAATCCTCCTTGTGTTTGGACACAAGTAAAAAACTAGTATACATATCCTTAATGACTTCAATATAACCAATATTAACTCTTTTCTGTTCTAGAACTCTCCAAAGAACATCTCTTGAGACTTTATCATAAGCTTTCAAATCAATAAATATCATATGTAGATCATTCTTACTTTCTATGCTTCTATCAACCCTCTTAACAAATGTATAGCATCCATAAGATCTACGGCATGAAACCAAATAAAACTTAATCACATCGTAACCTATGCTCAATTACTCTCTCCCATAATTTTAATGTATGGCACATTAACTTAATTCCTCTATATAAAAACCTAAACTAAACAAAAGAAATAAAATAAACCTATGAAAAAAAACCCTAAATGTAAAATAAAATCAAAATAAACCAAAAATAAACTTCAAATATAATAAAATAAAAACTAAATAAAAATGTAAACCTAAAAATAGACCTAAAAATAGAACCTAAAAATAAATAAAAAATAAAACCTAAACCCTAAACTAAAAATAACCTAAACCTAAAATAAAAAAAAAATAAACATACACCTAACATAAAATAAACTAAACTAAAATAAATAAAACCTGAACCTAAAATAAACTAAACCTAAACCTTGAACTAAATAAAATAAAATAAACTAAACATAAACCTAAACCTAAACTAAAAAAATAAAACCTAAAAGTAAAAAAAAATTAAACCTTAAAACCTAAACCTACTAAAATAAAATAAAAACCTAAACCTAAACCTAAAAATAAAAAAATAAAACCTAAACCTAAAAAAAATAAAATAAAAATAAAACCAAACAAAAAAAAAATAAACATAAACCTAAAAAATAAACTAAAATAAAGATCCTAAACCTAAACCCTAAACCCTAAACCAAAAACTTAAACCCTAAACTAAAACATGAACCCTAAACCTAAAACCTAAACACTAAACCATAAACCCTAAACTCTAAAGACCCAAAACAATAAACACAAAACCCTAAAGAATAAACCCTAAAATTTTAAATGCTAAACCCACCTAACCTAAAACCATAAACCCCTAAACCTAATAAAAAAAAACAAAAATAAAACCCTAAACCAAACCCTAAACCCCAAACCCAACAAACCTTAAACCCTAAACCCTAAAAAAGCTAAAAAAAATCTAAAACTAAACTAAATAAAAATGCTAAACCAAAACCTAAATCCTAAATAACCCTAATAAACCAAAAAACAAAAATAAAAGCCCTAAACCCTAAACCCCAAACCCTAAACCCTAAACCCTAAACCTTAAAAAGCTAAAAACCTAAGCCTAAACTAAATAAAACCTAAAAATAAAATAAATAAGAAACCCTAAACAAAAATAAAAAAATTAAAATAAAAAAATAAAAACATAAACTAAACCCTAAACCCTAAACCTAAACCTAAACTTTAACCTAAACTTAAAAATAATATAAAATAAAAAATAAAAACTAAACTAAAATAAAATAAATAAAAAATTAAACTAAACTAAAAATAAAAAACCTAAATAAAATAAAAAGTATACCTAAGATAAAAATAAAATAAATAAAAAAATAAAATAATATAACAACAAAATAAAAACCTAAACCTAAATAATAAACCTAAAAATAGAACCTAAAAATAAAAAAAATTAAAACCTAGACCCTAAACAAAAAATAAAATAAAAACCTAAAATAAAAATAAAATAAACCTAAACCAACACTAAAATAAACTAAACTTAAATAAAAAAACCTAAACCTAAACATAAATCTAAACTAAATAAAATTAAATAAACTAAAAATAAATGTAAACCTAAACTAAAAAATTAAACCTAAAATTAAACCTAATATAAAAACCTAAAACCTAAACCTAAGAAAATAAAATAAAAACCAAAACCTAAACCTAAAAATAACAAATAAAACCTAAATCCTAAAAAATAAAATAAAAATAAAACTAAAATAAAAAATAAACCAAAACCTAAATCTAAACATAAAAAAGAAAACTAAAATAAATAAACTAAAAATAAAATAAATAAACAAAATTAAATAAAAATAAAAATAAAGCTAAATAAAGATAAAAATAAAATCAACTAAAATAAATAAAAAATAAACTAAATAAACCTAAACCTACTAGTTTACTTAATTTTAAAAAAGTATAAATAATAACAAATAATAATAAAATAATAAAACTTTAAACCTAAACCTAAACCCTAAAATTAACCCTAACCTACACCTAAAAACCATAAACCAAACCTAAATCCTAAACTCTAAACTTAAAACCCTAAACCCTAAACCCTAAACCCTAAATGCTAATAAATACCAAAACCTAACCCTAAACCCTAAAAACCATAAACTCTAAACCCTAAACTAAACACTAAACCCTAAACTTAAACCCTAACCATAACCCTAATAAACCCAAAATAAATCTCAAACCTAAACACTAAACCCTAAACTAACCCTAAACACAAAACCCTAAAACCCTAAAGGCTAAACCTAAACCTAAACAAACTAAACCCTAAACTAAACCCTAAACCTAAACTTAAAACCTAAACCCCTAAACTAAACCCTAAACTCTAAACCCAAACTAACCTAAACTAAACCATAAACCTAAACCCTAAAACCCTAAACCATAAACCCTAATCCCTAAACCCTAAACCCTAAACCCTAAAAACCCTAAACCCTAAACCCTAAAAAGATGAAAACCTAAGCTTAAGCTAAATAAAACCTAAAAATAAAATAAAAAAGAAAACCTAAACAAAAATAAAAAATAAAAATAAAAAATAAAAACATAAACTAAACCCTAAACTATAAACCTAAACCAAAACATAAACCTAAACCTAAAAATAAAACTAAAATAAAATAAATAAAAACCTAAACTAAACTAAAATAAAAAACCTAAATAATATAAAAAGTATACCTAAGTTAAAATAAAATAAATCAAATATATATATATATATAAATATATATATAATATATATATATATATATATATATATATATATATATATATATATATATATAAACTAAATTAAAATCTAAACCTAAATAATAAATCTAAAAATAGAACCTAAAAATAAATAAATAAATAAAACCTAAACCCTAAACAAAAAATAAAATAAAAACCTAAAATAAAAATAAAATAAACCTAAATTAACACTAAAATAAACTAAAGTCAAATAAAAAAACCTAAACCTAAACCTAAATCTAAACTAAATAAAATAAAATAAACTAAAAATAAATGTAAACCTAAACTAAAAAATTAAAGCTAAACTTAAACCTAAAATAAAAACCTAAAGCCTAAACCTAAAAAATAAAATAAAAACCTAAACCTAGACCAAAAAATAAAAAAATAAAACCTAAAACCTAAAAAGTAAAATAAAAAAAAAACTAAACCAAAATCTAAACCTAAAAAGAAAACTTAAATAAATAAACCAAAACTAAAATAAATAAATCTAAAATAAATAAACAAAATTAAATAAAAAAATAAAAATAAAAAAAGATAAAAATAAAATCAACTAAAATAAAAAAAAATAAACTAAATAAACCTAAAATTTACTTAATTTAAAAAAAGTAAAATAATAAAAAATAAAAAATAAATAAAAAAACCCTAACCCTAAAACCTAAACACTAAAACTAACCCTAAACCTACAATCTACAACCATAAACCCTAAACCTTAAATCCTAAACCCTAACACTAAAACCCTAAACCCTATACTAACCTAATAAAACCCTAAAAAACCTAAACCAAACCTAAACTAAACCCTAAACCCTAAAACCTAACCATAACCCTAAACTCTAAACCAAAACCTAAACCTCAAACCTTAAACTAAACCCAAAAACTAAACACAAAACCTAAACCCTAAAGAAACCTAAATAAACCTAAACCTAAACCTAAACCCTAAAAAAACTTAAAACCCTAAACTAAATAACCTAATCATAAACCTAAACTCTAAACTAACCCTAACCCTAACCCTAAACCCTAAATAAAACATAAATTAAAATAAACCATAAACCCTAATAAACTAAATAAATCCTAAAACCTAACCTAAACCTAAACTAAATAAAATCTAGAAATAAAATAAATAAAAAAACCTAAAATAAAACCTAAACCTAAAAATAAAATAAATATAAACGTAAACTAAACTAAAAAATAAATTAAACCTAAGAATAAAAAACCTAAATAAAATAAAAACTAAATGTAAAATAAAAATTAAATAAACTTACAATAAACCTAAAGTAAAATAAAATAAAAACTAAATAAAAACCTAAAATTTAAGATGAATCCTAAAAAATAAATAAAAAAATTAAATCCTAAACCCTAAACTAAAAAAAAACCTAAAATAAAAATAAAATAAATAAAATAAACTAAACTTAAACCTAAACCAAAACAAATAAAACCTAAACCTAAACTTAAACCTAAACTAAATAAAATAAAATAAACTAAACTCAAAATAAACCTAAACATAAACTAAAAAATAGAACTTAAAATTGAACCTAAAATAAAAACTTAAAACCAAAACCTAAGAAAAAAAAGCTAAAGATAAACCTAAAAATAAAATATAAAACCTAAACCAAAAAATAAAATAAAAATAAAACTCAACTAAAAAATAAACCTTAACCTAAACTTTTACCAAAAGAAATAAATTAAAATAAAAAAGATAAACTAAAATAAAAAACATAAAATAAGTCATCTAAACTAAATAAAAATAAAAAATAAACCTAAATTAAAATAAAAAATAGAATAAACTAAATAAATAAAAAGTAAATTAAATAAACTAAATAAACAAACTAAGAAATGTTGAATCTAAATTTATTCTCTGTTAAAAAAAAAACCAAAAATCCTAAACTCTAAACCCTAAACTTCAACCCTAAACCTAACACCTAAACCCTAAACCCTGAACCTTAAACCTTAAAAGCCCAAAAGCCTAAAACCTAAACCCTAAACCCTAAAGTAAAATAAATAAAAACCTAAACTAAACTAAAAAATAAAATAAACATAAAAATAAAAAACCTAAATAAAAAAAACTAAACATAAAATAAAAATAAAATAAAAGTAAAATAAAATAAAATAAAAACTACATAAAATCATAAACCTAAAAAAAAAACCTAAAAAAAAAAAACCCAAACTTTAAACAAAAAAAAACCAAAACATAAAATAAACAAAATAAAATACACCTAAACCAAAACTAAAATAAACTAAACTAAAATAAATAAAACCTAAACCTAAACAAAAATTAAACTAAACCTAAACCCTAAATTAAATAAAATTAAATTAACTAAAGAAAACCTATACCTAAAGTTAAAAATAAAAGCTAAAAATAAACCTAAAATGAACCCTAAAACCTAAACCTAAAAAAAAAATAAACCTAAAAATAAAAAATAAAATCTAAAACTAAAAAATAAAATAAAAATAAAACTAAACTAAAAAATAAACATAAATTTAAACCTAAATAAAAAAAACTAGAATTAAAACCTAAACTAAACTAAATAAATTTAAAATAAATAAACTAAACTAAACAAAAATAAAAAATAAACTAAATAAACCTAAACCTACCATTTTACTTAATTTCTTTTAAAAAACCTAAGCCCTAAACCCTAATGTCTAAACCCTAAAACTAACCCTAAACCCTGAACCTACAACCCTAAACCTAAAACCCTAAACCCTAAACCCTAAAAAATAATCCTAAAAATAAATAAACAATAAAACCTAAACCCTAAACTAAAACCTAAAAAAAAAAAAAAAAAAAATAAACCTAAAATAAAATAAACTAAACTAAAATAAACCTAAACCTAAACCTAAAATAAGTTAAACTTAAACCTAAACCAAAACAAAATAAAATAAAATAAACTAAAAATAAACCTAAACCTAAACTAAAAAATAAAACCTAAAAATTAACCTAAAATAAAAACCTAAAATGAAAACTAAATAAAATAAAATTAAAATCTAAACCTACACCTAAAAATAAAAAAAATTAAACCTTAACATAAAAAATAAAATAAAAATAAAACTCAACAAAAAATAAACCTAAACCTAAACATAAACCTAAACCTATAAAATAAACTAAATTAAAATAAATAAAAAATAAATAAACCTAAAGTAAATTAAATAAAATAAAAAATAAACATAAATAAAATTATAAATAAAAAATATGCTATAATAAATAAAAATAAACTAAATGAACTAAATAAACCTAAACCTCTAGGTTTACTTAGTTTAAAACCCTAAAGCTAACCCTAAACCCTAAACTTTAAACCCTAAACCCTAACCCTAAACCCTAAACCCTAAATCCCTAAAGCCTAAATCCCTAAGCCCTACACCCTAAACCTTAAAAACTTATAAACCTAAACCTAAACTAAATAAAACCAAAAAATATAATATATAAAAAAACCTAAACCTAAATAAAATAAACTAAAATAAAACTTAAATTAAAACCTAAACTTAAACCAAAAAAATAAAATAAAATAAACTAAAAGAAAATAAATAAAAACCTAAACTAAATTAAAAAATAAAATAAACCTTAAAATAAAAAGCCTAAATAAAATAAAAATTGAAGAAAGAATAATTCAATCTACTGCTTATGGAACTGTGTCTTTATAATAGAGACGATTCTAGTTTGTTTTTGATTACTCTATAACTCATTTTTATCTATGTCATCATGTCAAAACTTAGTGTGTTACTTAGTTTATGAAATCGAAAAGAAAAAATTTTGAATCTAAATTTTCTCTCTATTAAAAAAATACAAAGAACCCTAAACCCTAAACTAGAACTTGAACCATAAAACCTGAAAATTAAACCCTAAACCCTAAACCTTAAATACCCTAAATCCTAAACCCTAAACCCTAAAACCCTAAACCCTAAACCTAAAACCTAAAACCTAAACCTTAAACCCTCAACCTAGAACCCTAAAATCCCTAAACCCTAAACCCTAAACCCCAAACCCTAAAACCTTAAATCCTAAACCTTAAACCCTAGAAACTAAACCCTTAATCCTAAACCCTAAATCCTAAACCCTACACCTTAAACCCAAAAAAACCCCTAAACCGTAAACCCTAAACCATAAACCATAAACCCTAAAAAGGTAAAGACCTAATCCTAAATTAAATTAAAGCTAAAAATAAAATAAATAAATAAAACCTAAACCAAGATAAAATAAAAAATATAATAAAATAAAAGTATAAACTAAACCCTAAACCTAAACCTAAATAAAAAAACAAAAAAAATAAAAACTAAACTAAAATAAAATAAATAAAAACATAAACTTTATTAAAAAAAATAAAAATTCTAAATATAAAAAGCTGAACCTAAAATAAATATAAAATAAATCTAAAATAAAATATAATAAAAACTAAGTAAAACCTAAACTTAAAAAAATAAACCCAAAAATTAATAAAAGTAAAACATTAAACTAAAAAAAAAAACCTTAACCTAAAATAAAAATAATATAAACCTAAACCTAAACTAAACTAAAATAAATAAAACTTAAACTAAACTAAACCTAAACCTAAACCTAAACTAAATAAAATAAAATAATCTAAAAGTAAACCTAAACATAAACTAAAAAAATAAAACCTAAAAATAAATCTAAAATAAAAACCTAAAACCTAAACCTAAAAAAATAAAATAAAATCCTAAACCTAAATATAAAAATAAAAAATAAAACCTAAACCCAAAAAATAAAATAAAAATAAAAGTAAACTAAAAATTAAACATAAATCTAAACCTAAACATATAAAATAAAGTAATATAAAAAACCAAAACTAAAATAAATAAACTAAATAAAATAAAAATAAAAATAAAGCTAAATCAAAATAAAAAAATAAAATAAACTAAATAAAATAAAAAATAAACTAAATAAACCTAAACCTATAATTTTATTTAATTTTAAAAAAATTAAGAAAAATAAAAATAATAAAAAAGAAACCTAAACCCTAAACTAAAACTAACCCTAAACCTTAACCTAAACCCTAAACCTAAATCAGAAACCCTAAACCCTAAACCATAAAACCTAAAGCCAAACTAAACCCTAAGCTAAACCCTAAGAACCCTAAACCCTAAAAAAACCTAAACTAAATAATACTAAATTAAAACCTAAATCTAAACCCTAACCTAGCCTAAACTAAACCCTAAACCCAAATCCCCAAAGCCCTAAACCCTTAAAACTTAACTAACCATAAACCATAAACTTTAAGCCCTAAACTAACCTAAACCCTAAAACCTAAACCCTAAAAAGCCTAAACTAACCCTAAACCCAAAGCAAACCCTAAACCCTAAACCCTAAACCCTAAAAACCATAAACCCTAAAACCTAAACACTAAACCTTACACCCTAAATCCTAAACCCAAATTGTAGAACCCAAACCCTAAGACCCTAAACCCTAAAACCCTAAACCCTCAACCCTAAACCATAAACCCTAAACCTTAAACCCAAAAAACTAAAAAACCTAAACCTAAACTAAATAAAACCTAAAAAAAAAACTAAAACCTAAAAAAAATAAAATAATAAAATAAAATAAAAGCCTAAATTATAACCTAAACCTAAACCTAAGAATAAAATAAAATAAACTAATAAAAATAAAATAAAATATATAATAACCTAAATTAAAATAAAAAGTAAAATAAACTTAAGAATAGAAAACCTATATAAAATAAAAACTAAATGTAAAATAAAAATAAAATTAATCTAAAATAAACCTAAAATATAATAAAATTAAAACTAAATAAAATCATAAACCTAAAAAATAAATTTAAAATTAAAACCTAAACCCTAAACTAAAAAAAACCTAAACCTAAAATAAAAATAAAATGAACTAAAGCTAAAGTAAAATATAATAAACAAAAATAAATAAGACCTAAACCTAAAGTAAACTAAACCTAAACATAAAACTAAACTAAATAAAAGAAAATAAAAATAAACCTAAACCTAAACTAAGAAATAAAACCTAAAATAAACCTAAAATAAAACTAATAAAATAAAATAAAACCTAAACCTAAACTTTAAAATAAAAAAAAAAATAAAACCTAAACCAAAAAAAATAAACCTAAACTAACCTAAACCTAAAAAATAACCCACTAAAAATAAACCTAAACCTAAAATAAATAAACTAAACTAAATAAAAAAATAATCATAAATAAAAATAAAAAATAGAATAAACTAAAATAAATAAAAAATAAACTAAATAAACTAAGTTAACCCAAACCTACTAGTTTACTTAATTAAAATAAACCTTAAACCCTAAGCTAACCCTAAACCCTAAATCCTAAACCATAAAAAACACTACACCGTAAACCCTAAACCATAAAAGCATAAACCCTAAAACTTTAAACCCTAAACCCTAAACCCTAAACTTTAAACCTTAACCCCATACGCTAAACCCCAAATCTAAACTTAAAGTAACTAAATAAATTTAAAAATAAACTTAAAACCTAAAACCTAATAAACCTAAGCATAAACCCAAACCCTAAGAATGGGCAGAACCTTGATGACAAAAACATCACCGTCAACTAGGCTTAGTCAAGATATTATGGTGGAGGTGAAGGTGGAGGCGGCATTTATCATAGTGGTGGTGTGGGATCTGGAGGTGCTAGTGGATTTGGATGTGGTGGTCAGAGCAGTGGTGGTCATGGAGGCTGGAGGAGTTATGGAGGTTACAGTCGTGGTGGTGGTGGAGGGAGAGATCGGGGATATGATGGTGGATCCTGCTACTCGGGAGGCCGGAGTGGTTCTGATGGGAACTGGAGAAACTCAGGAATGGTCGATCAAAGTTGCTGCTTATGGAACTGTGTCCTTATAGTAGAGACGGTTCTAGTTATCTGGGTATTTGATTTGCTATGCTCACTTTTATTTGTCCTGCTTGTGTCTTAGAAAACTTGGTGTTACTTGGTTGATGAAATTAAAATAAGAAATGTTGAATAATTTGTTCTTTATTAAAAAAAACTAAACTTAAACCTAAAATAAACCTAAAATAAAATCCTAAAACCTAAACCTAAAAAAATAAAATAAGAACCCAAACCTAAACCAAAAAATAAAAAAGAAACCTAAAAAATAAAATAAAATAAAACTAAATAAAAAAATAAACCTAAACTTAAACCTAAAACTAAAAATAAACTAAAAAAACCTAACAAAATAAATAAACTAAACTAAATAAAATAAAATTAAAATATCAAATAAAAAAATAAAAAAAATAAAAAAAACTAAAATAAATAAAAAATAAACTAAATAATCATGAACCTTTTAGTTTAGTTAATTTTAAAAAAAAAAACCCTAACCCTAAACCCTAAATCTAACCATAAACCCTAAACCCTAAATGATAAACCCTAAAACCCTAAACCCTAAAATTAACCCTAAACCATAAACACTAAACCCTAAAACCAACAACCCTAAACCCTAAACCCGAAACCTGGAACCCTAAGCCCTAAACCCTAAATACCTAAGAACCTAAACCTAAACTAAGTAAAACCAAAAAATAAAATAAATAAAAAACCAAAACCTAAATAAAATAAAATAACAACATAAACGAAAACCTAAACCTAAACCTAAACCAAAAAAAAAATTAAGAAAAACTAAATTAAAATAAAATAAATTAAAACCTAAACTAAACTAAAAAATAAATAACATAAATAAAATAAAAATTAAACCAAAAATAAAAAAAACTAAATAAAAACCTAAAGCTATAAAATAAACCTAGAAAACCTAAAATAAATAAAACCTAATCCTAAACTTAAAATAAACTAAACCTAAACCAAAATGTAAACTAAATAATATAAAATAAACTAAAAGTAAAGCTAAGCCTAAACAAAAAAATAAAACCTAAAAATAAACCTAAATTTGAAATACAAAAAAAAAATAAAAATAAAAACCTAAACATAAACCTAAAAATCAAAAAAATAAAACCCTTACCTAAACAATAAACTAAAAATAAAACTATACTAAAAAATAATCCTAAACATAAACTTAAAATTAAAAATAAATCAAAATAAAGTAACCTAACATAAATAAACTAAACTAAATAAACATAAAAATAAAAATAAAATAAATTATAAAAAAGAGAAAATAAAACCCTAAACCCTAAACCCTAAACCTACAACCCTAAACATAGAACCCTAAACTCTAAACCCTAAACCTTAAACCCCAAAAAACCCTAAACCCTAAACCTAAAACCCTAAACCCTAAACCTTAAACCCTAAAACCCTAAACCCTAAACTAACCTTAAACCCTAAACAAAAAATGCTAATCCTAACCCTTAACCCTAAACCTTAAACACTAAACCCCTAATCCCTAAACTCTAAACTAACCCTAAACCCTAACACCTAAAACACCTAAACCTAAACCCTAAGAGTGGGCAAAACCTTGATAGCAAGAACATCACCATCAACCAGCTCCTAGATTTGGCGGAGATAAGGTGGAGATGGAAGTGGTGGTGGGGATGAGGGTATATGGAAGTGGTGGTTTTGGAGGCGGGAGGAGCGACGGAGGTTACATTCATGGTTATGGTGTAGGGAGAGATTGGGGATATGATTGCAGATCCTTCTACTCAAGAGGTCAGCGTGGTTCTGATGGGGACTGGAGAAACTCAAGAACGGTTGATCCGAGATGCTGCTTATGGAACAATGAAAAGATGGTTCTAGTTATCTAGGGTTTTGATTTAATGCATGCTCATTTTTTATCTATGCCATCGCTTATGTCTTAGAAAACTTGGTGTGTTACTTGGTTGATGAAATCAAAAATAAGAAATGTTAAATCTAAATTTGTTCACTATTAAAAAAAAACTAAACATAAACTTAAAAATAAACCTAATATAAAAACCTTAAACCTAAACCTAAAAAAATAAAATAAGAACCTAAACCAAAACCTAGAAATAAAAAATAAAACCTAAACTTAAAAAATAAAATAAAAATAAAACTAAACAAAAAAAATAAACCAAAACCTAAACCTAAAAAATAAACTAAAATAAACAACCTAAACTAAATAAATAAAACTAAAATAAATGAATTAAACTAAATAAAAATAAAAATAAACCTAAATAAAAATAAAATAATAAAATAAACTGAAATAAATAAAAAAATAAACTAAATAATCCTAAACCTTCTAATTTAGGTAATTTTTAAAAAATTTAAAAATTAAAAAATAATAAAAAAAGTAAAAGAAACCTAACCCTAAACCTTAAAACTAACACTAAACCCAAAACCCTAAACCCTAAACCCTAAAACCGTAAACCCTAAACCCTAAAGCTATCCTTAAACCCTAAATACTAAACCCTAAAGCCTAAACCCTAAAACCTACAACCCTAAACCCTAAACCCTAAACCCCAAACCCTATATCCGAAATCCTAAAAACCTAAAAACCTAAACTTAAACTAAATAAAATTTAAAAATAAAATAAACAACAAAACCAAAACCAAAATAAAATAAAACAAAACCATAAACTAAAACCTAAACCTAAACTTAAACCTATAAAGAAAATAAAATAATTAATAAAAACTAAACTAAACTAAAATAAATAAAAACATAAACTAAACTAAAAAACTAAAGAACATTAATAAAATAAAATCTAAACCTTAAATAAAAAATTAAATAAAAAACTCAACCTAAAAAATAAACTTTAAAAAAAACCTAAAATAAATAAAACCTAAACCTAAACCTAAACTAATAAATATAAAATAAACTAAAAGTAAACCTAAACCTAAACTAAAAAATAAAACTTAAAAATAAACATAAAACCTAAACCTAAACCTAAAAAAAAAATAAAACCTTTACCTAAAAAAATAAAATAAAAATAAAACTATACTAAAAAATAAACCTAAAATTAAAAAAAACTAAAATAAAGCAACCTAAAATAAATAAACTAAACTAAATAAACATGAAAATAAAGCTAAATAAAAATAAAGATAAAATAACCTATAAGAAATAAAAAATAAAACCCTAAACTCTAAACCTTAAACCCTAAACCCTAAAAACCTAAAAACCTAAACCTAAACTAAATCTTAAAATAAAATAAATAACAAAACCTAAACCAAAATAAAATAAAACAAAAACATATACTAAAACTAAATGCATTGAACTCTACACACAACCCGTGCTCCCTCTCTGGCGATTTTGCGTTCCCCTCGGTGGATTGGCCGTTCTCTTCCTCTCGTGCTTCCTGAGCGGTGCTCGTTTGTGACATCCTTGGATTAGAGCAATGGAGGCTCGTCTAATCCCGACCGCCTCGACGCCGACACTTTGCTCTCTCTATAGGTTTTCTAGATTCGATTGCACCTGTTAATGCACCTATTGTTATATCATTCAAAGATGCTTTATCTGGTAAGATCCCTCGCTTGAATGCTTCGATTAATCTCATTTTGACATCTTATTGTGGATTGCCGACAGTAATGTGTTCAGATCAGGATGTTGAGAAACTTGCTAAACCCTTCGAGTTTGCTCTTTCTTTCATAGTTTAAAGTTATCGGGTACTTTCTCTATCGGGCTGATCAATCCTCGTCACATTCTTATTCAACTCTCAAATGATTTAGATTATTCGTGGGTTTTCGCTCATCGTTCTTACTTTGTGCATAATTGTCAAATGCGGTTATTGAAATGGTCGCCCCTCTTTGATGTCAAAGAGGAATCTCCCATTGTCCCTCTTTGGCTTGCTTTCCCTAACATTTGAATACATTATGTCACTCATCAAGTTTTGTTTGCTGTTGGTGGCCTTTTTGGTAGGCCTCTCCAAATAGACCAAGCAACGGCCACTAGATCTAGGCCATCTGTCGCTCGTATCCTCGTGGAGATAGACATCACAAAAAAATATCCCAAAGAGGTTTGGATTGGCTCTAAAAAATTTGGATATAGTCAAAAAGTCGATTTCAAAATTTTCTGTCTTTTGCACTCTGCAAGATTCACGAATCACTGAATTCTTTGTGCTTCATCCTAATCTCAAAAAATTTACCACAGAACATGAATACCATTAGTGGGCTGGAAAACCAATACTCTAGCATATGTGCCTAAAGATACTCAAAAGAACCTCTCCTCCCTACACCTCCTAGACTGTCTAGTGGAAAACACTCTGACCTTGGTAATAAAATAGCCATTGAGGGGTGTGACGATACCAATGGCAATTTACCTAACCTCACCCCTGCTTGTAATAATCTGATTTCCCATGATAGCTCTTTGCTTCATTTAAATTCTACTAAAAATCTGAATGGTAGCCTTATATTGGACACCCAATTAAACAAGTTGAATGGGAATCATATAATGGATCAAAACAATGATGATCTTATGGCTTCAGAACATATTGAGAAAGATATTTGTATTACAATGGTGCGAACTTCCCCATCTATTTCCCTTGAGTGATAATCAATTGAACCCAATTTCTCACACTCATTCGATCTAAGAAGGTGAAATCCCTTCTTCTAAAACATTGATAGATTCTTCTACTATTGGAACCCAAAAATCAATCCCTTCGATGGAGATAATTTGGATTGATAGACCCTTTCAAATTGTTAAAAACAAAAAACCCTACAAAGCAAAATTTTCTAATAATAACTTCACTAGAACCGCTCACTCTTCTTTCACCCCACTCAAGTAATGTGTCATCATTCTCTCCTCTCTTTCCTTTCTTTTTTCTTTTTCCCTTTTGGTTGTCCCCTTATGATTAATTTTCTTATTTGGAATATCCGACGTTGTGGGTCTCTTCGTCCAATCGTGTTGAGTCTTTGTGTTCATAATAACAAGTTACTTGTTCTTATTGAGCCTTTCATTAATTCTTCTAAGATTGCTTTTGTTAGATCCCTTGGTTTTCATAATTTCTTCTTCAATCTTAATAATAAAATTTGGTGCTTTTGGCACAACTCCATCACCATTTCCATCATTGATGATCTTGACCAATTGGTTAATGTCAAAATCTCCATAGGTGACTTATCGGCTTTTGGCTCTTTTATCTATGCTTCTTGTAATAGCTGGTAGGAACATCCTTTGGAATCACTTACCTTCGCTTAACCTTCTCTCGGTTGGTTGGAGGTGATTTCAATACTATCATAGCTAGTTCTAAAGAAGTGGAGGATGTTCTCTAACCTTCATTCCATGGAGGACTTCTCAAATATGATCCTTGATTGCAATGATCGACATTGGTTTCACTTTGGATCCAACTTCACGTGGCATAACTCTAGACTTTGGCGTCTTGATAGGACCCTTTTAATTCTCTTTGGATCAATCGGTCCTACTACCATTGTTGAGCATTTGAGCGAACTTTGTCGACCATGCTCCTCTTTTGATTTCCTTCAAAATCCCCTACCGTCTTCTCCCTCTCCTTTCAGATTTCAAAATATGTGGACCCAACATTGTGACTTCACCAATGTCGCTCTCACTAATTGGATGGCCCCTATTTTCTCAAATAATTCTGTTAAAGGTATGACTCATCTTTGGCTTAAGCTCAAAAGACTTAAACAAAATCTCAATTGGTGGAACAAACACATTTTTAAAAACCTTTTCGCAAATCTTAAAGCTATGGAACAAGAGTTTTGCTCTCTTGAAGAGGCTGTCTCAAATTTTGGTTTGAGAATTTCATTTACTCTCTTTCGGTCGTAGGCTTACCTTGATCAAGAGCACTCTAAATTCCATGCCTATATACCTACTTCAAACCATTGTGCCTACCAACTCTACCATCAATAGAATTGAGCGTCTCTTAAACAAATTTTTTTGGGGAACCAATAACTTCTTTAAAAGAATGCACTGGTCATCTTGGTCTAAAAGTTGTGGTACTCTTGAAGAAGGAGGTCTGGGATGTAAATCCATCAAAGAAGTTATCAATGCCTTCTCATACAAACTTCGGTGGAATTTTAGGAGCAAAAATAGTCTTTGGCCAAATTTTATGACTTCTAAATATTGCCAGGGTAAACATCCTCTCATTTGTCCCTTTAAATCGGGTGATTCTCTTGTATGGAGAAGACTTTGTTCTGTCAAATGGGATGCAAAATCCTTAATTTTTTAGGGCATAAACTCTGGCAATTCCTTCTTTTGGCAAGACAACTGGAGTGGTTGTGGATCCATTGATGACTTACTCTACACTCACTCCACTTCCACTATTAGAGTTAATTCATTCTGGCAAAACCACAAGTGGAACACTAGTAAGATTACTGATTTTATTCCTTCCACTTTCTTAAATATGATTAATAATATTCCTATCACTCTAACAATCATGATCATTATCTTTAAACTATCTCATAATGGGGATTTCAACCTTAAAATGTGTGGCTTCATACTAAAGACACTCGATTCTTCTATTGTGTTCTCCCAATTTGGAATAACAATATCCCTCTTCTTACTCTATTCTAACTTGGCATATCCTAAAACTTTATTCTTGACTCTTTGTTTGTGGGGTAAAGGGTTTTATTTACCCTCTAAATGTCAATGTTGTTCTCATATTGAGAATGTTAACCATGTTTTTGTTAATGGGGCTATTGCCTCTAAAATTTGGATTTGGTATGACGATATTCAACTATAATTTTAATTGTTCTTTTACTTTATATCAACTTCTTGAAGTTTACTTTGACAATGCAATTAAAGGTCATATTAAAATCATAATCGCCATTACTCTTATTTGGTTCATATGGATGGAAAAGTAAACATCATGAGATTCGTATGAATCACATAAGGATTATTACTAGAACAAAAAACAAAATTTGTGACTTGTTTAAAGCCAATTTAATTCATCTCAAACATTTTAAAGGCTATAAATAGCCAATAAGCCTCAACCTTCCCTTACGAAATGATAGAATGGTTTTTTGGAAAAACCTCTTGATCATATTATTAAAATTATCGATGGCTCTCTCTCATAATGGCTGGTTGTGAGGCATTTTCAAGGATTCTAAGGGTATAGTCCTATGTGCATTTGGTTATCCCCTTATTTCCCCTTGTCCCTTATCTTGAGCTTATGGCGTCCACAAAGCTCTAGAAATTTGTCTTCAAAATGGCGGCTCAATATTTGGATAGAGGTGGGCGCTCTTCTTCTTGATTGACCTTTTGACTTCTACCAAGATGAGCAACGCTTGTTTGTACTACCTCCTCAAGCAAACTAGGGCTCTTCTCTCTCAACTGAATTTTACCATCACTCATGTTTGGCGTGAAGGTAACGCCTGTGCTGATTACCTTGCAAATCTGGGTGTGAGATTAGATAGTATCATCTTCTTTGATCAACTTATATTACCCAAATACTTGCGTGGTCTGGTTAACTTGGACAATTCTGGGCTTCCTTACCTCAGAATCTAATTCTCCTCTTGGCCTCCCTTTTTTTGGTTTTCTGTTTCCTTATGTTCTTTATGGATACTCCTCATAGATATCATTGCTATCTTGTGCTCTTTTTCATGATTTGCTGCTTTTACCCCTTCTCCTTTAGTTGGAAGATTTCTATTTTTGGCATTTATAATATTATGGGGCAGATGTTGAACTATATGCACATCAATCTCTTGAATTGGAACCCAGTTGAGCCTTGTATGTTATTGGTTTTATAAGCAATCCCACTTGGGAATTTAATTTCATTGATACATTCATTTCTAAACACAGAGAATTAACCATTCTTTGGAGGTTATCTATTTTGATGGGCTTAGATTTTAATACTAACTTCTTTAACCAGTTTTTTCTCACTATTAATATGGCTTGGAGCATTGCTACTACCTATGTTGCTTCTAGGCAATGGATTAGTGTGCATTATGCTGGTTGCAGTTTTTATTTTGATGATTATAGTATTTCTTTGGTGATGCTTACATTCCTTGGGACTCTTTCCTCCTAATTCATAAAGGTTTCAACACTTATCTTTGAAAGGAATTTTGGTTGTTCTTGAGGACTTTTACATCCTTATATATAATGCTAACCTCATGCTTTCCTGCAAGGGAAGAAATTGTAATACCCTGGTCTCTTTTAATGGCTATTTTGGTCTGAAATCCTTGTACATGAATGGATTGGGTTTAATTTCTTTTTGGGTTTTGGAGGTTTGCTGCCATGGTTGTTTGTTGATTTATTTGTTGATTTGGTTTTTTAATCCCTTTGGGTTCGGGCTGCTGCAGATTTTTTCTGCTGCTGCTTCTCCCAGTTTTCCTCCTGCTATTTTTTGCCATCTTGCCTACTACTGTCTTAGCAAGTTCTGGTTTTGGACATTTATTGTCTTAAAATTCCTGCTTGGTAATGATGTCTCTACTTGGAATCATCTTCTTATTTTATATTCTAGTGGCTTACAATGTTGCATTTGTTGCTCGATGGGAGTGACTTTCGATTGCGGATTATTTTGGTGGGTTTCTTCATTCAGGTGTTTGTGAACCATATTAGTCATTGTTTATATTGTAATCCTGCATCTATTGGGTTTGTGCTGTTACCTTCTTGGATTGGAGTGTCATTTCTATTTGAGAGGTACTATAGTCTGATGTTACCTATTGCTATTTTAAGACTTTGGATGTTTGTGGATTTGGTTTATCTGATTAGTTATCTCTGGGCTACTATCTTAACTTTTTTAATCCCTTTTTTTTGTAAATGCGTGTATCAAGCTGTTCTACTTGATCTTAACCTATGGTTTGTATATATTGTTGTTCAAGCGGGGTATTTCTGCAAGGATTGTGGGCTGAATTGGGATATTGTGGCTCTTATTGAATGTTCCTTATGTGGTAGCTTTTTTGATTTTCTTGATCGAATTTGTCTCTTGGGGTCGACATTATCTTTTATCTCTTAATCTCTTCTTTGTACTTTAATTTGTTATAATTTACAGTAACTTTTGGGACTTTGATTTACCTTTCCTTGTTGGTTTCTTAATCCTGAATGCATGAGGTTGCTTTGTTTGGCTTGGTTCCAGCAGATGCTTCACTTCATTTGTTATGGTCCCCTTATCTGTCTGACCCTATTAATGGGATTCTACAATGTTGGCTCCATCACATTTGCTTATGTATTCTCTTGATATGGTTATGATATTTTTTGTCAAACTTGTATCTATTGTTTTGATTATACTGGATAAGTGGCATTATGGCAAGCTAGCTAGTTTTTGCTATTTTGGTTGTTTCTTGTCTTGGAGATTTTCCTTCTTGTTTTATCTTGACACCACAGTTGGCTCTTTCTTTGTTGGTTGTAGAATTTTGGTCTCATGCCACGATTTTCATCACGATGGTGATGGTTTTTGATTCTGTCGATTCTTTGCCTTGATAGCTTGTTTTTTATCTATTATTTATCTCTAGCCAATTGAGGAGTTTTATGGCCAATTTGCTGTCTCTTCCTATCTTGGATGTTGCTATCATAACTGTTGCTATTTTCTTGATTTTAATGTTGAGACTTATTTCAATTCACTTGTTGATTTTTCTTATGGCAGGTTTCAATGTTGTATTAGCTGTTTGGCTATTGGGGTTGGCTTTCTGAATGCCCGTGCAGTTTTTCTTCTATTTTTTTTGATCTGCATCACCTACTACCTTGTATTTGGTTGATGATGTGTAGTTTATTGAAAGAATGGTATTATGATCGTTTAGTCCCTTCTGTCTTGGATGTTGTTGCCTTTTCTTTGTCTTGTTCTCTATTGATTGTTGATGGATTATCGAATGGAGGTCACGAATCGCTATTGGAGGCTCTCTACTCTTTATGGGTGCTTATTTTGGTTGGTAGCAGTCCATTCCCTATGTTGAGCTATGTTGTCTTACTTTACTATTGCTTTTCTCGGACATTAATAAGATTATTTCAGGTTATTTCTGCGAAAGTTTCATTTACATATCATGTGATTGGGATGGTGTTAATTATATTGACTTGAGATTTCAGCAAGTTATCTCTCGTAATTTTCGGAGGATTATATGTTGAACTAATTTCTTTCTTGAATATGGCTATTCATGAGATTCTGGCTAAGATGGCTCACTCTCTTATGTTTATGTATTCTCATGTCTAGATGACTATATTGATAATAATTTTCTTGAATGAGACTCCTTATCCTTTAGCTCTTAGCAATTACCTATATATTTTAGATATGTTTTTGCTTAGGTTTGCAGGTAATGTAAAGCTCACAAGAATATCAACAAGGGTGCTACCTTCTCACGTTTGTTGGCTATGATGGTGATCTCACTCTATTGGTTTGGTAGCTCATGTGATGTAACCCCCTCTGAAGTTTGGATGCTCATACTTGCATCTGCCCCAACAGGATGTGATTGAGCCTGAGCCTTCTCTATCATAATTCCTTACAAGCATACTCATATTATATTGTTTTCTTCTAACTTTTTGTCTGTATTACCTTAACTGTTCTAATCTTCCTCTTATTATAACTTTGCAGGTGATTCTCTCCCCTTCTTTTGCAGGTATGCTCCAGATTATCATGCATTCCCACATCCTCCAGAGCATTGGCTTTATTCTTACTTTAGCTTATTATGTTAATCATCTTGTATCTTTTGATTGTTTTTATGTTATCTTTTACTCTTGGATGTACTTAGATAGGGATTTACTCCTTAGGCTGATTGTAGCTCTTTGAGCAGTAGTTCTGGAGTTTATCCCCTTTTAAGGACCTTGTAACCTTCTTTTTGTGGCAATAAAATACCCCTACATGGGGCTTCCCTAAAAAAAAAAAAAAAAAAAAAAAAAAAAAAAATCTAAAAAACTATAAAATAAATCTAAACTAAACTAAAAAATAAAACTTAAACCTAAAATAAAACTAAATAAAACCTCAACCTAAACCTAAAAGCTAAAATAAATAAAACCTAAACCCTACCTAATTTAAAATAAACCTAAACATAAACCTAAACTAAATAATATAAAATAAACTAAAAGTAAAACTAAATAAAACCTAAAATAAACCTAAACCCAAAATAAAATAAAACCTAAACCTAAAAAATAAAATAAACCTATAATAAAATAAAATAAAATTAACTAAAATAAACATAAAATAAGGTATAAAATAAATAAAATAAATGGAAATAAAAAAAATAAACTAAAACCCTAACTAATCTAAAGCCCTAAACTAACCTAACACACCCCAAACCTAAAACCCTACATCCCCTAAACTCTAAACCTAAACCCTACTCTAAAAACCCTAAACCCTAAACATAAACCCTAAACCCTAACCCTAAGCTGCCTCACCCCACAAACTCTAAACCTAAACTAAAACCCAACCTAAACCCTTAAACCTAATAAAACTAATCCTAAACCTAAACATAAATGCTAAGAATGGGCAGAGACTTGATGACATGAACATCACCGTCAACCATGCTCGGCCTGGGTAGTGGAGTGGTAGATGCCACAGTTATCGTAATGGTGGTGAGGGATCTAGAGGTGTTGGAGGATATAGAAGTAATTGGTCGGAGCAATGGTGGTTTTGGAGATGGGATGAGTGATGGAGGTTACAGCCATGGTGGTGGCGGCAGGAGAGATTCAGGATATGATGGTGGATCCCTCCACTCGAGAGGTCAGGGTGGTTCTGATGGGAACAGTAGAAACTCAAGAACGATTGATCCGATCTGCTGCTTATGGAACTCTGTCTTTATAGTAGAGATGATACTAATTATCTAGTGCTTTTGATTTATTCTATGCATGCTCATTTTTTATTTATGTCGTCGCTTGTGCCTTAGAAAACTTAGTGTGTTACTTGGTTGATGAAATCAAAAAGAAGAACTGTTAAATCTGATTTTGTTTTCTATTTAAAAAATTAAACTTAAACCTAAAAATAAACTTAAAATAAAAACCTAAAACCTAAAACCTAAAAAATAAAAAAGAACCTAAAAACTTAAAAAATAAAAATAAATTAAATTAAACTAAATAAACCTAAACCTAAACCTAAAAATAAACTAAAATAAAACCTAAACTAAAATAGATAAAATTTAAATAAATAAACTAAACTTAATAAAACTAAATATAAACCTAAATATAAATAAATAATAAACTAAACTAAAATAAAAAAAAAATAAACTAAATAAACCTAAACCTACCAATTTACTTAATTAAAAAATAAAATAAAATAAAAATAAAAATAATTCCCTAACCCTAATTGCTAAAACTAACCCTAAACCCTAAACCCTAAACCCTAAGCTTCCTTGATTTAGGATCTAAGGCAGCTATTTCCTTCGGGCTATGAGCATAAATCCTCACCTCTTAGGCATTCCCATAAATTTGTGTTGGTCCATTGTAAGCCCTAGTAATCTAATTAAATTTCAACTCAAAACATATAAATCTCCTCAAATTCAAAATTACAAAGCCTAACCATAGGATAGATTGGAATGCTAACTAGGCTTACAAGTATCATGAGCATTTCCTACTATTTTATTTGGATTCCAAAAATAAGTCTTCTCCTTGAACTTTCCAAATTGATTTTCCAAATATGACAAATCCTTTGATAATCTAACCATGAAATCTTTGGAGATGCTAATTGTATACTTTAATCGAGAGTACTCCTAGAAAATTTCATTTCCTAAGATGTAATTAACTATGGAGGCTTGCCTCCATAGAGAACTTAAGAACCTAGTTTAATATAAACCATGCTTTATTCATCCATGTAAAGTAGGGGAAAAATCTCTGGTACATTCATAGACCCATCATGCCTTAGGAGTCTTTATTGTGTTATTAGGTCCATTATAGGGTGATGCCTATATCTTTCGAGATAGCACATCATACCTCAATGTTATACCTGATCACCTCAAAAAGTACCCCCCCTAAATCCAAAAATAAACAACACAAGACCCTCTCCTTTGGTCCATTGAATCCTCTCAACATCATCCTTTCTTTTTAGAGTTTGGAGATGTCAATCCTCAAGTAGAAAATGGCTCTTAGATGCATAATGTTGATTGATATGCCTGGGTCAACTAGAACTCTGGATAGCTTGTATCTGCCAACATCCACTATAATATAAAGAGGTGGTTGTGCTTGATCATCCCTAGGAGTAGGTCTTCATCGCTAAATGTAACTCCTGAGATGTCGTTCGAGTGGCATGCCTCTTCTATAGTAGTGGTCAGCTGAGCTAAGCATATCTCTAGATCAAGTAAGGCCTTGATTAGAGATTCCCTTATCTCTTTGGATAAGATAAGTGCCTCGTATATGCTTAACTTAGATGAGAACTTTCTAAGGTGAGCTAAGACATTGTAATCAACTCTGGCTTGGTCCTCCATTAGTGGAGCATCCTATGGAGGCTATATGCTCACTAGAACTAATGACTTTCTTACCCTTATCCTAAAGGGCTACCCTAGGAGGTAGAACTTTGCCACTACGTAGATTAACTTCAATGACTTCTTGGAATGATGACCTTGTGAAAAGTTCTACCTTCTCATTAGACATACCTACAACTTCTCCTTTGAGATCCTCAGAGTCAGTTGACTCCAAGTCAATCTCAAGAGGTGAACCTGATTGATTCAAAGAAGGATAGTCTGACTCTGAATTAGAAAGAAAAGGATCGAAACTACTAGAGCTATTATTTTTATTTATTCTAAGAGAGCTTTCAACAGGAATAAAATCAAGAGCATTAGAGGTAGATAATATATAAGTAGAATCAACTTTCTTCATTAATTTTTTTTTAGGTGGAGGTAAATAATAGAAATCAAGTAAAGCGAGGAGGATTTAGTGCCTATCCATATATACAACAATCCTACCATAGAAGGGGATCTATCGAGAAAAGGTGGCGAATGGTGGAGGTACTAGACTCGGATGGTGGCTACTAGACTCGAGCAAGTATGGTGAGACTTCTTGCACACATCCCAGAGTCCTTTGCAACTAGTAAACCTTCCTTGGTGTTGGAGGTTTGAGCTACTTCAAGCACCTTCAAGGAAAGCTTCTTGATTTTATAAATGATCTTCTTAGAGGTTTGGGATAGGGAGATATCATAACCTTCTTTGGTCTTAAGAGGATCACAAGTATCCCCAAGTATCTGTAAGGATTACTATAATAGAATTGGATGGTTGTTCTAATAAGTATTCCTTAGGGATAACTATGGCTCTCAACTTGTAGTTGTGCTCAAGCTAGTCCTTAAAAGTGATACAATACTCTAAGACATGACTAACATGCAGTGGTAGGGGAAATAGCTAGAATCATCATTCTTGCCCACTTAAAGCCTCTTAGCAGAATGCGAAAAACAGTTTCTTTAAGAGATTCTTAAAGATTTTTCTAACTACCTCCCTCTTGAATGAATATGTCTTATTCAATCTATCGATAAGAGTTGGTGGAAAGTAGGCTTGGCATGGATATGAATGCCTCTTGGGTAGGATCTTTGGTGATGGAAATGGTCAATGTGGTGGTGCGGCGGCTGATGGCGAGGTGGTCAAGAGGAGGTGGCAAGGAGGCTGGCTCTCGTAGTCTCTCATACTAAACTCGGCCTTCCCTCGTCCCGATGCTGTCTCTGGCTTCTTCTCAAACACCTTCTATGGCAGCTAGATGAATGGTGGAAAGAATTTGGCTTCCTCTTGTAGGCTAGCCACCTTGTTGATTAATTTCTTAAATGTTTTGATAGTAAAACCCTTAAGCATGAAGGCGACCGAGACATCGATATTCTTGAGAAGAATCTCAATGGCATGTTGTTCGGACAGCTGTGGTTCACATTTCATGCTCAGTTGCAGACAATGTAATCAGAGGGACCTCATTGTGTTTTTTTCTCTACAATGAGGTCGCCTTGATCACCCAAACCTCTTGATAAATAGGTGCTCAAACTCAACAAAATATTCATCGAACCATTAGGCAGTTCGGCGTACCAATCAAATGCAACACTTGACAGATTGCTAACGAAAAGAGAAGTTCTACCACCTGTTGCAGCGACTCTAAAGTGTGCAATGTGTTATCGTGGGCTCCCACTGACATCAAAGATCTTGAAGGATGGTGGCACAAAATCCTAAATAAAATAAAAACTAAAAAAAAACCTAAACCTAAAAATTAACTTAAAATAAATAAAAAAAAAACCTAAACCCTAAATTAAAAAAACCTAAACCTAAAATAAATTAAACATAAACCTAAACTAAAAGCAAACTAAACTAAAATAATTAAAACCTAAACCTAAACCTAAAATAAAACTAAACCTAAACCCTAGATTAAATAAAATATAATAAACTAAAAAATAAACCTAAACTAAGAAAAAAACCTAAAATAAACCTAAAACCTAAACCTAAAATAAAATAAAACCAAAATTTAAACCTAAAAATAAAAAAAATAAAATCTAAACCTAAAACAAAATAAATATAAACTAAACTAAAACCTAAAAATAAAAACTACTAAAATAAAATAAATAAACTAAGCTAAATAAAATAAAGATAAATATAAAATAAAATAAACTAAAATAAATAAAAATGAACTAAATAAAGCTAAGCCTGGCTGCTTTTTAAAAAACCCCCTAAACTGAGGCCCTACCCCAGATCCTCCCTAGGCCTAACACCAAACTAACTAGGCCCCATCTGGGCTCTGACCCCTGGGCCCTCTGACCTGAACTGACCAGTCCAGGCCCTGGGCTAGGCCTCAAACTCCTAAAACAGGCCAGGAACTCTGGGCCTAAACGGCCACTCTGAGCCTAAGGCCCCACCTGGGCCTGAGGCTGATGCTGGGCTGAGGCCCTGGGGTGACTCCCTGGCCCTGAGGTGACCCTGGGCCCAGCCCAACCTGGAGTCTAGGCCCTGGGCTCCTGGGCCATGGGCCTTAAACCCCAGGCTGGCCCAGGCCTGACCATGGGCCCTCTCTGGGCGAGCTAGGCTGGGCCCTAAAGGCCAGAAACTGGCTGGCTAGATGGACCTAAGATAAATAAATAAATAAGACCAAACCTAAATAAAATATAATAAAGATAATAGATAAGATAAACTGATCTTAGGCGGTTGTAAAAAAAACTTATAAACTAAAATAAAATAAATAAACCACTAAATAAAAAATAATAAAACCTAAATAAAATAAAACTAAATGTAAAATAAAATAAATAAACCTAAAATAAAATAAAACTAAATATAAACCTAACCCTAAAAAATAAAATAAAACCTCAAAATAAATTAAAACCTAAACCACTAAAAAAAAAACCTAACCCTAAAGAAATTTAAAATAAACAAAATAAAATAAATCTAAAGCTAAACTAAAATAAAATATACTAAAATAAATAAATAAACCAAATCAAAATTATACTAAACCTAAACTTAAATCTAAAAAATAAAATAAAATAAAATAAACTAAACTAATTAAAATATAACTAAAATAAAACCAAAGCTAAAATAAAATAATAAACCTAAACCAAAATATATAATCAAAATTAAACTCAAAAATAAACCTAACTCTAAACATAAAAAAATATAAAAACCTAAACTAAAATAAATAAACCTAAATAAGTAAACTAAACTAAATAAAAAATAATTCTGATAATAAAAAAAATTAACTAAAATAAATAAAAAATATACTAAAATAAATAAATAAACTTAAACTTGTTTATTTAATTAAAAAAATCCTATAACCTAAACTCTAAAACTCCTAAACCCTAAACCCTGCTAAACCCTAAACCACACGTTAAACCCTAAATGCTAAAAGCATAAACTCTAAAACCATAAACCCAAACCCCTAAACCCTAAACCCTACCACACTAAACCCTCACAAACCCATAAACCTAAACCTAAAGTAACTAAATAAATTAAAAATAAACCTAAACCCTAAAACCTAATAAACCTAAACTAAACCCTCAGAATGGGTAGAACTTTTGACAATAACATCAGTCAGATTGGGCTCATCTAGATCTAAGTGGAAGCAAAGGCAAAGGTGGCGGTTATTACGGTGGTGGTGGGAAAAGCTTTAGAGTTTATAGGCAGAGGGAGGTTTGGGGATATGACGGGGAATATTGCTACTCGAGAGGCTGGGGTGGTTCTAATAGGAATTGGATAACTAGAAGCTATCGATCCACTTAGAAGCTGTCTCTGGTAGCAGTTCTAGCAATCTAGCATTTTTTATTTCCTCTAAGTGTGCTCATTTTTTATCTTTGTCATCACTTGTCTCTTAGAA
This sequence comes from Cymbidium sinense, assembly GCA_021442155.1. Classification (NCBI taxonomy): domain Eukaryota; kingdom Viridiplantae; phylum Streptophyta; class Magnoliopsida; order Asparagales; family Orchidaceae; genus Cymbidium; species Cymbidium sinense. The sequence goes on along the minus strand of CM038215.1, from coordinate 272,823,022 downwards.
AACTTGGTGTGTTACTTGGTTAATGAAATTGAAAAGAAGAAATGTTGAATCTGAATTTTTTCTGTGTTAGAAAAAAACCAAAACCACCCTAAACTAAAATGTGAACCCCAAACATAAACTCTAAACCCTAAACCCCTAAACCATAAACCCTAAACACTAAACCTTAAACTCTAATCCAAACCCTAAACCCTAAGCCTAAAAGAATAAACCCTAAACCCTAAAATCCTAAATCCACCCTAAACCCTAAACCTAAACCCCAAACCCCTAAACCCTAAACCCTCAACTAACCCTAAACTCTAAAATATGAAAACTTAATCCTAAACAAAATAAAACATAAAAATAAAATAAATAAAAAAACCTAAACCAAAATAAAATAAAAAATAAAATAAAATAGAAACCTAAACTAAAGTGAAAAATAAAAAAGCTAAATAAAATATAAAAATAAACCTAAAAAAATAAACTTAAAATAAAATAAAATAAAATAAAACTAAATAAAACCTAAACTTAAAATAAATAAATAAAATAAATAAATCCTAAACCTAAAATAAAATAAAACAAATAGAATAAAATAAACTAAACTAAATAAAACCTAAACCTAATCCTAAAATAAATTAAACCTAAACATCAAACCCAAAATAAAATAAACTAAACTAAAATAAACCAAACCTAAACTAAAAATATAACCTCAAAATAAACCTAAAATAAAACCTAAAACCTAAACTTAAAAAAATAAAATAAAACCTAAACCTAAAAGTAAAATAAAAGTAAAACTTCAAATAATAAACCTAAACCTAAACCTAAACCTAAAACTAAACTAAAATAAAACCCAAATTAAAATATATTAAGCTAAAATAAATAAACTAAACTAAATAAAATAAAAAATAAACCTAAATAAATAAATTAAATAAATTAATAATAATAATTAAATAAACTAAATAAACCTAACTGGTTTGCTTAAAAAACCTAATCCCTACCTAAATCCTGCACCCCCCTTAAATCCACCAAGACACTGACCCCTCACAAAACCACACACTAAACTCCTACTAAACCCCAAACCCTAAACCACAAAGCTCACTACCCTAAACCTAAATCAAAATCCTAACCAAACCTATACCTCCACCTAAACCCTTAAACCCCAACCCTAAACCTAAACTCAAAATCATAAACCCTTCCTAAACCCTAAATGCTAAACCACAAAACCACTAAACCTAAAAAGTAACTAAATATAATGAAATAAACCTAAACCCTAAAACCTAATAAACTAAACCCAAGAATGGCGGAGACAGCGGCATGATCTTCACCATCAACAAAGCTCAATCTAGATCTGGAGGTGGAGGCGAAGGCAGAGGCGACGGTTATCATAGTGGTGGTGGGGGATCTGGAGGTGTTGGTGGATATGGAGGTGATGGTGAGAGAAGTGGTGGTAATGGAGGCGGGAGGAGCAATGGAGGTGACAGTCATTGTGGTGGCAAAGGGAGAGATCAGGGATATGATGGCAGATCCCGCTACTCGAGAGGAGGGGGTAGTTCTGATGGCAACTGGTTAAACTGAAGAATGGACAATCTGATCTGCTGCTTATGGAGATGTGTGTTTACATTAAAGATGATTCAAGTTATCTAGGGTTTTTTATTTTCTCTATGTGTGCTCATTTTTTATCTATGTCGTCACTTGTTTCTTAGAAAACTTGGTGTGTATGGTTGATGAAATCGAAAAGAAGAAATGTTGAATCTGAATTTATTCTCAATTAAAAAAAACCAAAAACCCTAAACCCTCAACTAAAACTTCAACCCTAGACCTATAACCTAAACTCTAAACTCTAAACACTAAAAACACTAAACCCTAAAACCTAAACACTAAACCCTAAACCCATAAACCCTAAACCATAAACCCTAAAACCTATACCCTAAACACTTAACCCTGAACCCTAAACCCTAAACCCTAAACCCTAAATCACGGACCCTCATAACCTAAACATGACAAGCTAAAACTTGCAAACTAAATAAAACAAATAAAATAAATAAAAAACTTAAACAAAATAAAATAAAAATAAAATAAAACATATACCTACCTAAACCTAAACTGACTCTAGGCTAACCTGAGAAAATAAAATAAAATAAACTAAACTAAAATACAAATAAATAAAAGACTAAAGTAAAAGATAAAATACCAAATAGATAAACTAAAAAATATAAAAATATTAAAAAATAAAAACTAAACCTAAAATAAATGATAAAATAAACCTCAATCCTAAATTAAAAAATAACTTAAACCTAAAATAAAATAAACCTAAACCTAAATTAAAATAAACTAAACTAAAATAAATAAACCTAAACCTAATAAACTAAACTAAACCTACTTAAATAAAATAAAATAAACTTAAAAATAAAACCTAAAATAAATCTAAATAAAACAAGACTGAGCCTAAAAATAAAATAAAACCTAAACCTAAACCTAAAATAAAAATAAAACCTAAAAACCTAAACCTAAAATAAACTAAAATGAAAACCTAAACTAAAATAAATAAACCTAAAATATACAAACTAAAGCTAAATAAAATAAAATAAACCTAAATAAAAATATAAAATGGATAAACTAAAATAAATAGAAATAAACTAAATAAATAAACTAGGTTTACAATTTTTTAAATGGGTAAACCACACCTAAAACTAGGCCCTAAACCTCTACCTTAAACTCTTTCTACCTAACCTTAGGCCATAAATCTTAAACCCTAATCATGAGCCCTATCACACCCCTGACCCCCAGGCCTGACCCACTCTCTTACTGAATCCTGACATTAAACTAAACCCTCCCTGACCCTAAACTAGACAACTTATATGAACTAAATATAACCTAAAAAATAAAATAAATAAAACCAAAACCTAAATAAAATAATAAATGAAATAAAATTAAAACCTAAAATACTCAAACCTAAACTAAACGTAAAATTTGAAAATAAAATAAAGTAAACTAAAATAAAATGAATAAAACCTAAACTAAAAAAATAAAATAAACCTAAAATAAAAAAAACTAAATAAAATAAAGATAAAATAAAATTAAAATAAAATTATATAATAAAATTAACACTAAATAAAACTTAAACATAAAATAAATCCTATATAAACCTAAACCCTAAACTAAAAAAATAAATAAAATAAATAAAATAAAATAAACCTAAACTAAAATAATAAACTAAATAAATAAAAACCTAAACCCTAAACCTAAATAAATTAAAATAAACAAATATTATTCTAAACCTAAATAAAAAAATAAAACCTAAAAGTGTAAACCTAAACCTAAAATATAAAATAAAAATATAAACCAAAACTAAAACTAAAAATATAAACCAAACCTAAAAAATAAAATAAATAAAACTAAACTAAAATAAGCATAAACCGTAAACCAAAAATAAACTAAAATAAATAAATTTAAAATAAAATATATAAAATTTATAATATAATAAATTAAAATAAATTAAAATAAGCTAAAATGAATTAATAAATAAACCTATTGGTTTGCTTAATTAAAAAAAAAAACCATAAGCCCTATACAGGCTAAACACTAACCAAGCCACTAAAAATCACAACCCTAAAACTCAACCACCTGGGCTGGCTAAATCTGAGGCAAAACCCTAGGCCACTGGGCCTAAACTAGGCCTAAACCCCTAAACTTAAAGGCTAAGGCCTAAACCTAAACTTGGCCTAAAACACTGGCCTAAGCCTACCCTGGGCCCTAGGCCTCTGACCTAAACCTACCCACAAACCCCAGGCTAAACCCTGACACTGCATAAAACTAAAGAATAAAGCTAAACTAAAGGCAGGAACTGCATATAAAATAAAGATAAATAAAACCAAATCTAAAGCTAAAACTTAGGCTGAGCATAAATTTAAAGAAACTACTATGATAAGATAAATAAAACCTAAATACACCAAAGATAAAATAAACTAAACTAAAATAAATAACTTAAACCTAAATAAATAACATGACCTAAATCTAAAAGATAAAATAAATAAACTAAAAATAAACCTAAACCTAAACTAAAATATAACCTTAAAATAAACATAAAATAACATCCACCTAAACCTAAGAAATAATAAAACTAAACCAGGAGCTTAGAGTAATAAAATAAAATCTAAACCTAAAATTAAATAAATAAACTAAACAAAATAAAACTAAAATTAAACCTAAACCTAAAAAATAAACTAAGATAAATAACCTAAACTAAAATAAATAAACTTAACATAAATAAATAAAACTATAAAAAAATACCTAAATAAAAAAATAAATAGATAAAAAATAAAAATAAACTAAAAAATAAACTAAACTTAAACAGGTTTGCTTAATTTTAAAAAAAACAAAAAACTCTGGCACTACCCTACCCTAAACTAACACTAAACCACTATGAACCCTAAATCTCGGGCCACAGGCCTCACATCCTAAACTTAAACCCAAAGATCCACTCAAACCCTGGGCCTATACCCTAAACCTGTGCCCTTACACCTGGATCTTAGGCCCTAACCCACACCCTGGGCCTATCCCAAATCCTGGGCCCCAACCACAAACCCAACTGGGCTAAACCTAAACTAAATGGGCCCCTAAAATAAGATCAATAAACTAAACCTAAATAAAATGATTAAAATAAAGATAAAAGCTGGGCTAAACTTAAACCCTAAACTACCTAAACGACAAAATAAAATTATGAGGAAAGTAAATAAAATAAATAAGACCTATGGACAAAAAAATAAAATAAAACTAGAAAGAAAAACCCTAAATAAAATAAAAACTAAACATAAATTAAGATATAAATAAAAATAAAATAAAATAAAATAAAAACTAACTAAAAACCTAAACCTAAAAAATAAACCTAATAATAAATTAAAAAAACCTAAACCTAAAATAAACAAAATAAAATAAACGTAAACCTTAACTAAAATAAACTAAACTAAAATAAATAACTCCTAAACCTAAACCTAAATTAACTAAATAAAATAAAATAAACTAAAAGTAAACCTAAACCTAAACTAAAAAATAAAACCTAAATAAAAACCTAAACTTACAAAAATAAAACATAAACCTTAACATAAACCTAAAAATAAAAAATAAACCATAAACTTTAAAATTAAAATTAAAATAAAATCTAAAATTAAGCCTAAACCTACCTACTACCTAAAATAAATTAAAAAAAAAGATAAACTAAAATAAATAAACTAAATAAATAAATAAACTAAATAAATAAAATAAATTGAAATAAATGGATAGATAAATAAAATAATCCTAAACCTTCCAATCAACTTAATTAAAAAAGCACAAACTAAACCTTTGCCCTAAATCTGATCTAAACCTGCACCCTGATGACTCCCACACTAAACCCACTAAAAACCTAGGCCACTGAGCCACTAAATCTAAATCACAAACCCCTAAAGCTAAACCCTGACAGGCCTTAAACCTGGGCCCTCAAAATCCTAAACACTAAACCCTACCCTAAACCCTGACCCACCCCTAAAACCCACCTAAATAAACCTGTAATATAAATAAAAAACCTAAACCTAAATAAAATAAAAGTTAAAATAAAATAAAACCTAAACTAAACCTAAACCTAAACTTGAAAATAAAAAATAAAAAATAAAAAAATGAAATAAAAGAAATAAAAACCTAAATTAAAAAAAAAAATAGTGGAATAAAAAACATAAATAAAATAAAACTAAACATAAAATATAAATAAAATTAACCTAAAATAAAATAAATCAAAAATAAACAAAAACTAAGTGAAAACCTAAACCTAAAATTAAACCTAACATTAAATAAAATAAAACATAAATCAAAGCTAAAAAAACTGGCTAAAATAAAATAAAATAAATGGATAAAATAAACCTAAACTAAACCTAAACTAAAATAAACCAAACTAAAACAAATAAAACCTAAACCTAAACATAAAATAAACTAAACCTAAACCTAAACCTAAACAAAATAAAATAAATCCTAAAACTAACCCTAAACCCTAAACACTAAACCTACATCCCTAAAACCTAAACCTTAAACCCTAAACCCTAAACCATAATCCCTAAACCCTAAACTCTAAATCCTAAACGTAAACCTTAAATAATAAACCCTCAAGTAACCTTAAACCCTAAAATGCTAAAAACCAAAAACTATACAAAATAAAAAATAATAATAAAATAAATAAAAAAACCTAAACCAAAATAAAATAAAATAAAAATATGATAAATACCTAAATAAATATGAAAAACCTAAACCATAAAATAAAATAAAATAAAAATAAAACTAAACTAAAATAAAAAAAATAAAATCCTAAATAAACTAAGAATTAAAAAACCTAAAAAAAATAAACTAAACCTAAATAAAATAAAATAAACATAAAAAAACAAAGAAAAAGCTAAATAAAACCTAAACCTAAAATCAAACCTAAAAATAAATAAAAGAAGATCAAAAATAATAAAATAAAACCTAAACTAATATAAAATAAATTTAAACTAAACTAAAATAAATTAAAATAAAAGCGTGAACTAAAATAAATAAACCTAATATAAATAAACTAAAATAAAATAAAAAAGTAAACCTAAATAAAAGTTAAAATAAACTAAAATAAATAAAAATAAACTAAATAAACCTTCCTACTAGTTTAATTTTAAAACCCCTAAAATCTAAATCCTAACCCAAAGCCTAAACCTTAAACCCCACTAATCTGACCCTAAAAGTGATGCTTACAAACCTAAACCCTAAACCCTAAACCCAAAATCCTAAACCCTAAAACCATTAAACCTAAAAACAAAATAAACTATGAAAGGCGGGTTTATTAAAACCATAAACCTAAATCCTAAACCTAGTCCTAAACTCTAGGCAAACCTCCCTAAACCCTAAACCTAAAACTAACCCTAGGCGTGAGGTTATGGCCGATAAAATAAACCTAAACCTAAACTAAAATAAAAAACTTGGCTAAATCTATAAATTAAACCTAAACTAAACTAAATGTAATAAAATGAGATTACACCTAAACCTAAATTGAAAAATAAAACCTAGGAAAATAAAACTAAAATAAAAACATAAAATCTAAACCTAGAAAAATAAAATAAAAACCTAAACCTAAGCCTAAAAATAAAAAATAAAACCTAAACCCAATAAATAAAATAAAAATAAAACTAAATTAAAAAAATAAACATAAACCTAAACTTAAACCTAAAAAATAAACTAAATTAAAAAATCTAAATTGAAATAAATAAACCTAAAATAAATAAACCAAAATAAATAAAAAATTAAAATAAAATAAACTAAAATAAATACAAAATAAACCAAATAAACTAAATAAACTAAGCTGGTTTCTTTTTTTGTAAAAAAATCTAACCCTAAACCACTAAACAATAAACCTACAACAAAAACCCTACTAAACCCTAAACCCTACCATAATCCCTAAACTAAACTAACCCCAAACCCTAAACTCTAAATCTTAAACTAAACCCTCAATAAACCCTCAGTAATCCTAAACCTAAAAATCTTTAAAAAAACTACAAAATAAAATAACAATAAAATAAATAAAACCTAAACTACAATAAAATAAAACAAAATAAAATAAAATGCATAAATAAAATAAAACCTAAACCTAAACCTAAACCTTAAAAAAATAAAATAAATAAAAAAAATAAAACTAAACTAAAATAAATAAAAAAAAAACCTAAAATAAACTAAAATTAAAACCTAAAAATAAAAAAAAACCTAAATAAAATAAAATAAACATATATAAAACAAAATAAAAGCTAAATAAAACCTAAACCTAAAATCAAACCTAAAAATAAATAAAAAGAAAATCAAAACCCTAATTAAAAAACCTTTAATATAAAATAAATTTAACTAACTAAATGATTAAAATAAAAAAAACTAAAGTAAAATAAATAAACCTAATAAAAAAAATAAAATAAAAATAAAAAGTAAACCTAAATAAAAAAGTTAAAATAAACAAAAATAAATAAAAAATAAATTAAATAAACCTATACCTACTAGTTTACTTAATTTTAAAAAACCCCTAAAATCTAAATCCTAAACCCAAAAGCCTAAACCTTAAACCCTAAAACTAATCCTAAACCCTAAACCCTAAATGTCTGCACCTACCCTACTAAACCCTAAACCCAAAATCCTAAACCCTAAAAACCATTAAATCGTAAAAAACCCTAAAATAACAAAACTATATAAACTTAAACCCACAGGTTTATTAAAAAAACCATAAACCCTAAATCCTAAACCCTAAGTCCTAAACCTAAACCCCAACCTAAACCCTAAAACTAACCCTATGACGAGGTTCTGGTAGATAAACCTAAACCTAAACTAAAATAAAAAACTTAACTAAATCTAAATTAAACCCTAAACTAAATGTAATAAAATAAATGAAAATTACACCTAAACCTAAATTGAAAAATAAAACCTAGGAAAATAAAACTAAAATAAAAACATAAAATTTAAACCTAAAAAAATAAAATAAAACCCTAAACCTAAACGTAAAAATAAAAAATAAAACCTAAACCCAATAAATAAAATAAAAATAAAACTAAATTAAAAAAATAAACATAAACCTAAACTTAAACCTAAAAATAAACTAAATTAAAAAAATCTAAATTGAAATAAATAAACCTAAAATAAATAAACCAAAATAAATAAAAAATTAAAATAAAATAAACTAAAATAAATACAAAATAAACCAAATAAACTAAATAAACCTAAGCGTACTAGTTTCTTTTTTTTGTAAAAAAAATAACCCTAAACAATAAATCCTAAAACTAACCCAAAACCCTAAACACTAAACCTACAGCCCTAAAACCTAAACCTTAAACCCTAAACCCTAAACCATAATCCCTAAACCCTAAACTAACCCCAAACCCTAAACTCTAAATCTTAAACCTAAACCCTAAACAATAAACCCTCAAGTAATCCTAAACCCTAAAATGCTAAAAACCAAAACCTAAACAAAATAAAAAATAACAATAAAATAAATAAAAAAACCTAAACTACAATAAAATAAAACAAAAATAAAGTAAATACATAAATAAAAACCAAAACCTAAACCTAAACCTCCAAACAAATAAAATAAAAATAAAAACTAAAAAAATAAATAAATAAAACCTAAAATAAACTAAAAATTAAAACCTAAAAAATAAAAACTAAACCTAAATAAAAATAAACATAATATAAAATAAAATAAAAGCTAAATAAAAACCTAAACCTAAAATCAAACCTAAAAAATAAATAAAAAAGAAAATCAAAACCCTAATTAAAAAAACCTAAACCTAATATAAAAATAAATTTAACCTTAACCTAAAACTAAAATGAATTAAAAATAAAAAACTAAACTAAAATAAATAAACCTAATATAAATAAACTAAAATAAATAAAAATAAAAAGTAAACCTAAATAAAAAAGTTAAAATAAACTAAAATAAATAAAAAATAAATTAAATAAACATATACCTACTAGTTTACTTAATTTTAAAAAACCCCTAAAATCTAAATCCTCAAAGCTAAACCCTAAAGTAATCATAAACCCTAAACCCTAAATGATAATCTACACACAACCTATAAACCCTAAACCCAAAATCCTAAACCCTAAAAACCATTAAACCCTAAAAAACCCTAATTGATAAACCCTAAACTAACAAAACTATATAAACCTAAACCCACAGGTTTACTAAAAAAACCATAAACCCTAAATCCTAAACCCTAAGTCCTAAGTCCTAAACCTTAAACCCTAAACCCTAAACCCTAAAACTAACCCTAAACTGACGGAGGTTACAACCAGTAAAATAAACCTAAACCTAAATAAAATAAAAAAAACTTAAGCCTAAATCTAAAATAAATTAAACCTAAACCCTAAACTAAATGTAATAAAATAAATGAAAATTACACCTAAACCTAAATTAAAAAAATAAAACCTAGGAAAATAAAGCTAAAATAAAAACATAAAATCTAAACCTAGAAAAATAAAATAAAAACCTAAACCTAAACCTAAAAATAAAAAATAAAACCTAAACCCAAAAAATAAAATAAAAATAAAACTAAATTAAAAAAATAAACATAAACCTAAACTTAAACCTAAAAAATAAACTAAATTAAAAAACCTAAATTGAAATAAATGAACCTAAAATAAATAAACCAAACTAAATAAAAATAAAAAATAAAATAAACTAAAATAAATACAAAATAAACCAAATAAACTAAATAAACCTAAGTGTACTAGTTTACTTTTTTTTTGTAAAAAAAAAAACCCTAAACAATAAATCCTAAAACTAGCCCTAAACCCTAAACACTAAACCTACAGCCCTAAAACCTAAACCTTAAACCCTAAACCCTAAACCATAATCCCTAAACCCTAAACTAACCCTAACTCTAAATCCTAAACCTAAACCCTAACAATAAACCCTCAGTGACCTAAACCCTAAAAACTAAAACCAAAACCTAAAATAAAAAATAACAATAAAATAAATAAAACCTAAATAAAATAAAATAAAATAAAATAAATAACTAAATAAAACCAAAACCTAAACCTAAACCAGTAAAAATAAAATAAAATAAAATAAAAACTAAAATAAAATAAAATAAATAAAACCTAAATAAACTAAAATTAAAACCTAAAAAAATAAAACTAAACCTAAATAAAATAAAATAAACATAAAATACAAAATAAAAGCTAAATAAAACTTAAACCTAAAATCAAACCTAAAAATAAATAAAAGAAAATCAAACCCTAAATAAAAAAACCTAAAAAAAAAAAAAATTAACTAAACCTAAAACTAAAATAAATTAAACTAAAATAAATAAAATGTAAACTTAAACCAAAAATAAACTAAACCTAAATTTAAATCTAAACCATAAGTAAAATTAAATAAACTTAAAATAAACCTAAACCTAACTACAAAGATATAACCTAAAAATAAACCTAAAATCTAAACCTAAAAAGACAAAATAAAATCCAAAACCTATACCTAAAAATAAAAATAAAACCTAAACCTCAAAAATAAAATAAAAATAAAACTAAACTAAAAGTAAAACCCAAAAATAATAGATGGTGGTGGTGGTGGAAGGAAATATCGAGGATGTGATGCTGGGTCCTACTACTCGAGAGGCCGGAGTGGTTTTGATGGGAACTAGAGAAACTGAAGAATGATCGATCTAGTCTGCTGCTTAAGGAACTAGGTCTTAAAGTGAAGACGATTGTAGTTATCCAAGGTTTTTGATTTGCTCTATGCGTGCTCATTTTTTATCTATGTCGTTGCTTGTGTCTTAGAAAACTTGGTGTGTTACTTAGTTGATGAAATCAAAAAGAAGAAATATTAAATATGAATTTATACTCTCTTAAAAAAAACCAAAACCCCTAAATTCTAAACTAAAACCTAAACCCTAAACCCTAAAATGCTAAAAACCTAAACCTAAACTAAATAAAGAATAAAAATAAAATGAATAAATAAACCCAAAATAAAATAAAATAAAATAAAATAAAAACCTAAAATAAAATAAAACCTAAACCTAAAAAGAAAATAAAATAAAAATAAAAATTAAAATAAAATAAAATAAATAAAAACCTAAACTAAACTAAAAATTTAAAACCTAAATAAAATAAAAACTAAACCTAAATAAAAAATAAACATAAAATAGAATAAAATAAAAACTAAATAAAAATCTAAACCTAAAAATAAACCTAAAATTAAATAAAAAATAAAACCAAAACTCTAAACAAAAGAAAACTTAAACCTAATATAAAAATAAAATTAACCTAAACCCAAAACTAAAATAAATTAAAATAAACAAAACAAACTAAACAAAATAAATAACAAATAATAAAACAAATAAACAAAACAAAAATAAAATAAAAGCAAAAACAAACTACAAACAGAACAATAAATAATTAAATAACTAATAAAGCAAATAAATAATAAAAATAAACTAAACTAAAAATAAAAACAATAAACCTAGAAATAAAATAAAACAAAACCAAATAACAAAATATAAACTAAACTAAAATCAAAATAAAATAAATAAACTATAAAATGACAAAGATAAATTGGTGGTGGTGGTGGGACAGGGGATATGATGGTGGATCACTCGAGGAGTAGTTAATAGGAACTAGAGAAATTGAAGAACGGTCAATCCAATCTACTGCTTATGGAACTAGGTCTTAAAGTAGAGATAATTCTACTTATTTAGGGTTTTTGATTTGCTCTACGCATGCTCATTTTTGATCTTATGTCATTGCTTGTGTCTTAGAAAACTTGGTGTGTTACTTGGTTGAAGAAATCAAAAAGAAAAAATGTTGAATATGAATTTGTTCTCTCTTAAAAAAAACAAAAACCCTAAACCCTAAACCCTAAAACCCTAAAACCTATACTTAAACCCTAGAAACCTAAAAACCTAAACCTAAACTAAATATAACCTAACAAAATATAAATAAAAAAATGCAAACCTAGATAAAATAAACTAGGCTAAGACTGGGCCCTGAGGCTGAGATGGATAAGATGGAAAGTAAAGAGATGGAGAGATGAGACTAGGATGAGGAAGGGCCTAGACTAGACTAAAGATAGATAAGACTAAGGTGATTAAAGAGACTGGATAAGGTGGTTAGGCCTAGCTGAGTTAAAGAGATAGAAGTGGGCCTAGGCTAGGGAAGATGCAGGTCTAAAATTTGAGGCGATTAAGATAAGACCTGGTGAAGCTAAAAGAAATGAAATAGAAATAAAACCTAAACCTTAAAATAAAAAAAACCTACACCTAAAATAAAAATAAAATAAATGAATAAAATAAACCTAACACAAACTAAAATAAATAAAACCTAAACCTAAACCTAAAATAAACTAAACCTAATCCTAAACTTAAACTAAATAAAATAAAATAAACTGCAAATAAACCCAAACCTAAACTAAAAAATAAATCCTAAAAATAAACCTAAAATAAAAACCTAAAACCTAAACATAAAAAAATAAAATAAAAACCTAAACCAAAACCTAAAAATAAAAAATAAAACTTAAACCTAAAATATAAAATAAAAATAAAACTCAACTAAAAAATAAACATAAACTTATGCCTAAACCTAAAAAATAAACTAAAATAAAAATCTTAAATTAGAATAAATAAACTAAAATAAATAAAAATAAATAATAAACCTAAATATAAATAAAAAATAAAATAAACTAAAATAAATAAAAAAATAAACTAAATAAACCAAAACTTACTAGTTTTCTTAATTTTTATAAAAAAACACTAAACACTAAATCCTAAAACCTAAACTTAAACCTTAAACCTACAGACCAAAACCTTAAACCCTAAACCCTAAACCCTAAACCCTAAACACTAATCCCTAATCCTAAACCCTAAACCCTAAAAGCATAAACCTTAAAACCCTAAACCATAATCTCTAAACCCTAAACCCTACACCATAAACCCTAAACCCAAACCCTAACCCCAAAACCCTAAATGCCAAACCCTAAACCCAAACCTAAAGTAACTAAAGAAATTTAAAAATAAACCTAATAAACCTAAACATAAACCAAACTAAAACCGTCATCAACAAGGCTCAGTCTAGATCTGGTGGTGAAGGTGAAGTCGGAGGCAACAATTATTGCAGTAGTGGTGGAGGATCTAGAGGTGCTGGTGGATAGGGAGGTAGTGGTGGTTATGGAGGCTGGAGGAGTGATGGATGTTACAACCTTCATGGTGGCGAAGGGAGAGATCAGGGATTTGATGGCAGATCATGCTACTTGAGAGGCTGGGGTGGTTTTGATGGAAACTCAAGAAACTAAAGAACAACCGATCCAATCTACTGCTTATGGAACTATGTCTTTCCAATGGAGATAGTTCTAGTTATCTAGGGTTTCTAATTTGCTCTAATGCTCATTTTTTATCTAGGTCATCGCTTGTGTCTTAGAAAACTTGGTGTGCGACTTGGTTGATGAAATCAAATAGAAGAAATATCAAATCTGAATTTGTTCTCTCTAAATAAAAAACCAAAAACCCTAAACCCTAAACTAAAACATGAACCTTAGACCTAATACCTGAACCCTAAACCCTAAATCCTAAAAACTTAAACCACAAACCTAAACAAATAACGGGCCCTAAAGCCTAAATCCTAAACCTAAACCCTAAAACCCCAAATCCACAACCCTAAAACTAAACCCTAAACCCTAAACCCTAAAAAGCTAAAAAGCTAAACCTAAACTAATTAAAACATAAAAATCAATTAAATAAAAAACCTAAACCAAAATAAAATAAAATAAAAACCAAAACTAAAACTTAAACTTAAACCTAAAAAGAAAATAAAATAAAAAATAAAAAACTAAACTAAAATAATATAAATAAAAACCTAAACTAAACTAAAAAAAATAAAAAACATAAATAAAAACTAAATAAATAAAAAATAAAAATAAAATAAATACTAAATAAAACCTAAACCTAAAAATAAAATTAAAAATAAATAAAAAATAAAACATAAACCCCAAACTAAAAAACTAAACCTAAAATAAAAATAAAATAAACCTAAACCTAAACTAAAATAAGGTAAATTAAAATAAATAAAACCTAAACCTAAACATAAAATAAACTAAACCTCAACCGAAACTTAAACCCTAAATAAATTTAAATAAACTTAAAATAAATGTAAATCTATACTTAAAATTATAACCTAAAAATAAACTTTAAACCTAAACCTAAAAAAATAGAATAAATACCTAAACCTAAACCTAAAAATAAAACTAATCTCAAAAATAAACCTAAACCTAAACCTAAAAATAAAAAAATAAATCTAAAAAAATAAACCTAAATAAACCTAAATAAAAAATAAAAATAAAACTAAACTAAAATAAATAAACTAAACTAAATAAAATTAAAAAACATATATAAAATAAAATAAATAAATAAATAAAAATAAAAAAAAATAACTTAAACTTACCAATTTATTTAAAAAAAATAAAAGATTAAAAAAAACCAACCCTAAACCCAAAACACTAAAACTAACCCTAAACTAAACCACAACCCTAAACTCTAAACCTAACAAACCCTAAACTAAATCTAAATACCCTAAATTGTAAACCCTAAACCCTGAAATTCTAAACCCTAAACCCAAAACCCTAAACCCTAAACACTAAACCCTAAAACATGACCCTAAAACATATAACCCTAAATGCTAAACCCCAAACCCTAAACATGAATCCCAAAACCCTAAAAACCTAAAACATAAACCTAAACTAAATAAAACCTAAAAATAAAATAAATAAAACCTAAACTCAAATAAAATAAAAAAATAAAATAAAACCTAAACTAAAACCAATATAAAATATTATAATAAAAAAAAAAATGAAACCTAAACCTAAAATAAAAAAAACTAAATAAAATAAAAACTAAACATAAAATAAAAATAAAATAAACCTAAAATAAAATAAAATAAAAAATAAATAAAACCTTAACCAAAGAATAAACCTGAAATAAAACCTAAATATAAATAAAAAATAAAACCTAAACCCTAAACTAGAAAAAACATAACCTAAAATAAACATAATAAAATAAACCTAAACCTAAACTAAAATAAACTAAACTAAAATAAATAAAACCTAAACCTAAAATAAACTAAACCTAAACCCTAAACTAAATAAAATAAAATAAACTAAAAATAAACCTAACCTAAACTAAAAATAAAATAAAAATAAACCTAAAAACTAAAGATATGATGAAAATCATAAATCTAAACATAAAAATAAAATACACTAAAAATAAAATAAAAATAAAACTAAACTCAAAAATAAACATAAACCTAAAATAAAACTAAACTTAAAAAATAAACTAAAATAAAAAACTTAAATTAAAATAAATAAACTAAACCTAAACATAAACCTAAATAAAAAATAAAAAAATAAAAGTAAAATAAAGATAAAAATAACTAAATAAACTAAATAAACTAAACCTCTGGGTTTACTTAATTTTTAAAATAACCCAAAGTAAACCCTAAATCCTAAACTAAACCATAAACCTTAAAACTAACCATGAACACTAAACCACAACCTACCCTAAACTACACTAAACTATAAACTCAAACCCTAAACCATACCAAAGCCCTAAACCCTAAACTCCTAAACTCAAACTCCACTCCCTAAACCACTAAACCTTACCCTATTAACTACCCTAAGCTAACCCTCCACCTTAAACTAAACCACTAAACCTGGCCCCTGGCCCCTGGGCCCTGACCTCCCTAAACCCTAAACTAAACTCTAAACTAAACCTACCCTCCCCTACCCAACTGACCTAAACTATAATCAAACCTAAAATAATATATAAAACCTAAACCTGGATAAAATAAATAATAAAATAAATAAAACATAAACTAAAACTAAAAAATAAAATAAATTAAAATTAAATAAATAAAATAAAAATGTAAACCTAAACTAAATAAAAAATATGACTAAGAATTAAAACCTTAATAAAATTAAAACTAAACATAAAATAAAAATAATAAAATAAAAACTAAATGATGACCTAAACCTAAAAAATAAACTTAAATATAAATATAAAATAAATCTTAAACCCTAAACTAAATTCACCTAAGCCAAACATAAAAATAAAATAAATAAAATAAAATAAACGTAAAACTAAACTAAAATATATTAAACTAAAATAAACCTTAACCTAAACCTAAACTTGAGCCTAAACTAACTAAAATAAAATAAACTAAAAACAAATCTAAACCTAAACTAAAAAATAAAACCTAAAAATAAACCTAAAATAAAACCTAAAAAACATAAATAAAATAAAATAAAACCTAAACCTAAAAATAAAAAAAGTAAAACCTAATCCTAAAATAAAATAAAAATAAAACTCAACTAAAAATAAACCTAAACCTAAACAAAATAAAATAAAATACTTAAACCAAAATAAATAAACTAAAATAAATAAACTAAAAAATAAAAAAATAAAAAAAAATAAAATAAACTAAAATAAATAAAAATAAACTAAATAAACCTAAACTACTAGTTTACTTAATTAAAAAAAAAAACCTAAACCTAAATCCTAAACCCTAAACCCAAAACCTAAAACTAAACCTTAAACCCTAAACCTACATCCCTAAACCGTAAACCCTAAACCCTAAATCTTAAACCCTAAACCCTAATCCTAAACCCTAAACCCTAAAAGCATAAACCCTAAAACCCTAAACCATAAACCCTAAACCCTAAACCTAAACCCTAAACCTAAACCCTAAACCACAAAACCTACACCTAAACCCAACCCAAAACCCCAAACCTTAAACCCTAAACCATGAACCTAAATCTAAAATAATGAAATAAATTAAAAAATAAACCTAAACCCAAGAATGGGGCGATAACTTGAGAACATCATTATCAAGGCTCAGTTTGGATGCAGTAGTGGAGGCGAGGCATGGTGTATCGTGGTGGTGGGGGATCTGGAGGTGCTGGTGGATATGGAGGTGGTGGTCAGAGCAGTGGTAGTTATGGAGGAGGGAGGAGTGGCAGAGGTTACAACCGTAGTAGTGGCGAAGGGAGAGATCAGGGATATGATGGTGGATCTCGTTACTTGGTCGAGTGGTTTTGATGAGCTAGAGCTAAGAAGGGATAATCGATCTTGCTATGGAACTGTCTTTATAATGGAGATGATTCTAGTTATCTAGGGTTTTGATTCACTCTATACATGCTCATTTCTATATATATGTCATCTCTTAGAAAACTTGTGTTACTTGGTTGCTGAAATCGAAAAGAAGAAATGTTGAATCTAAATTTATTCTCTGTTAAAAAGAAATCAAAAACCTTAAGCCCTAAATTAAAAGCTGAACCTTAGACCAAAACCCTAAACCCTAAACCCTAAAACTAACCCAAAACCCTAAACCCTAATCCTACAACCCTAAACCTACAACCTTAAACCCTAAACCCTAAACCCAAAACCATAAACCCTAAAAACCATAAACACTAAAACCCTAAAAAAAAAAACCACAACCCTAAATCTACTAACCTAAAACCCTAAACCTTAAATACTAAACCATAACTAAATAAACTAAACACTAACACTAACCTTAAACCTAAACCAAAAACTTAAATAAACACCCTAAACACTAAACAAAAAAACCTAAAACCTAAACCTAAAGCCTAAACTCTAAACCCTAAGTTAACCTAAACCCACAAACCTAACAAACTCCTAAACTCTAAACTAACTAAACCCTACCTAAACTCTAAACCCTAAACCCTCCTAAACCTGGGCCCTAAACCCCACCCTAAATAAAACCTAAACCTAAACTATAAACCTAAAATATATAAAACTAAGCCTGGATAAAATAAAATAATAATAAAATAAACTAACCTAAACTACATCCTAAAATAAAATAATAAAATAAAATAAACTAAAATAAAATAAAGAAAACTTAAACTATAAACCATACTAAGAATAAAAAACTAACTAAACTAAAATAAAAATAAAATAAAAAAATAAATAAAATAAAATAAACTAACTAAATAAACCTAAAATAAATAAAAATAAACCTACAACCTAAACTTTAAATAAAATGTAAATAAAAAATAATAATAAATAAAATAAACCTAAACCTAAACTAAAAGAAACTAAACTAAAATATAAAAACCTAAAATAAAATAAACTAAACCTAAAGTTAAACTAAACTAAATAAAATAAAATAAAATAAAAAATAAACATAAACTAAACTAAAAAATAAAACCTAAAATAAAACCTAAAATAAACCTAAAATAAAAACCTAAAAAAAACTTAAACCTAAAAAAAATAAAATAAAAAACTAAAAAATAAAAATAAACCTAAAAATATAAAATAAATAAAAATAAAACTCAACTAAAAAATAAACCTAAACCTAAACCTTAAAATAAACTAAAATAAAAACCTAAACTAAAATAATAAACCTAAAATAAATAAATTAAAATAAATAAAATAAAAAATAAACCTAAATAAAAAGAAAAAATAAATGAATTAAAATAAATAAAAAATAAACTAAATGGAACTAGTGGTGGTGGAGGGAGAGATCGATATGATGGTGGATCCTTAAAAGGTGGTTTTAATGGGAACTAACCAAGAAGGATGTGATCTGCGCTTATGGAACTGTCTTCTGAGAGTTCTAGTTATCTAGGGTTTTGATTTTCTCTATGCATGCTCATTTTTATCTATGTCATCGCTTGTGTCTTAAAACATGGTTACTTGTTTGATGAAATTGAGAAGAAGAAATGTTGAATAGAAATTATTCTCTTAAAAAAAACCCCAAAACAAACCCTAAAATAAACTTGAACCTTACCTGACCCTAAACCCTAACCCCAAGCCCTAAAACCATAAACAAACTTAAACCACAATTAACCTTAAACCCCTAATCTTGACTCTAAAAACCCTAAAACCTAAAATCTAAACACTAAACCTAAAACCCTAAATCAACCCTAAACTAAAACTAAACTTTAAACCCTAAACCTAAACCCTAACCCTACCCTGAAAAACCTAAACCCTAAACCCTAAACCCTACAGCAAAACCCTAAACTACCTAAACCTAGGCTAAAACTCTAAAGTTACTCTAAACACTAAACTCTAACCTAAAACTCAAAAAACCTGGGTTAACCCTAAAAAACCCAGGCCTTAACCTAAACCCAAAGCCAAAAACCCTACCCTGAGCCTAAACTTGAACCATACTCTAAACCTAAAATACAAACCCAGCTACACTACCTAAACCACAAACCTTAAACTTTAAACCAAACCCTGACCTAAAAAATACTATTCTAAAATCTAATAACTTAAACCTAAACTAAATAAAACATATAAATAAAATAAATAAAACTAACCCAAAATAATAAAATAAAAATAAAAATAAACTAAAATAAAATAAATAAAACCTAAAAAAAATAATAAATTAAACCTAAAATAAAACTTAAATAAAATAAACACTAAAAAAATAAACTTAAATAAATAAAAAAAACTAAATAAAACCTAAACCTAAAATCTTAAAAAACTAAAATAAATAAAAAATTAAACTTAAACCCTAAACTAAAAAAACTAAAATAAAAATAAAATAAACCTGAACCTAAACTAAAATAAACTAAACTAAAATAAATAAAATCTAAACCTAAACCTACAGTAAACTAAACCTAAACCTAAACCTAAACTAAATAAAATAAAATAAACTACAAATAAACCTAAACCTAACTAACTAAAAATAAACCTAAATAAAACTAAACCTAAAATGAAAAAAAGAAAATAAAAACATGAACCTAAACCTAAAAAAATAATATAATCTATACTTAAAAAATAAAATAAAAATAAAACTCAACTAAAAAAAAACTAAAAAAATAAACTAAAATAGAAAACCTAAACTAAAATAAATAAAACTTAAATAAATAAACTAAACTAAATAAAAAATAAAAAATAAACTTAAATAAAAAATAAAATAAACTCAAATAAGTAAAATAGACTAAATAAACCTAAACCTACTATTTTTTTTATTATTTTTTAAAAAATCTTAAACCCTAAACCCTATACCCTAAACCCTAAACCATAAACCATAAACCCTAAAACCTAAACCCTAAAATCCTAAACCCTAAACCCTAAACCTAAACCTACAACCCTAAACCATAAACTAAAACTAAACCCTAAACTAACCTATACCCAAGAATGGGAAAAAACCTTGATAGAACATCTCTCAACTAGGCTCGGTCTAGATCTGGCGTGGAGGAAGGTGGAGG
Source organism: Cymbidium sinense (assembly GCA_021442155.1). Classification (NCBI taxonomy): domain Eukaryota; kingdom Viridiplantae; phylum Streptophyta; class Magnoliopsida; order Asparagales; family Orchidaceae; genus Cymbidium; species Cymbidium sinense. The sequence goes on along the minus strand of CM038215.1, from coordinate 272,802,303 downwards.
TGGTGGTGGGGATCTAGGCGTCTAGTGGATATGGAGGTGGTGGTTGGAGCGATGATGGTTATGGAGGGAGAAGCGATGGAGGTTCTGGTGGCTGGAGGAAGAGATCGGGATATGAATGGCGGATCCATTACTGAGAGGTGGTGATGGTTACGATGGAACTAGAAATTGAAGAACTCGATCGATTCTTTACTTTTGGTGTCTTTCTGATAGAGATGGCTTTACTTATATAGCATTTTAATTTACTCTAATGGTGCTCATTTTTTATCTATGTCATGTAATCAAAACTTAGAGCTACTTGGTTGATGAAATCAAAAGAAAAATGTTGAATTTTAATTTGTTCTCTCTTAAAAAAATAAACCTTAAACCCTAAACCCTAAACCCTAAACCCTAAACTAAAACTTAAACCCTAAACCCTAAACTAAAACTTAAACCCTAAACCTAAATCAAACCCTAAAACCCCAAACCTAAACCTAAACCCTAAATCGCAAACCCTAACCCATAAAATTGTAAACCCTAAACCCTAAAACCTAAAATTCTAAACCCTAAACCCTAAACCCCAAACCCTAAACCACAAACCCTAAATTAACCATAAACCCTAAACCCTAAAACCTAAAGCTTGAATAAAGATGTCATTATGAGTAGATCTAAAAAATGACCTAATCATATCATAGTTATGGTAGCTAAAGAAAATGTCTTCAAGAGACATTCCCTTGACTATTAGTGATTTGAATACCCTAAACTATAACCCTAAATCATATTATAATACCATATATTAAGTGTAATGTAGCATCATATATTTGAGCATGTAGGGATGTGTTTTTGGATGTTAGAAGATGTTTTTAAATGTTTTAGTATATTATGGTATTGTGCCCTATAGTCTATATGAATATAAATAATAAAAATATTGATTTAATAAATCAGATGATGAAATTTGTTAAATTTGTAATGGGAATTACGTTGTAGTACCAAAGGTGTGCTACGCCACTTATAGTCTGAAAGGTAAGATTTTATGTTCAAAATAAATATTATCTATTGTAGCATAGTATAACATCATATATCATAATATATTATTCTGCAAATTTTAAATTCTTTTAGTATTTTACAATCATGCAGTCAAGCCTACACTAGCATTATTTATAAAAATGTTGATTTAGACTTCAAAATGGTGGAATTTGACCAAATTCATAATTGGTAGAGCATGGCATCATAATATATTATTTTAATTTAAATATGTAAGTGATATGACTAAAATATATAGTTTTTATTGATTAGACAAATATGATTTTTTTATCTTAAGCAATCCCTTGTGATGTGATATGCAATATAATATAATATAATATGTTATAGTGTATTATAATATAGGATGCCATAACATAGTGTACCATCAAGCATTATAGCATATTATTGTGTATTACTACTTGTTCTTTAGCATATTTTAGTTTGTTATTGATGATGTAGTAGAGTTTGTATTGGTATAATTCATAAAAATTCTAATTTATAGGCTAAGATGATGGGATTTGGCCAAATTTAAGGTAAGCTTTAGGGAACATCATTGGGGGTGTGCTATGGTGTGTCATTTAATCAAAAGAATGGAATTTTGCATCCAAAATAAATGTTCATTTTCAATCCAAATTTTATAAATTTTTTTCTTAAAGTGATTCATTTTAAGGGTTTAATGTAAGATAATATATTATATGAAAACATATTAAAATATAATGTACATAATATATAACTTCACATATATATGAATGTGGTGGTGTGTTACTAAATGTTATTGTACATTTTAGTATGTTTTACTTTTGTTATAATACATTGGGTCAAAACTCACACAAAATGTTAATTTGAAGGTTGAGATGGAAGAATTTGGCCAAATTCATGGCACACAAAGCAACACAAAATTATGCTATTTTGTACCATTTCTAATAGAAAATTAACAATTTTACATCTAAAATGAACATTATTCATATTTTGAGAAAATTTTTATTATTTATTCCTTTTAAGTGATTCTAATGAGGTGTAATGTTAGACAATATATTATATTATAGCAAATTATAATATAACATCATATATTATAATATAATATAGTGTGTTAATTCAACAATATAATATGTTTTGCATGATATTGTATAGTTAGTTTGAGCTACACCATCACAAATCATAAAATGTTGATTACAATGTTAAGATGATGTAATTTGAATACATTGTTAGGCTTTTGGTTGAAGTATTAAAGGTGTGCATAAGAAGAAATAAGATTTGATGAGAATTCCATGTCAAGGACATGGAGGGAGATCTGCTAGGGATCACACATTGGACATGACATATGAGTCCATGTCAGGGCATAGAAAGAAAATCTGGGATAACATTTGAATTTGATTTGATTATATGATTATGGAAAAAAAGAGAGATAAGCTATAATCCAATAGGTATTAAGATTGACTTAACTTTAATTTATTTTAGCGATGTGGAGGCATATCTAGAGATGGGCTCGAGTCCTAGGGATCGGTATATGAACCTTCCACTAGGAAGCAGGTTTATCCAGATTGGGATTTGAGTTTGATTTCATAGATTTGTTTGGGGATGTATCCTGAGAATAGTTTGGTTGGATTTCTTTGATTTAGACTCTATTGGGGAGTTGGTTTAATTTGGTTCCATTGAGGAGGTTGGTTTTGATTTGTTTGCTTGACTTATTTATATATGATTTGGGGCTCCACTAGGGAGAAGGGTGTGATTTAACTCCAGGAAAAAATTAGATTTGGTTTAATTTTGAGTTAATGTATGGACCTTGTGGGTGTGCGATGGAGAGAAGGGATTATGTCAACCTTGACTTACCTTAAATTTGCAAATCCAAAGGGATAGTCTACTGGTAGAGCTAGCCAACCTAAGGGTTGCCTTTCAATGTGCAATAGTTGTGCTAGGTAGAAGGCATAGCGGACTTACATCTTCCAAAGTGAGGAACAACCAGGGGTGACTGTTGGATGCACAACAAATCGGTAACCTAAGGTGACTCTTGAGTGAATTCCATTGGGACTTATGTCAACTCAAAAGTAGTTAAGATTAATTTTATCTTAATTTCATGTGATTTGATATGGTTTGTTTGGTTTAGTTTGATTTTTAATTGAGGGCATATCTACTAGGGATGTGAGCTCGATCAAATTTGATAGATTTAATTTAAGGACCATGTCATTGTGCGATAGAACCACTAAGAAGGGGCTATATCGGACTTCTCCTATCTCAACTTTACAAACCAAAAGGGATAGTCTACTGGTCATAGGGTAGAGCTAGCCATCCTAAAGGGTTTCCTTTCGGTGTGCAACGACAGTGCTAGGAAGAAGGAATAGCATACTTACATCATCTAAGATAAGGAATAACAGGGTGACTTTGGTAGCATAACAAATCACGACTTAGGGCAACTCGAGTGAATGTCGGGACTTATATCAACTCAAGAGTTGTCGGTGATTCTATAGGGAGTTTTCTTGACACTAACCTAAGATGATACTTTCTTGGGAAAAGGTATTGCTAGGGAGTCATCTAATCCACAAGTGAATATATATTTATTTATAAGTTTGTGGACCATGTTGGTGTGTGAGGACCACAGAGAAGAGCTATGTTACCGACTATCTTAGATTTACTTGACCAAGGAGAATCACACATTAGATGGATTCTCAACCATATAGATGATTACTAGGAAGGGGAACTATCAATATAGTAACCTAGGTAGTGTCTAAATGGGGTCATAAAGGATGTGATCCAAATATAGGGTCCCCAAAGGAGGCCTTTGCTAGGGGCATTATCACGAGCCAGGAAAGAAAACTTATAGGTATGCGATGGCCAACTCAAGGAAAGCATAGCTTACATCTACCATGAGTGGTGTATCTAAGGTGTGAGAACCAACCAACCTAAGGTGTATCCATCATCATGAGTGGTGTATCCATCGCATAGTGAGAACCAACCAACTAAGGTGTGCATCGGATGCTATGAAATCTAGAAAGAAAGCATGTAGGTTTACAACTTTCCAAGGGAAATTGATGATTAGAATATTATGTCATTGGTGGGACATATGCTATCTGACCTAGAATGACTATTAAGCGGGTAGCCCCGAGGAAGGATTGGACCTAGACTTGAAGCATTTAGGAGGGAAGGCCCAGGGGACTTATCTAAACCTCAAATATCGACCCAATAAGTGCACAAAGGCTAATCAAGAAGAAATCATAGACTCACATCCTCTTAAATGAAGCCAACATAGGTAGCTTGGCCATGGTAAGGCTACCAAACTAACAAGGAGCTTATGGTGTGTGGCCAAGTAAGGAAGGAAAGCATAGCGACTTACATCCTCCAAGCAAGAAGACCACTAGGGTGACACACTTGAGAGGTAGCACCTCGGCGACCTAGGCGACTCTTGAGTGAGTCTTGGGGGCATTATCTCAACTCAAGAGTAGCGAGACAAAAGATATGTGTTGTTTATATGTTTATGTGGTTTGGGTTTATGTTGTGTAGTTGAAGGATAGGACACACTCGAGTTTCATACTACCTAAACACATCATGGCGATTCAAACAAGAATACTTTCAACATGGAAGAGATTGAATTCAAAATGAATTTTCATTGATGATAATTATTTTTTAAACATGATTTATAATATTTCTTTAAGTAGAGCCCATTGATTGGAAGCATTGGGCTCTCCCTTATGATTAATAAGTTGATAAGATCCTCCTTGGTAGGCCTTCTCTATGGTGAAAGGGCCTTCCCAAGTGGGTTCAAACTTGCCTCCCATCTTATGATGGGCAACAATCGGTCTCCTTAGAACTAAAATAAGCTCTCCTACTTGAAAAGCTCTAAGATGAATCAACTTATTATGAGCTTGAATCATTTTAGCTTGTACAACTGAGGTTTTGGCATGCTCCTGAGCATCTCTTTTCAAACCTTTGAGCTCTTCTAACCAACTTGGCATTCTACTTTATTTGTGATCATGCTACCCTATCCTTAGTGATGGGAGTTGGACTTCTAATGGTAGAACAACTTGGAACATAAGGAGAAAGAGCGAGCTAAGTTTGAGTTCTATATATGGTGCGGTATGCCGACAAGGCTTCAACTAACCGTTCATGCCACCGTCACATATTATTGTCGAGTGTCTTCTTTAGTATTTGGATGAGAGTTTTATTGAAGGCTTTTGCTAATCCATTTGACCTCGGCTAGTTGATGGTAGAATATCTCTAATCTATGTTGAGTCGCTGGGCAATGTTGTTTATCTCAGTGCTCTTGAATGTAGTATCATTATCAAATATAATTCATCGTGGCACTCTGAACCTATATACGATAAGGTTCCTAAAAAGCTAGAGCACATGCTGAGCTATGACCTCTCTGAGCGTAATCACCTTCACCCATTTGGAAAAGTAGTCAGTAGCAGTTAAGATAAACCAATGACCCTTGGAAGAAGGAGGATCAATCAAACCCACTATGTCAATACCCCAACACTCGAATGGCCATGAGGCCAATGTTTGATGTAGAATGTTGGGTAGTTGGTGTAGGAGCTCACCGTGTATTTGACATTGGTGGCATCGCCTAGTTGTATCCATGTAATCTTTGATCATATGGCGGTGGTATCTAGTCTCTTGATCTTGGCTTTCATCTTCAGTTGGGTTGGTTGGCTCCACATAATCTGAGTGTACCTCGATCATGATCTTATAGCTTCATGCTTGTCTAAATAATATAACCACATATGATTGAAAGATCAGTACAAGACACCATCCACAAGCATAAGAAAGTGCTCTACTTCATGGCTTGGGACTTCTCTTGAGTAGTTTATCTTTATTTAGGTAATCCATGAATGGTTGCCTCCAATCTAACTCCTCATCCTTCTTGGCAATGGCAACCTCCCTTCAAGAGTACTATTTGATGAGTTCAATATCAATAAGGGATAAAACTTGTCTATTTTGGACCTTTATTGATATGGAACATCCTCAGACATGCCAACTTCTTAGCAAGCTTGGCTAAAGTATATGCTATTCTCTCCTGGAATCTTATAAATGGTAACCTAGGATTTGGGCCAATAACTCTATGGGTATACTTATTATAGTGATGGAGCATGGGCTTTATAACCTTATAGGCAGAATTTGGTTGATAACTAGCGAGAATCTCCAAAATGTTGATGTTTTGGATGCTTAGAGTAATGACTAACTCGGACCAACAATCATAACCTCATATTGGCTTTATTGTTGGTGCAAGATTGGATGATATGATGAGAATCTCATAACATCAGTCAGTTAAGATAACTATTCCTACCCTTATTTCTAGAATAGTAGATTATGGTTCTTCTCCTCTTTGAGAGGAAGTTGCACCATCAAAGTACATCTCTCCCAATATGATGCTAGCATCCCTAAGTTCATGATTTATTCATCGAGATATTCACTAAGCGAGAGTCTAGAAGTTGGTGTCTTCTTGCTAAGAAATTTTGATTCCTTTCATAGAGGTTCAAGGTAATGTCAAACTTGTGAGAGGATCATGGACCATCATTGTCATCGGATAGCATCGGCCATGTCACTAGATACTATAGTGGATTGCACCTAGAGATTAAGTTCACCTTATGAGAAAGCATGTAGTGTTATAGCTTTTGGATGCAAAGATTAAAGCTAGACAATGCTTCTAAATGGGTGGATAATTAGCCTCAGTAGAGATTAGATGGCGGCTAAGGTAGTAGAGAGCATTTTCCATCCCTTCATCATTGTCTTGGGACAACAAAACACCAAGGAGTCATCATCAATAGTGTAAAGTGTGAGACTTGCAGGATAGGGCTACTAGAACAGTGACATCATGTAATGCTTGATGCCTTGAAGGCATGCTCACACTTATCATCCCATAAACTTGGCATCTTTTTTGACAAGTCTTTGAGAATGGTTGACATCTTCGATAAGTTGGATATAAAGCATCTTAGATATGCCAACACTTATAATGATCGAGTTGAGTTAAACTTTTAGGGGTGGCATTTCTACCACCTTGATCATCTCTAGATGATTTTGATTCTGGTGTCAACAAACCAAAGGAATATCCATAAAGCTACTCTGAATGCATACTTATAGGTGTTCATTTTGAGGTTAAACTATCTTAACTATTCGAAAATTATTCTCAAGTCAAAGAGATGGTCTTTCTTTTCTCTACTTTTGACCACAAGATCATTTACATAGCACTCAACTTGATGATGAATGAGTTCATTGAAGATTTGAGTCATAGCGGTATGTAGCATCATTTTAAGGCTAAAGGCATGACCTTATAGGAATAGATTCATTCGGGGTTCTAAAAGTAGTGTATATTTCATCTTGAGGGGCCATCTTTATTTGGTTATATCTAGATAAGCCATCATGAAAGAAGGCGCATGAGATGAGGCAATGTGCACCATCGTCGACATTGGTAGTGAAAATTAATCTTTTGGACATACCTATTTAAATCCCTAAAATCGATATGTGAATTTGGCCATTCTTTTTCTTAACTATGATGGCGGTAGTAGGTATTTTTCTTCTAGATGAAATGACATCGATCAATTTCTTGACTTGAAAAATGACCTATTATATGTCTATGCATCTAGGAGTTTGCTTGATAGGGTTAGCTTGAGGTCTATTGTTAGTTTATGGGTAATGTCAAGAGCCAATCAGCATCTCTTCATAACTCCATGCAAAGTAGTCTTAAACTTGGTCAATAGCTAACTAAGTCATTGGTTTCAATTTCATTCAACAAGAAGCGATGTATGTTCGTGGATCTTCTTCAATTCCTAAGTCAATTTTCTTGAGATCATCGATGGTTGACTTGATCTCTTCTTTGAACTCAGTGCATCTTTGACTTCAAAATCATTTGGATCATCTGAAGTTTCTAATAGCTCTCATATGAGTTAATGTGATTTGAAAAGAACTAATTTGATTCTAAATGATTGGTGATGATGCGGTAATAGTCATCATCTAGACCACTATCGAATCTTAGTCGGTCTTGATTGAGAGCTTTTGCATTTATTTTCCATATTCTTTCAAATAGTCGACTTGTGCTTTGACCAAGTATATGGGATTAGCCCTTTCTTTGCTAAATTATGAACACAAGACAAATACCAATCAAAGGTAATTCTATTAAATCTTTATATGAATCATCCTCAAGTTCTACATCAATTTCATGACTTGAGGATGATGTTCCTAAGAACCTCACGAGTCTTCACACATGGATGACTTAGGGGCTTCTTAACAAACCCTCAACTTTTTTGAGAGGAAAGTGGGGTTAGAGCTAAGGTTCCCAAGCGATGCCTAACTATTTCACATATAGACTTGGATACACTTATGCTTTGCTTTGGAGCCAGATCTTCATTATTTATCAGATTCACCTCAAGAATCTACTGAGAAGAGTGGTGGTGTGCTACCATATAAGGCTCATCCTATGAACTAGATTCTAAGTTTATATGGATAAGTCCCTCTTGGTAGGTGGACATATATCTTATTGGGTGGCCAATAAAGGGTTTTCCAAGGATTGCCACTCAGCGCCTCTTCCTCAGTGTTGGTGGGGTTGTCATACCCATATGTTGAATGGAGTAAAGAACTGGAATTAATATGTCACTTCACTTCCTCCTCCAAGTCTATTTCGCTCCCTTTTATTTTATTTTTCATTTTCACTTTTCTTTCTTATTCTTTTTCTATTTATTTTTCTTTTCTTTTACTTTTTTTATTTTAAACTTTGGCCAATTTGAGAATAGACTTGTTAATTTTGAGGGAGGTAGTAAGCCGCATCCTCATATATGTTAACCTCATGAACTGTAAATAACTTGAGATCTCCTTTAACACAATAGATGATCCCCTCTCAAACTTCATACCGATGTAAAGAGGATGGAACTATGTTGTTCTCATGAATGCATAGTCTCCCAAACAAATCGTTAAAAGATGTATCCAAGTCTACAATGTGAAACTTGGCTTCGGTCTTCCAATCATCTATCTCCAAGGGCAACATAGCTAAGGGATTGTTGACCTCACTTTTTTGGAGTGATTCAATCTTCCCATCTTAGACTTAGGAGTCTTCTAGACACTAAGACTTCCCAAGTCATAAGACACTTCTAACAATTAGGTAAACAATTAACTTAAGCTAAAGACTTAGAAGGGTTAACTATATGATTAGGTTATGCCTTGGGTTAGGATAATCACCTACCCTACAACCCAAATCCAATCCATGTTCACCTTCTCAAACCAAACCTCAAGTTCAATTCAAACATCAAATTCAAATCAAATCCAAACCCAAATTCCAAAACCAAATGATTGAAGCCCATGATCAAATCCAAACTTGAAACCCTTCTAAACCATATGACTATCCCATGGACTTAGCCAAATCTTAATCCAAATCAATCCAAAATCAATTGATTTTCTCATAATAAATTTATATCTTCAATCATCTTCTTAAATATAAATCAAATCTACATTCAAATGATCAAAAGTAAATCAAACTAAATTAAATTAAATCAAAACCCTTCCTAAGCCATAAACCTAACCCATGGACTTAGCCAAATCTTAATCCAAATCAAGTCAAACTCAATTGATTTTCTCACAAATTAATCATATTTTCAATCATCTTCACAAATTTAAATAAAATATACATTTAAATCATCAAAACTAAATCAAACCAGATCAAAATCAAAATTGAATTGATTTTCTCATGAACCAATCATACATTCAATCATATTCACAAATATAAATGAAATCTACAATCATAAAGCCAAACCAAAATTGACCCAAGTCAAACCCTACTTAACCCTTTTGACTTGAAATGTTCAAATGAACCAAAACCCATTTGAACCCAAGCTAATTAATTTTTATATATCAATCCCAAATCCATATAAACTCAACTAAATCAAAGTCAACCCAAAATCCCAACTAAACCCAATTGGTCCACTTGAACCAAAATGGCCAATTTGACCAATTTGAGCCACATTTTAATCCAAATTGGATTGAACCAAGCCCATCAAAACCTCCCATCATGATTATTGATCACCCTAGGTTGATCAATCAAATTGGTCAAACCAAGTCAACTTGGTCATTTGACCAAGTCAACCCTTAACCCATATGAACCTAGCCAAATTGCAACTAAGCCAAATCCCTTGAAACCAATGATTCATACCAAATCAAAATTAATATTTGAATATGACTTGGCCTTCAATTGAGTCAAACCAAACCCAATTGGCCCTCTTGACCCGTTGACCCAAATTGACCTAAAAGACCAAATTGGGTCAAATCAAAATATAAACCAAATTGATTGCAACCAATGGCTCAAGTTCATTCCAAATTGATTGTTGAACTTTGAAAAATTGGACCCAATTGAACCCAATTGACCTACATAGCCCAAATTGACCTAAAGATTCAAGTTGGCCTAAACAAAACTAAATCCAAATTAATTGAAACTAAAACTACAATCATTTTCAATTGGTCAACTAAACAAACCAACACCTAAGCCAATTTGGCCAATTTGGTCAAATCGGTCTTAACCATTTGACCCAAATGAATTCAAATGAGCCAAAATGAAATCTAAGCCAAACTAAACCAAACCAATTGAACCAAAATGTCTAAATGATCATATAAACTTGACCTAACCCTTGGTTTGAATTTGACCTAAATGAGTCAAATTGAGCCAAACTAACCAAATCAATTCAATTGACTTGAAATTTGGGCTAACCCACTTTTGGCTCATTTTAAATCTACCCAAATTAAATCCAATGCTAAATGATCCTTCCACCCTTGGGTCAAGGGCATCACATGAGACAAATCACCCATGTAAGTGGTCATTTCCATTCCATGGCCACTTGGTACTCTCCCAATGGTTACAGGCACTAGACATAGCGACAGGGGTGGTTGGGTTTGACCCATGGGAGGTGAAATCACCTCACCCTCCCAATTAGAGGATTTGAAACCCATAGGACACCCATGATTCCTCCTTGGTAGCCACCTCCACACCTTGACCAACCAAGCAGCCAACTCACCTCCTCCACCACATGACTCCACGAGATGGCGGATGGCCTAGAAGCCAAACCCAATCCATTCGATCAAGATGAAGGGGTATACACCCCTTTGTTTCCACTCAAATACACACAAAATCATTCCTAAAAGCCCTAGTTGCCCAAGATGAGCTGCTAGATCCATTTCCTAAGCTCTGAAGCTCATTCTTCAATGGAAAAATACAATTCTCGTCCGTTACGAAATAGGACACTCCCATTTCTGACCTAACCTCCTCATTTCTCCATCAAACTCAAATTAACTTTGCATACATCGGAGGTGGGACTTTGATCAAAGCTGAGCTTTAAATCATTAGTTTGTGGCCTTTCAAGCAAAATTTGAGGAATTGATCTAATTTTTGCTGAACATGGATTCTTCTCCACTAGATGAAGCTTTATCAATCTTTTGAGCCATCGGTCTTGAGCTCCGGTGAGGTATGCTTCAAAAATTGATCCTTAGGAAAAAATGGGTTGGCACTTTTTGAAGAAAACTTGCATCTCGTGTGATCTTGACCATTGGATCCCCTTTGATCGATGTCGTGAAGGTGTGGGATCCTTTTGGAGTTGATCCGAGCTTAGGTAAGCTGGGATCAAGTGAGCATTCTTGGGACAAACTCCTCCCTCACTCTTGTGATGTTGAATCACACACTATCCATTCGCGTGATGAATGGGTGTCATGATTAGTTTCTAGATCGATCTAATTTAATCTTATTAAGTTGTGGGATTAATCATTGGCATCAATCTTAGATACGATAGGCGAGAGAGCTTCGTCGCATCTGTAGCATAAGAGTCAGATAAGTTTTAATTAGCCAATCTCATGGTGCACATGGAAAGTGCGTCGCGTCACATGTCATGATTAGGCTTTCATTAGGAAATTAATCATTTTTAATGGCTAAAACTTCTAAAAATCATAAAAAATCATAGGGAAATAAAAAAATTCTAATAAGTACTCATTGTAATGGTATTTAATAGGATAATTAATGAAAAATGGTATTAACTAATTTTGAATAATAATTAATGTTTAATTAAGTTTAATTACAAAATTTATTAGCATATTATTACTTAAGAAATTAATCCCAAATTTTGTGGATTAATTTAATGGGACTCTCCTCTCATGATTTTTTTGGGATTTATTGCTCACTTAATTAGGAAAATTGACTAATTAAACCTTAACTTCTCTTTTAAGTTAATTAATGATTAATTAATCCCATGAATATTATTAAATTTGTTAATTAAGTTTATCAATCATTGTTCAACAGTAAGTTAACTAAGGAAAGGGTTGAGTCCCCTTTCCTAGTTCATTTCACCTGTTTTAAAATGAAAATAATTAAGATTTTACTAATTAATTAAATCACTTAATCAAATTGAAATCATAATAACATCATACCTTAATTAATTAAATCATGGGGGAGATCTTTAGGTGTTTAATAACCTAAAGGAGTTAAATGAAATTATGTTTAGTCCACATGTGTGGGAAAACCATAAGAGTAATAAATTAAGTCTCTTAATCAAATTAACTATTAATCATGAGCCATTTGCAATAGGCCCCTTTTATTTCCTACAATCATTGCAAGTTTATTTTCTATGCATATCATGTTGGCTCATAATTATTTAGTTAATTACTTTAAAGTTACATAGGTAAGGGTAATTAATTCTTCTAATTAAAAGTTCAACTTAATTATCCCATAAAATCAACTTAATTACATTTCCTTAACTTAAATCAAATCACTAATGTTGGAATGGGTTTAAATCAACATGTAATCATTTCTCTTCTCCTCTTTAAATCAAATCAAATCGAAAACTTAATTAATAAAGAAGCTTTTGTTTGCTTTAAATAATCTTATTTGATTTGATAGTCCTTAAGAACTAGTTTGGTTGAATGAATCACATGCTTATATTTGATTGTCCTCTTTCCAATCATGTTAAATTTGGTATGTCATTTGAATTCATGCATCCATCTTTCAAAATCAAGTAAAATAAAATAGATTTCCTTTATGTAAGCTTGCATGTGTTGATTTAATTCAATATATGCGTGGCTATTATCACTATTAAATCCAAATGTATTTTTCAAAAGCTTATAAATAAATAATAATATGTGTTATGATGCTAGTTATAAATACATAACAAAAGCATATTTTTATAGCTTAAGTGCATGAATGTTGAGCTCTATTTTCTATATTCATGTGTTAATTTATATAAGATTGAATGGTAATGGGTATATAATCTAGACATCCCGGGAACACGAGGCTTTAGCTAGCCCCGAGAAAGTCATTTGAATACCTCACTTCCCTAGTTTGTTACTTGGTTGATAAAATCGAAAAGAAGAGATGTTGTATCTAAATTTGTTCTCTATTAAAAAAAAACCCAAAAATCCTAAACCATAAACTAAAACCTGAACCCTAAACCTAAAACCTAAACCTTAAACCCTAAACCCTAAACCTAAAATCCCTAAACATTAAACCCTAAAACATACAACCCAAAACCCTAAACCCTAAACTCCAAACCCTAAACCCTAAACCCTAAACCCAAAACCCTAAACCCTAAACAATAAAACCTAAAAACCTAAACCTAAACTAAATAAAAAAAAATAAAAATAAAAAAACAAAAAAAAACAAAAAAAAAACCTAAACTAAATAAAACCTAAAAATAAAATAAATAAATAAACTAATAAATAAAAATACTTAAATAAAATAAAAACAAAGCGTAAAATAAAAATAAATTAAACCTAAAACACACTAAAATAAAAACTAAATAAAAACCTAAACTAAAAAAGAAAAAAAAATAAAACCTAAATCTTACACTAAAAAAGAAACCTAAACCCAAAATAATCAAAATAAAATAAAACATAAACCTATACCTAACCTAAAATAAACTAAACCTAAACTTTAAATTAAATAAAATAAAATAAACTAAAAATAAACCTAAACCTAAACTAAAAAAACAAAAAATAAACCTAAAAAAATAGAAATGTAAACCTAAACTTAAAAATAAAAAATAAAACCTAAACCTATAAAATAAAATAAAAATACAACTAAACAAAAAATATAAACCTAAACCTAAACCTATAAAATAAACAAAAATAAAAATCCTAAACTAAAAAAATAAACATATAATAAATAAACAAATTAATAAAAATAGAAAATAAACATAAATAAAAATAAAAAATAAAATAAACTAAAATAAATAAAAAATAAACTAAATAAACTAATAAACCTAAACCTATAGGTTTACTTAATTTTTTAAAAAAAAAAAACCCTAAACCCTAAACCCTAAATCCAAACCCTAAACCCAAACTAATCCTGGAGTGGACCCTAAACCATAAACCTAAAACAACCTGACCTTAAACCTAAAACCAAACCCAAACCCCAGGCAAACCTAAACCCTAACCCTAAACCCTGAGCCCACTCTGAATACAGACCAACAAACCTTAAACCCTAAAATAACCCTAAACACTAAACCCTGATGCTACCCTCCTTAAATCTACCAGGCTCTTAACCCTGGGCTAAACTAAGCTAAAAATTGTAAACTTAAAGATACACAAAAAACATAAACCTCTAAGATAAATAAAACCTAAACCTAAACCAAAAATAAACTAAACCTAAACCCTAAACTAAATAAAATAAAACTAAAAATAAACCACTAAAAAAAATCAAATAAAATAAAAACTTAAAGCTAAAAAAATAAAATAAATACCTAAACATAAAATAAAATAAAATAAACTAAACCAAAGATAAACATAAACCTAAAAATAAACTAAAATAAATAAACTTGGGATAAATAAACTAAACTAAATAAACATAAAGATAAATGTAAATAAAAATAAATAAGATGGTAAAATAAAACAAACTAAAATAAACTAAATAAAACTACCTTTGTACTTAATTTAAAAAAAAAAACCCTAAACCCAAGACCTATGTAAATGCTAAACCCTCCTAGTGACCTAAACCCCACCACTAAATCTAAACCCTAAAGTGACCTAAATCCTAAACTCCTTAAACCCTACCCCAAATCCTACCACTGAGCCCTAACACTACTTGCCTGGGCCTCCTGACCCTTTCTACCCTAATATCCACCCAACAGTCCTAAATCCTCCACAGGCCTACCACACTGGGCCCTACCCTAAACCCACCCACCCAAACACTAAACTCTGGGCTCTAAACCCCAGGCCTAAACCACAAACCTACTTAAACATAAACTAAATTAAACCTAAAATAAAATTAAATTGAAACCTAAATAAAATAAAATAAAATAAAATGTACACTAAAACCAACTAAACCTAAGAATAAAATAAAATAAACTAAAATAAAATAAATTAAAACCTAAACTAAATGAAATATTAAAGTAAACCTGGAAAAAACCTAAATAAAAAACTAAACCTAAAATAAAATAAAATAAAACTAAATAAAAATCTTAACCAAAAATAAACCTTAAAATAAAGCTTAAAAATAAATAAAATATAAAACCTAATCCTAAAGCTAAAATAAACTAAACCTAAACTTAAACATAAACTAAATAATATAAAATTAACTAAAAATAAACCTAAATCTAAACTAAAAAATAAAACTTTAAAATTAATCTAAAACCTAAACCTAAAAAATTAGAAATAAAACTTAACCCTTAAAAAAAAACTCAACTAAAAAATAAACCTAAATAAAAAAAATATACTAAAATAAATAAACCTTAAATAAATAAGCTAAAATAAATAAAAATAAAAAATAAACCTAAATAAAAATAAAAATAAAATAAACTCAAAGAAATAATAAGTAAACTAAATAAACTTAAACCTGCCAGTTTACTTAATTTTAAAAAAAAAGTCCTAAAACCTAAATCCTAAACCTTAAACCCTAAACCTACAACCCTAAACCCACAACCCTAAACCCTAAACCTTAAACCCTAAAGCCTAAACCTTAAAGCCCTAAATCCTAAACCCTAAACCCTAAACCCTAAATCTTAAACCCTAAATCGTAAAACTTACAACCCTAAACCCTAAACCCTAAACCCTCAATTAACCCTAAATTCTAAACCATAAACTAACCCTAAACACTAAGAATGAGCAAAACCTTGACGGTGGGAACATCACCATCAACTAGGCTCAGTCTAGATCTGGCGGTGGAGGCGAAGGCAGAGGTGGCATTTATTATAGTGGTGGTGGGAGATCTAGATGTGTTGGGGGATATGGAGGTGATGGTCGGAGCAGTGGTGGTTATGGAGGCGAGAGGAGCGACAAAACTTACAGTCGTGGTGGTGGGGGAGGGAGAGATCGGGGATATGATGGTGGATCCCAATCGAGAGGCGGGGTGGTTCGATCAAAAGAGAAACGATGAGCAGTGATCCGATTTATTGCTTATGGTGTCTTTAGCGTAAAGCGGTTACTTATCTAGGATTTTGATTACTCAGGTGCTCATTTTTGATCTATGTCGTCACTTGTGTCTTAGAAAACATGGGGTGCTAATTGGTTGATGAAATCAAAAAAAAAAAAGAAATGTTGAATCTGAATTTATTCTCTATTAAGAAAAAAAAACTTAAACCCTAAACTGAAACTTAAACCCTAAACTTAAGACCTAAACCCTAAAATTTAAAACCTAAACCCTAAACCCTAAACTCTAAACCCTAAAAAGCTAAAAACCTAAACTTAAACTAAGTAAAACCTAAACAAAAAATAAATAAAAAACCTAAACTAAAATTGAATAATAAAGTTAAATAAAATAAAAACATACTAAAACGTAAACCTAAACCTAAACTTAAAACTAAAAAGAAAATAAAATAAAAAATTAAATCATAAATAAAATAAAATAAATAAAAACCTTACCTAAACTCTAAAATAAAAAACCTAAATAAAATAAAAACTAAACCGAAATAAAATAAAATAAACATAAACTAAAATAAAATAAAATCCAAATAAAAAACCTAAACAAGTTTGCTTAATTTAAAAAAATAAAATAATAAAAACTAAATTTAAAAAAAAATCCTTACCCTAATCCCTAAACCCTAAAACCTTAAACCCTAAAACCCTAAACCCTAATCCCTAAACTGTAAACCCTAAACCCTAAAAACATAAAAATCTAAACCTAAACTATGTAAAACCTAAAAAAATTAAATAAAAAAGCCTAAAGCTAAATAAAATAAAATAAAATCCAAAACTAAAACCTAAACCTAAACTTAAAATTAAAATAAAATTAAAATAAAAACTAAACTAAAATAAAATAAATAAAATACTAAACTAAACTAAAAAATAAAATAAACCTATGCATAAAAAACACAAAAAAATAAAAATTAAACATAAAAAAAACCAAATAAAAACATAAACCATAAAGATAAATGTAAAAATAAAACATAAAAATAAAAAAAATAAAACTTGAACCCTAAACTAAAAAAGAAAAAACCTAAACCTAAAATAAGGAAAAGAAAATAAACATAGTCCTAACTTAAAATGAGCTAAACTAAAATAAACAAAACCTAAACATAAGCCTAAACTAAACTGAACCTAATCTCCAAACTAAATAAAAATAAAATAAAATAAACTAAAATAAAATAAAACAAAATAAAACTAAGAATAAAACCTAAATAAAATAAAACTAAACTTGAAATAAAAATAAAATAAAATAAAAACTAAATAAAAATCTAAACCTAAAAAAAACCTAAAAATAAATTAAAAAAAAATCCTAAACCCAAAAGTAAAAAAAAACCTTAACCTAAAATAAAAATAAAATAAACCAAAACCTATACTAAAATAAATTAAACTAAAATAAAAAAAACCTAAACCTAAACCTAAAATAAACTAAACCTAAACCTAAACCTAAACCTAAACTAAATAAAATAAAATAAATTAAGAATAAACTAAACTAAAAAAATAAAACCTATAATAAACCGAAATAAAACCTATAACGTGAACCTAAACAAATAAAATAAAACTTAAACCTAAAAAAATAAAAAAATAAAATAAAGTAAAATTAGAATTATAAAAATAAAATATAAAATAAACCTAAAAGCCAAAAGAATAAATAAAATAAAATCCTAAACTAAAATAAATAAACCTAAAATAAATAAACTAAACCAAATAAAAATAAAAATAAACCTAAATCAATTTAAAAAATAAAATAAAGTAAAAAAAATAAACTAAATAAACCTAAACCTACTAGCTTACTTAATTTTAAAATAAAATACATAATCTTTAAAACCGTAAGAATACTAAGACCCTAAAATACTAAAATACAATCCTTAAAACCACAAACCACAAACTGAAAGCAAGCACGAGAAAGAAACCACAAATACTAAAGGCGTAAACCACAAACCTAAACCCTAAATCCTAAACCCACAAGACCATAAGCAAGTAATACTAGTGAGTAAACCACAGACATAAAATCTAAAACTAAACTAAACTAAATAAAATCTAAAATAAAAATAAAAATCTAAACCTAAATATAATAAATAAAATAAAAACTAATTTAAAGCGCTAAACCTAAGCTAAAAAAAATAAAATAAACTAACTAAAAAAACAAAATAAAATAAATAAAAACATAAATTCAACTAAAAAATAAAATAAACCTAAGAGTAAAAAAACTTAAATAAAATAAAAACTAAACGTAAATTAAAAATAAAATAAACCCAAAATAAACCTAAAATATAATAAAATAGAAACTAAATAAAAGCCTAAACATAAAAAGTAAACCTAAAAATAAAACCTAAACCTAAACTAAAACAAAACATAATCCTAAAATGAAAATAAAATTTAAAAAATTTAAACCTAAACTAGAATAAACTAAATTAAAATAAATACAAAATAAACCTAAACCTAAACCCTAAACTAAATAAAATAAAAGAAATTAAAAATAAACTTAAACCTAAATATAAGCCTAAATTAGAAACTTAAAACCTAAACCTAAAAAAATAAAATAAAAACCTAAACTCGAACATAAAATAAAAACTAAAAACTAAACCTAAAAAATAAAATAAAAATAAAACTCAACTAAAAAATAAACCTAAATTTAAACCAAATCCAAAAACTAAACTAAAATAAAATACCTAAACTAAAATAAAAAACCTAGACTAAAATAAATAAACTTAAGATAAATAAACTAAACTAAACAAAAATAAAAAATAGAGATAAATAAAAATAAAAAATAAAATAAACTAGAATAAATAAAAAAATAAACTAGATAAACTAGTTAAACAAAAGAAGAAATGTTGTAAATTAGAATTTGTTCTCTATTAAAAAAAACCAAAACTCTAAACCCTAAACTAAAACTGAACCCTAAACCTAAAACCTAAACCCTAAACCCTCAACTCTAAAAACCATAAACCTAAAAGCCAAAACCCTAAAACTTTAAACCCTCAACCTTAAACCCTAAAACATAAACGCTAAACCCTAAACTCTAAACTCTAAACCTAAAAAAACCCTAAACACTAAGAAGCTAAAAACCTAAACCTAAACTAATTAAAACAAAAAAATAAATAAATTAAATAAATAAAAACCAATATAAAATTAGAAAATAAAATAAAATAAAAACATAAATTAAAATCGAAACCTAAACCTAAAAAGAAAATAAAATAAAAAATAAAAACTTAACTAAAATAAAATAGATAAAAAGAAACCTCAATCAAAATAAAAAATAAACTAAATAAAACTAAACCTACCAGTTTACTTAATTTAAAAAAATAAAAAAATAAAAAAATTTTAAAATAAAATAAAAAAAAGCTCTAACACTAAACCTTAAACCCTAACCCATAACCACCCTAAACCCATACCCTCCCAAAACCTTAACAACTATAAACCACTAAACCCAAACAAAAAAACCTAAAATAAATCACTAAAATAACCTAAACCCTAAAATAAAAAACTAAAACCTAAATAAAACTAAATAAAAACCTATTAAATAAAAAAATTTAAACCTAAATATAAATACCTAAAAAAACAACTAAACCTAAACTAAAATAAAAAAAAACTAAAAATAAGAAAATAAATAAAACTAAACTAAACTAAATAAATAAAAAATAAACCTAAAATAAAACTAAACTAAAATTAAACTAAAAAAACAAAATAAAATAAAATAAAAAAATAAATAAACTAAAAATAAAAAATAAAACTAAAATAAAATAAAATAAAAAACTAAACTAAAAAAAAAAAATAAAACCTAAACCTAAAAATAAAATAAAATCTAAATAAATATAAAATAAAAATAAAAAAATTAAAAAATAAAAATAAACCTAAACTAAACTAAAATAAACTAAAATAAAACCTAAACTAAAAATAAATAAACTAAATAAAATAAAAAATAACTAAATAAAATAAAATAATATAAACCTAAATAAAATAAAACTAAACCTTATAAAATTTTTTAAAAAACACTAAACCTAAACTTAAATAAAACCTAAACTAAAATAAAAAACTAAAAATAAAAAATAACCCTAAATAACCATAAAACAAAATACTAAACTTCTAAAAAAATCTAAAAACTAAACCTAAACCTTAAACCTAAAACCTAAACTAAACTCATAAACCCTAAAGCTAAACCCTAAACCTAAAATAAACCACAAACCTCAAATACTAGACCTAAACCTAAAGTAACTACAAAAATTCAAAAATAAACCTAAACCTAAACCCTACGAATGGGCAAAACCTTGAAGGCAAGAACACCACCATCTACCAGCCTTAATCTAGATCTTGCGGTGGAGGCAGAGGCGGTGATTATCACAGTGGTGGTGGGGGATTTAGAGGTGCTGGTGGATATGGAGGTGGTGGTCAGAGCAGTGGTGGTTATCGAGGCGGGAGGAGTGATGGAGGTTACATTATGGTGGTGGCGGAGTGAGAGATCGAGGATATGATGGTGGATCCCACTATTGGAGAAGCCAAGGTGGTTTTGATGGGAACTGGAGAAACTGAAGAACGGTCGATCCGATCTGCTGCTTATGGAACTGTCTTTATAGTAGAGACAGTTCTAGTTATCTAGGGTTTTTTATTTTCTTTATGCAAGCTCATTTTTTATCTATGTCGTCACTTGTGTCTTAGAAAACTTGGGGTGTTACTTGGTTGATGAAATCAGAAAGAAGAAATGTTGAATTTGAATTTCTTTGCCATTAAAAAAAATGAAAACCCTAAACCCTAAACTAAAACCTAAATCCTAAACCTAAAAGCTAAACCCTAAACCCTAAACCCCAAACCCTAAACCCTAAACCTTAAACTATAAACTAGCCCTAAACCCTAAACCTAAACCTAAAATAAAGTAAACCTAAACCTAAACCTAAACTCAATAAAATAAAATAAACTAAAAATAAACATAAACCTAAACAAAAAAATAAAACCTAAAAATAAACCTAAAATAAAACCTAAAACCTAAACCTAAAAAAATAAAATAAATACATAAACCTAAACCTAAAGATAAAAAAATAAATCCTAAACCTAAAATATAAAATAAAAATAAAACTCAACTTAAAAATAAACTTTAACCTAAAAATAAAATAAAAATAAAACTCAACTAAAAAATAAACCTTAACCTCAACCTAAACCTAAAAAATAAAATAAAATAAAAACCTAACTAAAATAAATAAAAATAAAAAATAAAGATAAATAAAAATTAACTAAATAAACCTAAACCTACAAGTTTACTTAATTTTTTTTAAAAAAACCCTAAACCTTAAGCTAACCCTAAACCTTAAAGCCTAAACACTAAACTCTAAACTCTAAACCCTAACCCTAAATCCTAAACCTTAAAACCCTAAACCCTAAACCCTATACCCAAAAAACCTAAAACCTAAACCTAAGCTAAATAAAACCTAAAAATAAAATATATAAAAAAACCTAAACCTAAATAAAATAAATAAATAAAATAAAACAAAAACTTAAACTAAAACCAAAGTCTAGACCTAAAAAAAATAAACTAATAAAAATAAATTAAATCAAATAAATAAAAACCTAAACTAAACTAAAAAAATAAAATAAACCTAATAATAAACAACCTAAATAAAATAAAAACTAAATGTAAAATAAGAATAAAATAAACCTAAAATAAAATAAAATAAAAACTAAATAAAAACCTAAAGCTAAACAATAAACCTAAAAATAAAACCTAACAATAAAACAAAAATCTAAACCTAAAACTTAAAAAACCTAAACCAAAAATAAAAAGAAAATAAACATAAACCTAAATTAAAATAAAGTAAACTAAAGTAAATAAAACCTAAACCTAAACCTAAAATAAACTAAAACTAAACATAAGCCTAAACTAAATAAAATAAAATAAACTAAAATAAACCTAAACCTAAATTAAAAATTAAACATAAAAATAAACCTAAAATAAAACTAAAACCTAAACTAAAATAAAATAAAAATCTAAACTAAACCTAAAATAAAAATAAAACATAATCCTTAAACCCCTCTAAAACTGACCCTAAACTCAAACACATGCCACTCCACCTCTACCCTGATCTGTCCCCAAACCTTATGACCCTGAGCCAACCTGATCCACAACCACTGCCTACCACACTCCCAGACCCCAGCTGACCCCTCCTCACTGAGCTTGTGCCTAAACTAACCTAAATCCTTAAACTGACCTGACCACAAACAATATTATCTAAACTCACAGGCCACAGGCCACTACCCTAAATTCTGCAACATTGATCTCCCAACCCCAAACCCTAAACCCTGGGCCACAACCCTACCCTAAACCCTAAACCCTAAACCCACCATAAACCTAAACCTTAAAACTAAACCTTAAATCCAAAACTGGCTAGATCTAACCTAAAATAAAATAAATAAAAAAAACCTAAACCTAAAAATGAACATAAACTAAAACTAAATATAAACTAAACCTAAATATAAAATTAAGGTTAAAATAGATAAAAGCTAAATTAAACTAAAAGAAAATAAACCTAAACATAAAACTTAAATAAAATAAAAAATAAATAAAATAAAATAAAATAAAACTAAATAAACTTAAACCTAAAAAATAAACCTAAAAACAAAAAATAATACCTAAACCCTAAACTCAAAAAACTAAACTTAAAATAAACAAAATAAAATAAACATAAACATAAACTAAAATAAGCTAAATTAAAATAAATAAAACCTAAACCCTAAACCCTAAACCCTAAACACTAAACCTTACTCCCTAAAACCCTAAACCCTAAACCTTAAATCTTAAACCTTAAACCTTAAACCCTATGTTCTAAAACCTACAACCCTAAACTCTAAACCCTAAACCCGAAATGCTAAAGCCTAAACCCTAAACCCTAAACCCAAAATCTTAAACCTGAAACCTAAAACCTAATTTCTTAAACCTAAAATAAAATAAATAAAAACCTAAACCTAAATAAAATAATAAAAAAATTAAAAAAATTAAAATCTAAACTATAACATAACCCTAAACCTAAACCTAAATAAAAAAATAAAAATTTAAAACTAAACTAAAATAAAATACACAAAAACTTAAACTAAAATAAAAAAATAAAATAAACCTAAAATAAAATTAAATAGAAATTAAATAAAAACCTAAACCAAAATAACAAACCTAAAAATAAAACCTAAATCATAAACAAAAAAACTTAAACCAAAAATAATAATAAAACTAACCTAAACCTACATTAAAATAAACTAAAATAAAATAAATAAAACCTAAACCTAAACTAAATAAAATAAAATAAACTAAAAATAAACCTATACCTAGACTAAAAATAAAACCTAAAAATAAACCTAAAATAAAAACCTAAATCCTAAACCTAAAAAAGTAAAATAAAAACTTAAATCTAAACCTAAATATTAAAAATAAAACCTAAACCTAAAAAATAAAATAGAAATAAAACTAAACTAAAAAAAACATAAACCTAAACTTAAACCTCATAAATAAACTAAAATAAAAAACCTAAACTAAAAAAAATACACATAAAAATAAACTAATAAAATAAAATATAAAATAAACCTAAATAAAAATATAAAATAAATAAACTAAACTATTGGTTTCTGATTTAAAAATCCCTGGACCCCTCACAAACTCAGAACCTTAGAAATTAAATCTAAACTAAATCTAACTTTAACCCAAACCAACCTCCCAAAACTGACCTTAAATCTCCCAGGCCTAGCCCTAAACCAACTCTAAACTAAAATCCAGATCAGATCCCAATTCCTCCCCTGACCCTAAACCCTAATACTAAACCTTAAACCTAAACTAAACCTAACCCTAACCACAACCACATGCATCTGTCAAACCCCAGGCAAACCTGAGCCTCAAAACTTTTACTGACCTTAAACCCTACCACCAAACTCAAAACTCCTAAACCTAAACCCAACCATGGGCCTAAACCTACTACTAAACCACTAAATAATAAAATAAAATAAAATCCTAAACTAAAACCTAAACCTAAACCAAAACTTAAAAATAAAATAAAATAAAAAATAAAAACTAAACTAAAATAAAATAGATAAATATCTAAAATAAACTAAAAATAAAATAAACCTAAAATTAAAAAACCTAAATAAAATATAAATTAAACATAAAATAAAATAAAATAAAACTAAATAAAACCTAAACCTCAAAAATGAAAAATAAAAAAAATAACTAAAAAATAACTTAAAATAAATTTCAAAAAAAAAACCTAAACCTAAAATAAAGAAAATAAAATAAACCTAATCCTAAACTAAAATAGACTAAACTAAAATAAATAAAACCTAAACCTAAACCTAAACTAAACTAAACCTAAAACTTAAACTAAATAAAATAAAATAAACTAAAAATAAACCTAAACTAAACTAAAAAACAAAATAAACCTAAGACTAGAAAACTTAAATAAAATAAAAACTAAACCTAAAATAAAAATAAAATATACCTGAAATAAAAATTAAATAAAAACTAAACCTAAAAAAACATAAAAATTAAACCTAAAAATAAATAAAAAATAAAACCTAAACCCTAAATTAAAGAAAACATAAACCTAAAATAAAAATGGAATAAAGCAAAACTTAAACTAAAATAAACTAAACTAAAATAAAAAAATCCTAAACCTAAACCTAAAATAAATAAAACCTAAACCTAAACCTAAACTAAACAAAATAAAATAAACTAAAACGAAACCTAAACCTAAACTAAAAAATAAAACCTAAAATAAAACCATAAAAGCTAAACCTAAAAAAAAAAAAAAAAAAACTTAAATCTAAAAATATAAATAAAAAATAAAACCTAATACTAAAAAAATAAATAAAAACAAAACCAAACTAAAAAAACATAAACCTAATCCTAAACCTAAACCTAAAAAATAAAATAAAATAAAAGCCTACACAAAAATAAATAAAGTTAAAAAAATAAATTAAACTAAATAAAAATAAAAATAAACCTAAATCAAACTAAAAAATAAACTAAACTAAAATAAATAAAAAATCTAAATCAACCCAAACTATTAGTTTATAAAAAAAATAAAAAAAAAAAAAGAAATAAAACCCTAATCCTAAACCCTAAAAACTATCCTAAACCCTATATAAACCTACTGTACAACCCTACCTGGACTCCCACCCAAAACTTTAAACCCTAAACCCTAACCTTAATCCCACTTTAAAGCTAAAGCCTAAAGCCTAAACTAAAACTAAAACTCCTTAAACCCTAAACTCTAAACCCAAGTAACCCACCCTAAACTTGACATTAAAACCCTCCACAATACTACCTTCCCTAAATCTTAAACCCTAAACCCTAAAACCCTACCACCCTGACTAAACTAAATAAAGTTTAAAATAAAATAAATAAATAAACCTAAACTTAAATGGGATAAAACCTAAAAATAAACCAACTATAAAAGTAAAAATAAACTAACTAAAATAAATAAAACCTAAATTAAACTAAAAAATAAACGAATAAAACCTAAATAAAATAAAAACTTAACGTAAAATAAAAAAATAAAAAAAAACATAAAACAAACCTAAAATATAATAAATTAAAAACTAAATAAAATCCTAAACTTAAAAAGTAAACCTAAAAGTAAAACCTAAACCCTAAACTAGAAAAAACCTAAACCAAAAATAAAATAAAATAAACCTAAACCTAAAATAAAATAAAACTAAACTAAAATAAATAAAACATAAAAAACTAAAATAAGAAATTAAAAATAAACCTAAACCTAAATAAAAAAATAAAACCTAAAATAAAAACTTAAAACCTAAACCTACAAATATAAAAGAAAACCTAAACCTAAACATAAAATAAAAAATAATACCTAAAGTTAAAAAAAAAAAAAAAACTCAACTGAAAAATAAACCTAAACCTAAACCTAAGCCTAATCCAAAAAAATAAACTAAAATAAAAAAAATCTAGACTAAAATATATAAACCTAAAATAAGTAAACTAAACTAAATAAAAAAACATAAATAAAAAAAATAAAACTAACTAAAATTAATAAAATATAAACTATATAAACTAATTAAAATAAAGAAGAAATGTTGCAAATCTGAATTTGTTCTCTGTTAAAAAAAAACCAAAAATCCTAAACACTAAACTAAAACTTGAACCCTAAAAACCCTAAATCCAAAACCCAAAACCCTAAACCCTCAAACTTAAAACCCTAAACCCTATAACTTAAACCCTAAGCACTAAACCCTGAACCCTAAACCCAAAAAAAAGAAACCCTAAACCTTAAACTCTAAACCCCAAACCCTAAACCGTAAACTTTAAACCCTAAACCAAAAAATAAAACCATAAAAAGCTAAAATAAACCTAAACTAATTAAAACCTAAAATAATAAAAAAATATAAACAAATATAAAATAAGAAAATAAAATAAAATAAAAACATAAACTAAAACCTAAACCTAAACCTAAAAAGAAAATATAATAAAAAATAAAAACTTAACTAAAATAAAATAAATAAAAACCTAAACTAAACAAAAAAATTAAAAAAACCTAAATAAAATAAAAACTAAACCTAAAATTAAATAAACCTAAAAAGATATACTTGAAAGTAAAACCTAAATCCTAAACTAAAAAAAAAAACCAAAACCTAAAATAAAAATAAAATAAACAAAATAAAATGAACCTAAACATAAACTAAAATAAATACTAACCAAAATAAATAAAACATAAACCTAAACCTAAACTAAATAAAATAAATTAAATAAAAAAACCTAAACCTAAAAATAAAAAAACCTAAAACCTAAACCTAAAAAAAATAAATTAAAACCTAAACCTAAACATAAAATAAAAAAAAAAAACTTTAAACTTAATAAAAAAAACTAAACTAAAATAAAATAAACTAAACTAAATAAAAAAAATAAAATAAACTAAAATAAATAAATAATAAACTAAATAAACTAATTAAACAAAAGAAGAAATGTTGTAGATCTAATTTTGTTCTCTGTTAGAAAAAAACCAAGAACCCAAAAATATAAACTAAAACCTCAACCATGAACTTAGAACCTAAACCCTAAATCCAAAACCCTATACCCTAAAAACCTGAACTAAACCCTAAGCCCTAAACCCTAAACAATAAACCCTAAAACCCTAAGCCCTAACCCCTAAAACTTAAAACCTAAACCCTAAACCCTAAACAAAGAAAAACCCTAATCCCTAAACCCTTAACCCTAAACCTTAAAGCCTAATCCCTAAACCATAAACAAACCCTAAAAACCTAAAAACCTAAAAACCTCAAACTAAACTAATTAAAACCCAAAAATAAAAGAAAGAAAAAAATTTAAACCAAAATAAAATAAGAAAATAAAATAAAAACATAAAGTAAAACCTAAACTTAAACCTAAACTTAAAAAAAATAAAATAAAAAATAAAAACTTAACTAAAATAAAATAAATAAAAATGTAAACTAAATTGAAAAATAAAAAACCTAAATAAAATATAAACTAAGCCTAAAATAAAATAAAAATTAACCTAAAATAAAATAAAATAAAACTTAATAAAAACATAAAAAAGCTAAAAAATAAATAAAAAATAAAACCTAAACCCTAAACTAAGAAAAAATGAAAACCAAAAATAAAAATAAAATAAACATAAACATAAACTAAAATAAATAAAACCTAAACCTAAAATCTAAACTTAAACTAAAAAAATAAGATAATTTAAAAATAAACTTAAACGCAAAAATAAAACCTAAAAATAAACCTCAAATAAAAGCCTAAAACCTAAACCTAAGAAAATAAAATAAAAACCTAAACCTAAACATAAAAATAAAAAATAAAACCTAAACTTAAAATATAAAATAAAAAAAACTAAACTAAAAAAATAAACCTAAACCTAAACCTAAAAAATAAAATAGAATAAAAAACCTAAACTAAAATAAATGAACATAAAATAAATAAACTAAACAAAATAAAAATAAAAAGAAACCTAAATCAAAATAAAAATAAACTAAATAAACCTAAACCTACAAGTTTAATTAATTTTAAAAAACTAAAAAATGAGAAAATCTAAAAAATAAAAATAAAAATAAAAAAAGCCTAATCCTATACCCTAAACCCTCAAACCCTAAACCCTAAACCCTAAACCCTTAACCCTAAACCTAAACCCTAAAACACATAACCCTAAAGCATAAACCTTAAATCCCAAACCCTAAACCCTAAACCCTAAAAATAAAACCCAAATCTCTAAACCCTAAACCCTAAACCCTAAAAACCTACAAACCTAAACCTAAACTAAATAAAACCTAAAAATAATTGTAATATAAAACCTAAACCTAAATAAAATAAAAAAATAAAAACCTAAACTAAAACCTAAACCTAAACCTAAATGTAAAAATAAAATAAA
Source organism: Cymbidium sinense (assembly GCA_021442155.1). Lineage (NCBI taxonomy): Eukaryota > Viridiplantae > Streptophyta > Magnoliopsida > Asparagales > Orchidaceae > Cymbidium > Cymbidium sinense. The sequence continues at coordinate 272,773,588 of CM038215.1, read as the reverse complement.
ATATAAATAAAAACTAAACTAAAATAAAATAAATAAAAACCTAAACTAAACTAAAAAATAATATAAACCTAAAAATAAAAAACCCAAATAAAATAAAAACTAAACATAAAATAAAAATAATAACATAAAATAAAATAAAATAAAATAAAATTAAACAAATAAATAAACCTAAAAATAAACAAAAAAATATTACCTAAAATTAAAAAAAATAAAAAAAATTTAAACCCTAAACTAAAAAAAACCTTATACATAAATTAAAGAAAATAAAATAAACCTAATCCTAAACTAAATTAAATAAAACCAAAACCTAAACCTAAACTAAACTAAACCTAAACCCTAAATTAAATAAAATAAAATAAATTAAAAATTAGTCTAAACCTAAACTAAAAAAAAAACCTAAAAATAAACCTAAAATGAAAAACTAAAACTTAAACCTATGAAAATAAAATTAAAACCTAAACGTAAACCTAAAAATAAAAAATAAAACCTAAACCTAAAAAATAAAATAAAAATAAAACTAAAATAAAAAATAAAAATAAACCTAAACCTGAACTAAAAAAAATAAACTAAAATAAAAAATGTAAACTAAAATAAATAAACTAAACTAAATAAAAATAAAAAAATAAACCTAAATAAAAATAAAAAATAAAATAAACTAGATAATTTAAAAATAAACTAAATAAACTTAAACCTACCGGTTTACTTAATTAATAAAAAAAGACCACTAAACCCTAAACCCTATACCCTAAACCCTAAATCCTAAGCCCTAAACCGTAAACCCTAAAACTAACCCTAAACCCAAAACCCTAAACCCTAAACCCTAAACCCAAAACCCTAAACATTAAAAAACCCTAAACACTAAACCATAACCCTAAACCCTAAAAGCATAAATCCTAAATTGTAAACCCTAAGCGCTAAATCCTAACCTAAACCCTAAACGTTAAATCCTAACCCTAAACTGTAAACCCTAAACCTCAAATACTAAACCTAAACCTAAAGTAACTAAATAGATTAAAAAATAAACCTAAACCCTAAAACCTAATAAACCTAAACCTAAACCCTAATAATGGGCAGAACCTTGATGGAAGGAACATCACCATCAGCCCACGTCAATCTTGACCTGGCGGTGCAGGCGGAGGAGATAGTTATCATAATGGTGGTGGGGGATTTAGAGGTGCTGGTGGATATATAGGTGGTGGTCGGAGAAGTGGTGGTTATGGAGGTGGGAGGTGTGACGGAGGACCGTTGTGGTGGCAGAGGGAGAGATCGGGGATATGATGGTGTATCCCACTACTAGAGAGGTTGGGGTGGTTCTGGTGGGAACTGGAGAAACTGAAGAATGGCCGATTCAATTTGCTGCTTATGGAACTATGTCTTCTTACTAGAAATGGTTCTAGTTATCCAAGGTTTCTGATTTGCTCTATGCGTGCTCATTTTTTATCTATGTCATCACTTGTGTCTTAGAAAACTTTTTGTATTACTTGGTCGATTAAATTGAAAAGAAGAAATGTTGAATGTGAATTTATTCTCCGTTAATATATATATATATATATATATGAAAATCTTTAAACCTTAAACTTAAACTTGAACCCTAAACCCTAAAGCCATAAACCCTAAACCCTAAACCCTAAACCCTAAAGCCTAAACTCTAAACCCTAAACTTTAAAACCTAAACCCTAAATTCTAAACCCCAAACCCCAAACCCTAAACCCTAAATTAACCCTAAACCCTGAACCTAAAATAAAGTAAAACTAAACCTAAACCTAAAATAAATAAAAGAAAATAAACTAAAAATAAACCTAAACCTAAACCAAAAAATTAAACCTAAAAATAAACTTAAAATAAAAACCTAAAACCTAAACTTGAAAAAATTAAATAAAAACATAAACCTAAACATAAAAATAAAAAATAAAACCTAAACTTAAAAAATAAAACACAAACAATACTCAATTAAAAATGTAGGATAAACTTAAAAAAATAAAATGAAATAAAAAACTTAAATTAAATAAAATAAAAATAAATAAAAATAAAAAATAAAATAAACTAAATATCCTAAACCTACTAGTTTATTTAATTTTTAAAAAAAAACTTTAAGCCCTAAGCTAACTCTAAACCCTCAATCCTAAACACTAAACTCTAAACCCTAAACACTAACCCTAAACTTTAAACCCTAAAAACCAAAACCATAAAACCCTAAACCCTAAACCCTAAACCCAAAAAACCTAAAAACCTAAACCTAAACTAAATAAAACCAAAAAATAAAATATATAAAAAAACCTAAAGCTAAATAAAATAATAAAATAAAATAAAATAAAAACCTAAACTAAAATGTAGATCTCAACCTAAAAATAAAATAAAATAAACAAATTAAAATAATAAAAACCTGAACTAAAATTAAAAAAATAAAATTAACCTAAGAATAAATAACATAAATAAAATAAAAAGTGAAAGTAAAATAAAAATAAAATTAACCTAAAATAAAATAAAATAAAAACCTAAACATAAAAAATAAACATAGAAATAATACTTAAAAATAAATAAAAAATAAAACCTAAACACCTAAAACATAAAATAAAAAAATCTAAACTTAAAATAAAAATAAAATAAACAAGATAAAATAAACCTAAAACTAAATTAAAATAAACTAAACTAAACAAAAATAAAACTTAAACCTAAACATAAAATAAATTAAACATAAACCTAAACCTAAACTAAATAAAATTAAATAAACTAGAAATAAACCTAAATTTAAACTAAAGAATAAAACCTAAAAATAAACCTAAAATAAAACCTAAAACCTAAAAGAATAAAATGAAAACCTACACCTAAACAAAAAGATTAAAAATAAAACCTACACCTAAACATAAAATAAAAATAAACTCAACTAAAAAATAAACCTAAACCTAAAACTAAACCTAAAAAATAAACTAAAATAAAAAACCTAAACTAAAATAAATAAACCTAAAATGAATGAATTAAAATAAATAAAAAATAAATTAAAATTAAAATAAAAAAATAAAATAAATAAAAATAAATAAAAAATATACTAAATAAACTAAATAAACCTAAACATACCGGTTTACTTCATTATAAAAAAAAACCATAAACCCTTGCCCTAACCCTAAATCCTAAACCCTAAACCTACAATCCTAAACCCTAAACCCTAAACCTAAACCTTAAACCCTAAAAGCATAAACCCTAAAACCCTAAACCTTAAACCTTCAACCATAAACCCTAAACCTACAACCGTAAACCCTATACCCTAAACCTACAACCCTAAACCCTAAATCCTAAACTCTAAAAAACCCTAAACCTTAAACGCTAAACCCTAACCCTAAACCCTAAATACTAAAAGCATAAATCCTAAAATCCTAAACCCTAAACCTAAACCCTAAACCCTAAATCTAAACCTAAACCTAAACCAAACCCTAACCCTAAACCCTAAACCTCAAACATAAACCTAAGCCAAAAGTAACTAAATACATTAAAAAATAAACCTAAACCCTAAAACCTAATCATCCTAAACCTAAACCCTAAGAATGGGAAGAACCTTGTCGGGAGGACCATCACCGTCAACTAGCCTTAGTCTATATCTGGTGGTGGAGGCAAAGGCGGCAGTTATTGTAGTGGTGGTTCGAGATTTGGAGGTGCTAGTAGATATGGAGGTGGTGGTCAGAGGAGTGGTGGTGGAGGTGAGGTGCAAGACATGTGGTGGTGGCGTGAGGGAGAGATCGAGGATATGATGGTGGTTAAACCTAAACCTAAACAAAAATAAACTAAACTAAAATAAATAAAACCTAAACCTAAAATAAACTAAACCAAACCTTAAACCTAAACTAAATAAAATAAAATAATCTAAAAATAAACCAAAAGTTAAAGTGAAAAATAAAAACTAAAAATAAACCTAAAATAAAAACCAATAACCTCAACTTAAAAAAATAAACTAAAAATCTAAACCTAAACCTAAAAATAAATAATAAATCCTAAACCTAAAAAATAAAATAAAAATGAAACTAAACTATAAAACAAACCTAAACCTAAACCTAAAACTAAAAAATCAACTAAATAAAAAATCCAAAGTAAAATAATACTTTTAAAATAAATGAACTAAACTAAAAAAAAACTAAAATTGAATCTAAATATAACTATAAAATAAAATAAACTAAAATAAATAAGAAATAAACTTAATAAACTAAAGAAATCTAAACCTTCCGGTGTACTTAATTTAAAAAATATAAAAATAAATAACTAAAACCCTAAATCTTGAACCCTAAACCCTAAATTCAAAACCCTAAACTATAAACCCCAAACCCTAAACCCTAAACCCTAAACACCCAAACCCTAAACTAACCCTAAACCCTAAGCTAACCCAAAACCATAAACCCTAAACCCTAAACCCGAAAAACCCTAAAGCCTAAACACTAAACCCTTAACCATAAACCCTAAAAACCCTAAACCCTAAAGCCTAAAAACTAAACCCTAAACCCTAAACCCTAACCCTAAACCCTAAAACCCTAAACCCTAAACCCTAACCCTGAAACCCTAAGCCCAAAACCCTAACACTGAACCTTAAAAACTAAACCCTAAACCTAAACCTAAAGAATGTAAATAAATACAAAAATAATCTTAAACCCTAAAACTTTATAAACCTAAACCTCAAACTAAAACCCTAATAATGGAAGAACCTTAACAGGAACATCAGATCAACTAGGCTAAATCTAGATCCCAAGGAGGTGAAGGTGGAGGCTGCCATATAGTGGTGGTGGGGGATCTAGAGGTGCTAGTGGATATGGAGGTGGTGGAAAGAGTAATCGTGGTTATAGAGGAAGGTGGAGCGACGGAGGTTACAACTATTATGGTCGCGGAGGCATAGATCGGAGATATGATGATGGATCCCGCTGCTCGAGATGTGGTGATGCTTTTAATGGGAACTGGAGAAATTGATGATCTACTGATCCGATCTGGTGCTTATGGATCTGTTTCTTAATAGTAGAGATAGTTCTAGTTATCTATGGGTTTTTGATTTACTCTATGTGTGCTCATTTTTATCTATATCATCGCTTGTGTCTTAGAAAACTTGGAGAAGTACTTAGTTGGTTATATTGAAAAGAAGAAATGTTGAATATGAATTTATTCTCTCTTAAAAAAATAAACTTAAACCCTAAACCCTAAACTAAAACCTAAACACTTAACCTAAAACCTAAACCCTAAACCCAAAACCTAAAAAATAAGAAACTCTAAACACTAAACCTTAAACCCTAAACCCTAAACCCTAAAACCTAAAATGATAAGCCATAAACCTTAAACCCTAAACCCTAAACCCTAAACCCTAAAACCCTAGACCCTAAACCCTAAAACTTACAACCATAAACCCTAAACCGTAAACCCTAAACCTTAAAACTTAAACCCTAAAACCTAAGCTCTAAATTCTAAACCCTAAACCCTAAACCCTAAACCTTAAACCATAATTCCTAAACAATAAACCCTAAAACCTAAACCTGCATCTTTAAACCCTAAACCTACAACCCTAAACCCTAAACCCTAAACCCTAAACCCTAAAACACTAAACTCGAAACCCTAAACCTAAACCTAAACCAAAACCTAAACCTAAACCCTAAACTTAAACCTAAACCTAAACTTAAACCCTAAATCTAAACCTTAACCCTAAACCATAAACCCTAAACCTAAACCTAAACCTAAACATAAACCTAAGCTTAAACTAAACCCTAAACCTAAAACAAAAACTTAAAACCTAAACATAAAAAATTAAAATAATAATGTAAACCTAAACCTAAAAATAAATAATAAACATAGACCTAAAAAATAAAATAAAAATAAAACTAAACTAAAAAATAAACCTAAACCTAAACCTAAACCTTATAAATAAACTAAAAACTAAAAAAAAATAAATAAACCTAAAATAAATAAACTAACTATAAAAATAAAATGAACTTAATAAAAATAAATAAACTAAATAAATAATTAACTAAATAAATAACATAAACCTAAACCTACTCATTTACTTAATTTAGAAAATCATTTTAAAAATATTAATTAAAAAAAACCATAAACCCTAAAAGCCCTAAATCCTAAATCCTAAACCCTAAACCCTAAACCCTAAACCCTAAACCTTAAACCATAAACCCTAAACCCTAAACAACCCTAAGCCCTAAAGCCCTAAACCCTAAACCCTAAACCCTAAACCAAAACTCTAAACACTAAACCCTAAACATTAAACCCTAAACCCTAAAACACTAAACTCTAAACCCTAAAACACTAAACCCTAAAACCTAAAACCTAAACTAAACCTAAATCATAATTATCCCTAAATCCCAAACCCTAAACCTTAAAAGCCCTAAACCCTAAAACCTAAACAGTAAACCATAAAACCTAAATCCTAAACCCTAAACCCTAACCCTAATGGAGGTGCTAGTGGATCTGAGGACATGAGGTGGTAGTTATAATCGGAGGAGTGACAAATAGCCATGGTGGTGGTGGAAGAATAGATCGGGGATATGAAGATCCCGCCACATGAGAGGCAGGGTGGTCTGGGAACCAGAGAAACTAAAGAACGTAGATCCAATCTAGCTAGGAACTGTGTCTTTACAGTAGAGACGGTTCTAATTATCTAGGATTTTTGATTTGCTCTAAGTGTGCTTATTTTTTATATCTAAGAAAACTTGGTCTACTACTTGGTTAATGAAATCAAAAAGAAGAAATGCTGAATCTAAATTTGTTTTCTATTAAAAAAACTTTAAACCTTGAACCCTAAACCCCAAGCTGAAACCTAAACCCTAAACCTTAAACCCTAATAACATTAATAACCCAAAAAACCTAAACCCAAAACCCTAATCCCTAAACCATAAACTCTAAATCCTAAACTAACCTAAACCCTAAACTAACCTAAACCCTAAATCGTAAATCCTAAACCCTAAACCCTAAACCTTAAACCCTAAATTAAAAAACCTTAATCCCTAAAACCTTAAATCATAAACCCTAAACTCTAAACTAAACCCTAAACCCTAAAAACTAGGCATAGTCTAGATCTGGCCATGGAGGCTAAGGTGGAAGTGAAGGTTATTGCAATGGTGGTGGGGGATCTAGAGGGTCTAGTGGATATGGAGGTGGCAGTTATGGAGGCAGGATGTGCAATGGAGGTTATATTTGGTGGTGGAGGGAGAGATTGGGATATGATGGTGGATCCCGCCACCAAAGTGGGGTAGTTTTGATGGGAACCGGAGAATCTGACAACGATGATCCGATCTACTACTTTGTGTCTTATAGGGGACAATTTCTAGTTATCTATGGTTTTTCATTTGCTCTATGCATGCTCATTTTTGATCTATGTCATCGCTTGTGTCTTAAAAAACTTTGTGTGCTACTTGCTTGATGAAATCAAAAAGAAGAAATGTTGAATATGAATTTGTTCTCATTTTAAAAAAACCATAAACCCTAAATCCTAAACCCTAAACCCTAAACTAAAAACTAAAACATAAACTCTAAGCCTAAACTCTAAACCCTAAACCTAAAACCCTATACCCTAAACCGTAAAATCCCTAAACCCTAAACCCTACACCCTATACTAGAAAAATAAAAAAAACCCTAAACCCAAAACCCTAAACCCAAAACCATAAACCCTAAAATCATAAACCCTAAACCCTAAACCCTAAATCCTAAAACCTACTTTCTTAAAACCTAAACCCTAAACTAACTCTAAACATTAAACCCTAAACTCTAAAAACCTAAACCTAAACAAAATAAAACATAAAAATTAAATAAACCCTAAACACTAAACCTAAATAAAATAAAAATAATAAAATAAAATGAAAACCTTAACTAAAACCTAAACCTAAACCTAAAAATAAAATAAAATAAACTACAATAAAATAAATAAAAACTTAAGCTAAACTAAAAAATAAAATAAATCAAAGAATAAAAAACATAAATAAAATAAAAACTAAACGTAAAATGAAAATAAAATAAACCTAAAAGAAAATAAAAACTAAATAAAAACCTAAAACTAAAAAATAAATGGTAATCTAAAACCTAAAAATAAATAAAAAAATAAAACTTAAACCCTAAATTAAAAAAATGACTTAAACATAAAATAAAAATAAACATAAACATAAACCTAAACTAAAATAAATAAAACCTAAACTTAAAATAAATTAAACCTAAACCTAAACTTAAAATAAATTAAACCTAAACCTAAACCTAAACTAAATAAAATAAATTAAACTAAAAATAAACTAAACCTAAACCTTGACCTAAACTAAAAAATAAAACCTAAAACCTAAACCAAAAAAAGTAAAATAAAAATTGAAACCCTTAACTCTAAAAATAAAAAAAATAAAATCTAAACATAAACATTAAAATAAAAATAAAACTAATAAAAATAAATAAACCTAACATAATTAAACTAAACTAAATAAAAAAATAAGCTTAAATAAATAAATAAAATAAAATAAACTAAAATAATTAAAAATTAAACTAAATACACCTAAACCTACCACTCTTTAATGTAAGAAAAAATAAATTAAAACCCTAAACCCTAAAACCACTAAACCCTAAACACCTTAAACTTAAATCCTAAACCCTAACCCTAAACCCTAAAACTAAACCTTAAACTATAAACCCTAAACCTAAAACCCTAACCCCTAATCCTTAAAATTGTAGCCTTAAACACTAAACCCTAAACCTTAAACCCTAAAAAACCATAAACCTTAATCCCTAAACACTAAACCCTAAACCCTAAACCATAAACCCTATACACTAAACACCAACAAATTTTGAACCCTAAAATGTAAACTAACCCTAAACCCTAAGCTAACCCTAAACCCTAAACCCTAAACTCTAAACCCTTAACCCTAATCACTAAACCCTAACCCTAAACCATAAACTCTAAACCTAAACCTAAAGTAACTAAATAAATAAAAAATAAATCTAAACCCTAAAAGCTAATAAACTTAAACCTAAAGTTAAACCCTATGAAAGGGCAAAACCTTGATGAGTGAACATCTCAAACCGTGCTCAAGATCCGGGTCATGGATGTGAAGGTGGAGGTGGTGGTTATCGCAGTGGTGGTGGGGGATCTGGAGGTGCTGGTGGATATGGAGGTGGCCTTTATGGAGGAGGGATGTGTGATAGAGGTTATAATTATGGTGGTGGTGGAGGGAGAGATCAAGGATATGATGGAAAATCTTGCTACTCGAGAGGTAAGGGTAATTCTGATGGGAACTAGAGAAATTGAAGAATGATCAATTTGATCTACTACTTATGGAACTTTATCTTTATAGTAGAGATAGTTCTAATTATCTAGGGTTTTTGATTTGCTCTATGTGTGTGTGGTGTTTATTTTTGAGGATGTGGGACACCACGTAGATCTTAGGGGATACTTATTGAAATGATCAGGTACAACATTAAAAAATGATGTACTATCTCTAAAGATAGAATTACCACCCCATAATGGACTTAATCACCTAATAAAGACTCCTAAGGTATGATTGGTCTTTGAATATACCAGAGATCTTTCCTCTACTTTACATGAAAAAGTAAAGTAGGGTTTATTTTAAGTCAGGTTTGTTAAGTCCCCTATGGAGGCAAGCCCCATAGGTAATTGCATCCTAAGGAATGGGAATTCTTTAAGAATACTCTATTAAAGTAGACAATTAGGGTCTCTAAAGATTTCAAGGTTAACAATTAAAGGATTGGTTATTTTAGAAAATCAAATGGGATAGATCAAGGAGAAGACTTATTTTGGAATCTAAAGGAGAGAATGTAGAAATGCTCAATTCTAGGAAGCCTAGTAAGCATTCCAATCTACCCTATTTAGGCTTTATATATTTGAAATTGAAGAGAGTTAATTATTGACATTTTATTAGATTGCTAGGGGCTTATAATTCCACAACATAAGATTGTGGAAATGCCTAAGAGGTGAGAATTTATGCTGTAGTCCGAGGAAATAACTACCTGATCTAATCTAGGGAGCTTTGAGGGCCAAAGCCACCTAAATCTAAGCATAAATGGGTATATGGTTTACCTCCACAAGAGAGAATAAACCACTAATCACTGGACTTATCGCCTAGAGTGCCTAACTCCTCCTATGCTTTAAATCCATGTAGGCAAGTCTTATGCTCTGCAAGATGGCTAGGCTGTTGTTTATTTAGAAAGGAGACTCAATCCTTAAACTCACCCCCTAAGAGACTAGAGCATGAGTGGTATGCATTCATGACTTAATCTAATGCAAATTTTATCAAATTTATTTGATTCTTTTGAACTCTTTATTTTGACACAGGCTATGGGATTTCGTATGTATAAATGCATGAGAACTTGATTATGGGCTAAATAAAGAGAGAAAGTGGTGTTCTTCCATCAAAGGCTCTCACAAGTTAAGCCTTCATTCTCTGGTAAAGATGCAAGCCCCCTCTTAACAAGAGTGGATGAATATGACATGCATGATATTATACATTCATTCATCTAGCTAAGGGGTTGCTAAAAATTTTATTATCTTAATTTAATTATTAGGCTTTATAGTGAGGTTGTGAGTTATTTTATGTTTTAATTATGAGTTGTAATTGGGATAGCAAAATTAATTTCATCCTAAGATCCTACCACATCCAGGCCACACATTCTAGCATTAATCATACAGAAACTATGAAAAGCATATTATTCTAATGCATAATCTAAACACAACATCAAATAATTTTACAGACTATCATAAAAGAATAAAAGGCCAGTGTGGTCAGGTTTCGCCGTACACCCCGAAAAGAGAAATAAAGATGGGTAGCCAAGCTCTACCCTTATACAACCCAGATTACAAAAATAATATATGTTATGGGGGTCTTATTTTCTTCATTTCTTCCTTCTCTTCCTTTTGATTTTGATTTGCTCCAAAGGAATCATAGGGCACCCCAGGGACTAAGCCTTCTAGCCATTGCTCATCCTAATCCCCCATAACATTAATCCTAATTCCTAATTCAAAATTACCTTAAAAATTAGAAAAGTAAATCTAGCTACACCTATAAAAAAAATGTTAGCTAAACACACCATACAACCCAAGCAATTATATGAATAATTTGGACTTAGACCCCACACACCTGCAACTGACCCATTCCTAACATGGGTTATGCTTAGGGGCTAAGCAACCTATATAGCAAATGCATTTATATTTTTAATACAGTGGCCCCTTAAGGACAACCCTCTACAAAAAAATATGATTAGCCTAATAACGGCCTAACATCCAGTCTATGAAACATACACCCTAACACCCAGTCTAAAATATTACATCACAAAAAAAACACAACATCATACATACAATGCCCTAACTTGCCCCTAGAAGTGGTGACTTAGTATTCTAATATGTGTGCTTAAGGCTTGTGTGGAAAGACTTTACTAGGCTTCTTTTGTTTGAGTTTCAATTTGGAACTTGAATTTGTTTAAATTTTACCTTTGGATGATTTCAATTTAAATGATTTAATGATTTACTTTTCATTTTTATTTCATTTTTATTTGGTTAAAGTGATGTTTAAGTGTTTAAGAATGAAGAGTAGAATAAATTCTATTTGTAGACTTAACTCACCTTATTCTACATCATAACTCCCAAAGAGTCTAACTATGGTCCTTAAGTATCATATCTTAATTAGCCATTTAGATTTGTAATTGATTTGATTTGATTTATTTGATTTGGTTTAGAATTTAGAATTTGAATTTGTTTAAGTATTTTATTGATTGATTTTGATTTAGATGTTTTGGTTTAATTAAATCTTGATAATTCAATATCCTTAATATCTAATGAAGTTTAAGTTCATTTAAATTCATGTGCTTTTGATTGATTAATTTTAGATTAGATGTTTTTGGTTTAATTAAATCTTGATAATTCAATATCCTTAATATCTAATGAAGTTTAAGTTTGTTTAAATTCATGTGTTTTTGATTAATTAATTTCAGGTTAGATGATTTGGTTTAATTAAATCTTGATAATTTAATATCCTTGATCTCTAATAAAGTTTATGTTTGTTTAAATTCATGTGTTTTTAATTGATTAATTTTAGATTAGATGTTTTGGTTTAATTAAATCTTGATAATTCAATATCCTTTTAAATTAATATTTAATTCTATTCTTTGATTATGGTTTTGTGAGTAAATTTTATGCTTATTTGACTTAATTGTGGTTCATTTATTCATAGTTTGATCAAATCAGATTATTTGAGATTTTATTTTTATTTTAATTCAGTTTGATTGTTTATAATTAGGATTTTATTTTTAATCTCATCCATTTATTATGTTTATCAAAGTTTGGATTGTATTTTGATTTCAAACATTGGATAGTTAACTAGTTTATCTTATTTAAGTAGGTTCAATGAGATTTGATATGATTACATATTAAATTGATGAGAGTCTTTCTTAATTTAATTTAATTTGATTTAATCTGATTTGATTAGCTTTATTTAGTCTATGGGTTTGCTTAGGTTCATGTGATTGTTGATTAGTTTAATTAAGTGTATTCATGTTAATTATAAAGGTTTGTTTAATTTTTAATTTGATTTCATATATTTGGGTTAATGATGTAATTAAAACTTAATAAATAATTTAGGTTTTTAGGTTTTGATTGTATTTAATTGCATTTATGTTTGATTAAGTTTAAGTTTAATATGATTAATTTGATTGACTTAATTAGCATATTTAAGAAGTGTGATCAAATTAGTAGATTAATTAAGTGTTTGATTTGAATTTGATTTTATAAAGTTAATTTGGTTCATTAAGATGATGGATTAATTCATTAAGTTTGCATTAATTAGGTATTTATTCAGTTGGATTAGCTTAAGGGTAATTATTTTAATTATATGTGTTTAAGTTAATTATTAAATTAAATAAAGATTTATTTAATTTTTTAATTTGGTTTTATATTTATTTAGATTAATGATGTAATTAATGACTTAATGATTTATGTTTAATTTAGGATTTGATTGGTATTTAATTGCATTTATGTTTGATTGAGCTTAGGTTTAATATGATTAATTTATTAACTTAATTAGTTTGCTTGAGGGTTTGATTAAATTAAATAAAGATTTGTTTAATTTTAATTTGATTTCATATTTATTTAGGTTAATGATGTAATTAATGACTTAATGATTTAAGTTTAAATTAGGATTTTATTAGCATTTAATTGCATTTTATGTTTGATTAAGCTTAAGTTTAATATGATTAATTTGATATGGTTAAGACTCCATGCTTAGTGTAGATTTAGTTATACTAGTTTGACTCATGTAAAGTTTCCTAGATTTGTTAATTTTAAGTTTGATTTAAGATTTAATTTGATTGAGTTTCTTGATTTAAATAAGTTTAATCATATTTAATTTAATTTCTTGGGAGGATGATATTTTTTGATTTGAGGTTTTTAATTAATTAAGTGTTATTTTATTTATGATTTTGATTTTGATATTTATATTATTTTTTAGATTATATTTAAATTAAATTATTAAACATCTTAAATTTGTTTGAGGTTCATTCTTTAGAAAATCATTATTTCCTTAAGAGTTAGATGTCAATAAGTAATTTAAACATTTGAAAAATTTTTAAAATTTTTTAATTTTGATTTGATTTATTTTATTAAAATCGATAATCTAAACTTCAAATTTTAATTTCTCCCAATATAAAGGTCTTTTTAACTTGAGATATTTATGGTAGGTGTACTTTTTCTTTAATTTAATTGAAAATTTCAACTTAATACATATTTTTTTGGTTTAATTAATAAAATTTTTTTTAAATGAAAATTAAGCTCAAAATACTGAAATTTAATTTGTGTTTGTTATTTTCATAGAAAAAATCACCAGATTTTGTTTTGGTTAAAATTTTATGATTTTTTGAAATTTTTGATTTAAATTATTTTTTAAATCAGAAAATCATATTTATACGCCATGTGACAATGAATCTTAGATTTTTAAAGAGAGAGAAATGGTCACTTAAAGCAAATGCTTGATTAAGATTTAATCAAATTGATCGATGAGATCTATCAGCGTAAAGTAATTTAAGCATTAACATGTTTCCCACTCGTCAATGCTAATGGTGACAAATCATTAAATTTTTAATCGTCGCGGTGCCGCATAATCGAATTTTGGTTTAAAATTAATTCAAATCACCTGAAACTTTAAAAATTCATAGAAAATAAAATATTTGACAAAAAATTGCAAACAAGGGCTCATTGGATTCATCTTTCCGAGAGGAATCCAAAAAAATGTAAAATCTCCAAATGTTTCTAAGTATTTTGAGCTTAATTTGGGTTTTAGTAAAAATTAAATTTTATTAATCAAACAAAAAATCTATGTTAGATTAAGTTTAAATTTTTCAAGGATTGAAACTAAACTTAAAACACACTTATCATAAAAATCTCAAGTGAAAAGGATTTCTGGATTGGTAGAAATTAAATTTTGAAATTTAGATTGTCCATTTTAATAAAATAAATCAAATAAAAAATTAGAAATTTATAAAAATCTTCAAAATGGCTTAAATCACTTAGATTGAAATCTAGGACTCTTAAGGAAATAATGTGATTTTATAAATCCTAATGAACCCCAAACAAACACTAAGATTAAATTTAATCAATTAAAATAAAATCTAAAATAATTTAAATATCAAAATCAAAATCATAAATAACATAAGAAATTTAATCAAACCTTAAAGCAAGAAATATCATCCTCTAAGAAATTAAATTAAATATGATTAAACTATTTAAATCAATAACTCAATTAAATGACTAAATCTTAAATCAAACTTAAAATTCAACAAATAAACTTTAACATAATTAACTAATAAACTACACTAAGCATGGAGTCTTAATCAATTTAAACTCTTTAATGAACATAAATTGAAACTAAATAATCATTAAATAAACTAAAAATAAAGTTGATTAACAAACCAATTCAACATAATCATTTGATATTAATCAAATTAAACCAAATAAAGTCAAAATAAACTTAATTATATACTAAATCACATGGAATAAGATAATTTAATTAAGACATAAATAACAACTAAATCAAACATGAATGAAATCTAATGAACATAATAATGAAGAAAATCAAACCTAACTATGATTATGAATAATCAAGTTTAATTGAAATAAAAATAAATTAAATAACTTCTAATCAGATAATGCAATCCTTTAATCAAATCAAACTTAAGTAAAACACTTAACTAAATCAAATCACTCACATGAGAAATTAAGCATTAATTAAATAAATCTTTGATTAATCTAATTATTTAAAAAAAAGTTTTATTTTAATCAAACTTAATTATTTAAACATTTAATTACTTAAAATTTAATGAATTAATTTATCATCTTAATGAACCAAATTAATAATTTTATAAATCACATTAAATTAATTCAAATTAAAAAATTAATCTACTAATTAATTTAATCACACTCTTAAATAAACTAATTAAGTCAATCAAATTAATCATATTAATCTTAAGCTTAATCAAACATAAAATGCAATTAAAATGCTAATCAAATCCAATTTAAACTTAAATCATTAAGTCATTAATTACATCATTAAACTAAATAAAATGAAATCAAATTAAAAATTAAACAAATATTTAATTTTATCACACCCTCAAGCAAATAATTGTTAATAAAATTAATAATAAAGCTTAATCAAACATAAATGCAATTAAATACCAATCAAATCCTAAATTAAACATAAATCATTAAGTCATTAATTACATTGTTAATCTAAATAAATATAAAACCAAATTAAAAATTAAATAAATCTTTATTTAATTTATTAATTAACTTAAAGAACATTAATTAAATTAATTACCCTTAAGCTAATCCACAATAAATACCTAATTAATGGACTTAAAAATTAATCCATCATCTTAATGAACCAAATTAACTTTATAAAATCAAATTCAAATGAAACACTTAATTAATCTACTAATTAATTTGATCACACTTCTTAAATAAGTTAATTAAGTCAATCAAATTGATCATATTAAACTTAAACTTAATATAAATGCAATTAAATACTAATCAAAACTAAACTTGCTTTTATTAAGTCATTATTTACATCATTAACCTAAAATGAATCAAATTAAAACAAACCTTTATAATTAACATGAATACACTTCTTAATTAAACTAATCACATAATCACATTGAACTAAGCAAACCCATAGACTAATAAAGCTAATCAAATCAAATTAAATCAAATTAAATTAAGAAAGACTCTCATCAATTTAATATGTAATCAAATCTCATTCAACCTATTTAAATAAGATAGACTAGTTAACTATCCAATGTTTGAAATCAAAATACAAACCAAACTTTGATAAACATGATAAATGGATGAGATTAAAAATAGCATCCTAATTCCAAAGAATCAAACTCAATTAAAATAAAAATAAAATCTCATTTAATTTAATCTAAATAAACTACAAATAAATGAAACACAATCAAATCAAATAAGCATAAAATTAAGTCACATAACCATAATCAAAGAAAAGAATTAAATATTAATTTAAAAGGATATTGAATTATCAAGATTTAGTTAAACGAACATCTAATCTAAAATTAATCAATTAAAAACACATAAATTTAAACAAACTTAAACTTTATTAGAGATCAAGGATATTAAATTATCAAGATTTAATTAAACCAAAATAATTAATCTTAAATTAATCAATCAAAAACACATGAATTTAAACAAACTTAAACTTCATTAGATATTAAAGATATTGAATTATCAAGATTTAATTAAACCAAAACATCTAATCTAAAATTAATCAATCAAAATCACATGAATTTAAACAAACTTATTCATTAGATATTAAGGATATTAAATTATCAAGTAATAAGCCATTGACTTAATGTAATAAGCCTTCACCTATCTCAAATTTACTGGACCAAGGGAGAATCACATCCGATGGATTCTCTCACATGGGTAATAGGAAAGGAACTATTTAATTTGATAGTAACCTAACTAGTGTCTAAATGGGTTTGGAAAGGATGTGATCCAAATATAGTGCCCATAGGGGAGGTGTTACTAGGGGTGTTATCCTGAGCCCTTAAAAAGAAAGCCTTTGGATGAACAATGGCCAACTCAAGGAGAAACATAGCAGACTTACATTTTCCATGAGCGATGTATCCTAAGGTGCAAGAACCAACCAACCAAAGGTGTTTTCGTTAGAAAGAGTGGTGTATCCATCAGCATAGTGAGAACCAACCAACCTAAGGTGCCCGTCAGTGTGCAATGATCAATCTGGAAAGAAAGCATGCAGTCTTACAACTTTCTAAGTAGAATTGATCATCAGGATAATCTATCATCAACGAGGTAGATATTATATTATATAGAGAAACTACTAAGTGGGGAGCCCTAAGGAAGGACTGAACCCAGACTTGAAGCAGTCAGGAGGGAAGGAGCCTCTATGGGACTTATCCTAAACCTCAAAAATACTCAACCCAGTTAGTGCATAAAGGCTAATCCAAGAAGAGAGCATAGCAGACTCACATCATCTTAAACAAAGGCAACATGAGGTAGCTTACTGGCCACGTAGTAATGCCTACCAAACTAACAAGATGCTCGTCAGTGTACAGTGGCCAAGTAAGAAAGAAAAGTGTAATAGACTTACATTCTCCAAACCAAGAAGACCACTAGGGTGACAAACTAGCAGAGTAGCTTGTCAGGCCGACCTAGAGCAGCTAATGAGTGAGTGCCACTAGGGGTGTTATCTCAACTTAGAGTAGCATGAGATAAAAGATATGTATTTATTTTATAATTTTATGTGTAGTTTATGTTTGTGTTTATGTTATGTTGATGAAGGATAGGACGCCGCTTAGGTTCATTATACCAACCCTAAACACGTCGTGGCTGATTCTCAAACAATAATACTTTCAACATGGAAGAGATTGAATTTGAAATGGAATTTTCATTGATGATAACTATTTTTAAACATGATTTATAATATTTATTGGAAGCATTGGGCCCTCTCCCTTATGATTAATAAGCTGATAAGGTCCTCCTTGGTAGGCCTTCTCTATAGTAAATGGGCCTTCCCAAGTGGTTCAAACTTACCTCCCATGTTATGATGGGCAATAATCAGTCTCCTTAGGATCAAAATAAGCTCTCATACTTGAAAATCTCTAGGATGGACCAACTTCATGTGAGCTTGAATCATTTTAGCTTTGCACAACCTGAGATTTTGGCATGCCCGCAGGCGTCTCTCCTCCAAAACTTTGAGCTTTTCTAACCATAACTTGGCATTCTGCTTTGTTATGATCTTGCTACCAGCAGTTACCTTAGTGATGAGAGTTAGACTTCTAATGGTAGAAAGGCTTCAGACCCACACACTAAGGAGAAAGGAGTAGACTGAGTTGGAGTTCTATATGTGGTGTGGTAGACCCACAAGGCTTCAACTACTTCCTCATGCCACTATCACTTGTTATTGTCGAGTGTTTTCTTTAGTATTTGGATCAGAGTTTTATTGAAGGCTTCAGCTAAGCCATTTTCCTTTGGGTAGTTGATGGTAGAATATCTCTAATCTATGTTGTGTCACCTGGCAAAGTTATTGACCTCGGTGCTCTTGAATGTAGTACCATTATCAGATATAATTTATGAAGGCACTCTGAACCTATATACGATATGATTCCTAAAAAATTGGAGCACATGCTAATTTGTGACCTCTTCGAGTGAAATCATTTTTGCCCATTTGGAAAAGTACTCAGAAGTAGCTAAGATGAACCGATGACCATTGGAAGAAGGAGGATTAATCGAAGCCCCTATGTGGGTACCCCAACACTTGAATGGCCATGAGGCCAATGTAGGATGTTGAATGTTGGTTGGTTGGTGTAGGACTACACCATGTATTTGACATTGGTGGCATCGCCTAGCTGTATCCGTGCAATCTTTGATCATCGATGGCCAGTAGTATCCTAGTTTCTTGATCTTGGCTTTCATCTTTGAACTAGAGTGGTTAGCTTCACATAATCTTGAGTATACCTCAGTCATGATCTTACGACCTTCATGCTTGTCTAAATAACATAACCACATATGATCAAAAGACCGCCGGTATAAGAAACCATTCGTAAGAGCATAAGAAAGTGCTCTCTGCTTCATCTGATGGGCTTGGGACTTCTCTTGAGGTAGTTTACCTTTATTTAAGTAATCCATGAATGGTTGCCTCCCATCTAACTCCTCATCCTTCTTGGTAATGGAAACCTCCCCTTCAAGAGAGTACTTTTTGATGAGTTCAATATCAATAAAGGATAGGACTTGTCTATTTTAAATCATTATTGATATGGACTTATCCTCTGGATATGCCAACTCCTTTGCAAGTTTGGGTAAAGCATACGCTGTGATGTTCTCTCCTTGAGGAATCTTATAAATGGTAACCTCTAGGATTTGGGCCAACAACTCCATGGGGTAATTATGGTAGTGATGGAGCTTAGGCTTTATAACCTTATAGGACCCAGAGATTTTGGTTAATAACTAGCTAAGAATCCTTGAAGATGTTTAGAATAGTAGATTGTGATTCTTCACCTCTTCGAGAAGAAGTTGTGCCATCAAAGTACATCTCCCAACGGTGAATGCTAGTATCCCCTAAGTTCATGATTTATTCATTGGGGAGATCATCACTCCAGAGTTAGCGGGAAGTGGGTGTCGCTAAGAAATTTACTTCTTGCTTTCACTTTGCAGAGAGGTATAAAGGTAATGTCAAATTGAGAGGATCATGGACCATCATCCACCTTCCGGATAGGTGTGAGATCTTTGGTGGATTGATCCTAGAGATTAAGTTCATCTTATGAGGAAGCATGTAGTGTTGTAGCTTTTGGGATGTAAAGATTAAAGCTAGAAAATTCTTTTTAATTTCTGGATAATTATCCTCGTCAAGGATTAGACGATGGCTAAGGTAGCAGAGTGTGTTTTCCTTCCCTTCATCATTAGCTTAAGCCAACAAAGCACTAAGGGAGTCATCTAACACAGCAATGTAAAGTATGAGCAGCATGCATGGGATAGAGGTTGTTTGAACCAATGAAGTCATCAAGTAATGCTTGATGTATTCGAAGGCATGCTCACACTTATCATCCCACTTGAACTTGGCATCCTTTTGATAAATGCTAAGAATGCTGACATCTTCCTGATATGTTGGATATAAAGTATCATAGATACTCCAACCGCCTTTGGAATTATCTGAGTTGAGTTAAAATTTTAGGGGGTGACATTTCTAATATCATCTTGATCTTCTCCAGATTTATTTTGATTCGTGCTATCAGATAACAAACTGAAGCAATTTTCTTGAAGCTATTCTGAATGCACACTTCAGGGGGTTCATTTTTAGGTTTAATTGCCTTAACTATTCAAAAACTAGTCTCAAGTCAAAGAGATGGCCTTCCTTTTCTCTACTTTTGACCACAGGATCATCGACATAGCACTTGACTTGATGATGAATGAGTTCATCAAAGATTTGAGTCATAGCCCACTGGTATGTAACATCGGCATTTTTAAGGCTTAAAGGCATGACCTTATAGCAATAGATTCTGATTAGGGGTTCTAAAAGTAGTCTTTATTTCATCTTCAGGTGCCATATTTATTTGGTTATATCTAGATGAGCCATCCATGAAAGGCGCATGAGATGAGGTAATGTCCATCAACTCCAGATTGATGGAAATTCATCTTTTGGAGATGCCTTATTTAAATCTCTAAAATTGAAGCATATGTGAATTTGGCAATTCATTTTTTAAATGGGATGATGTTGGCTAACCAGGTATGGTATTATTCTTCCCAGATGAAGCTAACATTGATAAGTTTCTTTACTTCATAAATGACCTATTGTTCTATGTCTAATTGCATCTAGAGCTTACTTGATAGCTAAGCTCTGCTTGTTTATGGACTATGAGCTAACTAATCCAGGCATCTCTTCATAACTCCATGAAAAGTAGTCCTTAAACTCAGTCAATAGCCTAACTATGTCATTGGTTTCAATTTCATTCAATTAAGAACTGATGTATGTCGGGCATGGATCTTCTTCAGTTCCTAAGTTTATTTTCTTGAGTTCATCGATGGTTGACTTGATCTCTTCTTAGAACTCTGCCGGTGCATTTTTGACTTCAAAATCATCTGGATCATCTGAAGTTTCTAACAATAGCTCCTCATATGATTTAATGTGATCTGAAAAGAATCTATTAGATTCTAAATGATTGATGATGACTAAGCAGTAATTATCATCATCGATTGGACCCACTATACTGAATCCTAGTCCCTGTCTTGATTGAGAGCTTTTGCATTTATTCTTCCATATTCTTTTAAAGTATTCTAACCTGTGCTTTGACCAAGTATGTGGGATTAGCCCTTTCTTTGTTGAATTATGAACACAAGCCAAGTACTAATCAAAAGGCAATTCTATTAAATCTTTATATGAATCATCCTAAAGTTGTACATCAACTTCTTATCTTGAGGATGATGCTCCTAGAAAGAACCTCTGAGTATTCACACCTGTGGATGACTTAGGGGCTTCATTAACTACCAAACCCTTAGCTTTTTGAGAGAAAAGTGGGGTTAGAGCTAAGACTCCCAACTGATGCCTAATTATTTCACATATAGACTTGGATATACTTATGCTTTGCTTTGGAGCCTAGTCTTCTTTGTTATTTGACTCAAGTGTCACCTCCAAGGGAATCTACTATTGAGAAAAGCTATCTAGTGTGCTAACCATATAAGACTCATCCTATGAACTAGATTCTAAGTCTATATGGATAGTAGGTGTACTCCTGCTAGTTGAGACATATCTTGTATTAGGTGGCCAACAAAAAGGTTTTCCACCCCTGGGACTGCCTCTGAAATGGCCTCTTTCTCTACCTGGTGGAGGTCAGATCGTCCTACCCATATGTTCGAATGGAGTAACAAACTTTGGGTAGAATTTAATATCAGGCTCCACTTCCTCCTCCAAGTCTATTTTCGCTCCCTTTTATTTTCTTTTTCATTTTTTTCTTTTCCTTTCTTTTTCTTTTTCTATTTCCTTTTCTTTTTCTTTTTCTTTTTCTTTTATTTTTAAACTTTGGCCAAGTTTGCGAGAATAGACTTGTTAATTTTGAGGGAGGTAGTAAGCTGTATCCTCATATATGCCAACCTCGTGAACTGTAAATGGCTTGAGATCTCCTTTGACACAGCAGATGATCCCACCTCTCACAAATACACTGATGTAGAGAGAATGGAACTATGCTATTATCATGTATCCATGGTCTCCCAAGCAAAGTGTTAAAAGATGTATCTGAGTCTATAATATGAAACATGTCTTCAATCTTCCAAATCATCTATCTCCAAGAGCAACACTATGGTGCCTAAGGCATGTTGACCTCACTTTTGAAGTGCAGACTCAATCTTCCCATCTTAGACTTTGGAGTCTTGTAGACACGAAGACTTCCCTAGTCATAAGACACTTCTAACAATTAGGTAAACACTTAACCTAAACAAAATGACATAGAAGAGTTAACCATAGGATTAGGTTATGCTTTAGGGATTAGGATAATCCACTTACCCTACAACCCAAATCCAATCCATGTTCACCTTCTCAAACCAAACCTGAAGTTCAATTCAAACATAAAATTTAAATACAAATCCAAGACCAAATTCCAAAACCAAATGATTGAAAGATCAAATCCAAACTTGAAACCCTTCCTAAGCCATATGAACTGTCCCATGGACTTAGCCAAATCTTAATCCACATCAATCCAAAATCAATTGATTTTCTCATAATCAATTTATATCTTCAATCATCTTCCTAAATATAAATCAAATCTACATTAAAATGATCAGAACTAAATCAAATTAAATCAAATTAAATCAAAACCCTTCCTAAGTTGTATGACATATCCCATGGACTTAGCAAAATCTTAATCCAAATCATTCAAACTCAATTGATTTTCTCACAAATCAATGATGTTTTCAATCATATTCACAAATTTATAAAATATACATTTAAATCATCAAAAAGTAAATCAAACCAAATCAAAATCCCAAAGCCACATGACCCACCTCCATGGACTTACCCAAATTCCTTCATTCAAAACCCAAATTCAATTGATTTTCTCATGAATCAATCATACCTTCAATCATATTTTCAAATATAAATGAAATTTATAATCATCAAGCCAAACCAAAATCACCCAAGTCAAACCTAACTTAACCCTTTTGAACCCAAGCCAATTACAATTGAATTTATATATCAATCCCAAATCAATATATAAACTCAAATAAATAAAACTCAACCCAAAATCAAGCCAACTAAACCCAATTTGTCCAGTTGACCCAAAGTGGCTAATTTGACCTATTTGAGCTAAGTTCTAATCCTACCAAAATTAGAATGAACCAACCCCATCAAAACCTCCCATCAAAATATAAACCAAATTGATTGCAACCAATGACTCAAGTTCATTCCAAATTGATTGTTGAGCTTGACCAAAGCCATGTTGAACCCAATTGAACCCAATTGATCTACTTAGCCCAAATTGACCTAAAGTTTCAAGTTGGCCTAAATCAAAATAAAATCCAAATTATTTGAAACTAAAGCCTACAATCATCTTTAATTGGTCAACTAAACCCAAACCAACACCCAACCCAAGCCAATTTGACTAACTTGGTCAAATTGGTCAACTTAACCCATTTGACCCAACTAAATTCAAATGAGCCAAAATAAAATCTAAGCCAAACTAAACCAAACCAATTGAACCAAAACATCCAAAATGATCATATGAACTTGACCCAGCCCTTGGTTTGACCGAATTTGACCAATTGGTCAACTTGACCCAACCAAATTTGACCTAAATAGTCGAGCCAAATCTAACCAAATCAACTCCATGATTTTGGGTACATCACATGAGATAAATAATAAGTGGACATTTCCATTCCTTGGTCACTTGGTGCTCTCCCAATGGTCCACCCACACACCAACCTTTGACTAACCTAAGGTTGGTTGGGCGGCCATGACCCATGGAAGGTGAAATCACCTCACCCTCCCTATTGGAGCATTTGAAACCCAAAGGACACCCATGATTTCTTTTTGGCAGCCACTTCCACACCGCAAACCAAGCCAACTCACCTCCTCATGCCTACGACACCTAAGATGGTGGACTAGAAGCCAAACTGATCCCACCGTCAAGATGAAGGGGTATACACCTCCTCGTTTCCACTCAAATACACATAAAAATCATTTCTCAGAGCCATAACTACCCAAGATGAGCTACTAGAGCCATTCCCTAAGCTCCCAAGCTGGTTCCTCGATCGAAAAATGCCATTCCCATCCACCCCGAAATAGGACACTTCATTTCTGACTTGACTTCCCCATTTCTCCAGCAAACTCAAATTAACTTTGCACGCACCTTCCTAGGCCTCATTGAGCAAGAATGAATCATCTCCTTAGCTTCTCGAGCATCGAAAGTGGGACTTCGATCAAAGCAAAGCTCCAAATGGTCAGTTCATGGCCTTCCAAGTGAACATCAAGGAATTAATCCAATTGCTGATCAACAGAGCTTCATCTCCACTAGATGAAGCTTCCTCAATCGTTCGAGCCACTGGTCTTGAGCTCTGGTGAGGTATGCTTCCAAAATTGATCCTTACAAAAAAATGGGTTGGAGCTTTTTGAAGAAAACTTGCATCTCATGTGATCTTGACCATTGATCCCCTTTGTCGATGTCATGAAGGTGTAGATTTTTTAAGTTGATCCGAACTTCGGGTAGCTTCATCAACTGAGCAATGGTGGATAGACTCCATTCTCCCTCACTCATGTGACGTTAGATCACGCACCATCCGTTTCGCTTGATCAGAATAGGCGGTCATGATTAGATCTGCTAGATCGATATGATTTAATCCTATTAAGCTATGGGATTAATTGTAGATGTTCGATCTTAGATCAAATGGCGAATAAGAAAATGCATTCATCGCCACCACATAAGTGCTGTGTCGGATAAGTTTTAAGTAGCCAATCCTGCGACACAACATGGAAAATGCGCCACGTGGTTCCAACAAGATTAGGCTTTAATTAGGCTTAATTAATCACTTTTAATGGCTGAAACTTCTAAAAAACATAAAAAAGCGTAGATAAATAAAAAATGCAAATAAATACTCATTTTATTGGTATTTGAGAGGAGAATAAATTAAAAATGATCTTAACAAATTTTGAATAGTAATTAAAGTTTAATTACAAAATTAACTAGCTTAATTACTTCTTAATTACTTGAGCAATTAATCCCAAATTTTGTGGGTTAATTTAATGGGATGACCTCTACCTCCCATAATTTTCTTGGAATTTATTGCTCACATAATTAGAAAAATTGACTAATTAAACCTTAACTACTCTTTTAAGTTAATTAATGATTAATTAATTCCACGAATACTAATATATTGGTTAATTAAGTTTTTTAATCATTATGCAACAGTAAGTAAACTAAGAAATAGGGTTGGGACCCTTTTCCCTTTGTTCATTCCACCCTTTTTTAAAATAAAATTAATTAAGATTTAACTAATTAATTAAATCACTTAATCAAATTGAAATCATAATCACATCAGACCTTAATTAATTAAATGATGGGGGCAGATCTTTAGGTGTTTAATAACCTAAATGAGTTTAATGAAATTATGGTTAGTTCACATGTGTGAGAAAACCATAAGAGTAATTAATTAAGTCCTTAATCTAATTAACTATTAATCATGAGCCATTGCATTAGGCCCCTTTTATCTTTTAGGATCATTGCAAGTTTATTTTCCATGCATATCATGTTAGATCATAATTATTTAGTTAATTACTTTAAGGTGACATAGGTAAGGGTAATCATTTCATCTAAGTAAGGGTTCAAATTAATTAACTCATAAAATTGACTTAATTACATTTCTTTAAATTAAATCAACTCACTAATGTGGGAATGGGTTTAAAACAACAAGTGATAATTTCTCTTCTCCTCTTTAAATCAAATCAAATCCAAAACTTTATTAATAAAGAAGCTTTGGTTTGCTTTAAATAATCTTATTTGATTTGATTGTCCTTAAAATCTAGTTTGGTTGAAAGAATCACATGCTTATATTTGATTGTCCTCTTTCCAATCATGTTAAATTTTGTATGTCATTTGAATTCATGCATCCATCTTTTTAAAATCAAGTAAAATAAAATGGATTTCCTTTATGTAAGCTTGCATGTGTTGATTTAATTTAATATATGCATGGCTATTATCACTATTAAATCCAAATGTATTTTTAAAAAGCTTATAAATGAATAATAATATGTGTTATGATGCTAGTTATAAATACATAAGAAATGCATGTGCTTATAGCTTAAGTGTATGAATGGTGAGTTATCTTTCCTCTATTCAATTGTTGATTTATATAAGATTAAATTATAGTGGGTATATAGTCTGCACATCCTGAGAATGCAAGGATTTAGCTAGCCCCAAGGAGGCCATTTGATTACCTCACTTTCATGGTTTAATGATGGAACATACCCATTTTATTTCATTCTTATGTATTTCAATATTATAATTTGGATAGAGCTTTAATTCATATATAAATAAATGATTCAAATAAAAAATATACAATATTTGCAAGGTTTTCTTTCCCTCATTTATGTATACATTCATGTGTGTCGAAGAAAAGCAAGTATATAGTCTAGACATCCTCAAAATACGAGCCTTTAGTTAGCCACAAGGAGGTCATCTGATTACCTCACTTCCCTAGTTTAGTAATGACAGGTACTTGCCTATATTTTTGTACATGTACATGTATATGTGATTAGTGAATTAAAATCACATTTTACATTAAAATTGCATGCATTCATAATTGACTAAGTGGTTGAATTAATAAGCCATATGTTTTGGAGCTTACTTCCTATGTTCATGTATATGAGTTTACATATGTTTGAATGCAAATGGGTATATAGTCTGGACATCTCGAGAATACAAGGTTTTAGCTAACTCCAAAGAGGTCATTTGCTTATCTCACTTCCTTGGTTTAACAATGACACATGCCTATTTAATTTCATTCTTATTTTTTTTATATAAAAATTTGGATAAAGTTTTAAATTAATATGTTTAAATAATTCAATTAAATAAAATATAAATTCTAAACATACACATACATTCATCATTTAAGTGTTTAAAATATGTTGCATGTATAGATACACTTAGGATTAAATCATATGAATGTTACATGTGGTGGAAAGGAATGATTTAATATATGTCATGTGGTAGTAATTCAATTAAATTAATCTTAAGATGCCTTTCATTTTGAATAGGATTATTTAAAGTGAACCTAAACTTAGGATTAATAAAATCATTTAATAAGCCTTTCACTAAAGAGAACTAAATCAATTTAATATACTTTAGAAAGTGACTTATGGTAGGGATGAAAGAGGGGAATCCTCTTTTCCTCTCTTTATAACACTTAGTTTCTATGTGTAATCAAATGAAACAAAAGGAAACACAAATTAAAATTCTCAAATCAATTAAACTACTTCAAGTGAAATCAACCTTTCATGTTAAATTGAATCCTTCTACACTTAGAAAATACAACAATAATGTCTAACAACACTTACCACACAATCCTTAATACACACATTAGAATTAAGTAGCCACTTCTAGTTCTAAGTTAGGATGGTGCATGATGTGATGTATATTTTGTTTTATGATATATTATTTTAGATTAAATGTTAGGGTGTATGCTTTGCAAACTGGATGATAGGCCAATATTAGCCTAATCATGTTTTCTGCATGGGATTATGCTTAATGGATGCTAAAAAATAAATGTGAATGCTCTTTTTGTAGGTTGCTTAAATCCTTAAGCATAATCCAAGTTAGGACATGTGGGCTTAATTACCCATGTGTAGGGTGCTAAGTCCAAATTACAAATACAACTACTTGGGATTATATTTATATTTAGCTGACCTCTATTTTCCAAGTATAGTTAAATTTACTTTTCCCTCATAAATGAAATTTTTGTAATAGGAATTAGGATTAGTGCTATGGGGGATTAGGATGAGTAGTGGCTAGAAGGCTTTGTCCTGGGATGCCTTGTGATGCCTTTGAAGCAAGCACCATCCAAATCAAAGAAGGAAACAAATCAAAAATGGAGATATAAAAAAAGAAGAAGACCCCCATAACATTTAATACAATTACAATTATTCTTTTCTATTCTAGGTTGTATAAGGGTAGAGCTCGGCTACCCATCTTTTCTTTCTTTGGGTTGTACGGGGGTACCCGACCGCACTGACCTTTTATTCTTTTATGATAGTTTATATAATTGTTCGATGTTATGTTTACATTATGCATTAGGATGACATGCTTTTCATAGTTTCTAAAATGATTGATTCTTTAATGGGTGGCTTGGATACGACTAGGCTCTTAGGATAAAAATAACTTTTCTACCCAACTAATTACTCATAACTAAATTTTAAACAACTCATAACCTCATCATAAAGCCTATGAGATAAAAAGATAATTAAATGATCTAGCAAACCCTTAACTGTACAGTTGTATGTTTCACATCATGCATGCATATTCTTTCTCCCTTGAACATGAAGGTTCTCCATTTTTGCATGATAGGAATGCTTAACCTGTGAGGGCATCCCTTGTGGTGGAGAACACCTTCTTCTAGTTGATTTGACCCATAACCTATTTCATCATGCATTTAGGAATAAGAAATCCTAAAGCCTCTATCAAAATGATGTGTCTAAACTAAAATAAAATTTGAACATATTTTGCATCTATATATTAAGTCATATGCTCATACCACTCATGCTCTAGTCTCTTAGGGAGCATGTTTAGGACTTTAGTCTCTTTCTAATTAAATAACTACCTTAGCTATCTTGCAATTCATAAGACCGGACTACATGGTTTTAAAATTGGAGGAGGAGTTAGCTAGCTACCACTCCAGGTAGTTATAAGTCTAGAAGTCGGTCACCTTCACGGCTTTAGATGATTTGTCGAAAGGGCAACTATTTGGCTTCCTCTTAAAGGCTAGCTGCCTCGTTGATTAATTTCTTGAATGTTTTGATGGTAAAGTCCTTAAGCATGAAAGTGATAGAGCCATGGATATTCTTGAGTAGAATCTCAATGGCATGTTGTTCGGACAGTTGTGGTTCGCATTTCATGTTTAGGTTGTGCCACCTGAGAATGTAATCAATAAGGGACTTGTTGAGTTTCTATTTCTCTACAACGAGGTCGCCTACAGTCACCCTCTGCTAAGGTCCAGCAAACATTTTGATGAAGAGGTCTTCCAACTCAGCAAAAGTCTTCACCGAACTGTTGGGTAGTTCGACATACCAATCAAATGCAACACTTGACAGACAGAATAGAGGAGTGCGATCTTTGCCGGTGTTGCAACATTCGCTCTAAAGTGTGCAATGTTATCGTGAGCTCCCCCTATCAAAGATCTTAAAGGTTGGTGGCACAAAACCCTAAATAAAATAAAAACTAAAGAAAACCTAAACCAAAAAAATAAACCTAAAAATAAATAAAAAATAAAACCTAAAACCCTAAACTAAAAAAAAACTAAACATAAAATAAACATTATAAATTAAACATACATCTAAACTAAAATAAACAAAACTAAAATAAATAAAACCTAAACCTACCCCCTAAACAAAAAATAAATAAAATAAACTAAGATTAAACCTAAACATAAACTAAAAAAACCTAAAATAAAAACCTAAGCCCTTAACCTAAAAAACTAAAATAAAAAATAAACATATACCAAAAATACTTAAAACCTAAACCTAAAAAAATATATATAAATAAAACCAAACAAAAAATAAAACCTAAACCTAACAAATAAACTAAAATAAAAAACCTAAATTAAAATAAATTAACCAAAAATAAATAAACTAAACTATATAAAAAAATAAACCTAAATAAAAATAAAAAATAAATTAAATAAATAAACTAAATAAACTAGGCCTGGGGTTTGCTAATTTTAAAGAAAACCCTAAACCCTAAACCCTAAATCCCCCCTACTAAACTACCATAAACCTGACCACAACCTGACTCCCTGGGCTAAACCTGGGCCAAACCACCCTAACCACTAAAACCACACCACCAGGCCCCAACCTGAGCCATAAACCACCACAGGCTGACCACCCAGGCCACACCTAAACACTGAGCCACTGAAACTGGGCCTAAACACCCTAGGCCCTGACCCTAACTCCCAACCCTACCACTAAACCTAAACCTTACTAAAAACCTAAAACTTAAAACCTAAAGATAAAAAAAAATAAATGATATAAAAAAACTTAAACATAAATATAATAAAAAATAAAATGAAATAAAAACCTAAACTTAATCCCAAATTAATCCTAAAAATAAAATAAAATAAATTAATAAAATAAAATAAACTAAAATATAATAAATAAAAACCTAAACTAAACTAAAAAATAAAATAAACCTAAGAATAAAAACCCAAATAAAATAAAAACTTAATGTAAAATAAAAATAAAGTAAACCTAATATAAAATAAAATAAATACTACATAAAAACCTAAATCAAAAAATAAACCTAAAACTAAAAACTAAAAAAAATAAAATTAATAAAACCCCAAACACTAAACTAAAAATAAAAATTAATCCTATAATAAAATTAAAATAAACAAAATAAACCTAAACGTAAACCTAAATTAAAATAAACTAAAATAAAATGAATTAAACCTAAACCTTAAACTAAATAAAATAAAATAAACTAAAAATAAATAAAAAATAAAACCTAAAATAAACCTAAAATAAAACCTAAAACCTAAACCCTAAACCCTAAAATGCTAAAAACCTAAACTTAAACTAAATAAAACCTAAAAATAAAATAAATATAAAAGCCTAAAAAAATAAAATAAAAAAAAATTAAAAAAATCATAAACTAAAACCTAAACCTAAACCAAACCTAAAAACAAAATAAAATAAAAAAATAAAAACTAAAATAAAATAAAATAAATATAATCCTAAACTAATTTAAAAATAATCTAAATAAAATAAAAACTATACCAAAAATAAAATTAAAATAAACCTAAAATAAAATAAATAAAAAACTAAATAAAAACCTAACCTTAAAAAATAATCCTAAAACTTAATAAAAAATAAAACCCAAATCCTAAACTTAAAAAAAAACTAAACCTAAAATAAACCTAAACCTAAACTAAGAAAAACTAAACTAAAATAAATAAAACCTAAACCTAAACCAAAAATAAACTAAACATAAACCTAAACCAAAACTAAATAAAATAAAATAAACTAAAAATAAACCTAAACCTAAACTAAAAAATAATACCTAAAAATAAACCTAAAATAAAAACCTAAACCTAAACCTAAAAATAAAATATAAAACCCAAAACCTAAAATATAACATAAAAATAAAACTAAGCTAAAAAATAAACCTAAACCTAAACCTAAAAAATAAACTAAAATAAATAAACCTAAAATAAATAAACTAAACAAAATAAAAATAAAAATAAACCTAAATAAAAATAAAAAATAAATTAAAATAAAATAAATGAAAAAAATAAACTAAATTAACCTAAACCTACTTGTTTACTTAATTTAAATAAAATGAAAAAAAATAAAAAATAAAATAACAAATAAAGAAAACCCTAAACCTGAAACCTTAAACCCTAAATCTACAACCCTAAACCCTAAAACCCTAAATCCTAAACCCTAAACCCAAAACCCTGATTCCTCAAATCTACAACCCTAAACCCTAAACTCTAAACCCCAATACGCTAAACTCTAAAGCCTAAACTATAAAAACCTAAAAACCTAAACCTAAACAAAATAAAATATAAAAATAAGATAAATACAAAAACCTAAACTTAAATAAAATAAAAAATAAAATAAAATAAAAATGTAAACTAAAACCTAAACCTAAACCTAAATGTAAACTTAAACCTAAAACCAAAAAAAAACTAAAATAAAATAAATAAAAACCTATACAAAAGTAAAACTTAAAATAAACCTAAATATAATAAAAACTAAATGTAAAATAAAAATAAAATAAACCTAAAGTAAAATAAAAAAAATAAAAACTAAATAAAAACATAAACCTAAAAATGAACCTAAAAATAAAAAAATAAATTTTAAACCCTAAACTAAAAATAAAACTAAGCCTAAAATAAATAATATAAAATAAACCTAAACTAAAATAAACTAAACTAAAATAAATAAAACCTAAACATAAAATAAACTAAACCTAAACCCTAAATTAAATAAAATATAATAAACTAAAAATAAACCTAGACTTAAGCTAAAAAATAAAACCTAAAAGTAAACCTAAAATAAAAACCAAAAAGCCAAAGCTAAAAAATGAAATAAAAACCTAAACCTAAACTTAAAAATTTAAAATAAAACCTAAATATAAAAAATGAAATAAAAATAAAACTAAACTAAAAAATAAACATAAACTTAAAACCTAAACCTAAAATATAAACTAACATAAAATAAAAAAGTAAAATAAATAAACCTAAAGTAAATAAAAGATAAACTAAATAAACCTAAACCTACCAGTTTACTTAAATTTTTGTAAAAAAAATTCCCTAAACCCTAAAACTGAAACCCTAAACCCTAAATCCTAAACCCTAAACCCTAAAACTAACCCTAAACCCTAAAACCCCCCAAAACCTCAAACCTTAACAAAACTGAACTATCCTAAACCCTAAACCCAAACCCTACCCTAAGCCCTCCCATGTTCCTAAAGGCTAAAACCCTAAACCAAGCTAAACCCTAAACCCTAACCCTAAACCCTAAACCCTAAACCCTAAAACCCTAAACCCTAAAAACCTAAAAATCTAAACTAAATGAAACCTAAAAATAAAATGAACAAAAAAACCTAAACCTAAATAAAAAATTAAAATATAATAAAAACCTAAACTAAAACCTAAACCTAAAATTAAAAATAAAAATAAACTAAAACAAATTAAAGAAAACCTAAACTAAACTAAAAAATACAATAAACCTAAAAATAAAAAACCTTAATAAAATAAAACTAAATATAAAAAAATAAAATAAAACTAAAATAAAATAAAATAAAAATAGAATAAAAACCTAAACCTAAAAAATAAAACTAAAAATAAAACCTAAAAATAAATAAAAAATAAAACCCAAACCCTAAACTAAAAAAGAACTAAACCTAAAATAAAAATAAAATAAACAAAATAAAATAAACCAAAACCTAAACTAATATAACTAAAACCTAAACCCTAAACCTTAAACTCTAAACATAAACATAAAGTAACTAAATAAATTAAAAAGTAAACCTAAACTTAAAAACCTAATAAATCGAAACCTAAATCTAAATGCTAAGAATAGACAGAACCTTGTTGGCAGTAACATCATTGTCAACCAGGCTCAATCTAGATCTGATGGAGGAGGCAAAGGCCGAGGCATCATTTATTGCAGTGGTGGAGGGAGATCTGGAGGTGCTGGTGGATGGTTGGAGCAGCGGTTGTTATGGAGGAGGAGGAGCGACAGCGGCTACAGCCCTGGTGGTGGCGGAGGGAGAGATCTGGGATATGATGGTGGATCCTGCTACTCGAGAGGCCGGGGTGGCTTTGATGGGAACTGGAGAAATTAAAGAACGACTGATCTGATCTTCTTCTTTATGAAATTGTGTCTTTATAATAAAGATGGTTCTAGTTATCTAGATTTTTTAAATTGCTCTATGCAAGCTTATTTTTTATCTATGTTGTCGTTTATGTCATAGAAAACTTGGTGTGTTACTTGGTTGATGAAATCAAAAAGAATAAATGTTGAATATGAATTTATTCTCTCTTACAAAAAAACCAAAAACCCTAAACCCTAAACTAAAACTTGAACCCTAGAACTACAACCTAAACCCTAAACCTTAAACCCTAAAAATCCTAAACCCTAAACCCTAAAACCCTTAACCCAAAAACCTAAACCCTAAACCTTAAACCCTTAATTAACCTTAAACCCTAAAAATAAAACCTAAACCTAAACTAAACTAAATACAACTTAAAAAATAAAATAAATAAAAAACCCTAAAATAAAATAATAAAATAAAATAAAATAAAACTTAACCTAAAAACTAAACCTAAACCTAAACCTCAAAAGAAAATAAAATAAAAAATAAAAACTAAATTAAAATAAAATAAAGAAAAATCTAAAATAAAGTGAAAAAAAAAACCTAAATAAAATAAAAACTAAACCTAAAATAAAAATAAAATAAACCTAAAATAAAAAAAATTTAAAACCAAATAAAAATCCAAACATAAAAATAAGATCTAAAAATAAAACCTAAACCCTTAACTAAAAAAAAAAACTAAACCTAAATAAAAAAATAAACCTAAACCCAAACTATAATAAATTAAACTAAAATAAAAAAAACCTTAACTTAAACATAAAATAAACTAAACCTAAACCTAAACTTAAACACTGAATAAAATAAAGTAAACTAAAATTAAACCTAAACCTAAACTAAAAAATAAATCCAAAAAATAAACCTAAAGTAAAATCCTAAAACCTAAACCTAAAAAATATAATAAAAACCTACCTAAACCTAAAAAATAAGAAATAATACCTAAATTAAAAAAATAAAATAAAAATAAAACTAAACTAAATAAATAAACCTAAACCTAAACCTAAACTTAAACTTAAATAATAAACTAAAATAAAAAACCAAAACTAAAATAAATAAACCAAAAATAAATAAACTAAACTAAATAAAAATAAAAATCAAGTTAAATAAAAAAATAATTAAATAAAAAATAAACTAAATAAACTAAATAAACCTAAACCTACTAATTTACTTATTTTTAAAA
Organism: Cymbidium sinense; assembly: GCA_021442155.1. NCBI lineage: Eukaryota > Viridiplantae > Streptophyta > Magnoliopsida > Asparagales > Orchidaceae > Cymbidium > Cymbidium sinense. Next base: position 272,738,805 of record CM038215.1, on the reverse strand, counting down.
TAACAAAATTATAAAAAATTAAAAAAACCACAGCAACAACTCAAAACCCAAAACTCTAAACTCTACCTAAACACCATAAACCTAAACCCCCAAAACCCTAAACCCTAAACCCAAAACCCTAAAGCTACACCCTATACCCTAAAACCTTAATCCCACCTAAACCTAAAACCACTAGAAAAAACTCCTCCTCCTTCCTCTCGGCTGCGCTCCCTCTCTAGCGATTTTGTGTTTCTGTGCGATTTTCTACAGTTTGGCAGCATTTCAGGCCACCCTGATTGTGATCCCGTGCAATTCTCTGCAGTTTGGCCGCATTTTGGGCTTCCCCCGATCGTGTTCCCGTGCAATTCTCTACGGTTTGGCCGCATTTTGGGCCACCCCGATCGTGATCACTATTTTATTGCTTGTTTGCGCTTCCTTAGGTTGCTTATGTGATTCTCACCAGATCGTTCAATGATGGAGGCATCGCTCTCCGTGCAACCGAACCCGTCGCTCTTGGATGCTCCGGCTTTAACCTCCAACCCTAAAGGTATTCTGGATCTGATTGCATCCGTTAATGCGCCTGCTGTCAAGTCCTTTAAGGATGCTCTTTCAGGTAAGATCCCTAACTCTAATGCCTCGGTTAACTTAATGTCAACCTCTTTCCATGGATTGCCGGCTGTCATGTGTTCTGACCAGGATGTGGAGAAATTAGCTAATCCTTTTCAATTCTCTTTGGTTGGTAAATTCTCTTTACGGCACCCTACTCTAGATAATATTCGATCTTTCTTCCATAGCTTAAAGTTTTCAGGATTCTTCACTATTGGGTTGATTGATCCTCGACATATCCTCATTCAATTATCCAATGATTTAGATTATTCTCGAGTCTTTGCTCATCGCTCCTATTTTGTGTATAATTGTCAAATGCGGCTCTTGAAATGGTCACCCCTCTTTGATGTCAAAGAGGAATCCCCTATTGTCCCTCTATGGCTTGCTTTTCCCAACATGAGAATTCACTATGTTACTCACCAAGTTCTGTTTTAAGTTGGGGCTCTATTTGGTAGACCCCTTCAAATTGATCAAACCCGCTAGATCTACCATCTATTATTGCATCTTGGTTGAGATTGACATTACCAAAAAATACCCAAAGAAGTTTGGATTGGTTCGAAAAACTTCGGATATAACCAGAAAGTAGAATTTGAAAATTTCCCTATCTTTTGCTCTCACTGTAAGATCCATGGTCATGATCACTCTGAATGCTTTATGTGCCTCTCTTGGAACTGGCAAAACCAATAAGTTAGCTTATGTGCCTAAAGCTACTCATAATAGAATTCACCCTCCTACACCTACCCCTTTATTACCTACTGATTTGTCTAATGAAAAACATTCTGAGCTTGGTATAAATACTACTAGTGAGGTGTGTGCTAAAACTAATGATAACTTACCTAGCACTACTCCTACTTGTAATAATTTGGCTTCTCATGACAAACCTTTACTTCAGTTGAATCTTAATGACAATTTGAATGGAAATATTATATTGGATCAAAATATTATTGATCCTTTGGTGTCAGACCAAAATTTGATTATGCATCATGCTAATGAAAATGTTATTTGTAGTATTAATGGTGCAAGAACCTCCCCTTCTACTTCTCTACAGAGTGATACTCAGGCTAACCAAATTTCTCATTCTAACTCTGTACTGAAGAAGGAGAAATCACCTACTAAAACATTGACTATCTCATTCTAGATACCAAAACCAATCCCTTTCGATGGAGATACTTTGGATTCTAATAGACCTTTCCAAAGCTGTTATTAAAAAAATCTTATAAAGCCAAAATGACTAATAATAACTTCACTAGAACGACACGTTCTTCTCTTACACCTCACAAATAATTATGTCCTCCTCTCTTCCTTTTTCCATTTTCATTTTTTATCTTTTCTTTTTTGGATTTTTTATTATGATAAATTTTCTTATTTGGAATATCCGGGGTTGTGGGACACTCCCTGTCCGCAATCGTGTTCGAAGCCTCTGTCGCGCTCATAACATCAAACTTCTTATTATTATTGAGCCTTTCATTAACTCTTCCAATATTGCACATGTTGCTAGATCGCTTGGATTTCAAAATTTCTTCTTCAATCTTAATAATAAAATTTGGTATTTTTGGAATAATCTTAATCATTTCATTTATTGAAACTTTAATTACTTCTTTTCTTTTTGCTTCGAATGGATTTTTTTTTGGTCTCTTCTCTTACGAGATTTAGGTTTTCTTTGTCTCTCTTTGGTTTTCTTGTTGGTTGTCCCTCTTTCTTTGTTTTCTTCTGTCGTTGCTTTGCTCAGGATCTTGTTGGTCTTCCCTGCAGTTGTTTTCCCTCTCTATGCTATGATGGGAACATGCAAATCTTGAAGATCATTCTTCTATTCTGCTTGAAATTAATCAATGGTTTACCTTATATGCATAATTGGGTTATTGGACAACCTACTGGTTATTATCATTATCCTTGGCAGAATTGGATTAATGTGACTAAGCAACCCTCTTGATCTTTTTGCTCAATGTCTCTTCTTTATTGGCTTGTGGTGGGAGGCTCATTACCTATCCCTCCCTATCTGCTACCTTCATCTCATTCCTACTATTTTCTATAACTGTAGACAGCTGAGTTGGGGTTTTGCTGACTTTCTTGCTATTTGCAGCTTAATTACTTTTATCCAAAGTAGGATAGCTGTTGAGCATCGATTGGTTGCAACCTTCCTTATTGCTGTTATTTTGTTGTTTGCGATATCCCATGTCTACTCTAATATCTCTTTGCAGGAATGGAATTGTGTTATTCCTTTCAATGCTAGTCATTGGCTTTTTGGGTCCTCTTTACAAATTGCTGTCTTTATGATTTATGGTTGTTTTTTTACTCTTGATTTCCCAAATGTTTACCATGGCTAGAAGGAAAGAAACCAATGGACTCACCATTCATGATAACCGAAAACCAGACATTCGTGATACACTTTTTTATAATCCGGATAAAACTATCAGAAAAACCAAACAAATTCAGATTTGAAAGAGAAAATCCCATGAGAGATTGTCAAAGGCTTTAGCGATGTCCGCTTGAATAAGATGTTGCCTCCTCTAGAAGGGACATCAATGTCATGAACCTCTTGAGCAAGAAGAATATTATCCGATATTGCTCGTGTTTAACAAAACCGGTTTGATTTGGGGAGATGATTTTAGGAAGCAAAGGGCTAAGCCTATTATTTATTAATTTAGCAATGAGTTTTTGAAAAAGGTGCAAAGACTAATCGGTCTAAAATAGCCCCAAGATTCAGGATTGTTAGTTTTGGAAATAAGGACAATAGAAGTTCTTGAAAAGTATTTGGGAATAGGATTTCCATCAAAGAAATCAATAACAGCATCAACTAAGTCAGTTTTAATAAATGGCCAACAATGTTGAAAGAAGTGGGTCGTATAACCGTCAGGGCGAGCAACAGAGTCATTGTTCATGTTCTTAAGAGTATTACTAATCTCCTCTTCAGAAGGACACATAGTGAATAAATGATTATCCTCATTGTTAATCATAGAAGGGATAAGATAGGTGTTTGATAAAGTTCCCAGCAACGGATTAGAATTTAATAAAGTTTGGAAATGATGTATGACAGAATCCTTAATATCATTATTATCGGTTATCCATTCACCATTAGAGTTCTTAATTTTCTTAATCGAGTTTAAGGCTTTCCGTTTATTATAAATGGCATGAAAATACCTGGTGTTTCTGTCACCATCCGCAATATGTTTGCTTGCGGCTTTTTGACGCCAATAAGTTTCTTCCATGTTTTGATAATGAACCAAGTTATTCTTGGCAATGTTCAACTCCTCAAGTTTACTAGGATCAGTTGAGACAGCCTCTTCAAGAGAACAAACCTCTTGTTCCATAGCTTTAAGATTTGTGAAAAGGTTTTTAAAAATGTGTTTGTTCCACTAATTGATATTTTGTTTAAGTCTTTTGAGCTTAAGCCAAAGACGAGTCATACCCTGTAATTATCTCGGGAAAAGGGCCATCCAATTAGTGAGAGCGACATTGGTGAAGTCACTATGTTGGGTCCACATATTTTGAAATCTGAAAGGAGAGGGAGTAGACGGGTTAGGGGGGGATTTTTGAAGGAAATCAAAAGAGGAGCATGGCCAGACAAAGTTTTGCTCAAATGCTCAATAATGGTAGTAGGCCACTGATTGATTCAAAGAGAATTAAAGAGGGTCCTATCAAGACGCCAAAGTCTAGAGTTGTGCCACTGAAGTTAGACCCGGTGAAACCAATGTCGATCGGTGCAATCAAGGATCATATTTGAGAAGTCCTCCATGGAATGAAGGTTAGAGAACATCCTCCCCTTCTTTCCGAACTAGCTATGATAGTATTGAAATCACCTCCAACCAACCAGGGAAGGTTGGCAGAAGCGAAGGTGTGTAAGCGATTCCAAAGGATGTTCCTACCATCTCTATTACAAGAAGCATAGATAAAAGAGCCAAAAGCCGATAAGTCACCTAAGGAGATTTTGACATTAACCAATTGGTCAAGATCATCAATGATGGAAATGGTGATGGAGTTGTGCCAAAAGCACCAAATTTTATTATTAAGATTGAAGAAGAAATTATGAAAACCAAGGGATCTAGCGATAAAAGCAATCTTAGAAGAATTAATGAGAGGTTCAATAAGAACAAGTAACTTGATATTATGAACACGAAAGACTCTAACACGATTGGAGACGAAGAGACCCACAACTCTGGATATTCCAAATAAGAAAATTAATCATAAGGGACAACCAAAAGGGAAAAGGAAAAAAGAAAGGAAAGAGAGGAGAAAAATGATGACACATTACTTGTGTGGGGTGAAAGAAGAGCAAGTGGTTCTAGTGAAGTTATTATTAGAAAATTTTGCTTTGTAGGGTTTTTTGTTTTTAACAATTTGAAAGGGTCTATCAATCCAAATTATCTCCATCGAAAGTGACTAATTTTTTGGGTTCCGAATAGTAGAAGAATCTATCAATGTTTTAGAAGGGGATTTCACCTTCTTCCGATCGGATGAGTGTGAGAAATTGGGTTCAATTGATTATCACTCGAAGGAAATAGATGAAAGTTGGCACCATTCGTAATACAAATAACTTTCTCAATATGTTCTGAAGCCATAGGGTCATCATTGTTTTGGTCCATTATATGATTCCCATTCAAATTGTTTAATTGGGTGTCCAATGCTACCATTCAGATTTTTAGTAGGATTTAAATGAAGCAAAGAGCTATCATGGGAAACCAAATTATTACTAGTAGGGGTGAGGTTAGGTAAATTTCCATTGGTATCATCACACCCCTCAATGGCTATTTTAGTACCAAGGTCAGAGTGTTTTCCACTAGACAGATCAGTAGGAGGTGTAGGGAGGAGAGGTTCTTTTTGAGTATCTTTAGGCACATATGCTAGAGTATTGGTTTTCCCAATTCCATTAATGGTATTCATATTCTGTGGTAAATTTATTCTGAGATTAGGATGAAGCACAAAGCATTCTAAGTGATCTTGCCCATGAATCTTGCAGTGAGTGCAAAAGATAAGAAAATTTTTGAATTCGACTTTTTGACTATATCCAAATTTCTCGGAGCCAATCCAAACCTCTTTGGGATATTTTTTTGTGATGTCTATCTCAATGAGAATACGAGCGACAGATGGCCTCGATCTAGTGGTCGTTGCTTGGTCTATTTGGAGAGGCCTACCAAAAAGGCCGCCAACAGCAAACAAAACTTGATGAGTGACATAATGTATTCGCATGTTAGGAAAAGCAAGCCAAAGAGGGACAATGGGAGATTCCTCTTTGACATCAAAGAGGGGTGACCATTTCAATAGACGCATTTGACAATTATGCACAAAGTAAGAATGACGAGTGAAAACCCGCGAGTAATCTGAATCATTTGAGAGTTGAATAAGAATGTGACGGGATCGATCGACGATAGAGAAAGTACGATAATTTTAAACTATGAAAGAAAGAGCGAATATTATCAAGAGTCGCATCTAAGGGAGAATTTACCCACCAAAGCTTCGAAGGGCTTAGCAAGTTTCTCAACATCCGATCGAACACATTCGGCAATCCATGATAAGATGTCAAAATGAGATTACAAGCATTCGAGCTAGGGATCTTACCGGATAAAGCATCTTTGAATGATTTAACAAAGTGCATTGCAGTGCAATCGAATCCGAGAAAACCAGTAGAGTCGGAGAGCAAAACCGGTCGTCGAGAGGCGGCAGCTGGGATTTCAGAGACCTCCATTGCTCTAATCCAAGGGCGTCACATCTGGAGCTCGATCACGCCTCGAGCCGAGAAGCACGTAGAGCAATTACGAAGAAACGGCCAATCCACTGAGGGGAATGCAAAATCGCCAGAGAGGGAGAGCAGCCGAGAGGGAGATGGGTTTGGGTGGGTTTGGTTTAGGTTAGTTTTAGGATTTAGGGTTTAGGATTTAGGGTTTAGGGTTTAGCATTTATGTTTTAGGATTTTTTTAAAAAATTAAGTAAACCAGTATGTTTAGGTTTATTTAGTTTATTTTTTAATTTATTTTAGTTTATTTTATTTTTTTGCTTTTTATTGAGGTTTATTTTTCATTTTTATTTAGTTTAGTTTATTTATTTTATGTTTATTTATTTTTGTTTAGGTTTTCTATTTTAGTTTATTTTTTAGGTTTAGGTTTACATTTTTGTTTATTTAGTTTATTTTTATTTTTATTTTATTGTTTAAGTTTATGTTTTATTTTTTATTTTTAGGTTTAGGTTTAGGTTCTTATTTAATTTTTTTTAGGTTCAGGTTTTAGGTTTATTTTCAGGTTTTAATTTTCTAGTTTAGGTTTAGGTCTATTTTTAGTTTACTTTATTTTATTTAGTTTAGGGTTTAGGTTTAGTTAATTTTATGTTTAGGTTTAGGTTTTATTTATTTTAGTTTAGTTTATTTTAGTTTTGGTTTAGGTTGGTTTTATTTCATTTATTTTATGTTTAGGTTTCTTTTTAGTTTAGGGTTTAGGTTTTAATTTTAATTTTAATTTATTTGTCAATTTTACTTTTAGATTCATTTTTTAGGTTAAGGTTTTTATTTGATTTTTATGTTATTTTATTTTAGGTTTTACGTTTAATTTTATTTTATTTAGGTTTTATATTTTTTTAGGTTTATTTTATTTTTTAGTTTAGTTTTATTTTATTTTTATTTATTTTTATTTTTATTTTATTTTATTTTTACATTTAGGTTTAGGTTTTTATTTTATTTTATTTTATTTAAGTTTATGTTATTTTTTTAGTTATTTTATTTTTATGTTTTATTTAGTTTAGGTTTAGGTTTTTAAGTTTTTGGGGTTTAGGTTTTAGTGTTCAGGGGTTGGGGATTAGGGTTTAGGGTCTATGGTTGTAGGTTTTAGGGTTTAGGGTTTAGGGTTTAGAGTTTTAGGGTTTAGGGCTTAGGGTGTAGTGTTTAGGGTTTAGTGTTTAGGGTTTTAAGGTTTAGAGTTTAGGATTTAGGGTTTAGAGTTTAGGGTTAATTTTAGGGTTTAGGGTTGAGGAATAAGGATTTTTTATTATTTTTATTATTTTATTATTTTATTATTTTATTAAATCTTTAAATTAAGTAAACTGGTAGGCTTAGGTTTATTTAAATTATTTAGTTTATTTTTTATTTTTTATTATTTTTATTTTTTTTAGGTTCATTTTTATTTTTTATTTAGTTTAGTTAATTTTTGGAGTGTAAATTTAGTTGTAGAAGTTATAGTGGTGGTGTTGTGACGTTAGGTGAACAAGTCATTAAAAAAAGTGAGTGATTTAGATATTTAGGCTATATTGTTCAAAATGATGGTGAAATAGCTCGAGATGTTTTTAGTAGAATTCAAGTTGGATGGTTGAAGTGGAGTAATGCATCTGGCATATTGTGTGATAGAAGAGTACTGCTTAAAATTAAGGGAAAATTTTATAAGATGGTGATAAGACTTGCAATGACTTATGGTGCATAATGTTGGCCAATAAGAGAGAAGCATAAGACTAAGTTAAGTGTTACAGTAATGAGGATGCTCAGGTGGATGAGTGGCTATACTCTTAGATATAAAATATGCAATGAGTATGTTCAGAAAAAGTTGGAGTAGGTCCAGTGGTAGATAAGATAAGAGAGAGTCACCTTAGATGGTTTGGCCACATAAAGCGTCGGCAGTCCAATGACCCGGTTAGGAGAGTAGATGCATTAGATTTGCCTTATGTTAAAAAAGGTAGAGGTAGACTTAAAAATACTTGGTTAAGATGTATAAAAAATGACCTTAGTATACTTGAATTAAATGAGAATTTGACACATAATAAGACACAATGGAGATGAAGGATTCATGTAGCCGACCCCACTTAGTAGGATAAAGGCTTGTTGTTGTTGTTTAGGTTTTTTTATATATTTTATTTTTATGTTCTATTTATTTTAGGTTTAGGTTTTTAGCTTTTTATGGTTTAGGGTTTATGGTTTAGTTTTAGGGTGTGTTTAGGGTTTAGGGTTTCCAGTTTTGGGTTTTGGGTTTAGGGTTTTTTTTTGGATTTAGTGTTTAGGGTCTAGGTTTTAGGGATTATGGTTTATGGTTTAGGGTTTAGGATTTTAGGGTTTAGGGTTTAAGGTTTAGGGTTTAGTGGGGGTTTAGGGTTTAGGGTTTAGGGATTAGGTTTTAGGTTTAGGGTTCATGTTTTAGTTTAGGGTTTATGGTTTATGATTTTTTTTAATAGAGAATAAATTCAAATTCAACATTTCTCATTTTTGATTTCATCAACCAAGTAACAAACTAAGTTTTCTGAGACTCAAGCAATGACATAGATAAAAAATGAGCAGGCATGGAGCAAATCAAAAACCCCAGATAACTTGAACCGTATCTACTGTAAATACATAGTTCCATGACTAGTAGATCGAATGGGCCATTCTTCAATTTCTCCAGTTCCCATTAGAACCACCCCGACCTCTCGAGTAGCCGGATCCACCATCATATCCCCGATCTCTCCCTCCTTCACCACCACGGCTATAACCTCTGTCACTCCTCCCGCCTCAACAACCACCACTACTACGACCACCATCTCCATATCCACCAGCACCTCTAGATCCCCACTCTTGTTATTACCTCGCCACCTTCCTCCATCTCCGGATCTAGACTAAGTCTTGTTGACGGTGATGTTCCTGTCATCAAGGTTCTGCCCATTCTTAGGGTTTAGGTTTATGTTTAGGTCTATTAGGTTTTAGGGTTTAGGTTTATTTTTAAATTTATTTAGTTACATTATCTTTAGGTTTAGGGTTTGGGGTTTAGGGTTCAAGGTTTAGGGTTCAGGGTTTAGGGTTAGGGTTTATGCTTTAGGGTTTAGGGTTTAGGGTATTAGGGTTAATGCTTTTAGGGTTAACGGTTTAGGGTTTAGGATTTTTTAGGGTTTAGGGTTTAGGGTTTAGGTTTAGGGTTTAGGGTTTAGGATTTAGGGTTTATGGTTATTTTAAATTAAGTAAACCTGTAGGTTTAGGTTTATTTAGTTTATTTTATTTTTTATTTTTATTTAGGTTTATTTTTTATTTTTATTTAATTTAGTTTATTTATTTTAGTTTAGGTTTTTTTATTTTAGTTTATTTTTTAGGTTTTAGTTTAGGTAATGGTTTTTTTATATTGAGTTTTATTTTTATTTTAATTTTTTGGTTAAGGTTTTATTTTTTTAGGTTTAGGTTTTAGGTTTTTATTTTAGGTTTAACTTTACGTTTAATTTTTTAGTTTAGGTTTAGGTTTGTTTTTAGTTTATTTTATTTTATTTAGTTTTACTTTAGGTTTAAGTTTAGGTGTATGTTTTATTTATTTTAGTTTAGTTTATTTTAGTTTAGGTTTTTTTTATTTTGTTTATTTTTTATTTTAGGTTTAGGTTTTTTTAGTATAGGATTTATATTTTATTATTTAATTATTTTTAGGTTTTATTTTAAGGTTTATTTTTTAGGTTTAAGTTTTTTATTTAGTTTTTATTTTATTTTATTTTATATTTATTTGATTATTATTTTATGTTTAGTTTTTATTTTATTGAGTACTTTTATTCTTAGGTTTATTTTATTTTTTAGTTTAGTTTAGGTTTTTATTTATTTTGTATTAGTTTAATTTTATTAGTTTATTTTGAGGTTTAGGTTTAGGCTTTTATTTTATTTTATTTTTTTATTTTATTTAGGTTTAGGTATATTTATTTATTTTATTTTTATGTTTTATTTAGTTTAGGTTTAGGATTTTAGGTTTTTAGGGTTTAGGGTTTAGGGTTTAGGGATTATGGTTTAGGATTTTAGGATTTAGGGTTTTAGGGTTTAGGGTTTTGTGTTAGGGTTTAGGGTTTATGGGTTAGGGTTTAGGGTTTAGTGTTTAGGGTTTTTGGTTAGCTTAGGCTTTAGGGTTAGCTTAGGGTTTAGGGTTAGTTTAGGGTTGAGGTTTTAGGGTTTAGGATTTAGGCTTTAGGGTTTAGGGATTTTAGGATTTATAGTTTAGGGTTTAGGGTTTAGGGTTTTAAGGTTTAGAGCTTAGGGTTTAGGGTTTAGCATTTCGAGTTTAGGGTTTAGGGTTTAGTATTTAGGGTTAGGGTTTCTTGTTAGTTTAGGGTTTACGGTTTAGTGTTTTTTAGGTTTTAGGGTTTAGGGTTTATGGTTGTAGGTTTAGGGTTTATGGTTAGTTTTAGGGTTAAGGGTTTAGGGTTTAGGGTTTAGGGTTTAGGGTTTAGAATTTAGAGTTTAGGGTTTAGGGATTTTTTTTTAATTAAGTAAATCGCTAGGTTTTGGTTTATTTAGTTTATTTAGATTATTTTTAAGTTATTTTAGTTTATTTCATATTTTATTTTTGTTTAGGTTTATTTTTATTTTTATTTAGTTTTGCTTATTTATTTTAGGTTCATTTATTTTAGTTTAGGTTTTTCTTTTTTGTTTATTTTTTATGTTTAGGTTTAGGTTTATGTTTATTCTTTAGTTTAGTTTTATTTTTATTTTATTTTTTGATTTAGGTTTTCTTTTTTATTTTTAGGTTTAGGTTAAGGTTTTTATTTTATTTTTTTTAGGTTTTATATTTTTTTTTTATTTTATTTAGTTTTTTTTTTGTTTAAGGTTTAGGTTTAGTTTAATTTATATTTAGTTTAGGTTTTATTTATTTTTTTATTTTAGTTTAGTTTAGGTTTATGTTTATTTTATTTTGTTTATTTTAGGTTTAGGTTCTTTTTTAGTTTAGGGTTTAGGTTTTATTTATTTTATTTAGGTTTATTTCAGTTTTATTTATTTTATTTATTTTATTTTTTAGGTTTAGGTTTATTTTTTTAGTTTTTTTATTTTATTTTATTTTAGGTTTATTTTATTTTTATTTTATTTTATTTATTTAGGTTTAGGTTTAGTTTAGGTTTATTTTATTTTTAGGTTTATTTTATATTTATTTAATTTTAGGTTTAAATTTTAAGTTTAGGTTTAGGTTTTAGGGTTTAGGGTTTAGGGTTTTTAGGGTTTAGGTTTTAGGTTTAGGGTTTAGGTTTTAGTTTAGGGTTTAGGGTTTTTGGTTTTTTTTTTAACAGAGAACAAATTCAAATTCAACATTTTTTTCTTTTTGATTTCATCAACCAAGTAACAAACGAGGGAAGTGAGGTAATCAAATGACCTCCTTGGGGCTAGCTAAAGCCTCGTGTTCCCAGGATGTCCAGACTATATACCCATTCAATCTTATATAAATAAACACATGAATAGAGGAAAGAGAACTCAACATTCATACACTTAAGCTATAAGCACATGCATTTCTTATGTATTTATAACTAACATATAACACATATTATTATTCATTTATAAGCTTTTGAAAAATACATTTGGATTTAATAGTGATAATAGCCACACATATATTAAATTTAAATCACATGCAAACTTACATAAAGGAATTCCATTTTATTTTACTTGATTTTGAAAAGATCGATTCATGAATTTAAATGGCAAACCAAATTTAACATGATTGGAAAGAGGACAATCAAATATAAGCATGTGATTCATTCAACCAAACTAGTTCTTAAGGATAATCAAATCAAATAAGATTATTTAAAGCAAACCAAAGATTCTTTATTAATTAAGTTTTGGATATGATTTGATTTAAAGAGGAGAAGAGAAATCATTACTTGTTATTTTAAATCCATTCCCACATTAGTGATTTGATTTAATTTAATGAAATGAAATTAAGTTGATTTTATGGGTTAATTAAGTTGAACTCTTAATTAGATGAATTAATTACCCTTACTTATGTCACCTTAAAGTAAATAACTAAATAATTACGAGCCAACATGATATGCATGGAAAATAAACTTGCAATGATCCTAGGAAATAAATGGGACCTAATTCAATTGGCGCATGATTAATAGTTAGTAATTAGGGACTAATTAATTACTCTTATGGTTTTCCCACATGTGGACTAACCATAATTTCATTAAACTCTAATTAATTAAGGCCCCATGATGTGATTTTAATTTTGATAAGTGATTAAATTAAATAGTTAAATCTTAATTAATTTCATCTTAAAAAAGGATGAAATGAACTTAGGGAAAGGGGTCCCAACCCTATTCCTTAGTTCACTTACAATTGAACAATGATTAATAAACTTAATTAACCAATTTGTTATTGTTCAAGGGATTAATTAATCATTAATTAACTTAAAAGAGTAGTTATGGTTTAATTAGTCAATTTTCCTAATTAAGTGAGCAATAAATACCAAGAAAATTATGGGAGGAACAGGTCATCCCATTAAATTAACCCATAAAATCTGGGATTAATTGCTCAAGTAATTAAGAACTAATTAAGCTAATTAATTTTGTAATTAAACTTGAATTAATATTCAAAATTTGTTAAGATCATTTTTAATTAATTCTCCTCTGAAATACCATTAAAATGAGTATTTATTTGAATTTTTTATTTCTCTATGATGTTCTATGATTTTTAGAAGTTTTAGCTATTAAAAATGACTAATTAAGCCTAATCTTGTTGGTACCATGTGGCACCTCGGGATTGGCTACTTAAAATTATCTGACTCAGCTCCTACATGGCAGGGATGAATGCGCTTTCTCGTTCATCATCTGATCTAAGATCAGACAACTATGATTAATCCCATAGCTTAATAGGATTAAATTAAATTGATCTAGCAGATCTAATCACGACCGTCTATTCTAAACATGTGGAACGGATGGTGCATGATCTAACATCATGTGAGTGAGGGAGAATGGAGTCCATCTGCCATTACTCACTTGATCCGAGCTTACCCAAGCTTATCCCACACCTCGACCTCGAGGGGATCCACTAGTCAAGATCACATGATATGAAAGTTTTCTTAAAAGAGCTCCAACCCATTTTTGCCTAAGAATCAGTTTTGGAAGCATAATTGATCGGAGCTCAAGACTGGTGGCTCAAATGATTAAGGAAGCTTCATCTAGTGGAGACAAAGCCCTGTTGAGTAGCAATTAGATCAATTCCTCGGTGTTCACTTAGAAAGCCATAAATCTATGATTTGAAGCTCAACTTTGATCGAAGTCCCCCTCTAATGCTCAGGAAGCTTGGGAGATAATTCATTCTTGCTTGATGAGCCATGGGGAAGGTGCGAGCAAAGTTAATTTGAGTTTGATGGAGAAATGGGGAAGTTAGGTAGAAAATGGGACTGTCCTATTTTGAAATGGATGTGAATGACATTTTTTGATCGAAGAATAAGCTTGGGAGCTTAGGGAATGGCTCTAGCAGCTCATCTTGGGTAGCTAGGGCTCTGAGGAATGAATTATATGTGTGTTTGAGTGGAAATGAGGGGCTGTATGCCCCATTCATCTTGATTAGACTATAGGATCAGGTTTGACTTCTAGTGGCCATACAACCATCTCAGGGTATCATGGGTGGCAGGGAGGAGGTGAGTTGGCTCAGCTTGGTTTGTTGAAGGTGTGGAGGTGGCTGCCAAGGAAGAATCATGGGTGTCCTATTGGTTTCAAATGCTCCAATAGGTAGGGCTTGGTGATTTCACCTCCCATGGGTCACCCAACCACCCCTGAGTTGGAGAGTGTCCTAGGTTCCTAGGTGGACCATTGGAAGAGTACCAAGTGGCCAAGAAATGGAAATGACCACTTACATGGGAGATTTGTCTCATGTGATGCCTTTGACCCAAAGGTAGAATGATCATTTGGCATTGGATTTGACTTGGGCTGATTTGAAATGAGCCAAAAGTGGGTTAGCCCAAATTTCAAGTCAATTAGAGTTGATTTGGTTAGGTTTGCCTCAATTTGACTCATTTATGTCAAATTGGTTAGGTTGGTCAAGTTGACCAATTGGTCAAATTCAAAAATTGGGCCAAGTTCATATAATTATTTGGGATGTATTGGTTTGGTTTAGTTTGGCTTAGATTTGATTTTGGCTCATTTGAATTTATTTGGGTCAAATGGGTTAAGTTGACCAATTTGACCAAATTGGACAAATTGGCTTGGGTTGGGTGTTGGTTTGGGTTTAGTTGACCAATTGAAGATGATTGCAGGCTTTGGTTTCAATTAATTTAGATTTGGTTTTGATTTTGGCCAACCTGAACCTTTAGGTCAATTTGGCTATGTTGGTCGATTGGGTTCAAAGGTCCAATCATGGCTTTGGTCAAGTTCAATAATCAATTTGGAATGAACTTGAGTCATTGGTTTTTGTCAATTTGGTTATATTTTGATTTGACCAATTTGGTCTTTTTAGGTCAACTTGGGTCAGAGGGACAATTGGGTTTGGTTTGACTCAATTGAAGGTCAGATATTCAAATATTGATTTGAATTTGGTATGAATGTTAGTTTCAATTTGGCTTTGGTTGCAATTTGGCTAGTTTGGGTTCATATTGGTTAAGGGGTTGACTTGGTCAAATGACCAAGTTGACTTAGTTTGACCTAATTTATGACAATTGATTAACCTAGGGTGATCAATAATCATTATGGGAGGTTTTGATTGGCTTTGTTCAATCCAATTTTGGTAGGATTAGAACTTGGCTCAAATAGATCAAATTGGCCACTTTGGGTCAAGTGGACCAATTAGTTTTAGTTGGCTTAATTTTTGGTTGAGTTTGATTTAGTTGAGTTTATATATGGATTTGGGATTGATATATAAATTCAATTGTAATTGGCATAGGTTCAAATGGGTTTTGGTTCATTTGAATATTTCAAGTCAAAAGGGTTAAGTTGGGTTTGACATGGGTTGATTTTGGTTTGGCTTGATGATTGCAGATTTAATTTAGATTTTCTAATATGATTGAAGGTATGATTGATTCATGAGAAAATTAATTGAATTTGGGTTTTGGAATGAAGAAGTTTGGCTAAGTCCATAGAGTTGGGTCATGTGGCTTAGGTTTGGATTTTAATTTTATTTGATTTAGTTTTGATGATTTAAATATATATAGTTCATTTCAATTTGTGAGGATGATTAAAAATATGATTGATTTGTGAGAAAATCAATTGAGTTTGACTTGATTTGGATTAATATTTGGTTAAGTCCATGGGATAGGTCATATGGCTTAGGAAGGGTTTTGATTTAATTTGATTTTGTTTGATTTTGTTTTGACCATTTGAGTGTAGATTTGATTTATATTTAGGAAGATGATTGAATATATAAATTGATTATGAGAAAATCAATTAATTTTGGATTGATTTGGATTAAGATTCAGCTAAGTCCATGGGATAGGTCATATGGCTTAGAAAGGGTTTCAAGTTTGGATTTGATCATGGGCTTCAATCATTTGGTTTTGAAATTTGGGTTTGGATTTGGATTTTAATTTGATGTTTGAATTGAACTTTAGGTTTCATTTTAGAAGGTGTACATGGATTGGATTTGGGTTGTAGGGTTGGTGGATTATCCTAATCCCTAAGGCATAACTGAATCCTATGGTTAACCCTTCTAAGTCCTTAGACTTAGGTTAAGTGTTTACCTAATTGTTAGAAGTGTCTTATGTCTAGAGAAGTCATATTGTCTAGAAGACTTCTAAGTCTAAGATGGGAAAATTGAATTCACATTCCAAAAGTGAGGTCAACAAGCTTTAGGCTCTATAGTGTTGCTCTTAGAGATAGATGATTAGAAGAGCGAAGCCAAGTTTTGCATTATATACTCGGATACATCTTTCAATGCTTTGCTTGGGAAACCATGGATACATAAGAACAACATAGTTCCATTCCATCTACATTAATGTATGAAGTTTGTGAGAGGTGAGATCGTCTATTGTGTTAAAAGAGATCTCAAGCCATTTACAGTTCACAAGGTCGGCATATATGAGGATGCGGCTTACTACCTCCCTCAAAATTCAGAAGTCTATTCTCATGAACTTGGCCAAATTTTAAAAATAAAAGAAAAATAAAATGAAAAAGAAAGAGAAAAAGAAAAATAGAAGAAATGAAAATATGAAAAAGAAAATAAAAAGGAGCGAAAATAGACTTGGAGAAGGAAGTGGAGCCTGACATTAGATTTCACCCATAGTTTATTACTCCATTCGAACATATGGGTAGGATGACCTGACCTCCACCAGGTAGAGGAAGAGGCCAGTTTAGAGGCTATCCTAGGGGTGGAAAACCTCCTTATTTGCCACCCAATAAAAGGTATGTCCCAGCTACCAGGAGTACACTTGCTATTCATATAAACTTAGAATCTAGTTCATAGGGTGAGTCTTATATGGTTAACATACTAGCCAGCTCTTCTCAGAAGTAGATTCCCTTGGATATGACACTTGAGCCAGATAGCGATGAAGATTGGGCTCCAAACTGAAGGATTAGTGTATCCAAGTCTATATGTGAAACAATTGGGCATTAGTTGGAAATTTTAGCTCTGACCCCACTTTCCTCTCAAAAAGCTGAGGGCTTGGTAGTTATGGAAGCTCTTAAGTCATCCACAAGTGTGAAGACTCCGAGGTTCATTCTGGGAGCATCATCCTCAAGTCAAGAAGTTGATGCAAAACTTGAGGATGATTCATATAAAGATTTAATAGAATTATCTTTTGATTGGTACTTGCTTTGTGTTCATAATTTAGAAAGAAAGGGTTAATACCACATACTTGGTCAAAGCACGGGTCAAACTACTTCAAAAGAATATGCAAGAACAAATACAAAAGCTCTCAATAAATATTGGGACTACGATTCAGTACAGTGGGTCCAGTCAATGATGATGATTACTTCTTAGTCATTATCAATCATTTGGAATCTAATAGGTTCTTTTCAAATCACATTAACTCATATGAGGAGCTGTGCTTAGAAACTTCAGATGATCCAAATGATTTTGAAGTCAAAGATGCACCGCCAAAGTTTGAAGAAGAGATCAAGTCAACCATCGATGAGCTCAAGGAAATTAACTTAGGAACTAAAGAAGATCCACGCCAGACATGCATAAGTTCTTTATTAAATAAAATTGAAACAAAAAACTTATGACTTATTGGAGTTTAAGAGTACTTTGCATGGAGTTATGAAGAGATGTCTGGATTAGCTCTTGATGTTGTGGTTCATAAATTAATAATGGGGCCTACTGCTAGCTCTATCAGTAAGCTCGTAGACACATGCAATTAGACATAGAACAACAGGTCATTTATGAAGTCAAGAAACTGATCGATGCTGGCTTCATTCGAGATGAAAATTACCCTACTTGGTTAGCCAGCATTGTCCTAGTTAAGAAAAAGAATGGGCAAATTCACATATGTGTTGATTTTAGGGATTTAGATAAGGCATGTTGAAAATATGAATTTCCACTACAAATCCTAGAGTAGATAATGGACATTGCCTCATCTCATGCAGTATTCTCTTTCATGGATGGCTCATTTGGATATAACCAAATAAAGATGGTCCTTGAAGATGAAAGAAACACTACTTTTAGAACCACGACCAGAATCTATTACAATAAGGGCATGCCTTTTAGCCTTAAAAATGCTAGTGCTACATACTAGCGGGCTATGAATAAAATCTTTGATAAACTCATTTGTCATCAAGTTGAGTGCTATGTCGATGATTTTATGCTCAAAAGTAGAGAAACAAAAGACCATCCCTTTGACTTGAGAGTAGTTTTCAAAAATATAAGATAATTTAACCTCAAAATGAATCCCCTGAAGTGTGCATTTGGAGTTGATATAGAAAAATTCCTTGGGATTGTTGTCTGACACTAGGGAATCTAAATTGATCTGGAGAAGCTTAAGGTGATATTAGAAATTCCACCCCCTAAAAGTTTAACTCAACTCAGATCATTCCAAGGGTGGTTGGCATATCTAAGATGCTTTATATCCAACTTATCAGAAATATGCCATACATTCTCAGCACTTGTCAAAAAGGACACCAAGTTCAAGTGGGAAGATAAGTATGAACATGCCTTTAAAGACATCAAGCATTACCTGATGACGGCCCCAGTTCTAGAAGCCCCTATCCTAGGCAAACTACTCATACTTTACACTACTGCATTAGAAGACTACCTTGGTGCTTTGTTGGCCCAAGCCAATGATGAGAAGGAAAACACTCTATTACCTCGGTCATCTAATCCATCGAGGCCAATTATCAATCCATGGATATAGCGTGCCATCAATGTCAAATACACGGTGTGGTCCTAACCACCCAACATTCTACATCCTACATTAGCCTCATGGCCATTCAAGTGTTGGGAATGCCATAGTGGGTCCTATTGATCTTATTTCTTCCAAGGGCCATCAGTTCATCTTAGCTGCTACTAACTACTTTTCCAAATGGGTGAAGGTGATTTTTCTTAAAGAGGTCACAACTCAGCATGTGCTCTAGTTTTTTAAGAACCAGACCGTATATAGGTTTGGAGTGCCTTAATGAATTATATCTCTGATAATGGTACTGCATTTAAGAGCACTGAGATCAACAACTTTTCTTGGAGACACATAATAGATTGGAGATATTTTACCACCAACTACTCGAGGGTAAATGGCTTAGTAGAAGCTTTCAATAAAATTCTCATTTAAATACTGAAGAAGACACTCTACAATAATAAGCGACAGTGGTATGAATAGTTAGTTGAAGCATTATAGGCATACTGCACCACATATAAAGCTACAACTCAGTCTACTCTTTTCTCCTTAATGTATGGGTCTGAAGTTGTTCTACCATTAGAAGTCCAACTCCCATCACTAAGGATAGTTGTGGGTAGCAAGATCACAATAGAGCAAAATGCCAAGTTGCGATTAGAAGAGCTTGAAAGTTTTGAGGAGAGATGCCTGCGAGCATGCCAAATCCTCGAGTTGTAAAAAGATAAAATAATTCAAGCTCATAACAAGTTGGTCTGTCCTAGAGCTTTCCAAGTAGGAGAGCTTATTTTAGATCTTAGGAGACCGATTGTTTCCCATTGTAAGATGGGAGGAAAGTTTGAACTCACTTGGGAAGTCCCTTTTTCCATAGAGAAGGCTTACCAAAGAGGATCTTATCAACTTATTAATCATAAGGTAGAGCGTCGAATGCTTCCAATCAATGGGCTCTACTTAAAGAAATATAATAAATCATGTTTGAAAATAATTATCATCAATGAAAATTCTATTTTGAATTCAATCTCTTCCATGTTAAAGTATTCTTATTTGTGAATCTACCACGATGTGTTTAGGGTAGGTGTAAGGAACCCGAGCAGCGTTCTAACCTTCATCAACATAACAAAAACACAAACTATGACCAAACATATAAAATAAACAGATATCTTTTATCTTAGGCTACTCTAAGTTAAGATAATGCCCCCAACGACACTCACTCAAAAGCTGCTCTAGGTCGGGCTGACTAGCTACCCTACTATTGTGTCACCCCAATGGTCTTCTTTCTTTGGAAGATGTAAGTCAACTACACTTTCCTTCCTTACTTGTTCACTACACACTGATAAGTGTCTTGTTAGTTTAGTAGGCCTTACTACATGGTCGGTAAGCTACCTCATGTTGGCTTTGTTTAAGAGGATGTGAGTCTGCTACACTTTCTTCTTGGATTAACCTTTGTACACTTTGGTCAAGTATATTTGAGGTTTATGATAGGTGCCCTAGTGGCTCCATCCCTCCTAGCTACTTCAAGTCTGGGTCTAGTCCTTCCTCGGGGCTCCCTGCTTAGTAGTCGCTTTAGGTCAGATATCATCTATCCCACCGATGAGAGACTCTCCCGATGATCAGTTATACTTAAAAAATTATAAGCCTACACACTTTCTTTTCAGATTGATTATTGCACACCGACGAGCACCTTAGGTTGGTTAGCTCTCACTATACTGATGGATACACCACTCATGCTGATGGATACACCTTAGGTTGGTTGGTTCTCGCATCTTAGGATACACCACTCATGATAGATGTAAGTCTACTACACTTTCTCCTTGAGTTGGTCATCTTACACCTATAAGCTTTCTTTTCCAGGGCTCAAAATAATGTCTCTAGAATCACCTCTATGGGCACTATATTTGGATCACATCCTCTGCGATCCCGTTTAGACACTACCTGGGTTACTATCAAATTGGGCAGTTCCCCTTTCCTAATCAACACCCCTGTGATTAGAGATTTCATCATGTGGATGTGTAGATTCTCCCTTGGTCCAGTAAATCTGAGATAGGTCAAGGCCGGCATAGTCCCTTCTCAATATGGTCCCTCGAACACTAACAAGGTCCATGCAATGATATAAACAAAATATATATTCAGTTGTGGATTAGGAAGACGCCCTTAGCGGTACCTTTAGGCATCCTATCTTTAGGGTAGTGTTAGCAAAATGCCCTATAGGAATCACCTGACTACTCTTAAGTTGACATAAGTCCCCAATAACATTCACTTAATAGTCGTCCCTATGTCAGGTTTGATTTGTTGTGCTACCAACAAGTCACCCTAGCGATTTTTCCCTGCTTTAGAAGATGTAAATATGCTTCACCTTCTTCCTAGCACAACCATTACACACCAAAAGCCAACCCCTTTCATTGGCTAGCTCTACCCCATGGCTAGTAGATAATCCCTTTGGATTTGTAAATCTGAGATAGGACAAGTCTGATATAGCCCCTTCTTAGTGGGTCCATCGCAAGCCGACATGGTCCATAAATTAAATATATTAAATTTGACCAAGCTCACATCCCTAGTGGATATGCCCTCAATTTTAAATCAAACTAAACCAAATAAACCATATCAAATCATATGAAATGAAGATAAAATTATTTCTGACTACTTTTGAGTTGACAGAAGTCCCCAGTGACATTCACTCAGTAGTCACCCTAGGTCAGATTCAATTTGTTGTGCATCTAATAGCTCACTGCAGTGATTATTCCTCTCTTTGGAAGATATAAGTATTATATGCCTCTTCCTAGCACAGCCATTGCACATCGAAAGGCAACCCCATATGTTGGCTAGCTCTACCTCGCAACTGGTAGACTATCCCTTTGGATTTATAAACTTGAGTTAGGTCAAAGTTGATTAGCCCCTTCTCATTGGGTTCATCACACATCGATAGGGTCCATACATTAACTCAGATTAAATAAAACCCAATCTGATTTTCCCCAGTGGAGTTAAATCACAGCCTTCTCCCTAGTGGATACCCAAATCATATGTAAACAAGTTAAATAAATCAAATAAGCCAAATTAAATTAAACCTTCCTAGTAGAGTCTAAAAAAATCCAAACTCTTATTCTCAGTGGATACATCCCTAAACAAATCTATGAAATCTCTTAATCCCATGAGATAGCTTACCTCCCACAGTGGAAGGTTCATATACCCGATCCTTAGCAGACTCGAGCCCATATCTCTAGCAGATATGCCTCCCTATCAATTAAAACTACAAAAATTAAAGTCAATTCAATCTTAATCCCTGGTGGATGATAGATTCTAATCCCTAGCAGAATTTCTTTCCACAAATCATATTATCAAATCAAATTCAACCCTTATCCCTAGCAAATTTGCTTCTTCTATGCCCTAGACGTAGACCCCTCACATGTAATGTCCAATGTATGTGTGATCCCCTAACGGATCTCCCTCCATGTCCTTAACATGGAATTCTCATTAAGTCGTATTTCTTCTCTTATACACACCTTTAATACTTCAACCAAAAGCCTAATAATGTATTTGTTAAAATTACATCATCTTAACATTGTAATCAATATTTTATGATTTATGATGGTACAAGCTCAAACTAACTATGCAATAGCATGCTAAACATATTATAGTGTGAATTAACATATTATATTATATTATAATATATGATGTTATATTATAATTTGCTATAATATAATATATTGTCTAACATTACACCTCATTAGAATCACTTAAAAGGAACAAATAACAAAATTTTCTCAAAATATGAATAATGTTCATTTTGGATGTAAAATTATTATTTTTCTATTCAAAATGGTACAAAATAGCATAATTTTGTTGATGCTTCCTGGTGAGTGCCACGAATTTGGGAAAATTCTTCCATCTTAACCTTCAAATTAAAATTTTTGTGACTTTTGACCCAACTTATTATAACAAAAGTAAAACATTCTAAAATGTACAATAACATTTAATAACACACCACCACATTCATATATATGTGAGGTTATATAGTTATGTACATTATATTTTAATATGCTTTCATATAATATATTATATTACATTACACCTTAAAATGATAATATAAAATGTATAAAATATGGTTGAAAAATGAACATTTATTTTGTATACAAAATTCCATTCTTTTGATTAAATGACACACCATAGCACACCCCCATTTTTGTTCCCTAAACTTACCTTAAATTTGGCCAAATCTCATCATCTCAGCCTATAAATCAATATTTTTATGAATTATACCAGTACAAACTCTACTACATCATATTATAACAAACTAAAATATGCTAAACAACAAGTAGTAATTCACAATAGTATGCTATAATGCATGATGCTACACTATGTTATTGCATCCTATATCATAATACACTATAACATATTATATTATATTATATTATATTGCGTATGAGATCAGAAGGGATTTCTTAAGATAAAATATCATCAAATTAGTCTAAAGAATAAAAAAACTATATATTTTAGTCGTATCACTTACATATATTAAATTGAAATAATATATTATGATGCCCTACTCTATCGATTATGAATTTGCCCAAATTCCACCATTTTAAAGTCTAAATCAACATTTTTATAAATGATGCTAGTGTAGGCTCGACTGCATGATTGTATATTACTTAAAGAATTTAAAATGTAAAGAACAATATATTATGATATTTGATGTTATACTGTGCTACAACATATAATATTTATTTAGAATATAAAATCTTACTTTTTAGACTACAAGTGGTGTAGCACACAACCTAATTCCCACTTCAAATTTAACAAATTTCATCATTTGATTTATTAAATCAATCATTTTATGATTGATATTAAAATAGACTATGACACACCATAATAATATAAAACATTTCAAAACATCTTATAACATCCAAAAATACATCACTACATGCTCACATATATGATGCTAGATTATACTATAATATATGGTATTATAATATGAGATAGGGTTAGGGTTTAAGAATTGAAATCTCTAATAGTCAAGGGAAAGTCTCTTGAAGATATTTTCTTTAACTAGCAAAACTATGTTAGGATTAGGTCATTCTTAAGATCTACACCTAATGACATCTTTATTCAAGGTTTAGGGTTTAGGGTTAGTTTAGGGTTTGGGGTTTAGATTTAATTTATGGTTTAGGGTTAGTGTAGGGTTTAGGGTTTAATGATTGTTTAGGGTTTAGGGTTTCGGATTTAGGGTTTAGGGTTTAGAGTTATAGGTTTTAGGCTTTAGGGTTTATGGTTTTAGGGTTTAGGGTTTAGGGTTTATGGTTTTAGGGTTTTGGGTTTAGGGTTTATTGTTTAGTGTATATGGTCTAGGATTTTTAGGGTTTAGGGTTTAGGGTTTTGGGTTTTGGTTTTAGGTTTAGGGTATAAGATTTGCTTTATGGTTTAGGGTTTAAGGTTCTTTTTAATAGAGAACAAATTCAGATTCAACATTTCTTAATTTTAATTTCATCAACCAAGTAGCACCCCAAGTTTTCTAAGACACAAGCGATGACATAGTTCAAAATAGAGCGCCCATAGAGCAAATAAAAAACTCTAGATAAGAAGAACCATCTCTACCATAAAGTCATAGTTCCATAAGTAGTAGATCGGATCGACTATTCTTTAGTTTCTCTAGTTCCCATCAGAACCACCCCCGCCTCTCGAATAGCGAGATCTACCATCATATACCCGATATCTCCCTCTGCCACCATCATAGCTATAACCTCCATCGCTCTTGCTACCTCCATAACCACCACTGCTCTGACCACCACCTCTATATCCACCAGCGCCTCTAGATCCCCCACCACCACTGCGATAATCATGGTCTCTACCTTCACCTCCACCGCCAGATCTAGACTGAGCCTAGTTGATGATGATGTTTCTACCATCAAGGTTCTGCCCATTCGTAGGGCTTAGGGTTTATGGTTTAAGGTTTGGGGTTTAGGGTTTAGGGTTATAGGTTTTAGGGTTTAGAGTTTAGGGTGATTTACTTTTAGGGTGTATGGTTTTGGTTTTAGGGTTTAGGTTTGGGTCAGGGTTTGTGGTTTAGGGTTGCTAGGTTTAGGGTTTAGGGTTTTAAGGTTTAGGGTTTAGGGATTAGGGTTGTAGGTTTAGGGTTAAGAGTTTAGGGTTTAGAATTTAGGGTTTAGTTTTTTATTTAATTAAGTAAACTAGTAGGTTTAGGTTTATTTAGTTAATTTAGTTTGTTTTTTATTTATTGGAGTTTATTTTAATTTTAATTTTAATTTAGGTTTACTTTTTCTTTTTCTTTAATTTAGTTTATTTATTTTTGGTTTGTTTATTTTAGTTTAGGTTTTTATTTTAATTTATTTTTATTTTTTTAGTTAAATTATATTTTTATTTTCATTTTTTAGTTCAGGTTTTATTTTTTATTTTTAGGTTAATGTTTAGGATTTTTTTTCTTTTTTTAGGTTTAAGTTTTAGGTTTTAGGTTTTATTTTTTAGTTTAGGTTTAGGTTTATTTTTAGTTTATTTTATTTTATTTAGTTTACATTTCGGTTTAGGTATAGTTTATTTTTGGTTTAAGTTTTAGTTTTATTTGTTATAGTTTCGTTAATTTTAGTTTAGGTTTAGGTTTATTTTATTTTTATTTTAAGTTTAGGTTTTTTTTTAGTTTAGGGTTTAGGTTTTATTTTTTATTCATTTTTAGGTTTTGTTTTTAGGTTTTTTTAGGTTTAGGTTTTTATTTTTTTTATTTTAGGTTTATTTTATTTTATTTTACATTTAGTTTTATTTATTTTATTGGTTTTATTCTTAGGCTTATTTCATTTTGCTTTAGTTTAAGTTTTCTTTATTTATTTTAGTTAATTTTATTTTTATTTTATTTTATTTTAGGTTTAGGTTTAGTTTTAGTTTAGGTTTTTTTTATTTTATTTTTTATTTAGGTTTAGGTGTTTATATTTATTTTATTTTATAGTATGGAGAGTGGTACCACCAGTACTTAGGGAGTGGGTTTAGTGATTAGGCTTTTATGGTTTTAAGGGTTTAGGGTTTTAAGCCTGGGATTTGGGGTTTTTTAGGGTTTAAGGTTTAGGGTTTATATTAGTTTAGGGTTTATGGTTTTAGGGTTTAGGATTTAGGGTTTAGGGTTAGGGTTAGCATTTAGAATTTATGATTTAGGGTTTATGGCTAGTTTACAATTTAGATTTTATGGTTTAGAGTTTAGGGGATGGGGTTTAAAGTTTAGAATTTTATAAGGTTTAGGGTTTAGTGTTGTAGGTGTAGGGTATAAGGTTTAGGGTTTAGGGTTGTAGGTTTTATCTTTTAGGGTTTAGGGTTTATGGTTTTAAAGATTAGTGTTTAGGGTTTATGGTTTATGGTTTTAGGGTTTACCGTTTAGGATTTAGGGTTTAGTGTTTATGGTTTAGGGTTTTATGTTTTGGGTTTTGGTTTTAGGTTTAGGGTTTGAGTTTTAGTTTAGGGTTTAGGGTTTAAGGTTTTTTCAATAAGCAACAGATCGGATCAGCCATTTTTCAATTTATCCAGTTCCCATCAAAATGACCTCGGTCTCTCGAGTAGTGGGATCCACCATCATATCCCCAATCTCTCCCTCTGCCACCACCACGATTGTAACCTCCATCTCTCCTACTGCCTCAATAACCACCACTACTCTTACCACCACCTCCATATCAACCAGCACCTCTAGATCCCCCACCACCACTGCGATAACTACTGCCTCCTCTTTCGCCTCCATCACCAGATCTAGACTGATCCTGAGTGATGGTGATATTCTTGCCATCAAGGTTCTGCCTATTCTTAGGGTTTAAGTTTAGGTTTAGGTTTCTTAAGATTTAGAGTTTAGTTTATTTTAAGTTTAGGTTTAGATTTTTTTTTATTTTAGTTTTGTTTATTTTAGTTTAGGTATAGGTTTATTTTATTTTATTTATTTTATTATTATGTTAGGTTTAGGGCTTTTTTAATTTAGGGTTTAGGATTTACTTTTTATTCATTTTTAGGTTTTTTTTTTAGGTTTAGGTTTTTATTTAGTGTTTATTTTATTTTTTTAGGTTTATTTTATTTTTATTTTACATTTAGTTTTTATTTTATTAAGGTTTTTTATTCTTAGTTTTATTTTTTTTAGTTTAGTATAGTTTTTTCTTTCTTTTTTTTAAGTTTTTTTATTTTTTATTTTATTTTATTTTAGGTTTATGTTTTTATTTTATTTTATTTTTTTATTTTCTTTAGGTTTAGATTTATTTATTTATTTTATTTTTAGATTTTATTTAGTTTAGGTTTTCAAGGTTTAGGGTTTAGGCCCACCATCTGGGAGAGTAGGTCAGGTGCTAGGTCAGTAGGATTTAGGGTTTGAGTTTAGGTTTAGGTTTGGCTTTAGGGTTTGGGTTGGGGTTTAACAGGTTTAGGGAGGGTTTAGGCCAGGGTAGGTCAGTCAGTGTCAGATCAGCCCAGGTAGTAGAGGAAGGCCCAGGTTGGGTAGGCCCAGGGTTAGGTAGGGTTTAGGGCCCAGTGGTGGAGGACTCCAGAATTTAGGTCAGTTCAGTGTCAGGGGGCAGCAGCCAGGTGTCAGGTTTAAGATTTTAGGTCAGTTGGTTTTAAGGAGTTGGGTGATCAGGATCAGTGAGATCAGGGTTAAGATTAGGGTTAGGTCAGTGGAGGCCCAGGTTTAAGTCAGGTTTAGCCTGTTTAGGCCCAGGGTTTAGATTGGGAGGTAAGCCCAGGGTTTAGCCTTAAGTTTCAGCACAGTATTGGTGGAGGAGATTTAGGAAGGAGGGTTAGTAGTGGAGGAGTAAGAGAGAGTTTATGGTTTAAACCAGTGGTTAGGTTAGGTCAGTGGAGTGGTTTAGGCCTGATGATTTAGAACCCAGTGGTTAGTCAGTGGAGGACTGAAGATGGAATCAGGTCATACAGGTTAGATAATCAGAGTAGGAGAGTTTAAGGGCCCAGGCGTTTAGGAGTGGTGGGGTCAGGTATTCAGGGTTGGAGTTTAGTTAGGAGGTCAGTAAGTTTAGGGCTCAGGTTTAGGGTTTTTGTTTAGGGTTTAGGGTCAGGGGGTTTTTTTTAGTTTAGGTTTTAGGGTTTAGGTCAGTTTATGGTCATGTTTAGTTTTACGAGGTTTTTTTAAAATTAAGAAACCAGTTAGTTTAGGGTTTAGGTTTATTTTTTGTTTGATTTATTTTGGGTTTATTTTATTTTATTTACAATTAGTTTTAATTTTATTTAAGATTTTATTCTTAGATTTATTTTATTGGGTAGTTTTCAGGCTCAGTGGTTTAGGGTTAGGGTTTAGGGTTTAGAGTTTAGTGTTTAGGATCACGATTTATGGTTTAGGGTAGGGTTTAATGTCAGCTTTAAGGCATGTGGGTTTTAGGGTTTCTGGTTTATTAGATTTAGGGTTTTAGGGTGGTTTAGGTTTAGGTTAGGGTAAGTGGGTGTTTGAGTTTAGAGGTGGAGAGGCATGGTTAAGGTTTGGGGTTAGGTATTCAGGTTTAGGGTTTAGTGGAGGTGGTTGTAGGTGGTTAAGTTTTATTATTTAGGGTTTAGGATTTATGATTTAGGATTTAGGATTTAGTGTTTTTTTTAAATTAAGTAAACCATTAGGTTTAAGTTTATTATTTATTTATTTATTTATTTATTTTATTTAGGTCTATTTTTATTTTTATTTAGGTTAGTTTATTTACTTTAAGTTTACTTATTTTAGTTTAGCTTTTTAATTTTTATTTATTTTTTAGGTATAGATTTAAGTTTAAGTTTATTTTTTAGTTTTGTTTTATTTTTATTTTATTTTTTATGTTTAAGTTTTATTTTTTATTTTTAGGTTTAGGTTTATGTTTTTATTTTATTTTTATTGGTCTAAGCTTTAGGTTTTTATTTTAGGTTTATTTTTTGGTTTTGTTTTTTAGTTTAGGTTTAGGTTTATTTTTAGTTTATTTTATTTTATTTAGGGTTTAGTTTTAGGTTTAGGTTTAGTTTATTTTAGGTTTAGGTTTAGGTTTTATTTATTTTAGTTTAGTTAGTTTTTAGGTTTATTTATTTTAGTTTATTTTATTTTATTTAGTTTATGTTTAGTTTTTTTTTAGTTTATGGTTAAGGTTTAATTTTATAATTATTTTTAGGTTTTATTTTTAAGTTTATATTTTAGGTTTTGGTTTTTATTTATTTTTTATTTTATTTTATTTTAGGTTTATTTTATTTTTATTTTACATTTAGTTTTTATTTTATTAAGGTTTTTTATTCTTAGGTTTATTTTATTTTTTAGTTTAGTTTAGGTTTTTCTTTAATTTATTTTAATTTATTTTTATTTTTTATTTTATTTTATTTTTAGGTTTATTTTTTTATTTTTATTATTTTTTTATTTTATTTAGGTTTAGATTTTTTTATTTATTTAACTTTTAGGTTTTATTTAGTTTATGTTTAGGTTTTGTTTGGTTTGGGCAGTAGGTTTTACGGTATGGTTTTAGGGTTTAGGGTATGGGTTTTATATTTTTTAGGTTTAGTTGATGATTTAATGTAGTTTAGGGTTTGGGTTTAATCTGGCTAGGGTCAGGTGGTTAGGGCTAGTTTAAGGGTTTAGGTCACTAGATTTAGGTCACTGGTAACGCCCAGTTTAGTTTAGTTTAGGCCCAGTAGGGTAAGAGCCCAGGGATTTAGGTTTAGGTCAGTTTAGGGCCTAGTGTTTAAGTCAGGGTTAGAGGGTAGGTCAGGTTTTTAGGGTTTAGTTTGGAGTTTAGGGTGCAAGAGTATTTTATCTTTTTTTTTAATTTTATTTTATCAGGTTTAGGGTTGAAGTTTAGGTTTAGGGCCTAGTTTAGATCAGTTTAGGGTTTAAAGTGAGTTAGTTTAGTGGGGTTGTAGGGGCCTAGGTGTAGTGTAGGTTTAGGGTTGTAGGTTTATGTTTTAGGGTTTAGGGTTTAGGGTTGTAGGTTGTAGGTTTAGGGTTTAGAGTTCTGGGTTTTGCTTTAGTTTTAGGGGTTAGGGTTTAGGATTATATATTTTTTTAAAATTAAGTAAACTAGTAGGTTTAAGTTCATTTAGTTTATTTTTTATGTATTTTGGTTTATTTTATTTTTTATTTTGATTTAAGTTTATTTTTATTTTTTTATTTATTTAGTTTAGTTCATTTATTTTAGTATAAGATTTTTATTTTAAGTTATATTTAAGGTTTAGGTTTATTTTCTAGTTTAGTTTTATTTTCAATTAATATTTTAGGTTTCAATTTTTTTTTTCATGTTTAGGTTGATGTTTTTATTTTGTTTTCTTAGGTTTAGGTTTTATGTTTTTATTTTAGGCTTATTTTTATGTTTTATTTTTTAGTTTTGGTTTATGTTTATTTTTAGGATTTTATTTTTTAGTTTATGTTTATTTTATTTATTTTAGGTTTTTAGGGTTTAGGGTTTAGGGTTGTAGATTTTTGTGGTGGTTTGGTTTAGGGTTTTAGGTTTTCGAGTTTAGGGTTTAGGGTTTAGGGTTTTAGGGTTTAGCATTTTGAGTTTAGGGTTGTAGGTTTAGGGTTTAGGGTTTAGAGTTTTTTTTATTTGTTTTTATTTTAATTTTATTATTTTGAAATTGACCAAACTAATAGATTTAGGTTTATTTAGTTTATCTTTTTATTTATTTTAGTTTATTTCATTTCTTATTTTAATTTAGATTTATTTTAATTTTTATTTAGTTATGTTTATTTATTTTATGTTTATTTATTTTAGTTTATTTTTTAGGATTAGGTTTAGGTTTATGGCTTTTTTAGTTGAGTTTTATTTTTATGTTATTTTTTAGGTTTAGGTTTTAATTGTTATTTTAAATTTTAGGTTTAGGTTTTTATTTTAATTTTTTGGTTTAGGTTTTTATTTTAGGTTTATTTTTATGTATTATTTTTTAGTTTAGGTTCAGGTTTATTTTAAGTTTATTTTATTTTAAGTTTAGGTATTTATTTAGTTTTTTTATTTTATTTTTTATTTTTTATTTTAGGTTTATTTTTTTAGGTTTAAGGTTTTATCTTATTTTATTTTAGGTTATTTTTATTTTTATTTTAATTTTAGTTTTTATTTTATTTAGCTTTTCAATTTTTTAATTTAGTTTAGGTTTAATGTTTTTACTTATTTTAATTTAGTTTAGTTCTTATTTTTTATTTTATTTTCTTTTTACGATTAGGTTTAGGTTTAAGTTTAGGTTTTAGTTTATGTTTTTAATTTATATTATTTTTTCATTTTATTTTGGTTTAGGTTTTTTTATTTATTTTACATTTTGGTTTTAATTAGTTTATGTTTATGTTTTAGCTTTTAAGCTGTCTGTGGTTTAGTGTTTAGGTTTAGGTTTTATTTTAGGTTTATTTTTAAGTTTTAATTTTTTAGGTTAGGTTTAAGTATATTTTTAGATTATTTTATTTTATTTAGTTTAGGTTTAGGTTTGGGTTTTATTTATTTTAGTTTAATTTTAGGTTTATTTTATTTTATTTGTTTTATTTTTATTTTAGGTTTAGTTTTTCTTTAGTTTGGGTTTTATTTTATAAATATTTTTAGGTTTTATTTTTAGGTTTACTTTTTAGGTTTAGGTTTATTTTATTTTTATGTTACGTTTAGTTTTTATTTTATTTAGGTTTTTTATTATTAAGTCTATATTATTTTTTTTAATTTAGTTTAGGTTTTTATTTATTTAATTTTAGTTTTTCTCAAAAAAATTTTATTTTTAGGTTTAGGTTAAGGTTTTAGTTTAGGTTTTTAATTTTTTTTTTATATTTTATTTAGGTTCAAGTTTACTTATTAATTTAATTTTTAGGTTATATTTTTTTTAGGTTTTTAGGTTTTTAGGGTTTACGATTTAGGGTTTTGGGTTTAGGGTTTATTGTTTTGGGTTTAGGGTTTAGGGTTTAAGGTTTAGTGTTTAGGGTTTAGGGTTTAGGGTTTAGGGTTTTAGGTTTAGGTTTTTAGGGTTTAGGGTTTAGGTTGTAGGTTTAGGGGAAATTTTGGTGTTTAGGGTTTTTTTTATTATTTATTATTATAGTTATTATTTTTAAAATAAGTAAACTGGTAGGTTTATATTTATTTAGTTTATTTTTATATGTATTTTGGTTTATTTTATTTTTTATTTTGATTTAAGTTTATTTTTATTTTTAATTTGTTTAGTTTGTTTATTTTAGGTTTTTTAGTTTAATCTATTTTTTAGCTTTAGGTTTAAGTTTAAGTTTATTTTTTAGTTTAGTTTTATTTCTATTTAATTTTTTAGGTTTCAATTTTCCTTTTATTATTAGGTTTATGTTTAGGTTTTTTTTAGGTTTAGGTTTTAGGTTTTTATTTTAGGTTTATTTTTAGGTTTTATTTTTTAGTTTAGGTTTATGTTTATTTTTAGGTTTTTATTTTTTAGTTTAGGTTTATTTTATTTATTTTAGATTTTTAGGGTTTATGGTTTAGGGTTTAGGGTTTAGGGCTTAGGGTTTAGAACTGGGGTTGGTAGATTAGGGTTAGGTTTGTGGTTTAGGTTTAGCGTGGTTTAGGGTTGTGTTTTTTTTTTATTTCTTTCTTATTATTTTATATATATTTTTTAAATTAAGTAAACTAGTAGGTTTATGTTTGTTTAGTTTCTTTAGTTTTTTTTATTTATTTTAGTTTATTTTATTTTTTATTTTTATTTAGTTTGGTTTATTTATTTTTTAAGTTATAGTTTTATTTTTTAGGTTGCATATGGGTTTTTTAGTTTAATTTTATTATTATTTTATTATATAGATTTTGGTTTTATTTTTTATTTTTAGGTTTAGGTTTATGTTTTTATTTTATTTTTTTTAGGTTTAGATTTTTGGTTTTTATTTTTGATTTTTTATGTATTTTTTTAGTTTAGGATTTGGTTTATTTTTAGTTTATTTTATTATACTTACTTCAAGTTTTGGTTTTGGTTTAGTTTATTTTAGGTTTAGGTTTAGGTTTTATTTATTTTAGTTTAGTTTATCTTAGTTTAAGTTTATTTTATTTGAATTATAGGTTTAGATTTTTTTTTAATTTAGGGTTTAGGTTTTATTTTTTATTTATTTTTAGGTTTTATTTTTAGCTTTATTTGTTAGGTTTATTTTTTAGGTTTGGCTTTTTATTTAGTTTTTCTTTAATTTTATTTTAGGTTAATTTTATTTTTATTTTAGGTTTAGTTTTTTTAAATTTTTTTAGCTTAGTTTAGGTTTTTATTTATTTATTTTTAGCTTAGGTTTTTATTTTTTATTTTATTTTCTTTTTAGATTTAGATTAGCTTTAGGTTTTAGTTTTTCTTTTTTATTTTATTTTATCATTTTATTTTGGTTTTGGTTATTTATTCATTTTATTTTTTAGGTTTTATCTAGTTTAGGTTTAGGTTTTTAGATTTTTAGGGTTTAGGGTTTAGGGTTTTAGGTTTAGGTGTTTTATTTTTAGTTTAGCTTTATTTTTATTTTTAGTTAATTTTATTTTATTTAGTTTTGGTTTAGTTTATTTTAGGTTAAGGTTTAGATTATATTTATTCTAGTTTAGTTTATTTTAGTTTAGGTTTAGATTTATTTTATTTTTATTTTAGGTTTAGGTTTCTTTATTTAGGATTTGGGTTATATTTTTTATTTTTTTAGATTAATTTTTTGGTTTAGGTTTATTTAATTTTTATTTTATGTTTAGTTTTTACTATTTTTTTTTTTATTCCTAGGTTTATTTTATTTTTTAATTTAGTTTAGGTTTTTATTTATTTTATTATAGTTTTTTATTATTTTATTTTATTTTATTTTTTTGCTTAGGTTTAGGTTTTAGTTTAGGTTTTATATTATTTTTTATTTTATTTAGGTTTAGGATTTTTTATTTATTTTATTTTTAGGTTTTATTTCTTTTAAGTTTAGGTTTTTAGGTTTTTATGGTTTAGGCTTTGGGGTTTATGGTATAGGGTTTAAAGTTTAGGGTTTAGGATTTAGGGTTAGAGTTTGGGGTTTAGGGTTTAGGCTTTAGAGGTTTAGGGTTTTAGGTTGTAGGATATAGGTTTAGGTTTAGTGTTAGGTTTAGGGTTTAGCTTAGGTTTAGGTTTTGAATTTAGGTTTAGAGATTAGTTGGGTTATATGGTCCAGGTTTTCCATTTAGTTTTAGGTTAGGATTTTATGGTTTAGAGTTTAAGGTTTAGGGTTTAGTTAAGTTTAGTTTTTAGGTTTAGTTTGGTAGAGTCAGATTGAGTTCAGGTTTAGGGTTAGTTTTAGGGTTCTGAGATTTAGGTTTTTAGGATTTGATTTTAGGTTTAAGGTTTAGAGTTATTTTAAAAAGAAAATTAAGTAAACTGGTATATTTAGGTTCTTTTTACTTTATATGGTTTATTTATTTTTATTTTAGTTTATTTTATTTTTTATTTTTATTTAATTTTTTTTAGGTTTATTTATTTTAGTTTATTTTCTAGGTTTAGGTTTAGTTTTATGTTTATTTTTTAGTTTAGTTTTATTTTTATTTTATTTTTTAGGTTTAGGTTTTATTTTTTATTTTTAGGTTTAGGTTTTGGTTTTTATTTTATATTTTTAAGTTTAGGTTTTAGGTTTTTATTTTAGGTTTATTTTAGGTTTTATTTTAGGTTTAGGTTTGGGTTTTATTTTTAGTTTTTATTTTATTTTATTTTAGGTTTATTTTATTTTTATCTTACATTTTGTTTTTATTTTATTTATGTTTTTTCTATTTGGGTTTATTTTATTTTTGTTTTTATTTTATTTTATTTTATTTTATTTTTAGGTTTAGGTTTAGGTTTAAGTTTAGGTTTAAGTTTAGGTTTAGGCTTAAGTTTTGGTTGTAGTTTATGTTTTTATTTTATTATTTTATTATTTTATTTAGGTTTAGGTTTTTCTTATTTATTTAATTTTTAGGTTTTATTTAGTTTAGGTTTAGGTTTTCAAGTTTTTAGGGTTTAGGGAATAGGGTTTAGGGTTTAGGGTTTTATGCTTTAAGGTTTAGGGTTTAGCCAGCATCAATTTTATGGATTTAGCTAACATCTAAAAGATGAATTTCCAAATAAGAATGGTCAAATGCACATATACATTGATTTTAGGGATTTAAATAAGGCATGTCCAAAAGATGAATTTTCACTACCAATCCCGGAGCTAATGGTGGGCATTGCCTCATCTCATGCAGTCTTCTCTTTAATGCATGGCTCATCTAGATATAACTAAATAAAGATGGCCCCTGAAGATGAAAGAAACACTACTTCTAGAACACCAATTGGAGTCTATTTCTATAAGGTCATGCCTTTCAGCCTTAAAAATGCTAGTGCTACATACCAGCGGGCTATGACTCGAATCTTCAATGAACTCATTCATCATCAAGTCGAGTACTATCTCGATGATATCATGGTCAAAAGCAGAGAGAACGAAGACCATCTCCTTGACCTGAGAGTAGTTTCTAAACAATTAAGACAATTTAGGGCAGTGTCAGTAAAACTCCTAATTGGAATCGCTTTACTACTCTTGAGTTGATATAAGTCCCTAACAACATTCACTCATTAATCACCCTTAATTGGGTTCAATTTGTTGTGCTACCAAAAGGACAACACAGTGGTTGTTCCCTACTTTAGAAGATTTAATTCTACCATGCCTTCTTCCTAGTACAGCCGTTGCACACCAAGAGGAAACCCCTTAGGTTTGCTAGCTCTACCCCAGGGCCAGTAGACTATCCCTTTGGATTTGTAAATCTGAGATAGGATAAGTTCGATATAGCCCCTTCTCAGTGGGTCCATCATGATCCATAAATTAAATCAATCAAATTTGATCGAGCTCACATCCCCAGCGGATATGCCCTCAATTTGAAATCAAACTAAACCAAACAAACCATATCAAAATACATGAAATTAAGATAAAAGTAATATTGACTACTTTTGAGTTGACATAAGTCCCCAGCGGCATTCGCTAAGTAGTCACCCTAGGTCAAGTTCAATTTATTGTGCATCCAACAGGTCACCCTAGTGGTTGTTCCTCGCTTTAGAATATATAAGTCTGCTATGCCTTCTTCTTAGCAAAGTTGTTGCACACTAAATAGCAACCCCTTTGGTTGGGTAGCTCTACTCTGCAGCTGGTAAATTATCCCTTTGGATTTGTAAACCTGAAGTAGGTCAAGGCTGATATAACCCCTTCTCAGTGGGTCCATCACGCACTGATAGGGTTCATACATTAACTAAGATTAAGTTAAACCCAATCTGATTTTCCCTAGTGGAGTTAAATCACACCCTTCTCCCCGATGTAGCCCAAAATCATATATAAACAAGTCAAGCAAACAAATCAAATTCAAAACCAACCTCCCTAATGGATCCAAATTAAACAACTCCCCTAGTAGATCCTAAATCAAAGAAATCCAACCAAACTCTTATCCCTAGTGGATATATCCCCAAACAAATCTATGAAATCAAATTCAAATCCCAATCCCCAATGGATAGCCTGAACATGCTTCCCTAGTGGAAGGTTCATATACCTGATCCCCAACAGACAAGAGCCAATATCTCTAGTAGATATTCCTCCCCATCAATTAAAATAAAACAAATTAAAGTTGATTCAATCATAATCCCCGGTGAATTATAAATTCATATCCTTAATAGATCTTCTTATCCCTAGCAAATTTTCATCTTCTATGCCCTCGACATAGACCCCTCACATGTCATGTACAATGCATGTTTGATCCCTAACGGATCTCCCTCCATATCCTAAACATGGAATTCTCATCAAATCTTATTTCTTACCTTATGC
This sequence comes from Cymbidium sinense, assembly GCA_021442155.1. Lineage (NCBI taxonomy): Eukaryota > Viridiplantae > Streptophyta > Magnoliopsida > Asparagales > Orchidaceae > Cymbidium > Cymbidium sinense. Next base: position 272,702,616 of record CM038215.1, on the reverse strand, counting down.
ACACCTTTAATACATCAACCCAAAGCTTAATAATGTATTCATTCAAATTACATCATCCTAACATTATAATCAATATTTTTTGATTTGATAGTGCAAGATCAAAATAATTATACAATATCATGATAAACATATTATAGTGTGAATAACACACTATATTATATTATAATATATGGTGTTATATTATAATTTGCTATAATAAAATATATTGTCTAACATTACACATCTTTAGAATCACTTAAAAGGAACAAATTACAAAATTTTCTCAAAATATGAATAATGTTCATTTTGGATGTAAAATTATTAATTTTCTATTAGAAATGGTACAAAATAGCATAATTTTGGTGTTGCTTAATGGTGTGTGCCATGAATTTGGCCAAATCTTTCCATCTCAACCTTTAAATTAATATTTTTGTGAGTTTTGATCCAATGTATTATAAGAAAAGTAAAACATACTAAAATGTACAATAACATTTAGTAACACACCACCAAATTCATATATATGTGAAGTTATATTGTTATGTACATTATATTTTAATATGCTTTCATATAATATATTATCTTGCATTACACCTTAAAATGAGTCACTTTATGCAAAAAATTTATAAAATTTGGTTGAAAATTGAACATTTATTTTGTATGCCAAAATTCCATTCTTTTGATTAAATGACACACCATAGCACACCCCCAATGATGTTCCCTAAAGCTTACCTTAAATTTGGGCAAATCCCATCATCTCAGTGTATAAATCAGTACTTTTATGAATTATACCAATACAAACTCTACTGCATCATACTATAACAAACAAAAATATGCTATACAACAAGTAGTATTACACAGTAGCATGCTATAATGCATGATGCTACACTATGTTATGTCATACTATATTATAATACACTATAACATATTATATTATATTATATTGCATATCATATCACAAGGGATTGCTTAAGATTAAAAGTTATAAAATTAGTCTAAACAATAAAAAACTATATATTTTTGTTGTATCATTTACATATTTTGAATTTAAAATGCCATGCTCTACTTATTAGGAATTTGGCCAAATTCCACCATTTTAAAGTCTAAATCAACATTTTTATAAATAATGCTAGTGTAGGCTTGACTGCATGATTATAAAATACTAAAAGTATTTAAAACGAGCAGAACAATATTTTATGATATATGACATTATACTATGCTAGAACATATAATATTTATTATGAACATAAAATCTTACTTTTTAGACTATAAGTGGCGTAGCACACCTTTGGTACTACAACCTAATTCCCACTTCAAATTTAATAAATTTCATCATCTGATTTATTAAATAAATATTTTTATGATTTATATTAATAAAGACTATAAGGCATAATACCATAATATACTAAAATATTTCAAAACATCTTATAACATCCAAAAATAGATCACTACATGCTCAATTATATGATGCTACATTATACTATAATATATGGTATTATAATATGATTTAGGGTTAGGGTTTAGGGCATTCAAATCTTAAATAGTCAAGGGAAGACATTTTCATTAGCTATCATTGATGCTCCTAGATTAGTACTCAACAACAATAATAAATAAAGCAGGAGATAAAGGATCCCCTTGTCATAAGCCATGGGAAGAATGAAAGAAACCCAAGGCTTCCCCCATTAAGCAAAATCAAAAACTAGACATTATTAATACAATTTTTAATAGAAAAAATAAATTTAGTAGAAAACCCAAATAAATTCAGAATATGGAAAAGGAAAGCCCAAGAGATGTTATCAAAGGCTTTGGTAATATCTAATTTGAAAAGAATGTTGCCATCTCTAGTCTTGGCATCAAGATCATGAATTAATTCTTGGGCAAGAAAAATATTATTAGAAATGGATCTACCTCTAACAAAACCAATTTGGTTGAGAGAGATAATTCTTTTATGTAAAGGACTAAGTCTGTTGGTAAGAATATTGGAAATCAGCTTATTGAAGATGGTGCAAAAACTAATAGGTATAAAATCTCTCCAATACTCTAGATTATCTTTTTTAGGTTTGAGAATAATAGATGTACTAGAAAAATATCTAGGAAAAGTACTACCATTAAAAAAATCAATCACAACCTCAATCAAATCTTTTTTAATTATAAACCAACATTTTTGAAAAAATTGAGTAGTGAAACCCTCCAGACCAGCAACATAATCTATGTTCATGCTAATCAGAAATTTGAAAATTTCATCTTCATTAAGCACAATGGTAAGCAAATCATTATCATCATTAGTAATAATAGAAGGAACCAAGTGTGATTGAGAAATAGCTTCTTAAGAGTGATTCTAATTAAGCATATTTCTAAAGTAATTAATAATTGATTTCTTAATATCATTATTCTCCATAATCCAATCTACATTATCATTTTTATTTTTTTGAGTATTATTTAAAGCTCTCTTTTTATTAACCAAAGCATGGAAACACTTATTATTCCTATCACCATCCATAATATGTTTACTAGCATTTTGGCCCCAATAAGTCTCTTCCATATTTTGGAAGTTAACAAGTTTATCTTTCACCTCAGTCAAGTCTATAATCTTAGAAGGATCAGACATAACAGAAACTTCAAGATCACAAACCAATTTTTCCACATCTTTAATATTAGCTAAAAGGTTTTAAAATAATGCTTATTCTATCAGCCTAAATTTTGTTTAAGTCTATTAAGTTTAAACCAAAGTCTATTCATCCCCATAATTGAATTATCAGGATGTAAAGGAGCATTCCAATTATTATCCACAACATTAAAAAAATTAATATGTTGAATCCACATGTTTTGAAATCTAAAAGGAGAGAGGTTTTTTAGTCTATTAGAATTATCTTTAGTAGAAACTAGAAGAGAAGCATGATTTGACAATGTTCTGCTTAAATGGTCAACAAAAGTAATAGGCCATTAAGTAATCCAATGACTATTAAAAAGAATTTGGTCCAACCTTTGCCAAAGTCTAGAGTTTAGCCAAGTATAATTAGATTCTTTAAAGCCAATATCAATTAAATTATAATCAAGGATCATATTGTAGAAATATTCCATGGAATAAATATTAGGATAGCAACCAACACTTCGTTTAGAAGAGAATAAAATGGTGTTGAAATCACCACCAACAAACCAAGGCTTGTTGATAGAGGTAACAAAATTCCTTAAATTATCCTAAAGAAGATTTCTACCAGATCTAAAACAACATGCATAAATTCATATTCGAAATCTCCAAGTATTTGGAGTGAAGTTCACCTTCTTTCAAATCTATATTTAGTTGAAAATTAGGATTACCATGAATATCAAGATTAGAAATGAGAGAGGGTGATGATTTAGAATAATTAAAAGCACAAGTAGTAAAATCCAGATCAAAAATGTTTTCAGCATGCTCGACATCATTTAAATCCTCATTAAAAGCTTCATTTTCATTGAACAAAATCGGCATAGATGTAGGAATATAATTAAAAGAAATACAATCATCTTCTAATAACTTATAGAATTTATTATTCTCCACATTAGAAATATTCAAATTCAACGTAGGAATAAAGGTAAATCATCTTTCCCATTTTGAATATTGGTCGAATCCCAACCAACATTAGAAGTTGAAACATGTTCAACAGGATTAACCCTAATATCCAAGGAATCAACCTCAATAACAGCCTTCATACCATCCTTAGGATATGAGGCTGATTTTTGAACATAAGTAGGAATTGGCTTATCGGTAGAGATAACATTTTCCTTAGGAGGAATTCTTTTTTTTTTAAGTGGGGATAGAGAATAAAACATCTTGAATTATCATGACCATCTATTTTATAGTGGGAACAAAAAATTAGAAGGTTCTCCAATTCAACCTTCTGTGAATACCCATATATTTCAGAGATAATCCAAACTTACTTAGGGTATTTTTTAGTTATGTCTAATTCCACGAGGATCTGAGCCACAAAAGGGTGAGATCATTTAGCGGTCTCTTGGTCAAGTTACAAAGGCTGGCAAAATAAAGCCCTGATAGGAAAAAGCACATGATGGGAAGCAAAATGAATGCGCATATTAGGAAGAGATAACCATATAGTGATAATAGTAGATTCTTTTTTAATGTCAAAAATGGGTGACCACTTCAGCAAACACATTTGACAATTAAATATGAACTAATAATGACGCAAAAAAACACATGAATAATCCACATCATTAGAAAGTTGAATCAGGATATGCCGAGGGTCAATAAGATCAACTAAGATGGCACCCGTAAGCTTGAGATTATGGAAAAAAGAGCAGATCTTATCCAAATTCAGATGGCACAAAGAAAATTAATCGATAATAGAAAATTCAAAGGGTTTTTCTAACTTTTCAACATCCACATCAGAGCACATTACGGCCGGCAAACCTCTAAAAGACATGGAAATGAGATTAACCGAATCAATAGAGGGAGAAATCTTACAAGAGAGCACTTCCTTAAAAGATTTAGTAGAAGATGCAACATTAGGGCCACCAATCCTCAAAATGTTAGATGCCTTAGCCAAAACTTCCATATTTTGAGGTGGAACCCAAGGAATAGAACTCACCGCAGCCATGGTCAATGACAAAACATCATGCAAATGGCTAGATGCCATTCAAGCCTTTGAAATCAGTCAAAATCGAAGCTAAAGACATAGAAAACCCCAGTTAGGGGAGCACCGCCAAGAGGGATTTGAAAGCCAGAACCAGAGAGCATGGGGAGGAGGGTTAGTTTAGGTTTAGCATTATAGGTTTAGGGTTTAGGGTTTAGAATTTTTTTAATTTATTTTTATTTTTTTATTTTTTTTAAAAAAATTAAGTAAACTTGTAGGTTTAGGTTTATTTAGTTAATTTAGTTTATTTTATATTTACTTTAGTTTATTTTATTTTTCATTTTATTTAGGTTTATTTTTATTTTTATTTAGTTTAGTTTATTTCTTTTAGGTTTATTTATTTTAGTTTATTTTTTAGGTTTAAGTTTATTTTTTAGTTTAAATATATTTTTATTTTATTTTTTAGGTTTAGGTTTTATTTTTTAATTTTAGGTTTAGGTTTAAATTTTATTTTATTTTTAGGTTTAGGTTTTTTTTTTATTAATTTTAGGTATTCTTTCTTAGTTTTTGGTTTAGGTTTATTTTTAGTTTATTTTATTTTATTTAGTTTAGGTTTAGGTTTAGGTTTAGATTTTATCAATTTTAGTTTATTTTATCTTAGTTTAGGTTTAGGTTTTATTTTTTATTTATTTTTAGGTTTAATTTTTATATAGTTTTTATTTTATTTTATTTTATGTTTATTTTATTTTTATTTTAGGTTTAGTTTTTTTATTTAGGTTTTATTTATTTATTTTAGTTTAGTTTAGGTTTTTATTTATTTTATTTTAGTTTAGTTTTTATTTTTTTATTTTATTATTTTTTGGTTTAGGTTTTAGTTTATGTTTTCATTTAATTTATTTTTTTAGTTTATTTTTGTTTAGGTTTTTTTATTAATTTTATTTTTTTAGTTTAATTTAACTTGGTTAAGGTTTTTAGATTTTTAGGGTTTAGGGTTTAGGGTTCAGGTTTAGGTATTTATTTTAGGTTTAATTTTTTAGTTTAGGTTAAGGCTTATTTTTAGTTTATTTTATTTTATTAAATTTAGGGTTGAGGTTTGGTTTATTTTAGGTTTAGGTTCAGGTTTTATTTATTTTAGTTTAGGTTTAGGTTTATTTTATTTTATTTATTTTACTTTTATTTTAGCTTTGTTTTTATTTTTAGTTTAGAGTTGAGATTTTTATTTGTTATTTATTTTTAGGTTTATTTTTAAGGTTTAGGTTTAGGTTTTATTTATTTTAGTTTAGTTTATTTTGGTTTAGGTTTATATTTATTTTATTTTGTTTATTATAGGTTTAGGTTTTCTTTTTAATTTAAAGTTTTGGTTTTCTTTTATATTTATTTTTATGTTTTATTTTTAGGTTTATATTTTAGGTTTAGGTTTTTAATTAGTTTTTATTTTATTTTATTTTTGGTTTATTTTATTTTTATTTTTCATTTAGCTTTCATTTTATTTTTGCTCAAGTTTTTTATTTTTTATTTTATTTTTAGGTTTTATTTAGTTTAGGTTTAGGTTTTTAGATTTTTAGATCTTAGGGTTTAGCGTTGAGGTTTTAGGTTTTTATTTTAATTTTATTCTTACATTTTATTTTTTAGTTTAATTATGTTTATTTTTTGTTTATTTTATTTTATTTAGTTTAGGGTTTAGGTTTAGTTTATTTTAGGTTTAGGTTTTATTTATTTTAGTTTAGTTTAGGTTTAGGTTTATTTTATTTTCTTTATTTTATTTTTATTTTAGGTTTAGGTTTTCATTTTGGTTTAGGGTTTGGTTTTATTTTTTATTTATTTTTGCTTTATCTTTTAGGTTTAGGTTTTTATTTAGGTTTTATATTTTATTTTATTTTATGTATATTTATTTCAGTTTATTTTTTATTTATTTTTTTTTTATTCTTAGGTTTATTTTTTTTACTAGTTTAGGTTTTATTTATTTTTATTTTATTTTTTATTAGTTTTATTTTATTTTATTTTTATGTTTACATTTAGGTTTTAGTTTAGGTTTTTATTTTATTTTATTTTATTTCGGTTTAGATTTTTTTATTTATTTTATTTATAAGTTTTATTTACTTTAGTTTTAGGTTTTTCAGTTTGTAGGGTTTAGGTTTTAGGGATTTATGGTTTAGGATTTTAGGGTTTATCGTTTAATGTTAGGGTTTAGGGTTTAAGGTTTAGGGTTTAGTGTATAGTATTTAAGGTTTATGGTTTAGGGTTTAGGGTTTAAGGATAGCTTAGGGTTTAGGGTTTAGAATTTTTATGGTTTTAGATTTATGGTTTAGGGTTAGTTTAGGGTTTAAGGTTTAGGGTTTTAGGGTTTAAGTTTTAGGGTTTGGGTTTAGGGTTAGGGTTAGGGTTTAGTGTTTAGAGTTTAGGGTTTAGGATTTTGGGTTTAGGATTTAGGGTTAGTTTAGGGTTTATGGTTTAGGGCTTTTTAGGGTTTAGGGTTTAGGGTTTAGGGTTGTAAGTTTAGGATTTAGGGTTTAGGCTTAGTTTTGAAGTTTTGGGTTAAGGGTTTAAGGTTTAAGATTTACGGTTTTGGGTTTATGGTTTAAGGGTTAGGGTTCTTTTTTTTTAAAAAAAATAAAAGTTAAATAAACAGTTAGGTTTCTATTTTTTTTAATTTATTTAATTTATTTAATTTATTTTTTTATTTATTTTAGTTTACTTTATTTTTATTTTTATTTTCATTTAGGTTTATTTTTTATTTTCGTTTAGTTTATTTTCTTTATTTTAGGTTTATTAATTTTAGTTTAGGTTTTTTGGTTTTAGTATATTGTTTGGTTTAGGTTTAAGTTTATGATTATTTTTTAATTTACTTTTATTTTTAATTATGTTTTAGGTTTTAATTTACTTTTTTATTTTTATATTTAGGTTTAGGTTTTTATTATATTTTTTTGGTTTATTTTTTTTGTTTTATTTTTATTTTAGGTTTATGTTTATTTTTATTTTATTTTATTTTATTTGTTTAGGGTTGAGGTTTACTTTATTTTATGTTTATGTTTAGGTTTTATTTATTTTAGTTTAGTTTATTTTAGTCTTTGTTTAGGTTTATTTTATTTTATTTATTTTAGGTTTAGGTTTTTTTTAGTTTAAGGTTTAGATTTTAGTTTTTATTTATTTTTAGGTTTTATTTTTATGTTTGTATTTTAGGTTTAGGTATTTATTTAGTTTTTATTTTATTTTATTTTAGGTTTGTAATATTTTTATTTTTAGTTTTTGTTTTTTTGTTTTATTTAGGTTTTTTATCGTTAGGTTTATTTTATTTTTTAGTTTAGTTTAAGTTTTTATTTATTTTATGTTAGTTTAGTTTTTATTTTTTATTTTATTTTATTTTTTAGTTTTAGTTTTAGGTTTATGCTTAGGTTTAGGTTTTTATTAAATTTTATTATTTTATTTTATTTAGGTTTTTTTTTTTTTGATCTTTTGGTTTTATTTTGTTTAGGATTAGGTTTTTAGGTTTTTACGGTTTAGGGATTGGTTTTTAGGGTTTGGGGTTCAGGGTTTAAGGTTTAGGGTTGTAGGTTTTAGGGTTTAAGGTTTTGGGTTTTGGGTTTTAGGGTTTAGGGTTAAGGGTTATGGTTTTTTTAAATTTTTTTTTATTTTTTATTTTTAGGGTTTAGGCTTTAGGCTTTAGATTTAGGGTTCAAATTTTAGTTCAGGGTTTGGGGTTTTTATTTATTTTTTAATAGAGAATAAATTCAGATTCAACATTTCATCTTTTCGATTTAATCAACCAAGCAACACACTAAGTTTTCTATAACCCAAGCGATGACATAAACAAAAAATGAGCATGTATAGAGCAAATCAAAAAACCCAGATAAATTGTACCATCTCTATTTTAAAGACAGTTTCATAAGCAATAGATTGGATCGATCATTCTTCAATTTCTCCAGTTCCAATCAGAACCACCCCGACCTCTCGAGTAGTGGGATCCACCATCATATACCCGATCTCTCCCTCCGCCACCACCACGAATGTAACCTCTGTCGCTCATCCTGCCTCTATAAACACCACTGCTCTGACCACCACCTCCATATCCACTAGCACCTCTAGATCCCCCACCACCACTACGATAACCGCCGCCTCTGTCTTCACCTCCACCGCCATATCTAGATTATGCCTAGTTGATGGTGATGTTCTCGCCGTCAATGTTCTGAGCATCCTTAGGGTTCAGGTTTAGGTTTATTAAGCTTTATGGTTTTGGTTTATTTTTAAATTTATTTAGTTACTTTCGGTTTAAGTTTTGTGTTTAGGGTTTAGGGTTTAGGGTTTAGGGTTAGGGTTTAGAGTTTAGGGCTTATGGTTTAGGGTTTAGGGTTTATGGTTTAAGGTTTTAGTTTTTAAGCTTTTAGGGTTTAGGGTTTAACATTTAGGGTTTAGGGTTTTAACGATTTAGGGTTTATGGTTTAGGGTTTTAGGGTTTAGGGTTTAGGGTTTATGGTTAATTTATGATTTAAGGTTAATTTATGGTTTAGGGTTTAGAGTTTAGGGTTTAAGGTTTAGGGTTTAGGGTATAGGGTTTAGTGTTTAGGGTTTATGGTTTTGGGGTTAGGGTTTTATGGTTTAGGGTATAGGGTATAGGGTTTAGGGTATAAGGTTTAGGGTTTAGGTGTTTAAGGTTTAGGGTTTTAAGGTTTAGGGTTTAGGATTTATGGTTGTAGGTTTAGGGTTTAGAGTTTCGGGTTTAGGGTTAGTTTTAGAGTTTAAGGTTTAGGGTTTGGGTTTTTAATAAAAAATTAAGTCAACTAGTAGATTTAGGTTTATTTAGTTCATTTTTTTATTTTAGTTTATTTATTTATTATTTTGATTTAGGTTTATCTTTATTTTTATTTAGTTTAGTTTCTTTATTTTAAGTATATTTATTTTAGTTCAGGTTTTTATTTTAGTTGATTTTTTAGTTTTAGGTTTAGGTTTAGGTTTAAGTTTATTTTTTTAGTTTAGTTTTATTTTTATTTTATTTATTAGGTTTAGGTTTTATTTTTTATTTTTAGGTTTTGGTTTAGTTTTCTATTTTATTTTTTAGGTCTATATTTTAGGTTTTTATTTTAGGTTTACTTTTAGGTTTTCTTTTTTAGTTTATGTTTAGGTTTATTTTTAGTTTATTTTTGTTTATTTAGTTTATGTTTAGGTTTAGATTTAGTATATTTTAGGTTTAAGTTTAGGTTTTATTTAATTTAGTTTAATTTATTTTATTTTTGTTTATTTTATTTTTATTTTAGGTTTAGTTTTTTTTGTTTAGGGTTTAGGTTTTATTTTGCATATATATTTTAGGTTTTATTTTAAAGTTTAATTTTTTAGGTTTATGTTTTTATTTATCTTTTATTTTATTTTATTTTAGGTTTATTTTACTTTTATTTTACGTTTAGTTTTTATTTTATTTAGATTTTTTATTCTTAGGATTATTTTATTATTTGGTTTAGTATAGGTTTTTATTTATTTTATTTTAGTTTATTTTTATTAGTTTATTTTATTTTATTTTTAAGTTCAGGTTTAGGTTTTAATTTAGGTTTTTATTTTATTTTATTATTTTATTTTATTTATGTTTAGGTTTGTATTTCGTTATTTTATTTTTTAGGTTTTATTTAGTTTAGGTTTTTAGGGTTTAGGGTTTAGGGTTTAGGATTTAGGGATTAGAGTTTTAGGGTTTATGGTTTTAGGATTTAGGGTTTTGGGTTAGGGTTTATGGTTTAGGGTTTAGGGTTAGGGTTTAGGGTTTAGTTGACCAATTGAAGTTGATTGTAGGCTTTGGTTTCAATTATTTAGGATTTGGTTTTATTTAGGCCAACTTGAACCTTTAGGTCAATTTGAGCTAAGTAGGTCAATTGGGTTCAATTAGGTCCAATCATGGCTTTGGTCAAGTTCAACAATCAATTTGGAATAAACTTGACTATTAGTTGCAATCAATTTGGTTTATATTTTGATTTAACAATGTAGTCTTTTAGGTCAATTTGGGTCAACTTAGGTCAAGAGGGCAATTAGGTTTGGTTTGACTCAATTGAAGGTCAAGTCATATTTAAATATTGATTTTGATTTAGTATGAATCATTGGTTTAAAGGGATTTGGCTTAGGTTGCAACTTGGCTAGTTTGTGTTCATATGGGTTAAGGGGTTGACTTTGTCAAATGACTAAGTTGACTTGGTTTGACCTAATTTATGACAATTGATCAACCTTGGGTGATCAACAATCATGATGGGAGGTTTTGATGGACTTCATTCAATCCAATTTGAGTAGGATCAGAACTTGGCTCAAATAGGTCAAATTGGCCACTTTGGGTCAAGTGGACCAAATGGGTTTAATTGGCTTGATTTTTGGTTTAGTTTGATTTAGTTGAATTTATTTATGGATTTGGGATTGATATACAAATTCAATAGCAATTGGCTTCGGTTCAAATGGGTTTTGGTTCATTTGAACATTTCAAGTCAAAAGGGATAAGTTGGGTTTGACTTGGGTTGATTTTGGTTTGGCTTGATGATTGTATATTTCATTTATATTTCTGAATATGATTGAAGGTAAGAATGATTCATGAGAAAATCAATTGAATTTGGGTTTTGGAATGAAGGAATTTCGCTAAGTCCATGGAGTTGGGTCAAGTGGCTTAGGTTTGGATTTTGATTTGGTTTGATTTAGTTTTGATGATTTAAATGTATATTTCATTTAAATTTGTGAAAATGATTGAAAATATGATTGATTTGTGAGAAAATCAATTGAGTTTGACTTGATTTGGATTAAGATTTGGCTAAGTCCATGGGATAGGTCATATGGCTTAGGAAGGGTTTTGATTTAATTTGATTTAGTTTGATTTGGTTTTGATCATTTGAATGTAGATTTGATTTTTATTTAGAAAGATGTTTGAAGATATAAATTGATTATGAGAAAATGATTGATTTTGGATTGATTTAGATTAAGATTTGTCTAAATCCATGGGATAGGTCATATGGCTTAGGAAAGGTTTCAAGTTTGGATTTGATCATGGGCTTTAATAATTTGGTTTTATAATTTGGCTTTGGATTTGGATTTGAATTTAATGTTTGAATTGAACTTGAGGTTTGGTTTGAGAAGGTGAACATGGATTGGATTTAGGGTTGTAGGTGGATTATCCTAATCCCTAAGGAATAACCTAATCCTATGGTTAACCCTTCTAAGTCTTTAGGCTTGGGTTAAGTGTTTACCTAATTGTTATAAGTGTCTTATGACTAGGAAAGTCTTAGTGTCTAGAAGAATCTTAAGTCTAAGGTGGGAAGATTGAATCCGCAGTCCAAAAGTGAAGTTAATAGGCCTTAGGCTCCATAGTGTTGCCCTTAGAGATAGATGATTGGAAGACTAAAGCCAAGTTTCACAGATATAGACTCAGATACATCTTTCAAAGATTTGCTTGGGAGACCATGGATACATGAGAACAACATAGTTCCATCTTCTATACATTATTGTATGAAGTTTATGAGAGGTGGGATCATCTACTGTGTCAAAGGAGATCTCCCTCAAAATCGACAAGCCTATTCTCACGAACTTGCCCAAAGTTTAAAAATTAAAAAAAATAAGAAAAAGAAAAAGAAAAAGAAAAAGGAAAGAAAAAGAAAATAAATGGGAGAGAAAATAGACTTGGAGGAGGAAGTGGAGCATGACATTAGATTCCACCCATTGTTTGTCACTCCATTCTAACATATGGGCAGGACGACCTGACCTCTACCAGGCAGAGGAAGAGGCTAGTTCAGAGGCAGTCATAGGGGTGGAAAACCTCATTATTGACAACCCAGTAGAAGATATGTCCCAACTTCAAGCAGTACACCTGCATCCATATTGACTTAGAATCTAGTTCATAGGATGAGTCTTATATGGTTTGCACACTAGACAGCTCTTCTCAGTAGTAGATTTTCTTAGAGGTGACACTTGAGCCAGATAGCGATGAAGACCGGGCTTCAAAGAAAAGCATAAGTGTATCCAATTTTATATGTAAAATAGTTAGGCATCAGTTGGGAACCTAAGCCCTAACCCCACTTTCCTCTCAAAAAGCTGAGGGTTTGATAGTTAAGGAAGCCCCTAGGTCATCCATAGGTGAGAAGACTCATAGTTTCTTTCTGGGAGCATAATCCTCAAGTCAAGAAGTTGATGTAAAACTTGAGGATGATTCATATAAAGATTTAATAGAATTACTTTTTGATTAGTACTTGCTTTGTGTTCATAATTTAGCAAAGAAAGGGTTAATCCACATAATTCATCAAAAGCAATTGGTACTTTGAAAGAATATGGAAGAACAAATGCAAAAGCTCTCAATCAAGACCAGGACTAAGATTTGGAATAGTGGTCCAGTCGATGATGACGATTACTGCTTAGTCATCACCAATAATTTGGAATCTGATAGGTTCTTTTTAAATCACATTAAATCATATGAGGAGCTATTCTTATAAACTTCAGATGATCCAGATAATTTTAAAGTTAAAGATGCACCGCCAGAGTTCTAAGAAGAGATCAATTCAACCGTCAATGAGCTCAAGGAAATTAACTTAGGAACTGAAGAAGATTCATGCCCTACATGCATTAGTTCTTTGTTGAATGAAATTGAAACTAATGACTTAGTTAGGCCATTTCCTGATTTTAAGGACTACTTTGCATGGAGTTCTGAAGAGATATCTAGATTGGCCCCTAGCGTAATGGACCATAAACTAGCAATAGAGCTTACTACTAACCCTATCAAGCAAGCTCCTAGATTAAACATTGAACAACAGGTTATTTTTGAAGTCAAGAAATTGATCGATGCTAACTTCATCCAGGAAGAAAAATACCCTACCTGGTTAGCTAGCATCATCCCAGTTAAGAAAAAGAATTGCAAAATTTACATATGCATCGATTTTAAGGATTTAAATAAGGCATGCCCAAAAGACGATGTTCCACTACCAATCCTGGAGCTGCTGGTGGACATTGCCTCATCTCATGCAGTATTCTCTTTAATGGATGGCTCATCTGGATATAACCAAATAAAGATGGCCCCTAAAGATGAAATAAACACTGCTTTTAGAACCTCGATAGAAATCTATTGCTATAAAGTCATGCCTTCCAACCCTAGAAAAATTGGTGCTTACATACCAGTAGGCTATGACTCGAATCTTCAATGAACTCATTCATCATCAAGTCGAGTGCTATGTTGATGATCTCGTGCTCAAAAGTAGAGAAATGGAAGACTATCTCTTTGACTTGAGAGTCATTTTCAAATAATTAAAATAATTTAACCTCAAAATGAACCCCCTGAAGTGTGCATTCAGAATAGCTTCAGGGAAATTCCTTGGGTTTGTTATCCAACACCAAAGAATCAAAATTGATCTAGAGAAGATCAAGGCGATATTAGAAATGCCACCCCCTAAAAGTTTGACTAAACTCTAATCATTCTAAGGGCTGTTGGCATATCTATCAAGCTTTATATCCAACCTATCGGGAAGATATTAGCCGTTCTCATCACTTGTCAAAAATGACGTCAAGTTCAAGTAGGATGACAAGTATAAGCATGTCTTTGAAGACATCAAGCATTACCTGATGACACCGCTGGTTCTAGCAGCCCTTATTTCAGTCAAGCTGCTCATACTTTACACTACTATGTTAGATGACTCTCTTTATTCTTTATTAGCCCAAGTCAATGATGATGGGAAGGAAAATACACTCTACTACCTTAGCCATCATCTAATCCCTGCTGAGGCTAATTATCCACCCATTAAGAAGCATTTCCTAGCTTTATTCTTTGCATCCCAAAAGCTACACCACTACATGCTTCCTCATAAGGTGAACTTAATCTATAGGATCAATCCACTATAGTATCTCATGATATGGTCGATGCTATCTAGATGGTTGAAATTATGGTCCATGATCCTCTCGCAGTTTGACATTAACTTCGTACCCCTCCATGCGGGGAAAGGACAAGCGCTAGCAGATTTCTTAGTAGCACACCCACTTCCTGCTAACTCTCTTCTTAGTGATGATCTCCCTGATGTACAAATCATGAACTTAGGGGATACTAGCATTCACTACTAGGAGGTGTACTTTGATGGTGCGGCTTCCTCATGAAGAGGAGAAAAACCACAATCTATTATTCCAGGAAAGGCAGGGCTAGGAATAGTTTTCTAAACTCCAGACCGTGATGTGATGAGATTCTAATATCATATGTCCAATCTTTGAACCAACAATGATGCCGAATATGTGGCTCTAATTACTGGACTGGAGTTAGCCATTACTTTAAGCATCTAGAACATCAACATCTTCAGGGATTCTCAGCTAGTTATCAACCAAATCATTGGATCCTATAATGTTATGAAGCCAATCTCCATCACTATCATAAGTACACCATAGAGTTATTGCCCTAAATTTTAGAGGTTTCCATTTATAAGATTCCTCAAGGAGAGAACGTCATAGCATATGCTTTAGCCAAGCTTGCCAAAAAGTTTCCATGTCCGAAGGATGAGTCAATATTAATAAAGTTCCAATACAGACAAGCCTTATCCCTTATTGATATTGAACTCATCAAAAAGTACTATCTTGACGGGGAGGTTTCCATTCTAAAGAAGGATGAGGAGTTAGATTAGAGGCAACCATTCATGTATTACCTAAATAAAGGAAAACTACCTAAAGAGAAGTCCCAAGCCTATCAGATGAAACAAAGAGCACTTTCCTACACTCTTGTGAATGGTGTCTTATACTGGTGGTCTTTTGTTCATATTTGGTTAAGTTATTTAGACAAGCATAAAGCTTGTAAGATCCTGACCGAGGTACACTCAGGATTATATTTAGCCAACCAAGCTAGTCCAAAGATGAAAGCCAAGATCAAGAGACCATACACCCATCGATGATCAAAGATTGCATGGATCTGACTGGCGATGCCATATCAAATACATGGTGTGGTCCTAACATTAACATTCATCATACATTGGCCTCATGGCCATTCGAGTGTTGAGGTACTAATATAGTGGGTCTGATTGATTCTCCTTCTTCTAAGGGTCATCGGTTCATCTTAGCTGCTACTGACTACTTTTTTAAATGGGCAAAGGCAATTCTTCATAGAGAGGTCATAGCTGAGCATGTGCTCCAATTTTTTAGGAACCATATCGTATATAGGTTCGGAGTGCCTCGATGAATTATATCTAATAATGGTACTCATTCAAGAGCGATGAGATCAACAACTTTTCCTAGAATCACAACATAGATTGGAGATATTCTACCATCAACTACCTGAGGGAAAATGGCTTAGCAAAACCCATCAAAAAACTCTCATCAAAATACTAAAGAAGACTCTCGACAATAAAAATCGATAGTGGCATGAGAAGTTAGTTGAAGCCTTGTGGCCCTACCTTACCACATATAGAACTCCAAGCATTCTCTGTTGTTCTAACATTATAAATCCAACTCCCATCACTAAGGATGGGTGGGTAAGATCACAATAGAGTAGAACACCAAGCTGTGGTTAGAAGAGCTCGAAGGTTTGGAGGAGAGACGCTTGCGATCATGCTAAAAGCTCGAGTTGTACAAAGCTAAAATGTTTCAAGCTCACAACAAGTTAGTCTGTGCTAGAGTTTTTCAAGTAGGAATTCTTATTTTAGTTATGAGGAGATCGATTATTTCCTGTCATAAGATGGGAGGCACATTTGAACCCACTTGGGAAGGCCCTTTTTCCATATAAAAGCCCTACCAAGGAGGATCTTATGAGCTTAATAATCATAAGGGAGAGCGTATAATGCTTCCAATCAACAAGCTCTACTTAAAAAAATATTATAAATCATGTTTGAAAATAATTATCATCTATGAGAATTACATTTCAAATCAATCTCTTCCATGTTGAAAGTATTCTTGTTTATGAATCTGCCATGATGTGTTTATGGTAAGTGTAAAGAACCCGAATGGTGTCTTATCCTTCATCGATATAAGAAAAACACAACTACACACAAACATATAAAATAAACACATATTTTATCTCGGGCTACTCTGAGTTGAGATATTACCCCCAATGGCACTCACTTTCATTATGCTCATGCAGGCGTCGGCCTATAAGTTTGTCACCCCAGTGGTCTTCTTACTTTGGAGGATGTAAGTCTACTATGCTTTCCTTCCTTACTTAGCCACTACACACCGACAAGAGCCTTCTTTGCTTGGTAGGCCTTACTGCATGGTCGGTAAGCTACCTCATGTTGGGTTCATTTAAGAGGATGTGAGTCTACTACACTTTGTTCTTGGATTAGACTTCGTGCATTGATTATTTGAGTATATTTAGGATAAGTCCCCTGGCTCCTTCCCTCTTAACTACTTCAAGTTTTGGTCGTCCTTCCGGGGCTCCCCACTTAGTAGTGGCTTTATATTAGATAACATCTGTTATGATGATGATAGACTATTTCAATGATCAATTCTACTTGGGAAGTTGTAAGTCTACATGCTTTCTTTTTAGATTGTTCGTTGTACTCCGATGGGCACTTTAGGTTGGTTGATTCTCACTATGCTAACGGATACACCACTAATGATGAAAAATACACCTTAGGTTGGTTGGTTCTTGCACCTTAGGATACACCATTCATGGTAGATGTATGTCTTCTATGCTTTCTCCTTAAGTTAGCCACCGTAAACCTATAGGCTTTCCTTTCTAGGGCTTAAGATAACGCTCCAAGCAATACCTCCCCTATGGGCACTATATTTGGATGACATCCTTGGCAACCCCATTTAGACACTACCCAGATTACAATCAAATTGGCCAGTTCCCCTTTCCTAGTAACCACCCCTATCATTGGAGAATCTATCTTATGGATGTACAGATTCTTCCTTGGTCTAATAAATCTGAGATATGTTAAGGCCAACAAATCCCCTTCTCAGTCTGGTCCCTCGCACACCAATAGGGTCCACACAAACATATAAACAAAATATATATTTACTTGTGGATTAGGAGGACACCCCTAGTGGTACCTTTTCCCAAGCAGGTATCCTATCTTTAGGGCAATGTCAGCAAAACTCCCCATAGGAATAGCCTTACTACTCTTGAGTTGATATAAGTCTCCAGCAACATTCACTCAATAGTCGGCCCTAAGTCGAGTTCAATTTGTTGTGCTACCAATTGGTCACCCCAGCAGTTGTTCCCTGCTTTAGAATATGTAAGTCTGCTATGCCTTCTTCTTATCACAGTCGTTGCACAATGAAAGGCAACCCCTTAGGTTGGCTAGCTCTACCCCACGGGCAGTAGACTAACACTTTGGATTTGTAAATTTGAGATAGGAAAAGTCTGATATAGCCCCTTCTTAGTGGGTCCATTGCACACTGACATGGTCCACAAAGTAAATCTATCAAATATGATCAAGCTCACATCCCTAGCAGATATGCCCTCAATTCAAAAATAAATTAAACCAAACAAACCATTTCAAATCACATGAAATTAAGATAAAATTAATCCTGACTACTTTTGAGTTGACATAATTCCCCAGCGAAATTCACTTAGTAGTCACCCTAAGTCAAGTTCGATTTATTGTGCATCCAACAGGTCACCCTAGCAATTTTTCCTTACTTTGGAAGATGTATGTTTGCTACGCCTTTATTCTAGCATAGCCATTGCACACCAAAAGGAAACCCCTTAGGTTGGCTAGCTCTACCCCATAACCAGTAGACTATCTTTTTTGTAAAGCTGTAGGTCAAGGCTAATATACTGTGGGTCCATCATTACATCGACAAGATCCATACATTAACTTAGATTAAATTAAACTCAATCATTTTTCAGTAGAGTTAAATCACACCCTTCTCCCTAGTGGAGCCCGGATCATATATAATAACTCATGCAAATAACTGTAATTCAAAACCAACCTCCCTAGTGGAGCCAAATTAAACCAACTCCCCCTGTAGAATCTAAATCAAAGAAATCAAACCAAACCCTTATCCTTAGTCGATACATCTCCAAATAAATCTATGAAATCAAGCTCAAATCTGAATCCCAAATGAATAGCCCGAACATGCTTCCCTAGTGGAAGCTTCATATACCCGATCTCCAGCAGACTTGAGCTCATATCTCTAGCAGATATACCTCCACATCAATTAAAATAAAACAAATTAAAGTTGATTTGATCTTAATCCTTGGTGGATTGTAGATTCTTATCCCGAGCAGATCTTCTTTGAAAAATCATATAATCAAATCAAATTCAAACATTATCCCCAGCAGATTTTCTTCTTATATTCCCTCGTCATAGACCCATCACATGTAATGTCCAATGCATGTGTGATCCCCTAGCAGATTTTCGGGTTGTAGGTTTTCGGGTTTAGGGTTTAAGGTTTAGGGTTTAGAGTTTTAAGGTTTAGTGTTCAGGGTTTAGGGTTTTACGGCTTAGGGTTTAGGGTTTATGGTTGTAGGTTTATAGTTTAGGGTTTTGGATTTAGGAATTTTTTTATTTGTTTTAATTTTTTATAATTTTTCTAATTTATTTAAATAAGGTAAACTTTATTTTGTTTATTTTCTATTTATTTTAGTTATTTTTATTTGGGTTTATTTCCATTTTTATTTAGTTTAGTTTATTTTTTTTGGATTATTTATTTTAGTTTATTTTTTAGGTTTAGGTTTAAGTTTAAGATAATTTTATAGTTTAGTTTTATTTTTTAGGTTTAGGTTTAGGTTTATATTTTTTTTAACTTTAGTTTTAGTTTTACTTTATTTTTTAGGCTTAGGTTTTAGCTTTTTTATTATAAGTTTAATTTTAGTTTTTATTTTTAGTTTAGGTTTAGGTTTATTTTTAGTTTATTTTATTTTACTTAGTTTAAAGTTTAGGTTAAGTTTTTTCTTAGTTTAGGTTTAGGTTTTATTTATTTTAGTTTAGTTTATTTTCGTTTAGGTTTAGGTTTATTTTATTTTGTTTAGGTTTTAGCTTTTAATTTTTATTTATTTTTAAGTTTATATTTTAGGTTTATGTTTTTATTTAGTTTTTATTTTATTTTATATTAAGTTTATTTTATTTTTATTTAACATTTTGTTTTTAATTTAATTATGATTTTTTTAGGTTTATTTTATTTTTTTGTTTAGTTTAGGTTCTTATTTATTTTATTTTAATTTATTTTTAGGTTTACGTTTAGCTTGAGGTTTAGGTTATAGTTGAGGTTTTATTTTATTTTATTACTTTATTTAATTTTAAGTTTTTTAATTAATTTTATTTTTAGGTTTTATTTAGTTTAGGTTTTTAGGTTTTTAGGGTTTAGGGTTTAGGGTTTAGGGTTTAGGGTTTAAGGTTTACAATTTAGGGTTGTAGGTTTTCGAGTTTAGGGTTTAAGGTTTAGGGTTTAGAGTTTTAGGATTTAATGTTCAGGGTTTAGGGTTTTTCGGCTTAGGGTTTAGGGTTTACGGTTGTAGGTTTAGGATTTAGGAATTTTTTTTATTTGTTTTAATTTTATTTTCATTTTTCTAATTTTTTTAAATTAGGTAAACTTTATTTTGTTTATTTTTTATTTATTTTAGTTATTTTTTATTTGGGTTTATTTTCGTATTTATTTAGTTTTTTTTGTTTATTTATTTTAATTTATTTTTTAGGCTTAGGTTTAAGTTTAAGATTATTTTTTAGTTTAATTTTATTTTTATTTTATGTTCTAGGTTTAAGTTTTATTTTTTTATTTTTAGGTTTAGGTTTAGGTTTTTATTTTATTTTTCTTAGGTTTAGATTTTAGGATTTTATTTTAGGTTTATTTTTAGGTATTATTTTTTAGTTGCGGTTTAAGTTTATTTTTAGTTTATTTTATTTTATTTTGGGTTTAGGTTTAGTTTACTTTAGGTTTAAGTTTATGGTTTATTTATTTTTGTTTAGTTTATTTTAGTTTATGTTTAGGTTTATTTTATCTTTATTTTGGGTTTAGGTTTTTCTTTTTAGTTTACTATTTATGTTTTATTTTTTCTTTATTTTTAGTTTATTTTTTAGGTTTAGGTTTTTATTTAGTGTTATTTTATTGTTAGTTTAGGTTTAGTTTTTATTTTGTTTAGCTTTATTATTTTTTAGTTTAGTTTAAGTTTTTGTTTATTTTATTTTAGTTTAGTTTATAATTTATATTTTATTTTCTTTTTTAGGTCAAGTTTAAGTTTAGGTTTAGATTTTGGTTTTAGTTTAGGCTTTTATTTTATTTTATTATTTTACTTTTTTTGTTTAAGTTTTTT
The DNA here is from genome assembly GCA_021442155.1 of Cymbidium sinense. Taxonomy (NCBI): domain Eukaryota; kingdom Viridiplantae; phylum Streptophyta; class Magnoliopsida; order Asparagales; family Orchidaceae; genus Cymbidium; species Cymbidium sinense. Next base: position 272,681,913 of record CM038215.1, on the reverse strand, counting down.
TATTTATTTTAATTTAAGGTTTTGTTTAGTTTAGGTTTACCTTTTTTGCTTTTTAGGGTTAAGGTTTAGGGTTTATGGTTAGTTGAGGGTTTAGGGTTTATCATTTAGGGTTTAGGATTTAGGATTTAATGTTTAGGTTTTATGTTTTAGGGTTCAGGGTTTAGGGTTTAGGGTTTATGGTTTAGGGTTTAGGGTTTAAAGTTGTAAGTTTTGGGTTTAAGGTTGTAGGTTTAGTTTTAGGGTTTAGTGTTTAGGGTTTAGGGTTTAGGATTTAGGGTTTAGGGCGTAGGATTTAGGGTTCAACGTTATTTTCTTTAAATCGGTAGGTTTAGGTTTATTTAGTATATTTGTTTTTTATTTTAGTTTATTTTATTTTTTATTTTTATTTAGGTTTATTTTTTATTTTTATTTAGTTTGGTTAGTTTATTTTAGATTTATTTATTTTAGTTTAGGTTTTTTATTTTAGTTTATTTTTAGGTTTAGGCTTAGGTTTAGGTTTATGTTTTATTTTGTTTAGTTTTATTTTTATTTTATTTTTTATTTTTAGGTTTAGGTTTTGGTTTTTATTTTAGTTTTTTAGGTTTAGGTATTATGTTTTTTTTTAATTTTAGGTCTATTTTTAGGTTTTATTTTTTAGTTTTGGTTTTGGTTAATTTTCATTTCATTTTATTTTATTTAGTTTAGAGTTTAGGTTTAGTTTATTTTAGGTTTAGGTTTTATTTATTTTTGTTTAGTTCATTTTAGTTTAGGTTTATATTTATTTTATTTCATTTATTTTGAGTTTTGGTTTTTTTTTAAAGTTTAGGTTTTAGATTTTATTTTTTATTTTTTTTGTTTAAGTTTTTATTTAGTTTTTCTTTTATTTTATTTTAAATTTATTTTATTTTTATTTTACCTTTAGTTTTTATTTTATTTAGGTTTTTTTTAGCTTTATTCTATTTTTTAGTTTAGTTTAGGTTCTTATTTATTTTATTTTAGTTTAGTTTTTATTTTATTTTAATATTATGTTTTGATTTAGATTTTATTTATTTTAGTTTAGTTTATTTTAGTTTAGGTTTATATTTATTTTATTTTATTTATTTTAGGTTTGGGTTTTTCTTAAGTTTAGGGTTTAGATTTTAATTTTTATTTATTTTTAAGTTTATTTTTTTAGTTTAGCTTTTTATTTAGTTTTTATTTTATTTTATTTTAAATTTATTTTATTTTTATTTTACGTTTAGTTTTTATTTTAGTTAGGTTTTTTTATTTTTTTTAGTTTTATTGTATATTTTAGTTTAGTTTTGGTTCTTATTTATTTTATTTTAGTTAGGTTTTTTTATTTTTTATTTTATTTTATTTTTAGGTTTAGGTTTAGGTTTTAGTTCAGGTTTTTATTTTATTTTATTTTATTACTTTATTTAAGTTTAAGTTTTATTATTTATTTTATTTTTAGATTTTATTTAGTTTAGGTTTAGGATTTAGGTTTTTAGGGCTTATTTATTTTATTTAGGTTTATTTTTATTTTTATTTAGTTTAGTTTATTCATTTTAGGTTTATTTTTTTTATTTTATTTTCTTGGTTTAGGATTATTTTTTTAGTTTAGTTTTTTTTATTTTATATTTTAGGTTTAAGTATTATTTTTTATTTTTATGTTTAGGTTTAGGTTTTTATTTTATTTTTCTTAGGTTTAGGTTTAGGATTTTATTTTAGGTTTATTTTTAGGTATTATTTTTTAGTTTAGGTTTAGGTTTATTTTTAGTTTATTTTATTTTAATTAGGGTTTATGTTTAGGTTAAGGATTATATTTTAATTATTTTAATTTAGTTTATTTTAGTTTACGTTTAGGTTTATTTTATTTTTATTTTATGTTTTGGTTTTTCCTTTTAGTTTAGGGTTTAAGTTTTATTTTTTAATTATGTTTAGGTTTATTTTTTAGGTTTCGATTTTTATTTTGTTTTGATTTTTGGTTTATTTTATTGTTATTTTATGTTTAATTTTTATTTAATTTAGGTTTTTTATTTTTAGTTTACTTTATGTATTTATTTATTTTATTTTAGTATAGTTCTTAATTTTTATTTTATTTTCTCATTTTGGTTTAGGTTTAAGTTTAGGTTTAGGTTTTTGTTTTAGTTTAGGTTTTAATTTTATTTTATTTTTTACTATATTTTGGTTTATGTTTTTTTATTTATTTTATTTTTAGGTTTTATTTAGTTTAGGTGTAGGTTTTAGCTTTTAGGCTTTATGGTTTAGGGTTAATGGTTTAGGGTTTAGGGTTTGGGGTTTTGGGTTTTGGGTTTTGGGTTTAGGGTTTAGGGTTTAGGGTTGTAGGTTTAGGATTTATGGTTTAGGGTTAGTTTTAGGGTTTAGTGTTTAGGGTTTAGGGTTTAGGGTTTAAATTTTAGGTCTAAGGTTTAGGTTTTAGTTTAGAGTTTAGGGTTTTGGTTTTATTTTAAGAGAGAACAAATTTAGAATCAACATTTATTCTTTTTGATTTCATCAACCAAGTACCACACCAAGTTTTTTGAGACACAAGAAACGACATAGATAAAAAATGAGCATGGGGAGAGCAAATCAAAAACCCTTGATAACTAGAATAGTCTGTACTATAAAGACATAGTTTCATAAGCAGTAGGTCGTATTAGCCATTCTTCAGTTTCTCTAGTTCCCATCAGAACCACTCTAACCTCTCGAGCAGTGGGATCCATAATCATATCCCAGATCTCTCCCTCTGCCACCACCACAGCTGTAACCTCCATCGCTTTCATAACCACCACTGCTCCAACCACCACCTCCATTACACCGGCCTGGTTTTAGTTTAGTTTCCTCGCTTTGACTCCAGATCTAGGCAGCGATTGTGGTGATGTTCATCAAGGTTTTGCCCATTCTTAGGATTTAGGTTTAGTTTCAGGTTTACTAGGTTTGGGGGTTTTGGTTTATTTTTTAATTTATTTAGTTTTTTTAGGTTTAGGTTCAGGGTTTGGGGTTTAGGGTCTAAGGTTTAAGGTTAGGGTTTAGGGCTTAGAGTTTAGGGTTCATGGTGTAGGTTTTAGGGTTTAAGGTTTAGGGTTTTATTACACTTTTAGGTTTAGGTTAGGTTTAGGTTTAGGGTCTAGGGTTTAGGATTTAGGGTTTAAGGTTTATGATTTTTTTAAACTAAGTAAAGTGATTGGTTTAAGTTTATTTAGTTTATTTAATTTAGGGTTTAGGGTTTAGGGTTTAGGGTTTTTTAGGATTTAGTGTTTAGGGACTAGGGTTTAGGGTTTAGGGTTGTAAGTTTAGGGTTATCGGTTTAGGGTTTAGGGTTAGTTTTAGGGTTTAGGGTTTAGGGTTTAGGTTTTAGAATTTAGGGTTTACGGTTTCTTTTTTAAAATTATGTAAACTCATAGGTTTAATTTTATTTTGTTTATTTTGCTAATTTTTGTTTATTTTAGCTTATTTTATTTTTTATTTTTATTTAGTTTAGTTTATTTATTTTAGGTTTCTTTATTTTAAGTTAAGTTTCTTATTTTAGTTTATTTTTTAGGTTGAGGTTCATGTTTAGGTTTATTTGTTAGTTGAGTTTTATTTTTAAAATATTTTTTAGGTTTATGTTTTATTTTTTATTTTGAGGTTTAGGCTTAGGTTTTTATTTTATTTTTTTTTAAGTTTAGCTTTTAGGCTTTTATTTTATGTTTATTTTTAGGTTTTTTTTATAGTTAAGGTTAAGGTTTATTTTTATTTTATTTTATTTAGGTTTAAGTTTAGGTTTTATTTATTTTAGTTTAGGTTTAGGTTTATTTTATTTTGTTGATTTTTTTATTTTAGGTTTAGGGTTTAAGTTTTATTTTGTAGTTATTTTTAGTTTTATTTTTTAGGTTTAGGTTTTTATTTAGTTTTTATTTTATTTTATTTTAGGTTTATTTTAGGTTTACTTTATTCTTATTTTGCATTTAGTTTTTATTTTATTTAGGTTTTTTATTCTTGGGTTTATTTTATTTTTTTTAGTTTTGTTTAGATTTTTATTTATTTTATTTTAGTTCATTTTAATTAGTTTATTTTATTTTATTTTTAGGTTTAGATTTAGGTTTTAATTTATGTTTTTATTTTATTTTAGACTAGAATGTTCGATGAACTCTTTCATCATCAAGTCGAGTGCTATGTTGACGATCTTGTGGTCAAAAGTAGAGAAAAGGAAGACCATCTATTTGACTTGAGAATAGTTTTCCAATAGTTAAGACAATTTAACCTCAAAATGAACCCCCTAAAGTGTGCATTTAGAGTAGCTTCAGGAAAATTCCTTGGGTTTTAGCACGAGGGGTAAATCGATCTAAAAGATCAAGCGATATCGAAATGCCACCCCTAAAGTTTAACTCGGATCATTAGGTGGTTGGCATTATCTAAGATGCTTTATATCAAACCTATCAAGAAGATGTGCCATTATGAGCACTTGTCAAAAGGACCCCAAGTTCAAGTGGGATGAATATGAGCATACCTTGAAAACATCAAAATGATGAGGTTGGGCAGTATCTAAGCAATCTGCTCATACTTTATACTACTGAGTTAGACGACTCCCTTGGTGCTTTGTTGTCCCAAGCCAACGACGAAGGGAAGGAAAATGCACTCTACTACCTCAACTATCGTCTAATCCCTACTGAGGTTAATTATCCACCCATTAAAAAGCATTGCCCAGCTTTAATCCTTGAATCCCAAAAGCTACATCACTTCATGTTTCCTCATAAGGTTAACTTAATCTCTAGCATTAATCCACTACAGTATCTCATGACGTGGCTGACGTTATCTGGACAGCTGGCATGACGGTCCATGATCTTCTCGCAGTTTGACATTTTACTTCATACCTCACCGTGCGGTGAAAGGATAAGTGCTAGCACTTTTCTTAGCAGCACACCCACATCTTGTTGACTCTCTGCTTAGTGATGATCTTATCGATGAACAAATCTTGAACTTAGGGATTCTCAGCTAATTATCAACCTCTGGGAGATGCACTTTGATGGTGCAACTTCTTCTTAAAGAGGAGAAGAACCATAATTTACAATTCGAGGAAAGGCAGGGGTTGAAATAGTTCTCTTAACTCTAGACTGAGATGTGATGAGATTCTCATATCATCTATCCAATCATTGCACCAACAATGAAGCTAAATATAAGGCTTTGATTGTCAGTCTGGAGTTAGCTGTTACTCTAAGCATCCAGAATAACAACATCTTCGGGGATTCTCAGCTAATTATCAACCAAATTGTTAGGTCCTATAAGGATATAAAGCCCAAGCTCCATCACTACCATAAGTACACCATGGAGTTATTATTCGAAATCCCAAAAGTTACCATTTATAAGGTTCCTCGAAGAGAGATTGCCATAGTGTATGCTTTAGCCAAGCTTGCCAAGGAATTGATGTGTCCAGATGATGAGTCCATATCAATAAAAGTCCAAAATAGACATGTCTTATCTTTTATTAATATTGAACTCATCAAAAAGTACTCTCTTGAAGGGGAGATTGCCATTGCCAATAAGAATGAGAAGTTTGTTTGGAGGAAACCATTCATGAATTACCTAAATAAAGGTGGACTACCTCAAGAAAAGTCCAAAGCCAATCAGATGAACCAGAGAGCACTTTCCTACTCTTTTGTGGATGGTGCCTTATACCTGTGGTCTTTCGATCATATGTGATTACATTGTTTAGACAAGCACAAAGCCTATAACATTGTGACTGAGGTACACTCAGGATTATCTAGAGCCAACTAAATTTGCTCGAAGATGAAAGCCAAGATCAAGAAACTAGGATACTACTGGTTTTCGATGATCAGAGATAGCATGGATACTGCTAGGCGATGCCACCAATGTGAAATACACGGTGTGGTCCTACACTAACCACCCAACATTCTACATCCTACATTAGCCTCATGGCCATTCGAGTGTTGAGGTACTGACATAGTAGTTCTGATCGATCCTCCTTCTTCCAAGGTTCATCGGTTCAACTAAGCTATTACTGACTACTTTTCCAAAAGGGCGAAGGTGATTTGGCCCAGAGAGGTGATAGCTCAGCAAGTGCTCCAATTTTTTAGGAACCATATCGTATATAGGTTCGGAGTGGCTCGATGAATTATATTTGATCCAAATACTAAAGAAGACACTCGACAACAACAAGTGATGGTGGCATGAGCAGTTAGTTGAAACTTTGTGGGCCTACCGCACCACATAGAGAACTCCAACTTAGTCTTCTCCTTTCTCCTTAGTGTATGGGTCCGAAGCAGTTCTACCATTAGAAGTCTAACTCTCATCACAAAAGATAGATGTGGGTAACGAGATCACAACAGAGCAGAACGACAATATGTGGGTAGCAAGATCACAATAGAGCCATTATGCCATTATTTATTTTAGATTAATATTATTATTATTTTTAGGTTTATTTTTTATTTTTCTCTAGTTTAGCTTATTTAGTTTAGGTTTATTTATTTTAGTTTATGGTTTTTATTTTAGTTTATTATTTAGGTTTAGGTTTAGGTTTATGCTTATTTTTTTTTAGTTTAGTTTTATTTTTATATTATTTTTTAAGTTTAAGTTTTATTATTTATTTTTAGGTTTAAGTTTAGGTTTTTGTTTTATTTTTTTATGTTTAAGTTTTAGGTTTTTATTTTAGGTTTATTTTTAGGTTTTATAATTTAGTTTAGGTCTAGGTTTTTTTAGCTTATTTTATTTTATTTAGTTTAAGGTTTAGGTTTTGTTTATTTTAGATTTAGATTTAGGTTTTTTATACTTTAGTTGAGGTTTAGGTTTATTTGATTTTGTTTATTTTTAGGTTTAGGTTTTTTCTAGTTTAGGGTTTAGGTTTTTTTTTTTTTAGTTTTTTTTATGTGTAGGTTTTTATTTGGTTTTTATTTATTTTATTTTAGGTTTATTTTATTTTTATTTTATGTTTAGTTTTTATTTTATTTACAGTTACTATTTTAGTTTTATTTTATTTTTTAGTTTATTTTAGAGTATTATTTATTTATTTTTATTTTAGTTTTAATTTTTTACTTTACTTTATTTTTATGTTTAGGTTTATGTTTAGGTTTTAGCTTAGGTTTTTATTTTATTATTTTTTAATTTAGGTTTATGTTTTTATTTATTTTATCTTTATATATTTTTTAGTTTAGGTTTAGGTTTTTAGTTTTTTAGGGTTTACGGTTTAGGGATTAGGGTTTGGGGTTTAGTGTTTAGGGTTTAGGGTTATAGCCTTCAGGGTTTAAGGTTTAGGGTTTAAGGTTATAGGTTTTAGGGTTTAGGGTTTAGGGTTTAGGGTTTAGGGTTTAGGGTTTAAGCTTTAGGGTTGTAAGGTTTAATGTTTAGGGTTCAGGGTTGTAGGTTTAGGGTTAGTTTTAGGGTTTAGGGTTTAGGGTTAGGGTTTTTTTATAAATTTTTTATATATTTTTTTAAATTAAGTAAACTCATAGGTTTAAGTTTTTAGTTTATTTTTTATTTATTTTAGTTTATTTTATTTTTTATTTCTATTAAGGTTTATTTTTTTATTTAATTTCACTTATTTATTTTCGGTTTATTTATTATAGTTTAAATTTTTTTGTTTTAGTTTAATATTTAGGTTTATGTTTACTTTTTAGTTTAGTTCTATTTTTATTTTATTTTTTAGGTTTAACTTTTATTTTTTATTTTTAGGTTTAGGTTTAGTTTTTTATTTTATTTTTTTAGTCTTAGGTTTTAGGTTTTTATTTTATGTTTATTTTTAGGTTTTATTTTTTAGTTTAGGTTTATGTTTATGTTTTAGTTTATTTTATTATATTTATGGGTTAGGTTTAGTTTATTTCAAATTTATGTTTAGGTTTTATTCATTTTTGGTTTAGTTTATTCTAGTTTAGGTTTAGGTTTATTTTATTTTTATTTTAGGTTTAAGTTTTTTTTAGCTTACAGTTTAGGTTTAATTTTTTATTTATTTTTAGGTTTTATTTTTAGGTTTATATTTTAAGTTTAGGTTTTTATTTAGTTTTTATTTTATTTTATTTTAGGTTTATTTTATTTTGATTTTAGGTTTAGTTTTTATTTTATTTAGGTTTTTTTTTTTTAATTTAGTTTAGGTTTTTATTTATTTTATTTTAGTTTAGTTTTTATTTTTTATTTTATTTTCTTTCTGGGTTTAGGTTTAGGTTTAGGTTTAGGTTTTATTTTATTTATTTATTATATTTTGGTTTAAGTTTTTTATTTATTTTATTTTTAGGTTTTATTTAGTTTAGGTTTAGATTTTTTCCTTTTTAGTGTTTAGGGTGCAGGGTTTAAGGTTTTGGGTTCTGGGTTTAGGGTTTAGGTTTTAGGTCTAGGGTTCAAGTTTAGTTCAAGGTTTAGGGTTTTTGCTTTTTTTCTGACTGAGAACAAATTAAGGTAAACATTTTTTCTTTTCGATTTCATCAATCATGTGACACAACAAGTTACACAAGTGATGACATAGATAAAAAATGAGCATGCATAGAGCAAATCAAAAACCCTAGATAACTAGAATCCTCTCTATTGTAAAGACACAATTTGTAAGCACAAATCGGATTAGTCGTTCTTCAGTTTCTCTAATTCCCATCAGAACCACCCTGGTCTCCCGAATAGCATGATCCACCATCATATGCTCGATCTATCCCTCCGCCACCACCGAGGCTGTAACCTCCATCCCTCCTCACGCCTCCATAACCACCAGAACTGCGACCACCACCTCCATATCCACCCTCTGATCCGCCACCACTATGATACTTTGCATCTTCACCTCCACTTTATCTGAGCTGGTTTGTAGTGATGTTCCTGGGTCATTCTTAGGGTTTAGATTTATTAGGTTTTATTATTTAAGTTTACTTTTTAATTTATTTAGTTACTTCAGGTTTAGGTTTACGGTTTGGGGTTTAGAGATAGGGTATAGGGTTTAGGGTTTATGGTTTAGGGTTTAGTATTTTGGCTTTAGGGTTTAGGATTTTGAGGGTTTAGGGTTTAGGGTTTATCGTTTAGGGTATAGGCTTTTTTAGTGTTTAGGTTTTAGGATTTAGGGTTGTAGGTTTAGGGTTGTCGTTTAGGATTTAAGGTTTAAGGTTAGTTTTAGGGTTAAGGGTTTAGTATTTAGGGTTTAAGATTTTTTTTTAAATTAAGTAAATCGGGAGGTTTAGGTTTATTTAGTTATTTATTTATTTATTTTAGTTTATTTTATTTTTTATTTTTATTTAGGTTTATTTTTTTGTTTAAGTTTTTATTTTAGTTTAGTTTTTAGGTTTAGGTTTAGGTTTATGCTTATTTTATAGTTTAGTTTTATTTTTATTTTATTATTAATGTTTAGGTTTTATTTTTTATTTTTAGGTTTAGGTTTAAATTTTTATTTTAAATTTTTAGGTTTAAGTTTAAGGATTTTATTTTTGGTTTATTTTTTAGGCTAGATTTTTTAGTTTAGGTTTAGGTTTATTTAAGTTTATTTTATTTTATTTATGGGTTAGCTTTAGGTTTAGGTATTAGTTTAGGTTTTTCTTTTATTTTATGATTTTATTTTATTTTTGTTTATGTTTTTCTAGGTTTTATTTAGGTTAGATTTAGGTTTTTAGCTTTTTAGGGTTTAGGGTTTAGGATTTAGGGTTTAGGGTTTAGAGTTTAGGGATTGGGGTTTACGGTTTAAGGTTTAGGGTTTAGAGTTTAGAGTTTAGCATTTAGGTTTAGGGTTTAGGGTTTAAGGTTGAGGGTTTTAGGGTTTAGGGTTTAGGTTTTAGGGTTTATGATTTAATGTTTAGGGTTCTTAAGATTTATGATTTAGGGTTTATGGTTTAGGTTTTAGGTCTAGGGTTTAGGTTTTAGTTTAGTGTTTAGGGTTTTTTTGATAGAGAACAAATTCAGATTCAACATTTCTTTTTTTCGATTTCATCAACAAAGTTTCTATGAAGTTTAGCGATAACACATATAAAAAATGAGCATGCATAAAGCAAATAAAAAACCCTAGATAACTAGAATCGACTCTCCTATAAAGACATAGTTCCATAAGTAGTAGGTCAGATCGCTCATTCTTTAGTTCCTCTAGTTCCCATCAAATTAAACTCGACCTCTTGAGTAGTGGGATCTATCATGATCTCTCTCTCGCCCACCATTGTCCTCTCCTCGCCTCCATAACCACCACTACTCCAACCACCACCTTCATATCCACCAACACCTCTAGATCCCCCACCACCATTGCGATGACCGTCGTCTCTGCCTTCGCCTCCACTGCTAGATCTAGACTAAGCCTGGTTGACAGTGATGATCATCCCTTCAAGGTTCTGCCCATTCTTAGGGTTTAGGTCTAGGTTTAGGTTTATTAGGTTATAGGGTTTAAGTGTATTTTTTTAATTTCGTTAATTACTTGAGGTTTAGGTTTAGGGTTTAGGGTTTAGGTTTTAGGGTTTAGTGTTAGGGTTTAGGGTATAGGGTTTAAGGTTTAAGGTTTAGAGTGTAGGGTTTAGGGTTTAGAGTTTAGGGTTTTAGGGTTTATGCTTTTAGGGTTTAGGGTTTAGGATTATGGTTTAGGATTTAGGATTTAAAGAATTTTAGGATTTAGGGTTTAGGTTTTAGGTATAGTGTTCAGGTTTTAGTTTAGGATTTATGGTTTATGGTTTTTTTTTAAATAGAGAACAAATTCAGATCCAACATTTCATCTTTTCAATTTCATCTACCAAATAACACACCAAGTTTTCTATGACACAAGCAATGACATAGATAAAAAATGTGGACGAATAGAGTAAATCAAAAATCCTAGATAACTATAACCTTCTCTACTATAAAGACATAGTTTTATATGCAGCAGATCAGATTGATTGTTCTTCAGTTTCTCTAGTTCCCATCAGAACCACCTCATCCTCTTAAGTAGCAAGATCCACCATCATATCCCCGATCACTCCCTCCTCCACCATAGTAACTTCCATGCTCCTCCTCCTACCTTTCGACCACCACCTCCATATCCACTAGCACATCCATATCTCCCACCACTACGATAAGCCTCCTCGCCTTGTCCTATCTAGGAGCCTTTTGATGTTCCTACTATCAGGGTTCTGCCCATTCTTAAGGTTTAGGTTAAGGTTTTGCTTTATTATATTTTAGGGTTTAAGTTTACTTTTAAATTTATTTAGTTACTTTAGGTTTAGGTTTTGGGTTTAGGGTTTTGGGTTTAGGGTTTAGGGTTTAGGGTTAGGGTTAGGGTTTAGGATTTATGGTCTAGGGTTTAGGGTTTAGGTTGCAGGGTTTAGGGTTTAGGGTTTAGGGCTTAGGGTTTTAGGGTTTATGCTTTTAGGGTTTAGGGTTGTAGGTTTAAGTTAGTAGGTTTAGTCTTATTTTTAGGATTTAGGGATTAAGGTTTAGGATTTAGGGTTTAGCAATTTTTTTAAATTAAGTAAATTGGTAAGTTTAGGTTTATTTAGTTTTATTTTTATTTATTTTAGTTTACTTTATTTTATTTATAATTATTTAGGTTTAGTTTTTATTTTAATTTAGTTTAGTTTATTTATTTTAGGTTTATTTATTTTAGTTTAGGTTTTCTATTTTAATTTATTTTTTAGGTTTAGGTTTTGGTTCATGTTTATTTTTTAGTTGAGTTTTATTTTAATTTTTTTAGGTTTAGATTTTATTTTTTATTTTGTTGTTTTGGTTTTAGTTTTTATTTTATTTTTTAGGTTTAGTTTTAGGTATTCATTTTAGGTTTATTTTAAGGTTTTATTTTTTAGTTTTGGTTTAGGTTTAGTTTTAGTTTATTATATTTTGTTTAGTTTTTGTTTAGGTTTAGTTTATTTTAGGCTTAGGTTTAGGTTTTATTTATTTTAGTTTAGTTTATTTTAGTTTCGGTTTAGGCTTATTTTATTTTGTTAATTTATTTTTATTTTAATTTTAAGGTTTTATTTTAGTTTAGGGTTTACATTTTATTTTTTATTTATTTTTGAGTTTTATTTTTAGGTTTATTTTTTAGTTTTAGGTTTGAATTTAGTATTTATTTTATTTTTTTAAAGTTTATTTTATTTTTATTTTACGTTTAGTTTATATTTTATTATGGTTTTTTATTCTTATGTTTATTTTTTTATTTTTTGTTTAGTTTAGCTTTTCTTTATTTTATTTTAGTTTATTTTTATTTTTTATTTTATTTTATTTTTAGGTTTAGGTTTAGGTTTTAGTCTAGGTTTTTATTTTGTTTTATTTTTTATTTAGCTTTAGGTTTTCTTATTTATTTTATTTTTAGGTTTTATTTAGTTTAGGTATAGGTTTTTAAGTTTTTAGGGTTTAGTGTTTAAGGTTAAGGGTTTAGGGTTTTAGAGTTTATGGTTTTATGGTTTAGGGTTTAAGGTTAGGGTTTTGGGTTTAGGGTTTTGGGTTTAGTGTTTAGGCTTTAGGGTTTAGTATTTTTAGGGTTTAGGGTTTAGGGTTTAGGGTTAGTTTGGAGTTTAGGGTTTAGGGTTTAGGGTTAGTTTAGGGTTTAGGGTTTAGGGTTTAGGCTTTATAGTTTAAGGTTTTTAGCGTTTAGTGTTTTATGGTTAGTGTTAGGGCTTACGGTTTATCATTTAGGGTTTAGGGTTTACTATTTTAGGGTTTAGGGTTTACTATTTTAGGGTTTAGGGTTAGTTTAGGGGTTAGGGTTTTGGGTTTTGGGTTTTGGTTTTTTAGGGTTGTAGGTTTAGGGTTGTATCTTTAGGGTTAGTTTTAGGGATTAGGGTTCATGGTTTAGGGTTTAGGTTTATGTTTATGTTTAGTTTTATCTTTATTTTTTTTAGGTTTAGGTTTTAGTTTTTATTTTTAGGTATATGTTTAGGTATTTATTTTTTATTTTTTTGGTTTAGTTTTAGGTTTTTATTTTAGATTTATTTTTAGGTTTTTTTTAGTTTTTTAGGTTTATTTTTAGTTTATTTTATTTTATTTAGTTTAGGGTTTAGGTTTAGTTTATTTTAGGTTTAGATTTTGGTTTTATTTATTTTAGTTTAGTTTAATTTAGATTATGTTTATGTTTATTTTATTTTGTTTATTTTAGGTTTAGGTTTTTTATTTTAGTTTAGGATTTAGGTTTCATTTTTTATTTATTTTTAGGTTTTACTTTTAGGTTTATTTTTTAGGTTTAGGTTTTTATTTAGTATTTATTTTCTTTGGGGTTTTGTGCCACCATCCTTCGAGATCTTTGAAGCCATTGGGAGCCCACGATAACACATTGTAGACTTTAGAGCCAACTTTTGCAACACCGGTGACAACAACACACTCCTCTTCCGCCTTCTCGTTAGTATTATGTCAGGTGTTGCATTTGATTGGTACGCCAAACTGCCCAACGGTTTGGTGAAGACTTTTATTGAGTTGGAGAACCTCTTCATCAAGAGGTTTCTTTGGAGCTCTAGAGGGTGATTTGGGTGAAATCAATGTAGAGAAGCAGAAACTCAACGAGTTCCTTGTTGATTATATTTTCAAGTGACACAACTTGAGCATGAAATGTGAATCATAGCTATTTGAACATCATGCCATTGAGATTCTTCTCAATATTATCCATGGCCAAGTCACCTTCATGCCTAAGGACTTTACCATCAAAACATTTGAGAACTTAATCAACAAGGTGGTTAGCCTATAAGAGAAAGCCAAACCTTTCTCGACCAATCATCTAGGCCCAAGCTGCATAAGGTGTTTGAGAAGAAGTTAGGGGCAATTGTGTCAGTGGACAGAGGGAAGCAACCAACCAGAGTTCAGTATGAGAGACTATGAGCTCAGCAGCCTCTTTTCCACCTCCTCTTCCACCACCGGCCATCATGCCACCCATGACCACCACAACTACCATTTCCACTACCTCAGTAGCCTACCCAACATCGGTATTCATATCCATTACCAGGTAGCTACTTTCCACCTACTCTTGTCAACAGATTGAACAAGCCATATTCTAGGATAATCTTTAAGATTATATTAAAGAAACTTAACTTTCAGTTACCATAGACTAAGAGGCTGGAGGAAGTGGGCAAGAGAGATGATCCTAGCTATTGCCCCTACCACCACATGTTTGGCCATGTCTTAGAGGATTGTATCACTTTTAAGGACTAGCTTGAGCGTAGCTACAATTTGAGAGCATAGTTATCCCCAAAGAATACTTATTAAAATAACCATAAAATTCTATTAGAGTAATCCTTAGGGATACTTGCGATCCTCTTAAGACCAAAGAAGGTTAGTATATCTCCCTATCCCGAACCTCTAAGAAGATTATTTCTAAGATCAAGAAGCTTTCCTTGCAGGTGCTTGAAGTAGCTCAAACATCCAACACCAAGGAAGTTTTAATAGTTGCAAAGGATAACTCAGGGAAGGTGACAGCCCAGTAGTAGCAGCAGCAGCTCACCATACTTTCCCAAGATAATCCAATAACTTCGATGTCGAGTTGATTCTCCGCCCTTGTTCTACAAGTTCTTATGCTAGCTCCTCTTCTATTGGAAGAAACATTGTATTTGTGGATAAGGGCACTAAATCCTTTACTCCACTTTCTTTATTTGATATCCATCATGTACCTCCACCCAAAAAGAAATTAATGAAGAAAGTCAATTCTACTTATATATTATTTACTTTTGATGCTCTTAATTTTATTCCTATTGAAAGCTCTCCAAGTATAAATAAAAATAATAGCTCTAGTAGTTCCGATCCTTTCCTTTCTGATTTAGAGTCAGACTATCCTTCTGTGAATCAATCAGGTTCACCTCTTAAGATTGACTTGGAGACAACTGACTTTGAGGATCCAATAGGAGAAGCTGTAGGTATGCCTGATGAGAATGTAGAACTTTTCATAAGCTCATCATTCCAAGAAGACACTGAAGTCAACCTATTAGTGGCAAATTTTTACCTCCTAGGGTAGCACCTCAGAATAAAGGTAAGCAAGTTATTAGTTTCAATGAGTAGATAGCCCCTCCATAAGATGCTCCACCAATGGATATGTTTGTGGAGGACCAAGCCAGTGTTGATTATAATGTCCTAGCTCACCTTAGAAAGTTTCTAGCTAAGTTAAGCGTATATGACGACCTTGTCTTATCTAAAGAGATGAGGGAATCGTCAATCAAGGCCTTACTTGATCTAGAGATACTTAGCTCAGCCTAAAAGGAGGCATGTCACTCGAAGGACATCTTAGGAGTTACATTTGATAAAGACTTACTCTAGGGTTAAGAACGCCTCTTTACATTATATTGGATGTTGGTACATATAGGCTATCTCAAGTTCTGGTTGACCCAGGTGTATCAATCAACATTATGAGTATAAGAACCCTTTCCTACTTGAGTATCGACATCTCCAAACTCCAAAAATAAAGGATAATGAGAGGATTCAATGAACAAGGCGAGAGGGCCTTGTGGTGTTTATTTTTGGATTTATGTATGTGGGACACCCATAAATCATATGGGGGTACTTTTTAAGGTTATTGGGTATAATATTAAGGTTTGATGTGCTATCACAAAAGATAGAGACATCACCCTACAATGGACCTAATCACGTAATAAAAACTCCTAAGGCATGATGGGCCAATGAATGTATGATAGATTTTGACCCTACTTTACATGGATGAATAAAGCAAGGTTTATATTAAACCAGGTTTTAAGTTCCCTATGGAGGCAATCCACCATAATTAATTACATTTTAGGAAATGAAACATCCTAAGAATACTCTCGATTAAGGAAGATAACTATCATCTCCAAAGATTTCAAGGTTAGGCTATCAAAGGATTGGTTGTATTTGGAAAATCAATTGGGAAAGTTTAAGAAGAAGACTTATTTTTGGAATCCAAATGAAATAAGTAGGAAATTCTCATGATACTAGGAAGCCTAGTGAGCATTCCAATCTATCCTATGGTTGGTCTTTATAATTTTGAAGTTGAGGAGATTTATATGTTTTGAGTTGAGATTTAATTAGATTATAAGTGCTTATAATGCACCAACACAAGGTTGTGGGAATGCCTAAGAGGTGAGGATTTATGCTTGTAGCCCGAAAGAAATAGCTATCTTGGATCCTAAATCTAGGGACCTTTAGTATGAGCTAAAATAAGACCTAAATCTAAGTGAAAGGTGGACATAAGGGTTTGCCTCCACAAGAGAGAATAAATTGTCAGACTTCTAGACTTAAAATCACCTGTAGTGGCCGCCAGCTAATTTCTCATACGATTTAAAAATAATGTAGTCTGATCTTGTGAATTGCAAGATAGCTAGGGTAGTTATTTAATTAGAAAGAGACTAAAGTCCTAAACACACTCCCTAAGAGACTAGAGCATGAGTAGTATGAGCATATGACTTAATCTATAGATGAAAAATCTTTTAAATTTTATTTCATTTTACACATCATTTTGATAGAGGCTTTAGGATTTCTTATGCCTAAATGCATGAGAGGAAATTTAGGGTCAAATCAACTAGAAGAAGGTGTTCATCACCACAAGGGATGCCCTCATAGGTCAAGCATTCCTTTATCATGCAAGGATGGATATCCTTCATGTTCAAGAGAAAAAGATTATGCACGCATGATGTGAAACATACAACCATATAGCTAAGAGGTTGCTAAATCTTTTAATTATCTTATTTATATCTTAGGATTTATGATGAGGTTATGAGTTATTTAAAATATAGTTATGAGTGATTAGTGGGTAAAAAAGTTATTTTTATCCTAAGAGCTTAATCGTATCCAAGCCACACATTAAATCATAAATCATTTAAGTATAAAAAAGCATCTGTCTAATACACAATGTAAACATAACATCATTAAACAATTATATAAAATATCATAAAAGAATAAAAGGTCGGTCTTTCGTACCACCATACAACTTGAAGGGAGAAAAGATGGTTAGCCGAGCTCTAACCTTATACAATCTCAAATATGAAAGAATAATTATAATTGTATTAAATTTTATGGTGGTCTTCTTTCTTCATATCTCCATTTCTGATTTGGTTCCTTCTTTTATTTGGATGGTACTAGCTTTAAAGGCATCACAGAGCACCCCAAGACAAAGCCTTCTGGCCACTGCTCAACCTAATCCCCCATAGCACTAATCCTAATTCTTATGGCAAAAATTATAGTTATGTGAGAAAAGTAAATCTAATTACACCTTCAAAAGAGAGGTTTGTTGAATATTCATATAATCCCAAGTAGTTGTATTTACAATTTGGACTTAGCAACCTACATATGGGTAACTAAGCCCACCTATCCTAACTTGGATTATGCTTAAGGATTTAAGCAACTTGCAAAAAGAGCATTCACATTTATTTTTAAGCATCCCTTAAGCATAATCCCCTATAGAAAAGATGATTAAGCTAATATTGACCAATCATCCAATCTACTAGGCATACACCCTAACATCCAATCTGAAATAATACATCATAAAACAAAATATACATATCATCATACGCCGTCCTAACTTAGAGCTAAAAGTGGTGACTTAATTCTAATGTGTGTATTAAGGCTTGTGTAGTATTTCTTGTTAAGCATTAGTGTTACATTTTCTAAGTGTAGAAGGATTCAATTTAACATGAAAGGTTGATTTCACTTAAAGTAGTTTAATTGATTTGTGAATTTTAATTTGTGTTTTCTTTTGTTTCATTTGATTACACTTAGTAACTAAGTGTTATAAAGAGAGAAAAAGAGGATTTCCCTCTTTCATCCATACCTTAAGTCACTTTCTAAAGTATATTAATTTGAATTAGTTATCTTTAGTGAATGACTTATTAAATGATTTAATTAATCCTAAGTTTAGGTTCACTTTAAATAATCCTATTCAAAATGAAAGGCATCTCAAGATTAATTTAATTGAATTACTACCACATGACATATATTAAATCATTCCTTTCCATCATATGTAACATGCATATGATTTAATCTTAAGTGTATCTATACATGAAACATATTTTAGTACACTTAAATGATGAATGTATGTGTATCTTTAGAATTTATAGTTTATTTGATTGAATAATTTAAACATATTAACTTAAAATTTTATCCAAATTTTTATACAAAAAGGACATAAGAATAAAATTAAATAAACATGTTCCATTGTTAAATCAAGGAAGTGAGGTAATCAAATGACCTCCTTGGATCTAACTAAAGCATCGTATTCTCGAGATGTCCAGACTATATACCCATTTGCATTCAAACATATGTAAATTCATATACATGAACATAGGAAGTAAGCTCCAAATAATATGGCTAATTAATTCAACCACTTAGTCAATTATGAATGCATGCAATTTTAATGTCAAATGTGATTTTCATTCACTAATCTCATATACATATCCATGTACAAAGATATAGGCAAGTACATGTCATTGTTAAGGAGGAGGTAATCAAATGACCTCCTTGGGGATAACTAAACATATTCAGGATGTCAGATTATATACTTGCTTTTATATATTGAACATTATAAAATTTATCAAATTCTAATGTTGAAATACATAAGATTGAAATCAAATGGCTATGTGCTCTTGTTGAACCATGGAAAAGAGGTAATCAAATGGCCTCCTTGGGGCTAGCTAAAGCCTCGTGTTCCTGGGCTGTCCAAACTATATACCCATTACCATTAAATTTTATATAAATTAACACATGAATAGAGGAAAGAGAACTCAACATTCATACACTTAAGCTATAAGCACTTGCTTTTCTTATGCATTTATAATTATCATCCTAACACATATTATTATTAATTTATAAGCTTTTGAAAAATACATTTGTATTTAATAGTTATAATAGCCATGCATATATTAAATTAAATCAACACATGCAAGCTTACATAATGGAAATCCATTTTATTTTACTTGATTTTGAAAGATGGATGTATGAATTCAAATGACATACCAAATTTAACTTGATTGGAAAGAGGGCAATCAAATATAAGCATGTGATTCATTCAACCAAACTAGTTCTTAAGGATAATCGAATCAAATAAGATTATTTAAAGCAAAGCGACTTCTTTATTAATTAAGTTTTGGATTTGATTTGATTTAAAGAGGAGAAGATAAATCATCACATATTGTTTTAAACTCATTTCCACAATAGTGATTTAATTTAATTTAACAAAATGTAATTAAGTTGATTTTATGGGTTAATTAAGTTGAACCCTTAATTAGATGAATTAATTACCGTTACCTATGTCACCTTAAAGTAATTAACTAAATAATTATGAGCCAACATGATATGCATGGAAAATAAACTTGTAATGATCCTAGGAAATAAAAGGGGCCTAATGCAATTGGCTTATGATTAATAGTTAATTAGATTAAGTGACTTAATTAATTACTCTTATAGTTTTCCCATACATATGGACTAACCATAATTTTATTAAACTCATTTAGGTTATTAAACACCAAAAGATCTACCCCATGATTTAATTAATTAAGTTCTGATGTGATTATGATTTTAATTTGATTAAGTGATTTAATTAATTAGTTAAATCTTATTTAATTTCATTTTTAAAAAAGGGTGAAATGAACTTAGGGAAAGGGGTCCAAACCCTATTCCTTAGTTCACTTAAAGTTGAACAATGATTAATAAACTTAATTAACCAATTTATTACAATTCATCAAATTAATTAATTGTTAATTAATTTAAAAGAGTAGTTAAGGTTTAATTAGTCAAATTTTCTAATTAAGTGAGTAATAACTCCTAAGAAAATCAAGCGAGGCAGAGGTCATCCCATTAAATTATCCCACAAAATTTGGCATTAATTACTTAAGCAATTAAATGAATAAATTTTGTAATTAAAACTTAATTAAATTTTAATTACTATTCAAAATTAGTTAAGATCATTTTTAATTAATTCTCCTCTAAAATACCTTTAAAATATGTATTTATTTACATTTTTTATTTTTATATGATTTTTTTATTATATTTAGAAGTTTTAGCCATTAAAATTGATTAATTAAGCCTAGTTAAAGCCTAATCCTATTGGTGCCACATGGCATGCTGACATGGTGCACTTTCCACATGGCATCATAGGACTAGCTACTTAAAACTTATCTGACACAATGCTTGCGTGGCAGTGTCAGATGCACTTTCTTGTCTGCCATCCGATCTAAGGTCAGATGGTTACAATTCATCCCACATCTTAATAAGATTAAATTAGATGGATCTAGTGGATTTAATCACGATAATATATTCTGATCAAGCAGAACGAACGGTGCATGATTTAAAGTCACACGAGTGAGGGAGAATGGAGCTCTTTCACCATTGCTCACTTGATCTAAGCTTACCTCAGCTCAGATTAACTCCAAAAAGATTCAACACCTTCACAACATCGATCTGAGGGGATCCAAAGGTCAATATCACATGAGATGCAAATTTTCTTCAAAAAGCTCCAACCCATTTTTTCCTAAGGATCAGTTTTGGAAGCAAACATCATCGGAGCTCAAGATTGGTTACTCAATGATTGAGGAAGCTTCATTTAGTGGAGATGAATCCCTATTGACCAGCAATTGGATTAATTCCTTGATCTTTGCTCAGAAGGCCATAAATTGATGATTTGGAGCTTGGCTTTGATCAAAGTCCCACCTTCAATGCTCGGGAAGCTTGGGGGATGATTTATTCTTGATGGATAAGGCCTAGGGAAGGTTTATGCAAAGTTAATTTGAGTTTGATAGATAAATAGTGAAGTTAGGTTAGAAATGGGAGTGCCCTATTTTGGAAAGGATGGGAATTGCATTTTTTTAATCAAAGAATGAGCTTGGGAGGAATGGCTCTAGTAGTCTTGGTTAGAGCTATGAGGAATGAGTTTTGTGTGTGCTTGAGTGGAAATAAGGGGGTTTGTACCCCCTTTATCTTGATTGGATGGTGGGTTCTAGTTTGGCTTCTAATGGCCATCCGACCATCTCAGGGAGATGTGGGTGATAGGGAGGAGGTGAGTTGGCTCGACATGGTTGGTTGAAAGTGTGGAGGTGGTTGCCAAGGAGGAATCATGGGTGTGTTATGGGTTTCAAATGCTTCAATGGGGAGGGTGAAGTGATTTCACCTCCCATGGGTCATGGCCAACCCAACCACCCCATGGGTTAGGTTGGGCAGTGTCTTGGGTGCTTAGGTGGACCATTGGGAGAGTACTAAGTGGCCATGGAATGGAAATGACAACTTACATGGGTGATTTCTCTCATGTGATGCCCTTGACCCAAGGGTAGAATGATTATTTGGCATTGGATTTGATTTGGGTAGATTTTAAATGAGCCAAAGGTGGGTTAGCCCAAATTTCAAGCCAATTGGAGTTGATTTGGTTATATTTGGCTCAATTTAACTCATTTAAGTTAAATTGGGTTAGGTTTGGTCAAGTTTACCAATTGGTCAAATTAGGTCAACCCAAAGGTTGGGTCAAGTACATATGATCATTTGGGATATTTTGGTTCAATTGGTTTGGTTTGTCTTATATTTGATTTTGGCTCATTTGAATTCATTTGGGTCAAATGGGTTAAGTTGAGAAATTTGACAAAATTGGCCAAATTGGCTTGGGTTGTGTGTTGGTTTGGGTTTAGTTGACCAATTGATGATGATTGTAGGATTTGGTTTCAATTAATTTGGATTTGGTTTTGCTGTAGGCCAACTTGAACCTTTAGGTCAATTTGGGCTAAGTAGGTTAATTGGGTTTAATTGGGTCCAATCATGACTTTGGTCAAGTTCAACGATCACTTTGGAGTAAACTTGAGTCATTGGTTGCAAACAATTTGGTTTATATTTTGATTTGACTCAATTTGATCTTTTAGGTTAATTTGGGTCAACTTCGGTCAAGAGGGCCAATTGGGTTTGGATTGACTCAATTGAAGGTCAAGTCATATTCAAATATTGATTTTTATTTGGTATGAATCATTGGTTTCAAGGGATTTGTCTTAGGTTACAATTTAGCTAGTTTGGGTTCATATGGGATACAGAGTTGACTTGGTTTGACCAAATTTTGGACAATTAATCAGCTTAGGGTGATAAATAATCATGATGGGAGGTTTTGATGGGTTTGGTTCAATCTAAGTTGGGTAGGATTAAAACTTGTCTAAAATAGGTCAAATTGCCCACATTGGGTCAACTGGACCAATTGGGTTTAGTTGGCTTGATTTTGGGTTGGGTTTGATTTAGTTGAGTTTATATATGGATTTGATTGATATAATAATTCAAATGACTTGGGTTCAAATGGGTTTTGGTTCATTTGAACATTTCAAGTCAAAAGGGTTAAGACTTGGGATTTTTTGATGATTGTAGATTTGAGATTTATTTATATTTGTATTTGATGGTATGATTGATTCATGAGAAAATAAATTTAATTTGGGATTTGGAATGAAGGAATTTAGCTAAGTCCATGGAGTTGGGTCAAGTGGCTTAAGTTTAGATTTTGATTTGGTTTGATTTAGTTTTGATGATTTAAATGTACATTTTATTTAAATTTGTAAAGTTGATTGAAAATATGATTGAAATTAATTGAGTTTGATTTGATTTGGATTAATATTTCTCTAAGTCCATGGGATAGGTCATATGGCTTAGGAAGGGTTTTAATTTAATTTGATTTAGTTTGACTTAATTTTGATCATTTGAATGTAGATTTGATTTATAGTTTGGAAGATAGTTGAAGATATAAATCGATTATGATAAAATCAATTGATTTTGGATTAATTTGAATTAAGATTTGACTAAGTCCATGGGATAGGTCATATGGCTTAGGAAGGGTTTCAAGTTTGGATTTAATCATGGGCTTTAATCATTTGGTTTTGAAATTAAGGCTTAGATTTGGATTTGAATTTGATGTTTAAATTGAACTTGTTGTTTGGTTTGAGAAGGTCAAAATGGATTGGATTTAGGTTGTAGGGTAGGTGGATTATCCTAATCCCTATGGCATAACCTAATCCTATGGTTAACCCTTCTAAGTCTTTAGGCTTAGGTTAAGTATTTATCTAATTTTTAAAAGTGTCTTATGATTAGGGAAGTCTTAGTGTCTAGAAGACTCCTAAGTAAGAGAAGAAGATTGAATTCAAAGTGAGGTCAGTGCCCAGGCTCCATAGTGTTGCCCTTGGATATAGATGATTGGAAGACTGAAGCCAAGTTTCACATTATAGACTTGGATACAACTTTCAATACTTTGCTTAGAAAACCATGGATACATGAGAACAACATAGTTCCATCTTCTACATCAGTGTATGAAGTTCGTGATAGGTGGGATCATTTACTCTGTCAAAGGAGATCTCAAGACATTTACAGTTCATGAGGTTGGCATATATGAGGATGCAGCTTACTTCCTCCCTCAAAATCAATAAGTCTATTCTCGTAAACTTGGCCAAAGTTTAAAAATAAAAGAAAAAATAGAAAGAAAAAAAGGAAAGAGAAAAAGAAAAAGAAAAGAAAAGAGAAAATAAAAAAGAAAATAAAAGGGAGCGAAAATAGACTTGGAGGAGGAAGTTGAGCCTGACATTAAATTACACCAATAGTTCGTTACTCCATTCGAACATACAGATAGGATGACCGGACCTCCACCAGGTAGAGGATGAGGCCAGTTCTGAGGTAGTCATAAGGGTGAAAAACATCTTTAAAAGCCACCTAGTATAAGATCTGTCCCTGCTACTTAGAGTACACCTCATATTAATATAGACTTTGAATCTAGTTCATAGGATGATTCTTATATGGTTAGCACACCAGCTCTTATCAACAGTAGATTCCCTTAGAGGTGACACTTGAGCTAGATAGTGATGAACTCTGGGCTCCAAAGCTAAGCATAAGTGTATCCAAGTCTACATGTGAAATAGGTAGGCATCAGTTGGGAACCTTAGCTCTAACCCCAATTTCCTCTCAAAAAGCTAAGGGTTTGGTAGTTAAGGAAGCCCCTAAATCATCCAAAGGTGTAAAGACTCAGAGGTTCTTTCTGGGAGCATCATCCACAAGTCAAGAAGTTGATGTAGAACTTGAGGATGATTCATATAAAGATTTTATAGAATTATCTTTTGATTGGTACTTGTCTTGTGTTCATAATTTAGCAAAGAAAGGGTTAATCCCACATACTTGGTCAAAACATAGGTAAGAATACTTCAAAAGAATATGGAAGAACAAATGCAAAAGCTCTCAATCAAGACCGGGACTAGGATTTGGTGCAGTGGGTCTAGTCGATGATGACGATTACTGCTTAGTCATCACCAATCATTTAGAATCTGATAGGTTCTTTTCAATCACATTAACTGATATGAGGAGATTTGCTTAGAAACTTTAGATGATCCAGATGATTTTGAAGTCAAAGATGCATCACTAGAGTTTAAAGAAGAGATCAAGAAAACCATCGACAAGCTCAAAGAAATCAACTTCAGAACTGAAGAAGATCCATGCTCGACATACATCAGTTCTTTGTTGAATGAAATTGAAACTAATTACTTAGTTATGCTTTTGATTGAGTTTAAGGACTGCTTCACATGGAGTTATGAAGAGATGCTTGGATTGGCTCCTGATGTAGCAATCCATTAATTAGCAAAAGAGCCCACTTCCTATCAAGCAAGCTCCTAGACGCATGCGATTAGACATAGAATAATAGGTCATTTATGAAGTCAAGAAACTGATCAATGCTATCTTCATCTCAAAAGAAAGATACCCTACATGATTAGCTAGCGTCATCCAAGTTAAGAAAAAGAATGGCCAAATTCCCATATGCTTCGATTTTATGGATTTATATAAGGCATGTCCAAATGATGAATTTTCACTACCAATCTTGGAGCTGATGGTGGACATTGCCTCATCTCATGCAGTTTTCTCCTTCATGGATGACTCATATGGATATAACCAAATAAAGAAGGCCATTGAAGATGAAAGAAACACTACTTTTAGAATCCATGATCAAAATCTATTATTATAAGGTCATGCCTTTTAGCCTTAAAATTGTCGGTGCTACATACCAAGCTATGACTCAATCTTGATGAACTCATTCATCATCAAAAGTGTTATGTCGATGATCTCTTGATCAAAAGTAGAGAAAAGGAAGATCATCTCTTTGACTTGAGAGTAGTTTTGGAACAAGTTAAGATTTAACCTCAAAATGAACCCCAAGTGTGCATTTGGAGTTTTTTAGGAAATTTCTTGGGTTTATTGTTCGACACCATGGAATTGAAATCGATTCTGAGAAGATTAAGGCGATATTTGAAATTCTACCCCCTAAAATTTTAACTCAACTCAGATCATTCCATGGGCAATTAGCATATCTAAGATGCTTTGTATCCAACTTTTTGGGAAGATGTTAGCCATTCTTAGCACTTGTCAGAAAGGAATGCAAGTTCAAGTGGGATGGGAAGTGTAAGAATGCCTTCAAAGACATCAAGCATTACCTGATGACGCCTCCAATTCTAGTAGCCCCTATCCCGGGCAAGCCGCTCATACTTTGCATTACTGCATTAGATGACTCCTTTAGTGCTTTGTTGGCCCAAGCCAATGATGAAGGGAAGGAAAATGCACTCTACTACCTCAGCTGTGTTCTAATCCTTGCTGAAGCTAATTATCCACTCATTGAGAAGCATTACCTAGCATTAATCTTTGCATCCAAAAAACTACAACACTGCATGTTTCCTCATAAGGTGAACTTAATCTCTATGATCAATCCACTACAGTATCTCATGACATGGCCGACGCTATCTAGACAGTTGGCACGATGGTCCATGATCCCCATCAATTTGACATTACCTTTGTACTTCTCTAGGTAGTGAAAGGGAAAACATTAGTAGATTTCTTAGCAGCACATCCACTTCCTGCTGTCTCTCCACTTAGTGATGATCTCCCTAATAAAAAAATCATGAACTTAGGGGGTACTAGCATTCATCGTTGGGAGATGTACTTTGATGGTGCGGCTTCCTCTCAAAGAGGAGAAGAACCATAATCTACTATTTTAGGAAAGGTAGAGGAAGGAATAGATCTCTTAACTCTAGACTATAATCTTATGAGGTTCTCATATCATCTATCTAATCCTTGCACCAATAATGAAGCTAAATATGAGGCTCTTATTTCCAGTCTAGAGTTAGCTGTTACTCTAAGCATCCACAACATCAACATCTTCGGGGATTCTGAGCTAATTATCAGCCAAATTATTGAGTCATATAAAGTTATAATGCCCAAGATCCATCACTATCATAAGTACACCATGGAGTTATTGACCCAAATTCTAGAGGTTACCATTTGTAAGATTCCTCGAGGAGAGAATGCCGTAGTGTATGCTTTAGCCATGCTTGCCAAGGAGTTGGCATATTCGGAAGATGAGTCAATATTTAGACAAGTCTTATCCCTTACTGATATTGAGCTCATCAAAAAGTACTCACTTGAAGGGGAGGTTGCCATTGCCAAGAAGGAAGAGGAGTTAGATTAGAGGCAACCATTCATGGATTACTTAAATAAAATAAAATTACCATAAGAGAAGTCTCAAGCTCATCAGATGAAGCCGAAAGCACTTTGTTATGCTCTTGTGGATGGTGTCTTGTACCGATGGTCATTTGATCATATGTGGTTACATTTTTTAGACAAGCATGAAGCCCGTAAGATCATGGCTGAGGTACACATAGAATTATGTGGAGCCAACCAATCTGATCTGAAGATGAAAACCAAGATCAAAAGACTAGGATACTACTGGCCATTGATGATCAAAGATTGCATGGATACGGCTAGGCGATGCCACCAATGTCAGATACATGGTGTGGTCCTACACCAACCACCTAACATTCTATATCATACATTGGCCTCATGGCCATTCGAGTGTTGGGGTACCTACATAGTGGATATAACTAATCCTACTTCTTCCAATGGTAATTGATTCATCTTAGATGCTACTGAGTACATTTCCAAATGGGCAAAGGTAATTTTACTCAAAGAGTTCATAGCTCAACATGTGCTCCTGGTCTTTAGGAATCATATCGTATATAGGCTCGGAGTTCCTCGATGACTTATATCTGATAATGGAGAGCACCGAGATCAACAGCTTTGTCCAACATCAATAACTTTCCCTCGATGAATTATATTCTACCATCAACTACCCAAGCACAAATAGTTTAGCAGAAGCCTTCAACAAAACTTTCATCCAAATACTAAAGAAGACACTCAACAATAACAAGTGACAGTGGTATGAGCAATTAGTTGAAGCCTTGTGGGCCAACTGCACTACATATAGAACTCCAACTCAGTCTACTCCTTTTTCCTTAGTGTATTGATCTGAAGCCATTCTACCATTAGAAGTCCAACTCCCATTACTAATAATAGCTATGCATAAGAAGATCATAATAGAGTAGAATGCCAAGTTGTGGTTAGAAGAACCTGAAGGTTTGGAGGAGAGATGGCTACGAGCATGCCAAAATCTCGAGTTGTACAAAGCCAAAATGATTTAAGCTCACAATAAATTGCTCATTGCTAAATATTTTAGGTAGGAGAGCCTATTTCAGTTCTAAGGAGATCGATTATTGTCCGTCATAAGATGGGAGGCAAGTTTGAACCCACTTGGGAAGGCCCTTTTGCCATAAAGAAGGCCTACTAGAGAGGATCTTATCAGCTTATTAATTATAATGGAGAATTCCCAATGCTTCCAATCAATAAGCTCTACTTAAAGAAATATTATAAATCATGTTTGTAAATAATTACCATCAATGAAAATTCCATTTTGAATTCAATCTCTTCCATGTTGAAAGTATTCTTGTTTGGGAATTCGCCACGATGTGTTTAGGGTAGATGTAAGAACCTGAGCAGCGTCCTATCCTTCATCGACACAATACAAACATAAAATACACATAAACATATAAAATAAACACATATCTTTTATCTCGAGCTGCTCTGAGTTGAGATAACGCACCCAATGGTACTCACTCAATAGTTGCTCTAGGTCGAGCTAACATGCTACCCTGCTAGTATGTCACCCCAGTGGTGTTCTTACTTTCGAGGATGTAAGTCTGCTATGTTTTCCTTCCTTACATGGCCACTGCACATCGATGAGCACCTTGTTAGTTTGGTAAGCCTTAATGCATGGCTGGTAAGCTACATCATGTTGGCTTCGTTTAAGAGGATGTGAGTCTATTCTTCTTAGATTAACCTGACACCGATGGTATATTTTATAAGGATAAGTACCCTAGCGGCTCCTTCCTGACTGCTTCAAGCTGGGTCCAGTCCTTCCTCGAGGCTCCCCGCTTAGTAGTCTCTCTAGGTCGGTAGTAAGCCTACATGCTTTCTTTCTAGATTGATAGTTAGACATCAATGGGAACCTTAGGTTGGATGGTTCTCACTATGATAATGGATACACCACTCATGCTGATAGATACACCTTATGTTGGTTAGTTCTCGCACCTTAGGTAGATGTAAGTCTGCTACACTTTCTCCTTATGTTGGCCACCGTACACCTATAAGCTTTCTTTTATAAAGCTTAATATAATGCCCCTAGCAACACCTCCCTTGTGGGCATTATATTTGGATCACGTCCTTTGAAACCCCATTTAGACACTCACATTATCAACATGCCTTTCTTAGTAAACACTCATGTGATTGGAGAATCCATCCCGTGGATGTGCAGATTCACCCTTGGTCTAGTAAATTTGAGATAGGTCAAGGCTGATATAGCCCCTTCTTAATGTGGTTCCTCACTCACCAATTGGGTCCAAGAAAATATTATATATATATATATATATATATATATATATATATATGCACTTGTGGATTAAGAGGACACCCCTAATGATACCTTTTCTTAAGCAGGCATCCTATCTTTAGGGCAGTGTCAGCAAAACTCTCTATAAGAATTGTGTGACTACTCTTGAGTTGATATAAGTCCTCCGTGGCATTCATTCAATAGTCACCCAAAGTTGGGTTCGATTTGTTGTGCTACCAACAGGTCGCCCCAGCAGTTGTTCCCTGCTTTAGAAGATGTAAGTCTATTATGCCTTCTTCCTAGCAAAGTCATTGCACACCAAAAGGCAACCCCTTAGGTTGGCTAGCTCTACCCCACAACTAGTAGACTATCCATTTGGATTTATAAATCTGAGATAGGACAAGTTTGATATAGCACCTTCGTCCATGCATCGACATGGTCCATAAATTAAATCTATCAAATTTGATCGAGCTCACATCCCCAGCAAACATGCCCTCAATTCTAAAGCAAACTAAACTAAACAAACCATATCAAATCACATGTAACTAAAATAAAATTAACCCTGACTACTTTTGAGTTGACATAAGTCCTTAGTGGAATTCACTTAGCAGTCGCCCTTGGTTAGGTTTGATTTGGTTTGATTTCTTGTGCATCCAATGGGTCACCCCAATGGTTATTCTTGAATTTAAAAGATTTAAGTCTGCTACACCTTTTCCTAGCACAGTCAGTGTATAGTGAAAGGAAACCCCTTAGGTTGGCTAGCTCTACCCCACAGTCAGTAGACTATCCCTTTAGATTTATAAACCTGAGGTAGGTTAAGGCTGATATAGCCCTTTCTCAATGGTTCCATCGCACACCAACAAGGTCCATAAATTAACTCAAATTAAATTAAACCCAATCTAATTTTCCATAGTGGAGTCAAATCACACCGTTCTCCCTAGTGGAGCCACAAATCATATAAAAACAAGTCAAGAAAACAAATCAAATTCAAAACTAACCTCCCTAGTGGAGCCAAACTAAACCAACTCCCCCCAGTAGAGTCTAAATCAAAGAAATCCAACCAAACTCTTATTCCAAGCATATACATCCCCAAACAAATTTGCAAAATCAAACTCAAATCCCAACCCCAAATGGATAGCCTGAACCTTCTTCCCTAGTGGAAGGTTCATATACCTTATCCCCAGCAGACTCGAGCCATATCTCTAGCAGATATGCCTCCACATCAATTAAAATAAAATAAATTAAAGTCGATTTGATCTTAATCTTTGGTGGATTATAAATTTTTGTACCTAGCAGATCTTCTTTACATAAATCATATAATCAAATCAAATTCAAACTTTATCCCTAGAAAATTTTCTTCTTCTATGCCCTCAACATAGACCCTTCACATGTCATGTCCAATGCAAGTGTGATCTATCTCCCTCCATGTCCTTGACATGGAATTCTCATCAAATCTTATTTATTCTCTTATGCACACCTTTAATAATTCAACCAAAAGCCTAACAATGTATTCATTCAAATTACATCATCTTAACATTATAATCAACATTTTATGATTTATGATGGTGAAAGCTCAAACTAACTATACAATATGATGCTAAACATATTATAATGTGAATTAACACACTGTATTATATTATAATATATGATGTTATATTATAATTTGCTATAATATAATATATTGTCTAACATTACACCTCATTAGAATCGTAACAAAAACAAAAAATTTTCTCAAAATATGAATAATGTTCATTTTGGATATAAAATTGTTATTTTTCTATTAGAAATGGTACAAAATAGCATAATTTTGGTGTTTCTTTTATGTGCCATGAATTTGGAAAAATTCTTCCATCACAACCTTCAAATTAACATTTTTATGAGTTTTGACCAAATGTATTATAACAAAAGTATAACATACTAAAATGTCCAATAACATTTAGTAACACACCACCACATTCATATATATATGTGAAGTTATATTATTATGTACATTATATTTTAATACACTTTCATATTATATATTATCTTACATTACACCTTAAAATGAATCACTTTAAACAAACACTTTATAAAATTTGGCCAAATACATTATGACATCATGCTCTACCTATTATGAATTTGGCCAAATTCCACCATTTTAAAGTCTAAATTAACATTTTTATAAATAATGCTAGTGTAGGCTTGCCTACATGATTGTATAACACTAAAATAATTTAAAATGCATAGAACAATATATTATGATATATGATGTTATACTGTGCTACAATATATAATATTTATTTTCAACATAAAATCTTACTTTTTCGACTACAAGTGGCATAGCACACCTTTGGTACTACAACCTAATTCCCACTTCAAATTTAATAAATTTTATCATCAGATTTATTAAATCAATATTTTTATGATTTATATTAATATAGACTATTTTACCATAATATACTAAAACATTTCAAAACATCTTATAATAGCCAAAAACACATCACTACGTGCTCAAATATATGATATTATAGTATGATTTAGGGTTAGGGTTTAAGGTATTCAAGTCTCTAATAATCAAGCGAAAGTCTTTTGAAGACATTTTCTTTAGCTACCATAACTATGTTAGGATTAGATCATTCTTTAGATCTACTCCTAATGACATCTTCATTCAAGGTTTATGGTTTAGGGTTAGAGTTTAGGGTTAGTTTAGAGTTTTGGGTTTAGGGTTCATTTAGGGTTTAAGGTTTAACATTTAGTGTTTGGGTTTTAGGGTTGGAGGTTTAGGGTTTAGGATTTGGGGTTTGGGGTTTAGGGTTTAGGGTTTTATTGTTTAGGGTTTAGGGTTTAGGGTTTAGGGTTTAGGTTTTATGATTTAGGTATTAGGTTTATGGTTTATGTTTTAGTTTAGGGTTTAGGGTTTAGGGTTTAAGGTTTTTTTTAAACAGAGAATAAATACATATTCAACATTTATAGTTTTCGATTTCATCGACCAAGTAACACACCAAATTTTTTTAAGACATGTTTATGACATAGATAAAAATGAGCACTGTAGAACCATCTCTCAGTAAAGACATAATTTTATAAGTAGATTGAATCCGTTCTTCAATTTCTCTCATCAACCTCCCTGCCTCTAGAAGGGATCCACCATCATATCTGATCCTCCCACCACCACCACGGTTGTAACTTTTTCCTCCCGCCTTTATAACCACCACTACTCCAACCACCTCCATATCCACTAGTACCTCCAGATCCCCACCACCACTATATAACCCACACCTCGCCTTCTCCACCGTTTAGATGCCTGGGCTGATGATGTTCTCTCCAAGGTACATTTTAGGATTTAGGGTTAGTAGAGGTTTGGGGTTAGGATTTAAGTTTTGGGGTTTAGGGTTGTGTTTAGTGGGTTTATTATTTAGGGTGGTTTATGGTTTAGTTTAGGTTTAGGAAGGGTGGGGTTTAGGGTTTAGGGCTTAGTGGTGTGGTGAGGGATTAGGGTTTAGGATTTAGAATTTAGAGCTTAGGTTTTCTTAAATTAAGTAGTTTAGGTTTATTTAGTTTGTTTTATTTATTATCAGGTTTTTAAATTTTATTTAGTTTAGTTTATTTATTTTAGGTTTTATTTTAGTTTATTTTAGGTTTAGTTTATTTTAGTTGAATTTTATTACTATTTTTTTAGGTTTACTTTTAGTTTATTTTTTAGTTTATGTGAGGTTTTATTTTATTTTATTTTAGTTTAGGTTTAGTTTATTTTAGGTTTAGGTTTTATTTATTTAGATAGTTTATTTTAGTTTAGGTTTAGGTTTAGGTTTATTTATTTATTTTATTTTATTTTAAGTTTAGGATTTTTTTTGTTTAGGGTTTATGTTTTATTTTTTATTTATTTTTAAGTTTATATTTTAAGTTTAGGTTTTATTTTATTTTATTTTATTTTATTTTAGTGTTTGTATTTATTTTCTTTATTTTATTTTTATTTTTAAGTTTAAGTTTAAGTTTAAGTTTAGGTTTTAGCTTTTGTCTTTATTTTAATATATTTTTTATTTTATTTTGGTTTAGGTTTTTTATTTATTTTATTTTTAAGTTTTATTTTGTTTAGGTTTAGCTTTCTAGCTTTTTTGGGTTTAGGGTTTAGGGTTTATTGTTTAGGGTTTGGGGTTTAGGATTTAGAGTTTAAGGTTTTTTTTAAGAGCAAGTTCAGATTCAACATTTCTTCTTTTCGATTTCATCAACCAAGTAGCACCCTAAGTTTTCTAAGACACAAGAGATGACATAGATCAAGAATGATCACCCATTGAGAAAATTAATTACCTAGATAAGTAGAGCCCTCTCTACTGTAAAGGCATAGTTCCATAAGCAGTAGATCAGATCGGTCGTTCTTTAATTTCTTTGGTTCCCATCAAAACCACTCATGCCTCTCAAGTAGTAGATCCACCATTGTATCACCGATCTCTCCCTCCACCATGACCACGATTGTAATCTTTGTCACTCCTCCCACCACCATAACCACCACTGTTTTGACCACCACCTCCATATCCACCAGGACCTCGAGATCCCCCACCACCACTATGATAACCACTGCCTCTTCCTTAGCCTGCACTACCAGATCTAGACTGAACCTTATTGATGGTGATGTTCCTGCCATTAAGGTTATCCTCATTCATAAGATTGAGGGCTAGTTTAGGGTTTAGGGTTTATTTAGAGTTTACGGTTTGGCATTTAGGGTTTAGGGTTGTAGGTTTTAGTGTTTAGGGTTTAGGGTATTATGGTTTAGGGTTTAGGGTTTATGGTTTAGGGTTTAGGGTTGTAGGTTTTGGGTTTAGGGTTTTGGGTTTTGGGTTTAGGATTTAGGGTTTAAGGTTTTTTTTTTTATAAAATTAAGTAAAGCGATAAACCAGTTTATTTAGTTTTTCTATTTATTTGAGTTTATTTTTTTTATTTTTATTTAGGTATATTTTTTATTTGTATTTAGTTTAGTTTATTTACTTTAGGTTTATTTTATTTTTATTTTTGGTTTGGTTTTTTTTTTAGTTTAGGGTTTAAGTTTTACATTTTAATTATTTTTAGGATTTATTTTTGTTTTTTTACATTTAGGTTTTTATTTAGTTTTTATTTTATTTTATTTTATTTTAGGTTAATTTTATTTTTATTTTAAGTTTAGTTTTTATTTTATTTAGGATTTTTTATTTTTTTAGTTTAGTTTAGGTTTTTATTTATTTTATTTTAATTTAGTTTTGATTTTTTAGTTTATTTTCTTTTAGGTTTAGGTTTAGGTTTTAGTTTATGTTTTTATTTTATTTTATTCATTTTATTTTATTTTGGTTTAGGTTTTTTTATTTATTTTATTTATAGGTTATATTTAGTTTAGGTTTAGGTTTTGGCTTTGTGGTTTAGGTTTAGATTATGGGTTTTTAGGGTTTAGGGTTTAGGGTTTAGGGTTTAGGGTTTAAGGTTTAGGGTTTAGGGTTTAGGTTTAGGTTTTAGGGTTTAGGGTTTAGGGTTTAGGATTTTAGGGTTTAGGGTTTACTATTTAGGGATTTCAGGGATTAGGGTTTAGGGTTTAGGGATTTCATGGTTTAGCATTTAGGGTATAAGGTTTAGGTTTCAGTTCTAGAGTTCATGTTTTAGGATTTTTGTTTTCTTATAATAGAGATCAAATTAAGATTCAACATTTCTTCTTTTTAATTTCATCAACCAAGCAACACACCAAGTTTTCTAAAACATAAGTGATGACATAGATCAAAAATTAGCATGCATAGAATAAATCAAAAATCATAGAATACTAGAACCATCTCTACTATAAAGGCGAAGTTCCATAAGCAGCAGATCAGATCATCCATTCTTCAGTTTCTCCAATTCCCATCAGAACCACCCCGACCTCTCGAGTAGCGAGATCTGCCATCATTTCCCTGATCTATACCTCTGTCACCACCATGACTGTAACCTCCATCGCTACTCTGGCTTCCATAACCACCACTTCTCTGACCACTACCTCAATATCCACCAACACCTCTAGATCCCCCACCACCACAACGATAACAATTGCCTCCGCCTTCGCCTCCTCGACCATATTTAGACTGAGCCTAGTTGACCATGATGTTCTTGCCATCAAGGTTTCGCCTATTCTTAGGGTTTAGGTTTAGCTTTAGGTTTATTAAGTTTAAGTGTTTATGCTTATTTTATAATTTATTTAGTTGCATTAGTTTTAGGTTTAGGGTTTGGGGTTTAAGGTTTAGGGTTTACAGTTTGGGTTTAGGGTTTAGGGTTTTAGGCTTTAGGCTTTTAGGGTTTAGGGTTTAGGGTTTTTTAGGGTTCAGTGTTTAAGGTTGTAGGTTTAGGGTTTAGGGTTAGTTTTTTGGTTTATTGTTTAGGGTTTCAAATTTCGAGTTTAAGCTTTTTTTTTGTAAATTAAGTAAACCGGTAACTTTAGGTTTATTTATTTTATTTTTTTATTTTAGTTTGTTTTATTTTAAATTTTTATTTAGGTTTATTTTTTTTATTTAGTTTAGGGTTTTTATTTTACTTTACTTTTAGGTTTAGGTTTAGGTTTAAGTTTATTTTTTAGTTGAGTTTTAGTTTTATTTTATTTTTTAAGTTTATGTTATATTTTTTATTTTGAGGTTTAGGTTTAGGTTTTAATAACATTTTTCTAGGTTTAGGTTTTAGGTTTTTATTTAAGGTTTATTTTTAGGTTTTATTTTTTTAGTTTTGGTTTAGGTTTA
Organism: Cymbidium sinense; assembly: GCA_021442155.1. Lineage (NCBI taxonomy): Eukaryota > Viridiplantae > Streptophyta > Magnoliopsida > Asparagales > Orchidaceae > Cymbidium > Cymbidium sinense. The sequence continues at coordinate 272,646,717 of CM038215.1, read as the reverse complement.
TTTTTAGTTCATTTTATTTTATCTAGTTTAGGTTTAGGTTTTATTTATTTTAGTTTAACTCAATTTAGTTTAAGTTTATGTTAATTTAATAGTATTTATATTTTAGGTTTAGGTTTTTTTTTAGTTTAGGGTTTAAGATTTATTTTTTATTTATTTTTAAGTTTTATTTTTTGGTTTATTTTTTAGGTTTAGGTTTTTACTATATTTTATTTTAGGCTTATTTTATTTTTATTTCATGTTTAGTTTTTATTTTATTATGGTTTTTTATTCTTTGGTTGATTTTATTTTTTAGTTTAGTATAGCTTTTCTTTATTTTAACTTAGTTTTTTTGTTTTATTATTTTATTTTAGGTTTAGGTTTCATTTTAGGTTTTTATCATTTATTTTTTTATTTTAGGTTTAGGTTTATTTATTTTATTTTATATTTAGGTTTTATTAAGTTTAATTTTAGGTTCACAGTGGTAGGGTTTAGGGTTTTGGCCCAGGGTCAGGGTCAGGGTTAGGCTTTAGGGTTTAGGCCTGTTTACATGGTTTAGTGGCTCAGTGGCTGGGGTGCCTCAGGGCTCAGTTTAGGGTCAGGTCAGTAGGTGCCTCAGTGGCCTTTTAGGTCAAGGAAGCCAGCCTGAACCCAGGTTTGGCCCAGGGATTAGCCCAGGATGTAGTGTGGTTTAGAGGACTGGCCCAGCCTGTCATTTGGGTTTAGAGTCCATGGCCCATGTAGTTTAGGCTCAGTGGGTTAGGGGGTAGGGTTTGGCCTAGATTTAGGGTTAATGGTTTAGGGTTTAGGGGTTTAGGTTTAGTAAAATGTAAGGTTCAAGTTTATTTAGTATATATTTTATTTATTTTTTTGTTTAGGTTTATTTTGGATTTTTAATTAGTTCGATTTATTTATTTTAGGTTTATTTATTTTAGTTTAGGTTTTTTATTTAATTTATTTTTTAGCTTTAGGCTTAGGTTTATGTTTATTTTTGTGTTTAGTTTTATTTTTATTTTATTTTTAGTTTTAGGCTTTATTTTTTATTTTGAGGTTTAGGTTTTGGGTTTTATTTTATTTTTTTACTTTTAGGTTTCAAGTTTTTATTTTAGGTTTATTTTTAGGTTTCATTTTTTAGTTTAGGTTTAGGTTTATTTTTAGTTTATTTAGTTTAGGGTTTAGGTTTAATTTATTTTAGGTTTAGGTTTGTGTTTTATTTATTTTAGTTTAGTTTATTTTAGCTTAGGTTTATGTTTATTTTATTCTGCTTATATTATTTTTATTTTAGGTTTAGTTTTTATTTTTAGTATAGGATTTGGGTTTTTTAATTTATGTTTAGGTATAGGTTTTAGTTTTTTTTATTTATTTCTATTTTAAATTTATTTTTAATTTATTTAGATTTTTATTTTTTTGGTTTATTTTATTTTATAGTTTATGTTTTTTTATATATTTTATTTTAGTTTTTTTATTATTATTTTATATTTTTAGGTTTAGGTTTAGGTTTAAGTTTTAGTTTAGCTTTCTATTTTATTTTATTTTTTATTTTATTTAGGTTTATGTTTATTTATTTATTTAATTTATTGGTTTTGTTATGTTTAAGTTTAGGTTTTTAGTAGTTTAGGGTTTAGGTTTTAGGGTTTATGATTTAGCGTTTAGGGTTTAGGGTTTGGGATTTAGGTTTTAGGGTTTAGGGTTGTAGATTTTAGGGTTTAGGGTTTAGGGTTTAGGGTATAGGGTTTAGAGTTGAGGATTTGGGGTTTAGGTTTTAGGGTTTAGGGTTTAGGATTTAGGGTTTAGGGTTTAAAGTTTTTTATTTATTTTTATTTTTTTAAATTGTTATATATTTTTAAATTATTATATTTTTTATTTTAAATTAAATAAACTCGTAGGTTTTTGTTTATTTTGTTTATTTATTGTTTATTTATTATTTATTTTAGTTTATTTTATTTTTGTTTTATTTAAGTTTATTTTTTTATTTAGTTTAATTTATTTATTTTAGGTTTATTAATATTAGTTTATTTTTTAGGTTCAGGTTTACTTTTTAGGTAGTTTTATTTTTATTTTATTTTTTAGGTTAATGTTTTATTTTTTATTTTAGATTTGTTTCTAAATTTTATTTCTTAGTTTAGGTTTAGGTTTACTTTTATCTCATTTTATTTTATTTAGTTTAGGATTTAAGTTTAGTTTATTTTAGGTTCAGGTTTAGGTTTTAATTCAAATTTTATTTTATTTTATTTTATTTTACATTTATTTTTATTTTATTTAGGTCTATATTCTTAGGTTTAGTTAATTTAATAGTTTAGTTTAGGTTTTTATTTATTTTATTTTATTTTATTTTAGTTATTATTATTTATTTATTTTTATTTTTAAGTTTAGGTTTAAGTTTAGGTTTAGGTTTTAGTGTAAGTTTTTATTCTTTTTAGTGTAAGTTTTTATTTTACTTTGGTTTTTGTTCGTTTATTTATTTTCTTTTTAGGTTTTATTTAGTTTAGGTTTAGGTTTTTAGGTTTTTAGGGTTTAGGGTTTGGATTTAAGTTTTAGGGTTTAGGGTTGTAGATTTTAGGATTTAGTGTTTAGGGTTTAGGGATTAGGGTTTAGGGTTTAGGATTTGGGGTTTAGGTTTTTGGGTTTAGGGTTGTAGATTTTAGGGTTTAGGGTTTACTATTTTGGGTTTAGGGTTTTTTTAATTTATTTTTATTTTTTTAAAATTTATTTTTTATTCTGAATAAAGTGAACTCATAGATTTAGGTTTATTTAGTTTATTTAGTTTATTTTTTTTTAGGTTTTTTATTTTTATTTATTTATTTTATTTATTTTATTTTAGGTTTATTTATTTTATTTTTTTTGGGTTTATTTAAGTAATTATTTTATTTTATTTTTAGGTTTAGGTTTTTTTTTTAGGTTTAGGTTTAGACTTTTATTTTATTTTTTTTTAGGTTTAGGTTTTAGGTTTTAATTTTAGTTTTATTTTTAGGTATTATTTTTTAGTATTTGTTTAGGTTTATTTTTACTTTATTTTATTTTATTTAGTTTAGGTTTAGGTTTAGTTTATTTTAGGTTTAGATTTGAGGTTTTATTTATTTTAGTATAGTTTTTCTTAGTTTAGGTTTAGGTTTATATTATTGTTATTTTAGTTTTAATATTTTTTTAGTTTAGGGTTAAGGTTTTAATTTTTTATTTATTTTTAGATTTTATTTTTGGGATTATTTTTTAAGTTTAGGGATTTATTGAATTTTTATTTTATTTATTTTAGATTTATTTTGGTTTACTTTTTATTTTTTAATTTGCTTTAGTTTAGGTTCTTATTTATTTTATTTTAGTTTAGTTTTTATTTTCAATTTTATTTTCTTTTTAGGTTTCAGTTTAAGTTTTTAGCTTTTTAGGGTTTCAGTTTTAGGTTTTCATTTTAGGTTTATTTTTAGGTTTTATTTTTTAGTTTATGTTTAGGTTTACTTTTAATTTATTTTATTTTATTTAGTTTACGATTTAGGTTTAGTTTATTTCAAGTTTAGGTTTACTTTTAGTTTATTTTAATTTTATTTATTTTATTTTAGTTTATCTTAGTTTAGGTTTAGGGTTATATTATTGAAATTTTAGGTTTAGGTTTTTTTAGTTTAAGGTATAGGTTTTATTTTTTATTTTTTATAGGGTTATTTTTTTAGGTTTAGGTTTTTATTTAGTTTTTATTTTATTTTATTTTAAGTTTATTATTTTATTTTAGGTTTAGTTTTTATTTTATTTAGGTTTTTTGTTTTTTTAATTTAGTTTAGGTTTTTATTTATTTTATTTTAGTTTAGTTTTTATTTTTTATTTTATTTTCTTTTTAAGTTTAGGTTTTAGTTTATGTTTTTACTATATTTTATTTATTCATTTTATTTTTGATTTAGTTTTTAATTAATTTTTATTTTAAGTTTTATTTAGTTTCTATTTAGATTTTGAGCTTTTTAGGGTTTAGGGTTTAGGTCTTAGGTTTTTATTTTAGGTTTATTTAAGGTTTTTTTTAGTTTATGTTTTGGTTTACTTTTAGCTTATTTTATTTTATTTAGTTGAGGATTTAGGTTTAGTTTATTTTAGGTTTAAGTTTAGGTTTAAATTATTTTAGTTTAGATTTAGTTTTATTTTATCTTTAATCTAGGTTTAGTTTTAATTTTTAATGTAGTGTTTGGGTTTTGTTTTTTATTTATTTTTAGGTTTATTTTTTTAGGTTTGGCTTTTATTTAGTTTTTTTAGGTTTATATTTATTTTTATGTTTTTTTTTATTTTTTTATTTTAGTTTAGGTTTTTATTTATTTTATTTTAGTTTATTTTTATTTTTATATTTTACTTTTCTTTTATTTTTAGGTTTAAATTTTTATTTAAGTTTTATTTAATTTAATCTTTTTTCATTCTATTTATGTTTTAGTTTTTCTATTTAATATATTTTTAGGGTTTATTTACTTTAAGTTTAGGTTTTATGTTTTTACGATTTAGGGTTTAGGGTTTAGAGTTTAGGTTCTAAGGTTTAGGGTTTTAGGGTTTAGGATTTAATGTTAAGGTTTGGGGTTTGGGGTTTAGTGTTTAGGGTTTAAGGTTTCATGTTTAGGCTTTAGGGTTTAGAGTTTAGGGTTTAGGGTTAGCTTAAGGTTTAGAGTTAGTTTAGAGTTTAGGGTTTAGGGTTTTTAAGGTTTAGGGTTTATGGTTAGGGTTAATTTAAGATTTAGGGTTTAAGGTTTAAGGGTTAGTTTAGGGTTTAGGGTTTAGGGTTTTCTAAGATTTAGGGTCTAGGGTTTAGGGTTTAGAGTTGTAGGTTTAGGTTGTAACTTTACGGTTTAGGGTTTAGGGTCTGTTTTAGGGTTTGAGGTTAAGGTTTAGGGTTTTGGATTTAGGGTCTAGGGTTTAGGGTTTTTTTTTTAAATTCAGTAAGCTGGTAGGTTTAGGTTATTTTTAGTTTATTTAGTTTATTTATTTTAGTTAATTCTATTTTTTATATTTATTTATTTTAGTTTAGGTTTTTTATTTTAATTTAATTTTTAGGTTTAGGTTTATGTTTATATTTTAATTTAGTTTTATTTTTATTTTATTTTTTAGGTTTAGGTTTTATTTTTTATTTTTAGGTTTATGTTTAAGTTTATATTTTATTTTTTTAGGTTTAAGTTTTAGGTCATTATTTTAGGTTTATTTTAGGTTTTATTTTTTAGTTTAGGCTTAGGTTTATTTTTGGTTTATTTTATTTTTATTTACTATAGGGTTGAGGTTTAGTTTATTTTAGGTTTAGGTTTAAGTTTTATTTATTTTAGTTTAGTTTATTTTTGTTTAGGTTTAGGTTTATTTTATTTTGTTTATTTTAGGTTTAGGTTTCTTTTTTGTTTAAGGTTTAGCTTTCATTTTTTTTTTCATTCTTTATTTCTAGGATTATTTTTTAGGTTTAGGTTTTTATTTAGTTTTTATTTTATTTTATTTTCGGTTTGTTTTATTTTTATTTTTTGTTAGTATTTATTTGGTTTAGCTTTTTTACTTTTAGGTTTATTTTATTTTTTTAGTTTAGTTGAGGTTTTTATTTATTTTATTTTAGTTTAGTTTTTTTATATTTTATTTAATTTTTTGGTTTAGATTTATGTTTTAGAGTTGGTTATTATTTTATTTTACTTTTTTATTTTATTTAAGTTTTGGTATTTTTATTTATTTTATTTTTAGATTTTTATTTAGTTTAGCTTTAGGTTTTTAGGCTTTTAGGGTTTAGGGTTTAGGGTTTAGGGTTTGGGGTTTAGTGTTTCAGAGTTTAGTGTTTAGGGCTTAGGGTTTAGGGTTGTAGGTTTAGGGTTTAGGGTTTAGTGTTAGTTTTAGTATTTAGGGTTTAAGCTTAGAGATTTTTTTTAAATTTTTTTATTTTTTTATTTTTAGGGTTTAGGGTTTATGGTTTAGGGTTTATGGTTTATGTTTTAGGTTTAGGGTTCAGGTTTAGTTTAGGGTTTAGGGTTTTTGGTTTTTTTTTAATAGAGAAAAAATTCAGATTCAACGTTTCTTCTTTTCGATTTCATCAATCAAGTAACCCACCAAGTTCTTTAAGACACAAGCAACGACATAGACAAAAAATGAGCACGCATAGAGAAAATCAAAAACTTAGATAACTAGAATGGTCTCAACTGTAAAGACACACTTTCTTAAGCAACAGATCATATCGACCATTCTTCTACTTATATAGTTCCCATCAGAACCACTCTGGCCTCACGAGTAGCGGGATCCACCATAAGCAGCAGACCGTATCAACCATTCTTCTATTTTATTTTTTATTTTTAATTAGTTTAGTTTATCTATTTTAGGTTTAAATTTTTTTACTTTAGTCTTTTTAGTTTAGTTTATTTTCTAAGTTTAGATTTTGGTTTATGTTTATTTTTTTAGTTTAGTTTTATTTTCTTCTTATTTTTAGGTTTAGGCATCTTTTTATTTTTAGGTTTAGGTTTATGTTTTTATTTTATTTTTTTAAGTTTAGGTTTTAGGTTTTTATTTTAGGTTTATTTTTAGTTTTATTTTTTAGTTTTGGTTCACGTTTACTTTTACTTTATTTTATTTTATTTAGTTTAGGATTTAGGATTAGTTTATTTTAGATTTAGGTTTAGGTTAAGGTTTAGGTTTTACTTATTTTAGTTTAGTTTATTATAATTTAGGTTTAGGTTTATTTTATTTTATTTATTTTATTTTTATTTTAGGTTTAGTTATTATTTTTAGTTTAGAGTTTGGGTTTTATTTTCCTATTTATTTCTAGGTTTTATGTTTAAGTTTATTTTTTAGGTTTAGGTTTTTATTTATTTTTTATTTTATTTTATTTTAGGTGTATTTTATTTTTATTATTTATTTATTTTTATTTAGGTTTTTATTCTTAGGTTTATTTTATTTTTTAGTTTAGTTTAGGCTTTTATTTATTTTATTTTAGTTTATTTTTATTTTATTTTAATTATATTTTTAGGTTTAGGTTTAGGTTTAGGTTTTAATTTAGGTTTATATTTTTTACATATTTTATTTTTAAGTTTTATTTAGTTTACATTTAAGTTTTTAGGTTTTTACAGTTTAGGGTTTTAGTGTTTACGATTTTAGGGTTTAGGGTTTAGGGTTTAGGGTTTGGGGTTTAGGGTTAAGTGTTTAGACTTTAGGGTTTAGGGTAGGGTTTAGGGAGGTCACGTTTAGGGTTAAGGGTTAGCAGGGTGAGTTAGACAGGTTTAGGCTTTAGGGTTTAGGGTTTAGGGATAAGGGTTAATTTAGGGTTTAAGGTTTAGAATTTTATGGTTTAGGGTTAGGGTTTAGGTTTTCGGGTTTAGGGTTTAGGGTTTAGGGTTTAGGTTTGTACGTTTAGGGTTGGTTTTAGGGTTTATGGTTTAGGATTTAATGTTTATCAATTGGGGTTTAGTTTTTTTTTTTTAAATTAAGTAAACCGCTAGGTTTAGGTGTATTTAGTTTATTTATTTTATTTTATATTTTTATTTCAGTTTTTTTATTTAGTTTAATTTATTTTTCTTATGTTTATTTATTTTAGTATAAGTTTTTTTTTAGTTTTTTTTTTAACTTTAGGTTTAGGTTTATGTTTATTTTTTAGTTTAGTTTTACTTTTATTTTATTTTTTAGATTTAGGTTTTATCTTTTATTTTTAAGTTTAGGTTTAGGTTTTTATTTTATTTTTTTTAGGTTTATGTTTTAAGTTTTTATTTTAGGTTTATTTTTTAGTTTTAGTTTTTAATTTAGGTTTAAGTTTATTTTTAGTTTATTTTATTTTATTTAATTTAGGGTTTAGGTTTAGTTTATTTTAGGTTTAGGTTTAGGTGTTATTTATTTTAGTTTAGTTTAGTTTAGTTTAGGTTTAGATTTATTTTATTTTGTTTATTTTAGGTTTAGGTATTTTTTAGTTTTGGGTTTAGGTTTTATTATTTATTTTATTTTAAGTTTATTTTATTTGTATTTTACATTTATGTTTGATTTTACTTTAGCTCTTTATTTTTAAGATTATTTTATTTTTTAGTTTAGTTTAGGTTTTTAATTATTTTATTTTTGTTTAGTTTATTTTTTTTATTTTATTTCACTTTTAAGTTTAGGTTTAGTTTCAGGTTTAGGTTTTGGTTTAGGTTTTAGGTCAAGTTTTTATTTTATTTAATTTTTTTATTTTATTTAGGTTTAGGTTTTTTTATTTATTTTATTTTTAGGTTTTATTTTTTTTAGGTTTAGGTTTTTAGGTTTTTACGGTGTAGGGTTTAGGGTTCAAGGTTATAAGTTCAGAGTTTAGGGTTTAGGGTTTTAGGGTTTAGGGTTTAGTGTTTAGGGTTAGTTTTAGGGTTAGGATGTTTTTTTTAAGTAAGTAAACTAGTGGGTTTATGTTAAGTTAATTTAATATATTTTTATTTTTATTTAGGTTTTTTTTTTTTTATTTAGTTTAGTTTATTTATTTTAGGTTTATTTATTTTAGCTTAGGTTTTTTATTTTAATTTATTTTATAGGTTTAGGTTTAGGTTTATTTTTTAGTTTAGTTTGATTTTTATTTAATTTTTTATGTTTAGGTTTTATTTTTTATTTTTAGGTTTAGGTTTAGGTTTTTATTTTATTTTTTTAGCTTTAGGTTTTAGGTTTTTATTCTAGGTTTTACTTTTTAGTTTAGGTTTAGGTTTATTTTTATTTTATTTTATTTTATTTAGTTTATGTTTAGGTTTTTGTTTAGTTTATTTTATGTTTAGGTTTATTTAATTTGTTTATTTTATTTTTATTTTATTTTATTTAGTTTAAAGGTTTTTGTTTAGTTTATTTTTATTTTAGGTTTAGTTTATTTTATTTTATTTAGTTTATTTTTATTTTAACTAACAAAAACAATATTTCACAAAATAATTTAACTCCTAGAGACAATAAAATTTTATTTGATAGAAGCCAAACAAAGCTTTGTCAAACAAGTCAATCCCATATCATCATCGATTCTAGTCGCTCTTCCTTCTTCTCTGCGAGCAACCAGAAAGAATAAAGAATCATGACGGTGAGGACATTCTTGTAAGCATTGATGAACATGTGGGGCGCTGCAACAAGTTTGGGATAAGAGAGGGCCAGTGAGAGAGAAGTGAACATTGAAAAGCCTATCGAAAACTTCTCGATGAGATCATGTTTAGTGAGGTCAAGTACCTCAGGACTGAACATCGATCCATCTTCATACACAGATTGGATGACAAGGCCATAAGAGAATGGCCAAATCCCTAGCTTAGCAAGGAGTGCAGCCTCTAAGGATCCCACCTCATCGCCTTTTTTAATTAGCTTAATTGAGGTGATAAATTCAATAGTACCCTTGTTGATCTTAGTTGGGAAATTGAGAACCTAGAAGAAAGAAGTTTTTGAAGGATCCAGACCAATATTCCCTGCAGGAATGACAACATCAATAGGTGCAATAAGACTAACACGGACAGGAGCACCAACTTTGTATTTCACAACCTCTTCACTCACTTCTTTAAGATCACCTTTCATAAAAATCAGCTCAACCAGGGTTTAGGGTTTAGGGTTTTAGAGTTAATGCTTTTAGGGTTTAGGGTTTAGGGTTAGAGTTAGGGTTTAGGGTTTAGGGTTTAGGGTTTACAGTATAAATTTTAGGGTTTAGGGTTCAGGGTTTTTTAGGCTTTGGGGTTTTGGGTTTTTAGGATTTAGGGTTTAAGGTTTATGGGGGTTAGTTTTAGGGTTTAGTTTTAGCATTTAGGGGTTAGGATTTTTTTTTAAAATTAAGTAAATGGTAGGTTTAGGATTATTTAGTTTATTTATTCTTTCTTTTAGTTTGTTTTTTTATGTTTATTTTTATTTTTATTTAATTTAGTTTATTTATTTTAGGTTTCTTTATTTTAGTTTAGGTTTTTTATTTTTTAGGTTTTTTATTTTTATTTTATGTTTATTTTTTAGGTTTAGGTTTAGGTTTAGGTTTATGTTTTTAGTTGAGTTTTATTTTCATTTTACTTTTAAGTTTAGGTTTTATTTTTTATTTTTAGGTTCAGGTTTAAGTTTTTAGTTTATTTTTAGGTTTAGGTTTAAGTTTTTTATTTATTTTTTTTTATATTTTTTTATTTTAGTTTAGGTTTAGGTTTATTTTTAGTTTAGTTTATTTATTTTATTTTAGGTTTAGGTTTAGTTTATTTTAGGTTTAAGTTTTGGTTTTATTTATTTTAGTTTAGCTTATTTAAGTTTAAGTTTAAATTTATTTTACTTTATTTATTTTATTTTTATTTTTGGTTTAGTGTTTTTTAGTTTTGGGTTTAGGTTTTATTTATTATCTATTTTTAGGTTTATTTTTTAGGTTTAGGGTTTTATTTTATTTTATTTTAGGTTTATTTTATTTTTATTTTAGATTTAGTTTTATTTTATTTAGGTTTTTTAAAGTTTATTTTATTTTTTTAAATTAGTTTTGGTTTTAATTTATTTTATTTTAGTTTATTTTTATTTTTTATTTTATTTTATTTAGGTTTAGGTTCTTTATTTATTTTATTTTTAGGTTTTAGTTTAGGATTAGGTTTTTAGGGTTTAAGGTTAATGGTTTACGATTTAGGGTTTAGGGTTTAGCATTTTAGGTTTTAGGGTTTTGGGGTTTAGGGTTTTGGGTTTAGGGTTTAAGGTTTAGTGTTTAGGCTTTAGGGTTTAGGGTTTTTAGGGTTTAAGGTTTAGGTTTTAGGGTTTAGAGTTTCTTTTTTAACTAAAAGGAATTTATTGCTTAGAAAAATAGGTACCAGAAGACCATATTAGAGACTAAACTCAAGAAAAAAAGAAACTACTACTCAAATGTAGAACAAGAGAATCCTAAAGAGTTTAGTCCCTAAACTAATAAATCAAAGATAACAAAGAAAAAAAAGACAAAACTAAGAAAGCCAAGCAAAAGGAAAAAAAAGGGGAAGAATCCACGGAGCTCCAAAAGAACCTCGAAAGAGACGAAGATCCATAAGAAATGGAAACCTGCAACCTGCAACTGAAAACTACTCCAGCCATCTAAGAAAAAAGAGACCATTAGTAAGACTCCAGCTCCCTCCAAGAAGAAAAAAAATAAAAGAGAACCTACAACCTGCAAGAAATCTCAGCCAGAAGGAGATTAAAAAACATAAAGAGAAAAAAACTCTGGATGAGATATGAGAAAAGAAGGATAATCACAATAATGAGGGGCATCAAATCCTAAGTGTATCCAACTTCAAATAAGGGGAACAAATAGGAAAAGTCACCAACCATAAAAATATCAAGAAAAAAATCTATCATATCATCATAGCCATCCCAAACAAAGAAAAATATAAACCTATCATAATAGCCACCTAGCCAAACAAAAATTGAAGCTAAGGAAACAAAAAGAGAGAGGAGACCAATAGAAAATTAACATAAGGCAATCCCAACAAAACAAAATATGAACACCTCTTAAAAAAGAGGGAGAAAAGAAGCTCACAGCACAAAAACAAGAAGAAGAAAAGAGCCCTCAAAGACAAAGCCAACAAAGCCCACAACAATCCCAATCCAAAGCCACCAAGGCACCAAGCCAATAGAGCCCATAACAACACCAATCCAAAGCCACCAAGGCACCAACCAAAGGAAAGAAAACAACCAACACAACAGCCACACAACAGAGCACCCAAGAAAAATAGCTTAGGAAAGAGCAAGTGGACCAAACCCACCAATAGAAAAAAAGAAGAAGGCTAGCAATAGATAAAATAAATAGCTAGAGAAACAACCAGCCAATGGACAAACCACATGACAAGGAAAAAAGGCCCAACCTACCACCAACAAAGAGAGCAAAAGAACCAAACAAAGAAAGGCAATAGAAACAAAGCCACTAGCACAAAATCAACCAGTCAAAGAGCACCAAAAAAAACTTAGCACACAGGAAGCCAGAAATCCCAAGCCAAAATGAAGAAAATTAGCCAAGAAGCCAATACTCCAGATAGAAAGAAAACACAGAACAAAAGATCAGCCAATAGAGAAAAAACTAGCCAAAGGCAAAAACCTCCCAATGATAGGAGAGATTATTTCCAAGAAGCTTTAAAATGTGTCTCGGAGGAGGGGCATAAATCTAAACACTTTTTCTTCTTATAAATAGTTTTATAAACATGTTCTTTCTCCAAAAAATCTCCATCCAAAAATGAATCATTATTATTATAAAAGGCATGGGGATCAGTAGAAGCTATCAATTTCAAATAAGAGCATTAAGAATCATCCACATCATTTGACAAAGGAAAATCAGAAATAGTATGCATTTTCAGAATTAGAAGTGAAAGAAAGAGCAAAAATAGCTTTATTAAAAATATAATTATCAATATTTTCACCTTCCAGCAAATCTAAAGAGTATCCTCCTTGTCTTCATTCATAAAAGAAGCAAGAGAAGCAGAATCCAGAATTTTAGTATAATCTTCATGTAAGGGATTAAAATAAGATTCAAATTCCTTAGAAACACATAACATATTACCAAAATTCTGAACAGAATTACCAGCCATAGAAAAACCATCATTTTGAACTGAAATAGAACTATTCACAATGAGAGAATTTTCACATGTATCTAAATCTTATTTTTTAAAAGAAAGATCACCAATATTAAAAAGATTGTCAGGACCAGAAGTTAAAATATCAAAAATAAGAACTTTCTTTTCACCACCATTCTTAGTCAAAGAAGGCAAACAAATAGTCTCATTCCCATGATCTAAAGTAGGCATAGGAGAAAGTGAAACAACATCCAACTGATTGGAAGAAATGGTGTTAGTATCAACATTATTCAAACCGTCATCATAAAAAGACTTATGCACAACATCCAAACCATTATAATCATTAACCACAGCCTCTAAAGTCTTCCCTTTAATAAAATCATCTAAAGTAACACTTAGAGCATGATTATTAGTTAAAAATTTTTAAGAAACATCAAAATTACCTTTCACATTAGACAAATAATTAATAGGTAAAACTTTTCTATAAGATTCATAAATATGGTTTTACAAAACATCAGAAGTTTGAAAAGCATATTTTCCATTATCCAACTTGAGAGAATCATCAGTTTTTTCAATAATTGAATTCTTACTGGTGATTTTCTTCCTAAGAGAGGGATGAGCAATAAAGCATTCATAAATTTCATGCCCATGAATCTTACAATGATTACAAAAAATGGGAAAGTTCTCAAAAATAACTTTTTGAAAGTAATCACATTTCTCTGAACCCAACCAAATTTGTTTTTGGATATTTTTTAGTAGTATCAATCTCTACAAAAATTCTAGCAATAGACGATCTAGAAGAAGCAACTATTGCTTGCTCGACTTGCAAAGGCCAACCAAAAATCAACCCAATAGCATAAAGAAACTGATAATTAAATAGATGAATCCTCATGGTAGGTAAAGAAATCCAAATGGGAACATAGGAGATTCTTCATTTACCATCAAACATAGGTGTCCAACTTAGAATATTCATTTGACAATTAAAAACATAATAAGAATGCCTAAAAAAAAATTATTCTGTAAGCAAGGTCATTAGAATGTTTAACTATAACATGCCTCGCATCAATCAGCCTAATAGAAGAAGAACTAGATAAATTTAAGCTATAAAAAAAAGAACGAATATCTTCCATCTTTGGTCGTTTAAATCAAAACTTTCTAATCAAAGAAAAAGCAAAAGGCTCAGTTAATCTTTCAGTATCCTCATCTGAAATCATAATAAATGGAGTACCTTTAAAAGTCTTCAATAGCAAATTCAAAGGAGGCTCAGTGGAGGAATTCTTACCAGCTAAAACCTCTTTGACAGATTTAATAACAATAGGTAATTTAGAGGTAGGGCTACCCAAAAATCTGATGCCCTAGCAGGATCCATCGACACAAGGTATTTACCCCATAGATTTCAAGAAGCCGACGCCATGAGTCATAGTGCCATGATAAGGACAGGTCAAGATCCGACCAAGGCCAACAATCTATAAGGAATCCAAGAGTGAAAGCACTCAAAAACTCACCAAGAATGCGAGGGATTCCAAAATTTCTCAATAAGAGGATTTAGTTTAGTTTTAGGGTTTAGGTTTTAGGTTTAGTGTTTATTAGTTATTATTAGGTTTTATTTGGTTTATGTTATTATTAGCTTATTATTAGTTTTATGTTTAGTTTAGTTAGTTTAGTTTTAGTTAGGTTATCAGTTTAGTTTTAGTTAATATTATTTTAGGTTAGTTTAGGTGAGGGGTGGGTTTAGGTTTAGTTTATTAGTTTATTTCATTTATTTATTTCTTATGGTTTACTTTGTTTTAGTTTATTTATTAGTTAGTATTAGATTATTAGTTAGTTTGTTATTTATTTAGTTTAGTTAGTTATTATTATTAGTTTATGGTTTTATTATTATTTAAGTTTTAGTTAGTTTTAGTTAGTGGTTTAGTTTTATTTTTTTGTTAGTTTATTTATTTATTAGTTTATTTTTTGGGTTTAGGTTTATTAATTTTTTATTATTAGTTTTTTAATTTAGTTTATGGTTTAATTTTTTATTATTTATTATTATTATTAGTTTAGTTAGTTGTTTCATTATTAGTTTTATTTTAGATTATTATTTTTAGTTTATTATTATTATTAGTTTATGTTTAATATTTTAAGTTTAATTATTATTATTTAATTTATTTATCTAGTTAGGGTTTAGGGTTTAGTTATTTAGTTATTTATTAGTTAGCTTATTATTATTTTTATTATTATTACTAGTTAGTTAGTTAGTTATTATTATTATTATTATTACTTTTTTATTAGTTTAGTTATTGTTAAGGTTTTTTTTTATTATAAGTTACTATTATGTTTATTTATTAGTTAGTTTTATGGTTTATTAGTTTAGGTTTAGTTTTAGTAGTTATTTTAGTTACTTTATTAGTTTATTATTAGTTTATTATTTAGTTTTAGTGTTTATTATTTATTAAGGCTTAGGTTTATTTATTAATTATTTAATTTTATTAGTTAGTTTTTTTAGTTAGTTTGTTTATTATTTTATTAGTTTATTAGTTAGTTAGTTATTATTATTAGTTTATGGTTTTATTATTATTTAGGTTTTAGTTAGTTTTAGTTAGTGGTTTAGTTTTATTAGTTTAGTTAGTTTATTTGTTAGTTTAGTAGTTTAGCTTTTATTATTTTTAGTTATTGGTTTAGGTTTATTAGTTTATTATTATTAATTTTGGTTTAGTTTATGGTTTAGTTTATTTTATTAGTTAATGGTTATTTATTATTATTATTATTATTAGTTTAGTTGTTTATTATTAGTTTAGTTTTAGATTAGTTTTTTTCAGTTTATTATTATTATTAATTTATGTTTATTATTATTATTAATTTATGTTTATTATTATTATTTAGTTTATTTATTTAGTTTGGGTTTAGGGTTTAATTATTTAGTTATTTATTAGTTAGTTTATTATTTGTTTTATTATTATTAGTTTATTTGTTTAGTTAGTTGGTTATTAATAATTATTATTATTATTAATTTTTATTAGTTTAGTTATTATTAGTTAGTTATTATTATTATTATTATTATTAGTTTATTTATTATGTTTATTAGTTTAGTTATTTAGTTAATTTTTCTTTTTTTAGTTATTAGTTTATTAGTTTATTATTGGTAAGTTATTATTAATTTTTTTTGATTAGGTGTTTTATTATTAGTTTATTATTAGTTATTAGTTAGTTTATTAGGTTTAGTTATTATTATGTTTATTTATTAATTAGTTTTTATGGTTTATTAGATTAGGTTTGGGTTTATTAGTTATTTAGTTATTTATTATTAGTATTATTATTATTATTAGTTTTTAGGTGTTTATTATTTATTAGGGTTTATGTTTATTTATTAATTAGATTAGTTTTATTAGTTAATTTTTTTAGTTAGTTAGTTTATTAGTTTATTAGTTATTAGTTATAGTTATTAGTTATATATTATTAGTTTTAGTTTTATTTGTTATAATTAATTTATATTAGTTTTAGTTTTTTTATTAGTTATTATTAGTTTAGTTTATTTTTAGTTAGTTTATTAGCGAAGTTTTTTTGTTTATGTTCAATTTAGTTATTAGTTTGTTTATTATTTTAGTTAGTTTTTATTATTATTAGTTCATTAGATTTCTAGTTATTATTTAGTTAGGTTAGTTTAGTTTATTTTATTAGTTTTTGTTTTTGTTTGTTATTAGTTTTTGTTTATTATAATTTTATTAGTTTTAGTTTATTATATATTAGTTTTAGTTTTAGTTAGTTTAGTTTAGTGTTTTGTTAGTTTATTATTAGGGCTTAAGGATTAGGGTTTAGGGTTTAGGGTTTTAGATATGGGGTTTAAGGTTTTAAGGATTATAGTTTAGGGTTTAGGGTTTAGTGTTAAGTCTTTTTTATATATTTTTATTTTTTTATTTATAGGGTTTAGGTTTTAGGTTTAGGGTTCAAGTTTTAATTTAGGGCTTAGGATTGTTCATTTTTTTTATAGAGAACAAATTCATATTCAACATTTCTTCTTTTTGATTTCATCAACCAAGTAACACACCAAGTTTTCTAAGACACAAGCAATGACATAGATCAAATATAGATAAAAAATTAGCATGCATAGAGCAAATCAAAAACCCTAGATAACTAGAACCATCTCAACTATAAAAGACATAGTTTCATAAGCAGCAGGTTGGATCAGCCATTCTTCTATTTCTCCAGTTCCCATCAAGACCACCTCGACCTTTCGAGTAGCGGGGTCCACCATCATATCCCCGATCTCTCCCTCTAGAACCACCATGGCTATAACCTCCATCACTCCTCCTGCCTCCATAACCACCACTTCTCTGTTCACCACCTCCATATCCACCAACACATCCAGATACCCCGCCACCACTGCGATAACTGTCGCCACCCTCTTCGCCTCCACCGCCAGATCTAGACTAAGCCTAGTTGATAGTGATGTTCATGTTGTCAAGGTTCTTCCCATTCTTAGGGTTTAGGTTTAAGTTTAGGTTTATTTTTGAATTTATTTAGTTACTTTAGGTTTAGGTTTAGGGTTTGGAGTTTAGAGTTTAGGGTTTAGGGTTAGGGTTTATAGTTTAGGGTTTCAATTTTATGGTTTAGGGTTTAGGATTTTTTATGATTTTAGGTTTAGGGTTTAATGTTTAAGGTTTAGAGTTTATTTTTTATGGTTTAGTGTTTAGGGTTTAAGGTTTAGGGTTCTTAGGGTTTTAGTTTAGGATTTTTAACGTGGTTTAAGGTTAGTTTAGAGCTTAGATTTGGTTTAGCTTGGGTTTAGGTTTAGGTTTTAGGATAAGTTTGTGGATTTAGAGTTAGTTTAGAGTTTAGGGTTTAGGGTTTTAGGGTTTTAGGGTTTAGGGTTTAGATTTTAGAGTTTAGAGTTTAGGGTTAGTTTAGGGTTGTAGGTTTAGGGTTTAGGGTTTAGGGTTAGTCTTAGGGTTTAGGTTTTAGAATTTAGGATTTAGGGTTTAGGGTTTATGGTTTAGTGTTTTTTCTTAAATTAAGTAAATTGGTTGGTTTAGCTTTATTTAGTTTATGTTTTTTTTAGTTCATTTTATTTTTTTTATTTAAATTTATTTTTTATTTTTATATAATTTACTTTGGATTCATGTCATGATTATTTTGATGAACCGGTTAGGAGAGTAGATGCATTAGATTTGCCTTATGCTAAGAAAGGTAGAGGTAGACCTAAAAAGACTTGGTTAAGATGCATAAAAAATGATCTTAGTATACTTGATTTAAATGACAATTTGACACATAATAGGACTAAATGGATGAAGGATTCATTGACCCCACCTAGTGGGATTAAGTCTTCTTGTTGTAGTTGTTGTATATAGTTTACTTTATTTATTTTAGGTTTATTTATTTTAGTTTCTATTTTTCTATTTTAGCTTATTTTATAGGTTTAGGTTTAGGTTTATTTTTTTGTTCAGTTTTATTTTTATTTTATTTTTTAGGTTTAGGTTTTATTATTAATTTATAGGTTTAGATTTAGGTTTCAATTTTATTTTTATTTTAAGTTTTTTATTTTTTATCTCAACATTTTATTTTTAGTTTATTTTATTTTATTTAGTTTATGGTTTAGGTTTAGGTTTAGGTTTTATTTATTTTAGTTTAGTTTATGTTAGTTTAGGTTTAGGTTAATTTTATTTTGGTTATTTTAGGTTTAGGTTTTTGTATTTAGTTTAGGGTTTAGGTTTAATTTTTTATTAATTTTTAGGTTTATTTTTTAGGTTTAGTTTTTTATTTAGTTTTTATTTTATTTTTTTTTGGTTTATTTTAATTTTATTTTACCTTTGTATTATATTTTATTTAGGTTAATTATTTTAGTTTACTTTTATTTTTAGTTTAATTTAGGTTTTTATTTATTTTATTTTGGTTTAGTTTTTATTTTTTATTTTATTTTATTTTAAGGTTTAGGTTTATGTTTAGGTTTAAGTTTTAGTTTAGGTTTTCATCTCATTTTTTTTAATTTTATTTAGGTTTACATTTTGTTATTTATTTTATTTTTAGGTTTTATTTAGTTTAGGTTAGGTATTTAGGTTTTTAGGGTTTAGGGTTGGTTTAGGATTTAGGCCTGGGGTTTAGGGTTTAAGGTTGTTTTAGGGTGGGGTTTAGGGTTTAGGGTTCCTCACAATTTAGTTTAGAGGTTTAGGTGTTTTAGGGTTTCTAGTAGGTTTACTTTGTTATTTTAGAGTTTAAGATTTTTTTAGTGGTTTAGATTTTAGGGTTTAGGGTTGGTTTTAGAGTTTAGGGTTTAGGATTTAGGGTTTAGGGTTTAAGATTTAGGCCTAGGGTTTAAGGTTTAGGGTTTTTTCAAAAATTAAGTAAACCGATTGGTTTAGGTTTATTTATTTTATTTACTTTATTTTTTATTTATTTTAGTTTATTTTATTTTATTATTTTTATTTAGGTTTTTTTTTAGTTTTATTTATTTTAGTTTATTTATTTTAGTTTAGATTTTTTATTTTAGTTTATCTTTTAGGTTTAGGTTTAGGTTTTTGATTATTTTTTTATTTTAGTTTATTTTTATTTTAGATTTGTTTTTTTTATTTTAGGGTTAGAGGTTTAGTGATAGATTAGGGTTTAGTTTATAGTTTATGGCTTAGGGTTAGGGTTTTTTTTTAATTTTTTTAATTTTAATTTTTTTCAATTAAGTAAACTAGTAGGTTTAGGTTTATTTAGTACATTTTTTATTTATTTTAATTTTATTTTATTTTTAATTTTTATTTAGGTTTTATTTTTTAAATTTTTATTTAGTTTAGGTTTTTTATTTTAGTTTATTTTTTAGCTTTAGGTTTATTTTTTAGTGTTGATTTCTTTTTACTACATTTTTTAGGTTTCAGTTTTATTTTTTATTTTTAGGTTTAAGTTTAGGTTTTTATTTTATTTTTTTTAGTTTTAGGTTTTAGCTTTTTATTTTAAGTTTAATTTTGGGCTTTATTTTTTAGTTTAAGTTTAGATTTAGGTTTAGTTTATTTTAGGTTTAGGTTTAGGTTTTTTTTATTTTAGTTTAGTTTAGGTTTAGGTTTATTTTAGTTTTATTTTAGGTTTATCCTTTTTTATAGTTTAGGGTTTTTAGGGTTTATTTTATTTATATTTATTTTACTTTTGGTTTATTTTAGCTTTAGGTTTTATTTAGTTTTATTTTATTTTATTTTAGGTTTATTTTATTTTTTTATTTAGGTTAAATTTTATTTAGGTTTTTTTTAGTTTAGTTAGATTTTAACTTATTTATTTTAGTTTAGTTTTTAGTTTTTATTTTATTTTCTTCTTAGGTTTAGGTTTAGGTATAGGTTTAGTTTATGTTATCATTTTATTTTGGTTTAGGTTTATTTATTTATTTTATTTTTAGGTTTTATTTAGTTTAGGTTTAGGTATTTAGCTTTAGCGTTTGGTTTAAGGTAGGGTTATTTGGTTTTAGGGTTTAGATTTAGGGTTTGGGGTGGGTTTAGGGTTTAGGGTTTAGGGTTTAGGGTTTAGGGCATTCGGTTTAGGGTTTAGGGTTTTATGGTATAAGGTTTAGGGTTTTGGGTTTAGGTTTTGGGGTTTAGGGTTTTAGGGTTTAGGGTTTAGGGTTTAGATTTTAGGTTTAAAGTTCAAGTTTTAGTTTAGGGTTTAGGATTTTTGGTTTTTGTTTTTGTTTTTTTTTTTAATGTAGAATAAATTCATATTGAACATTTATTCTTTTTGATTTCATCAACCAAGTAACACACCAAGTTTTCTAAGACAAAAGTGATGTAATAGATAGAAAATGAGCACACATAGAGCAAATTAAAAACCCTAGATAACTAGAACCATCTCTACCATAAAGACATAGTTCTATAAGCAGCAGATTGGATCGATCGTTCTTCACTTTCTCCAGTTCCCAATAAAACCACCCGGCCTCTTTAATAGCGGGATTCAACATCATTTCCCTGATCTCTACCTCCGCCACCACCATGGCTCTAACCTCCGTCGCTGCTCCCGCCTCCATAACCACCACTTCTTTTACCACCACCTCCATATCCACCAGCACCTCCATATCCCTGACCACCACTAAGATAATCGGCCTCCGCCTTCACCTCCACTACCAGATCTAGACTAAGCCTGGTTGACAGTGATGTTCTTGCCTTCAAGGTTATGCCTATTCTTAGGGTTTAGGTTTAGGTTTATTTTTTAATTTATTTAGTTACTTGAGGCTTAGGTTTAGGGTTTGGGGTTTAGGGTTTAGGGATTAGGGATAGGGTTTAGGGTTTAGTGTTTAGGGTATAGGGTTTAGGGTTTAGGGTTTAGGATTTTAGGGTTTATGCACTTAGGGTTTAAGGTTTAGTGTGGGAGTTTAGGGTTTTATGCAAAGGATTAGGTTTGGTCTAGGTTGTTTAGGGTTTAGGGTTTAGGGTTTAGGGTGCAGGTTTTAGAATTTAAGGTTTAGTGTTTAGGATTTAGGGTTTTTAGGGTTTAGGGTTTAGTGTTTAGGGTTTAGAATTTAGGATTTAGGGTTTAGTGTTTAAGTTTTAGGTTTAGGGTTCAAGTTTTAGTTTAGGGTTTAGGGATTTAGTTTTTTTTTAAAAAATTGAACAAATTCAAATTCAACATTTCTTTTTTTCAATTTCATCAACCAGTTAACACACCAAATTTTGTAGCGCATAAGCAACAACATATATAAAAAATGAGCACCCATAGAGCAAATCAAAAATACTACATAACTAGAACCTTCTCTACTATAAAGAGATAGTTCCATAAGTAACAGATCGGGTCACCCATTCTTCAATTTCTCTAATTCCTATTAGAACCACACCTCTCGAGGGGTCCACCATCCCCTCGATCTCTTCACCACCACCATGGCTGTAACCTCCATCGCTCCTCCCGCCTCCATAACCACCACCACCTCTAGATCCCCCACCACCACTGTGATAACCGCCACCTCTGCCTTTGACTCCACCGCCAGATCTAGACTGAGCTTGGTTGACGGTGATGTTCCTACCGTCAAGGTTCTGCCCATTCTTAGGGTTTAGTTTTTTTTAAGGAAAGTTAGAATTTTATTACCTTAAAAATAAAGGATACAATGTCATTAAAAGGGGTAAAGCTCAAATTTCTAATACTCACAGAGCTACAAGAAACCTAAAGAGCTAAACCCCTATCTAAGTACAATGGAAAAATGAAAATAAAAGAGCAAAAGCAATAGCATAAAAGCAAATCAGAAAGCACACAAAAAGAACTAATAAAACTTAAGAAAATATTAAAAGGATTAGTCAACAACAGTTCGTGATCCTTTTAAGAAGGAAAGATAAGCAAGATCCACATCAACAGTACTTGAGTTGGCTGAGTAAAGATCATTCCATCTGTGAAGTTCCAACTTACAAAACAAATCTGCAAAACACTACAAAGGAAATGGCCATAGCTCAAGGAAAATTGATAAAGTAAATAATTTAGAAAGAGATGACAAAGAGAAGGCTTGGGATTAGGTAAGATCATCTCAAGGGCCAACAATACATATGAGCATCCAAACTTCATGAGAAGGGTTACAATCTTATGCATGCTACCAACTAAAGAGAAGATATAGGGATACATCAAGGCCATCATAGCCAACATACCTGATATAAGCAATCATGCAAGACAAAATAGTCCAAAGTGATCTAGTTCCTGCACCAAAAAATAGAGAAAAATAGCCTATAGTTAGCCAAAGATAAACCCACCAACCAAAACCCACAACAGACCAAACACATAAAGCCATCATCTCAGAAGTTACAGTAGGGTTTGTGGCTGAGAACAACCCACAACTATCTCTACAACACTAGAAATCCAAATCCAAGGGAAAATAGTAGAAGATAAGCAGCACCAGAGAGAAGAAAGCCTTAGCATAGAGAGACCAAGAGGCATCTAGAAGTTACCATCAAAGCCACCACCAAGGTAGCCAAAAGGAAAGCTAATCCACCATCACCAACCAAGAGGCAAATATCAGGAAATAAAAAGAGCCAACTAAACTAAAGGGAGTCAATACCAACATCCAACATAGAGCCCAAAACACCAAACCACTACATAAGCATCCAAGGAAAGACATCAGCCATAAAAAACCCCTCAAGCAGCCAACCTCCAACAACAAGTCCTAAAATAGGACCAAAAAAATCACAAGAGCTCATATCCTCCACCAACAAAATAGCTAATAAAACCTCAGGTCGAGTGTAGGATGAGCAGGGAGAAGTCGAGTAGGGAAAAACCAACACCCAAATTCGGGAAGCAAAATTAAAGGAAAAATAATTACACCCAAGAGAGGATAACCAACCAAGGAGCAGACTAGAAACCTAACCAAAAGCACCTAAACCAACCATCATACACAGACAACACGTCCACCCAACCAACCAACCTAGACAGCCAAAATAGCCAACCAGACCAGGCAGCCAACAAAACCAACCAGTAAATAGAGCTAATACAAAGCCCATAAAGAGGGAAAAGAACATCAACAGACAAAGCAACAACCCACTTGGAGATCTCCAAAATAACCAAGAAATAAAAATGGTAGTCACCTAGCCATACTAGAAAATGCCAAGGAGGACCACCCAACCACAAGCAGAAAAACTATAATGAAAAGAACAAGGCTAGAGGCAAACAAAACCCCTTCCAAATCCCAAAGAGCAGATAGTCACTATAAAGGAGAAAATGGGGAGACAACAACCACATAATAGTTAACTCAAATTAACAAGGTAGAAAGAACCAACCAACATAAACCTCCAAGACAAACTATGAAAGGATAACCAAGCCAGAAGAGGCCAATAGTAGCCATGAAAAATTAACCACGCAAAATAGTTAGGCAAATGAAAGAAACAAATAGTAGAAACCAGTAGAACCAACCATAGCATCCACAAATCCAATTCAATAAAGGCCACAGCCAGGCAAAACTAAAGGCAAACCAAACATTCATTGGTAAAAAGGGTAGGCCAAAATTTGGCACAACCACAACCCAACATGAGACACAAAGCATGAGCTAGAGAAAGAAAACGGACAGGCTAAGAGGATAGGGAAACAAATTAAAAATTGCACCACTAAGACTCAAAAAATTGCCAGACAAATATAGAATGGGGTAGAGAGGAAGGGGGTTTAAGTATTGAAATAAACTCACCAAAAACCACTTCTTAGTGAGGGGTGCAGAGAAAAAAAAACAAAAAATAGACTAAGTAAAACCACCATAAAAAAAGATTAATAAAATAGCAGAAGGTTAAAATCTGACGTAAGGCAGTCTAGTGTCATCCGGATTGATCAGACCACGCTGATGCTTATGTATGCTATGGTTATCAAATAAAGTGAGCTCATTTAATTCCCCTCAAAGTTAGCTAGGAAATAAAAATAAGCATTACTTTCACGAAGAATGTGAAAACTTTTGTAGCAAACTTGAGAAAGAAGATTTTTAGTGTGATTAAGAAGATAAAATAAGTCAACATTTCCCATTTTATTATTAGTAAGAATATCAAGGAAAAGAAGAGCATAAACTTCAATCCAAATATTATAGAGGTCTTTGATTAAATAAATATCAATAGCTTTGTTAACATCCATGAGTTCAACATAAATAACAAAATAAGCTTTGAGGGGGTAGGCAAAAGCATAAATGATAGTGCCTTTAGATTCCCTAATAATTCCACCACAGCCATATTTGTTTTGGGAAATAGAACCATTAATATTGATCTTAATAGAATTTTCTTTAGGCTTAATCAAATGTATAATGCTAATACTCTTGTAGGAAGGATCATCATGCAAAGTGATACCCAATTTTTAGCCACAAAGTTATAACCTCTAAAGTGAAAATTATTATAAATTTGCATTAAATAAAGCATGAATTTTTTCTTTAGATCTAGCAAGGATCGTTTTATAGTTCATAGGGATAACATGATATTTAGCATCATTTTTATCCATCCTAATGAACCAAATAAGGGTAATAATAATTAAAACTTTGATATGACCTTTCATAATTTTATGGAAACAAACTTTAAGAAGTTGATATAATGAAAGAGAGTCATCAAAATAGCAAGTGTTAAATAAATCATCATACCATATCCAAAGTTTGGAAGCAATAGCACCATTGACAAAAAATGATTAACATTTTCAATATGAAAGCAATAATAACACTTATAAGGTAAGTAAAACCCTTTAAGCTAGAGCAAGGAATCAACTAGGATGAAGTTATTCAAAATCCTCCAAGTTAAAATTGATTAAGAAATGGGAAAGATATTATTCCAAAGTTTAATGAAAACATTAGAGGTGTTCTATTTATTTCTAATAAAATTCCAAACCTCTTTAAGAACAAAATCACCATTGTAAGAGAGCTTAAAAAGGATTTGACCTAGTTTATTAGAAAAGATAGCGATGTTGCAAAACTTGTCAAAAATAGAAATAAGAATGTAGTTCTTAAGTTTGTTTTCATTCTAATTGTTATTAAGACGGGTTGTAGGTTTAGTGTCGTAGGTTTAGGGTTTAGGGTTTAGAGTTTAGGATTTAGGGATTAAAGTTTTTCTTTTTTAAATTAAGTAAACTAGTAGGTTTAGGTTTATTTAGTATATTTAGTATATTTTTTATTTATTTAAGGTTTATTATTTAGGGTTTAGCGTTTAGGGTTTAGCTTTAGGTTAAGGGTTTAAGTTTTAGTTTTGGGTTCAGGGTTTAGGTATTAGGTTTAGGGTTCAGGTTTTAGTTTAAGGTTTAGAGTTTTTGGTTTTTTTTTATAACAGAGAACAAATTTATATTCAACATTTCTTCTTTTCGATTTCATCAACCAAGTAACACACCAAGTTTTATAAGACATAATCAACAACATAGATAAAAAATGAGCATGCATAGAGAAATTTAAAAACCCTAGATAACTAGAACTGCCTCTACTATAAAGATAATATTTCATACATAGCAGAACAGATTGGCCATTCATCATTTTCTCTAGTTCCATCAGAACCACCCTAGCCTCTCGAGTAGCGGGATCCACCATCATATCCCCGATCTCTCCCTCCACCACCACCAGGGTTGTAACCTCCATCTCTCCTCCCACCTCCATAACCACCACTACTATGACCACCAACTCCATATCCACCAGCACCTCCAGATCCCCCACCGCCACTACGATATCCACCACCTCCTCCTTCACCTCCATCGCCAGATATAGACTAACCCTAGTTGACGGTGATGTCCCTGCCGTCAAGGCTCTGCCCATTCTAAGGGTTTAGGTTTATTAGGTTTTAGGTTTTAGGTTTATTTATTAATTTATTTAGTAACTTTCAATATAGGTTTATGGTTTGGGGTTTATGATTTAGGGTTTAGGGTTTAGGGTTTAGGGTTTATGGTTTAGGGTTTATGATTTATGGTTTAGGGTTTAAGGTTTAGGGTTTTAGGGTTTATGCTTTTAGGGTTTAGGTAGGTTGTGGTCTGTGGTTTAAGATTAGGTTTTTGGGATTTAGGGTTTATGGTTTAGGGTTGTAGGTTTATGGTTTAGAATTTAGGGTTTAGGGTTTAATATTTAGGGTTTAAGGTTTTTTTTAAAAAAAATTTAAGTAAACCAGTAGGTTTAGGTTTATTTACTATATCTAGTTTATTTTTTATTTATTTTAGTTTATTTTCTTTTTATTTTATTTAGGTTTATTTTATTATTTTATTTAGTCTAGTTTATTTATTTTAAGTTTAATTTATTTTAATTTAGGGTTTTATTTTAGTTTATTTTTTTTTTAGTTTAAGTATATTTTTAAGTTGAGTTTTATTTTTATTTTACTTTTTAGGTTTAGGTTTTATTTTTTATTTTTAGGTTTAGGTTTAGTTTTTTTTTTAAATTTGTTTAGGTTTAGGTTTTTGATTTTTATTTCAAGTTTATTATAGGTTTTATTTTTTAGTTTAGGTTTAGATTTATTTTTAGTTTATTTTATTTTATTTTAGTTTATGTTTATGTTTAATTTATTTTAGCTTTAGGTTTAGCTTTTATTTATTTTAGTTTTATCTATTTTAGTTTAGGTTTAGGTTTATTTTATTTTATTTATTTTATTTTTATTTTTAGTTTAGGGTTTAGGTTATATTTTTTATTTCTTTTTAGTTTTTTTTAGGTTTAGATTTTTATTTAGTTTTTATTTAATTTTATTTTTGGCTTATTTTATTTTTATTTTATGTTTTGTTTTTCTTTTATATAGGTTTTTTATCCCAGGTTTATATTTTTAGTTTATTTTTTATATTTATTTTATTTTAATTTATTTTACTTTTATTTTATTTTATTTTAGGTTTAAGTTTTTTTAGTTTATCTTAATTTATTTTATTATTTATTTAGGTTTATGTTTATTTTATTTTATTTTAGGTCTTATAGTTTAGGTTTATTTTTTGTGGTCAGGGCCCAGTGGTTGTGGCCTGGGCCTGTTCTTTAGGGCCCAGGGCCCAGGTGGGCTTGGTATGGTCAGGGCTCATATCAGTATTCAGCCTTTAAGTCTTTAGGGCTAGGCTCAGTGGTCAGGGTGGCCCAGGCCTGTAACTGGGCCTAGCTCAGTGCTCAGAGTCTGTGGCTGGCTATAGTGGGCCTGGGGCCTGGGTCTAGCCTGTGGCTCAGGTCCAGTCAGGGCCCAGATCTGGGGCCCAGTGGGCTCTAGGGCCCAGGGTCTTAGGCCATGCCTAGTGGCCTGGGCTCAGCCTGGTGCCTGGGGCCCAGGGCCCAGGCTCATCCCCAGTTTCAGGGTTATAAGGGCCTTTCATCAGTGGAGGCCCAGGGTCATTAGGGTCAGCCTATAGTGGTTTCTGTGGGTCAGGGTCATAGAGTTTAATGGGTTGGGTAGGGCACAGTTGTGTCATGGTCAGGGCCAAGGTTTAGGGATTTAGGTAACATCTGGTACTGCCAGGGTTTAGCTTAAAGTTTTAGGGTTGTAGCTTTAGGGTTATGTTTAGGGTTATTAGGATTTAGGTTTTTTAAATAAACCACAGTTTAGTTTATTTTATTGTATTTAGTATCATCCATTTTATTTTAGTTTATTTTATTTTTATTTTATTAGGTTTAGTTCATTTATTTTAGGTTTATTTATGTTAGTTTAAGTTTTTTTTATTTTAAGTCTAGGTTTAAGTTCATGCTTATTTTTTTAGTTTAGTTTTATTTTTATTTCTATTTTTATGGTTTAGATTTTATTTTTTATTTTTATGTTTAGGTTTAGGTTTTTATTTTATTTTTTGTAAGTTTTTGTTTTAGGTTTTTATTTAAGGTTTATTTTATTTTTTAGTTTAGATTTAGGTTAAATTTTAGTTTATTTTATTTTATTTAGATTAGGTTTAGGTTTAGGTTTAGGTATAGGTTTTATTTATTTTAGTTTAGGTTTATGTTTATGTTTATTTTTTATTTTAGGTTTAGGTTTTACTTTTAGTTTAGGGTTTATGTTTTATTTTTTATCTAATTTTAGGTTTTCATATTAGGTTTATTATTTTGGTTTAAGTTTTTATTTAGTTTTATCTATTATATTTTAAGTTGATTTTATTTTTATTTTATGTTTAGTTTTATTTTATTTAAGTTTCCATTTTAGTTTAGTTTAGGTTTTAATTTATTTTATTTTAGTTTAGTTTTATTTTCATTTTATTTCTTTAAGTTTATGTTTTTTAGTTTAGGTTTTAGTTTATGTTTTATTTTATTTTATTTTTACTTTATTTGGTTTAGATTTATTTATTTTATTTTATTTTTATTTAGTTTAGGTTTTAGCTTTTTTAGGTCTTGGGTTGGGGTCAAGTTTAAAGTAATTTTTGGGTAAGGTTGGGGTGGGATTTTTAGGTTAGGGTCGAGGAATCATGGATTAGGGTTGTGGGTGTGGTAGGGTTTATAGGTTTAGTGGTATGTTAGGTAGTCATGTTAGTTTAGGGTTAAGGTTTTTGGTTTTTTTTAATAGATAATAAATTTAGATTCAACATTTCTTCTTTTATTTATTTAGTTTATTTATTTTAGTTTTTATTTTTATTTATGTTTACTTTCTATTTTTATTTAATTTAGTTTATTAATTTTAGTTTAGGTTTTTTATTTTAATTGATTTAAGTTTGGGTTTAGCCAGATTTATTTTTTGTTGAGTTTTATTTACATTTATTTTTTCAGTTTGATTTTATTTTTATTTGGTTTAGGTATAGGTTTTTATTTAATTTTTTTGGGTTTAGGTTTTAGGTTTTTATTTTAGGTTTATTTCTAGGTTTTATTTTTTAGTTTAGGTTTATGTTTATATTTAGTTTATTATATTTTATTTAGTTTAGGATTTAGGTTTAGTTTATTTTATGTTTAGGTCTAGGTGTAATTTATTTTAGTTTAGTTCTTTTGGGATTAGTTTTATTTTATTTTATTATTTTATTTTTATTTTAGGTTTAGTTTTCTTTTATTAATTTAGGGTATAGGTTTTCTTTTTTATTTATTTTTAGGTTTAGGTCTTAGGTTTAGGTTTTTATTTAGTTTCTATTTTAATTTTATTTATTTTTTATTTTATGTTTAGTTTATTTTATTTAGGTATGTTATTCTTAGTTTATTTTATTTTAGTTTAGTTTAGGTTTTATTTTATTTTAGTTTATTTTATTATTTTATTTTATCTCGTTCTCATTAGGTTTAATTTTAGGTTTCATTTTATTTAATTTTTTTATTTAGGTTTAGTTTATAATTATTTTTTGTTATGTTTTATTTTAGTTTTGTTTTTAGATTTTAGGTTTTATGATTTAGGGTTTAGGGTTTAGGGTTTCTATGCTTTGGATTTAGGGTTTTGTGGTTTTAGTGTCTGGTAGGGTTGGGTCATGGTTTGTGTCAGTTTTTAGAGGTTTATGGTTTAGGGTTTATGATTTGTGGTTTAGGGTTTGGTTTAGGTGGGTTTAGTCAGGTTTAGTGTTTGGATAGTGGGTTTGTTTATGGTTTAAGGTTTCCATTTAAGGTTGTGGTTTAGGGTTTTAGGATTTAGGGTTTAGCATTTAGAGTTTAGAGTTTAAGGCTTAGGGTTTATAGATAGTTTTTTTTAATTATTTTAATTATTTATTTTTTTTAAATGAAGTCAACTGGAAGGTTTATGTTTATTTAGTTTATTTTTTTATTTATTTTATTATTTTATTTTATTATTATTTTTAATTAGTTTAGTTTATTTATTTTATGCTTTTTTATTTTAATTTAGGTTTTTTCTTAGTTTATTTTTTAAGTTGAGGTTTAAGTTTAGGTTTACATTTATTTTTTAGTTTTGTTTTATTTTATTTTATTTTTAGGTTTAGGTTTTATTTTTTACTATTCAATTTAGGTTTATGTTTTTATTTTAGTTTTTTATGTTTAAGTTTTAGATTTTTAATTTTAGGTTTTTTTTTTTTAGTTTAGGTTTATATTTATTTTTAGTTTAATTTTATTTTAGTTTGTAGTATCTTTAGTTTTAGGTTATTTTTTTTATTTTTGTTTAGGTTTAGGTTTATTTTATTTTTATTTTAAGATTACATTTTTCTTTAATTTAGGGTTTAGGTTTTTTTTTTAATTTTTTTTTAGGTTTTACGTTTAGGTTTTTATTTTATTTGTTTTTGTTTTATTTTTTATTTATTTTATTTTAATTTTAGGTTTAGTATTTATTTTAGCTTTATTTTTTAGTTTAGATTAGGTTTATTAATTTAATTTAGTTAAGTTTTATTTTATTTATTTTTTTTAGGTTTTAGTTTTTATGATTTTATTTTATTTTATTTTTTTTATTTTATCTTTTAGGTTTTTTTATTTTATTTTGTTTATTTAGTTTAGTTTAGTTTTAGTTTTATTTAGTAGGGTCAGGGTGGAGGTTTGGGATTTCAGGTCAAGTAGGGCCTTAGTTTTGGAGTGTGATTTGGGTAGTGATCAGTGGTTTTGTGTTTAGTTTAGGGTTTTTATAAGAGTAGGGTAGTGGAGGGTCATGGAGGTCCATTTTAAGGTAGGGGTGTGAGTTTAGAAGTTTAGATTATGTAGTGGCTAGGGTTAGGGTCAGTTTTGTGAGGGTTTAGAGTTTAGTGGTTAGGTTTTGAAATGCAAACCAAGTAGTTTAGGTTTATTTATTTTTTATTTTAGTTTTTATTTATTTTAGTTTATTTTATTTTTTAGATTCATTTAATTATTTTATTTAGTTTATTTATTTTAGTTTGTTTAATTTAGTTTAGGGTTTTTGTCTTAGTTTATTTTAGTTTAGTTTATTTTATTTTACTTTTTAGGTTTTTTTATTTTATAAGTTTAGTTTTTTTATTTTTTATTATTTTTAGTTTAGGTTTGATTTAGGGTTTAGGATCTTTAAATTATGTAAACCAGAGGTTTGGTTTACTTAGTTTATTTTTATTTATTTTACTTTTTATTTTTATTTAGTTTAGTTTATTTATTTTAGGTTTATTTATTTCAGTTTAGATTTTTTTAATTTAGTTTATTTTTTAGGTTTAGGTTTTATTTTTTATTTTTAGGTTTAGGTTTAGGTTTTTATTTTATTTTTTTTGGTTTAGGTTTTAGGTTTTCATTTTGGGATTATTTTTAGGTCTTATTTTTTTAGTTTAGGTTAGGTTTATTTTTTTTATTTATATATTTTTCATTTAAGTTTAGTTTAGTTTAATTTTAGTTTACATTATGGTTTTAATTATTTTAGTTTATGTTTTGGTTTATTTTATTTTTATTTTATGTTTAGATTTTTTTTAGATTAGGGTTTTGGTTTTATTATTTATTTATTTATTTTTAGGTTTATTTATGGATTATTTTAGATTTAGGTTTAAGTTTTATTTTATTTTATTTTAAGTTTATTTTATTTTAGTTTAGTTTTATTTATTTTAAGTTTTTAGTTTTAGTTTAGTCCATGTTTTATTAATTTTATTTTATTTAAGTTTAGGTTTATGAGTTTAGGTTTAGGTTTTAGTTTATGTTTTATTTTATTTATTTTATTTTATTTTGTTTGGTTTTCATTTATTTTATTTTAGGTTATTTAGTTTAGGTTTAGATTTAGCCAGCCTGGTGGAGGTCCTTTGGGCCCAAGGCCTAGGGCTCAGTCAGGGTAGGCCTGGGTTTAGTGGCTCATGGTGTTTTGGCCTATGGCTCAGTGGGGCTTAGGCTCTGAATGGCTAGGGTCCAGTGGTCTTGTGGAGGTAGGGCTAGGGTTGTAAGCCTGCTCAGGCCTGGCTAGGGTTTAGGGTTTAATGTCTGGGTTTTTAAATCACAAACCATTAGTTTAGTTTATTTAGTTTATCTTTTATTTATTTTAGTTTATTTTTATTTAGTTTATTTTATTTATTTTTGTTTAATTATTTAGTTTATATTTTATTTTTTTAGTTTTTATGTTTAGTTTTATTTTTAGTTTAGTTTTATTTTATTTTATCTTTAAGTTTAGGTTTTTTTAGTTTTGGTTTAGGTTTTATTTTATTTTAGGTTTAGGTTTTTATTTGAGGTTTACTAGGCTTTATTTTTAAGTTTAGGTTTACCATTATTTGTTTATTTTATTTTATTTAGTTTAGGGTTTAGGTTTAGTTTATTTTAGTTTAGTTTAAGTTTTATTTATTTTGTATAGTTTATATTAGTTTAGGGTTTATTGCTTTTAGGGTTTTTATTTGTCAGGTTGTGGTTTTTTATTTTTATTTTTATTTTTTAATTTTTTTAAATTAAGTAAACTGGTAGATTTTGGTTTATTTAGTTTGTTTTTTTAGTTATTTTAGTTTATTTTATTTTTTATTTTTGTTTAGGTTTATTTATATTTATATTTAATTTAGTTTATTTATGGATTGTAATTTTAGTTGTAGAAGTTATAGAGATAGTGTTGTGACATTAGTTGAACAAATCATTAAAAAGAGTTAGTGATTTAGATATTTAGGCTCTATTATTCAATATGATGGTGAAATAAATGGAGATGTTATTAGTAGAATTTAAGTTGGATGGTTGAAGTGGAGGAATGAATCTAGCCTGTAGTGTGATAGAAAAGTACCAGTAAAACCTCAAGAAAAATTTTATAAGATGGTGGTAAGACTTGTAATGATTTATCGTGTAGAATGTTGGCCATTAAAAGAGAAGCATGAGACTAAGTTAAGTGTTGCAGAGATGAGGATGCTCAGGTGGATTAGTCGATGTACTCTTAGAGATAAAATGTGAAATGTGTATGTTCGGGAAAAAGTTGGGGTAGCTTTAATGGCAGATAAAATTAGAGAGAGTCACCTTAGGTTTTGGCCACATGCAAGATCATTAGAAGAGTAGATGCATTAGAATTTCTTTATGTTAAGAAAGGCAGAGGTAGACCAAAAAAATACATGGTTAAGATGTTTAAAAAATTACCTTAGTATACTTGAATTGAATGAAAATCTAACACATAATAAAACACAATGGAGATGAAGGATCCATGTAGCCGACCCCACTTAGTGGGATAATGGCTTATTGTTGTTGTTGTTGTTGTTATTATTGTCATTTAGTTTATTTATTTTAGGTTTATTTATTTTAGTTTAGGTTTTTATTTTTGTTTATTTTTAAGGTTTATGTTTAGGTTTAGGTTTATTTTTATTTTATTTTTTAGGTTTAAGTTTAGGTTTAGGTTTTTATTTCATTTTTTTTAGGTTTAGGTTTTATTTTTTTTATTTTAGGTTTACTTTTAGGTTTTATTTTTTAGTTTAGGTATATGTTTATATTTAGTTTATTTTGTTTTATTTACGGTTTAGGTTTAGTATATTTTAGGTTTTGGTTTAGATTTTATTTATTTTAGTTTAGGTTTAGGTTTATTTTATTTTTATTTTAAGTTTAGGATTTTTTTTATTAGGGTTTAGGTTTTCTTGTTTATTAATTTTTAAGTTTTATTTTTTTGGTTTATTCATTCGGCTTAAGTTTTTATTTAGTTTTTATTTTCTTTTATTTTAGGTTTATTTTATTTTTATTTTATTTTTAGTTTTTATTTTATTTAGGTTTTTTATTTTTTTAGTTTAGTTTTGGTTTTTATTTATTTTTTCCTAGTTTAGTTTTTATTTCTCAGCTTATTTTCTTTTTAGGTTTAAGTTTAGGTTTGAGTTTAGGTTTTAGTTTTAGTATAGATTTTTATTTTATTTTATTTTATTTTGGTATAGGCTTTTTATTTATTTTATTTCTAAGTTTTATTTTGTTTAAGTTTAGGTTTATAGAATTTTAAGGTTTAGGATTTAGGGTTTAGGGTTTGGGGTTTAGGGTTTATGGTTTAGGGTTTAGTGTTTTGGTTTTATGTTTAAGGGTTTAGCGATTAGGGTTTAGGGTTTAGGGTTTTAGGATTTAGGGTTTAGGGTTTAGGGTTGAGGGTTTAGGTTTCAGGTCTAGGGTTCAGGTTTTAGTTTATTATTTAGGGTTTTTGGTTTTTTTTTAAAAGAACAAATTCAAATTCAACATTTCTTCTTTTCGATTTCATGAACCAACAAACACACCAAGTTTTCTATGACACAAGTGATGGCATAGATAAAAAATGAGCACACATGGAGCAAATCAAAAACCCTAGATAACTAAAACCATCTATACTATAAAGACACAGTTCCATAAGCAGAAAATTAGATAGACAGTTCTTACATTTCTCCAATTCCCAACAAAACCACTCTAGCCTCTTAAGTAGTGGGATCCACTAATATATCCTTGATCTCTCTCTCTCTGCCACCACCACAGTTGTAACCTCCTTCGCTCCTTTCACCTCCATAACCACCACTGCTCCGACCACCACCTCCATATCCACCAGCACCACCAGATCCCCCACCACCACTGCGATAACCGCCACCTCCGCCTTCACCTCCATCGCCAAATTTAGACTGAGCCTGGTTGATTGTGATGTTCCTGCTGTCAAGGTTCTTCCCATTCTTAGGGTTTAGGTATAGGTTTAGGGTTATTAAAATTTTGGGTTTCAATTTATTTTTTAATTTATTTATTTACTTTAGGTTTAGGTTTAGGGTTTAGGGTTTATGGTTAGGATTTAGGGTTTAGGGTTTAGGGTGTAGGGCTTCGGGTTTATAGTTTAGGATTTTATGGTTTAAGCTTTTAAGGTTTAGGGTTTAGAATTAGGGTTTAGGGTTTAGGGTTTTGGGTTTTGTGGGTTTGGGCGTAGGTGTGGGTTTATGGTTTTGGGGTTTAGGGTCTTAGAGTTTATGCTTTAGGGTTTAGGGTTGGGTTTACACGATTTAGGGTTTAGTTTTTATTTACCATTTAGGATTTAGAGATTAGTGGTAGGTTTTTTTTTAAAATCAAACCCATAGATTTAGTTTATTTAGTTTATTTTTCATTTTTTATTATATTTTTTTAACTTTATTTAGGTTTATTTTTTATTTTATTAGTTTATTTATTTTAGGTTTATTTAGGTTTAGGTTTATATTTTATTTTATTTTTAGGTTTAGGTTTAAGTTTATGTTTATTTTTTGGTTTAGTTTTATTTTTATTTTTTTTAGTGTAAGTTTTTTTTTTTTTTGGTTTGGGTTTAGGTTTTTATTTTATTTTTTTAGGTTTACGTTTTAGGTTTTTATTTTAAGATTATTTTTAGGTTTTATTTTTCAATTTAGGTTTATGTTTATTTTTAGTTTAGTTTATTTTATTTAGTTTAGGATTAGGTTTAAGTTTAATTAAGTTTAGTTTATTTATTTAGTTTAGGTATAGTTTATTTTATTTTATTTATTTTAGGTTTAGGTTTTTTATTTTAGGATTAGGTTTTTATTAATTTATAAGTTTATTTTTAGGTTTAGGTTTATTTTATTTTATTTTATTTTATTTTTTATTTTATGTTTAATTTTATTTTATTTTATGTTTATTTTATTTATTTTAGTTTTTTTAGGTTTATTTAATTTATTTTAGTTTAGTTTTTATTTTTATTTTATTTTATTTTGGGTTTAGCTTAGGTTTAGGTTTAGGTTTAGATTTTAGGTTTTAGTTTAGGTTTTATTTTATTTTACTTATTTTATTTTATTTAGGTTTAGGTTTCTTTATGTATTTTATTTTTATTTAGTTTAGGTTTAGGAATTTAAGTTTTTAGGGTTTAGGGTTTGGGGTTTAGGGCTTAGGGTTGTAGATTTTAGGGTATAAGGTTTAGGGTTTAGGGTTTAGGGTTTTTGGTATTTTTTTAATAAAGAACAAATTCAGATTCAACATTTCTTCTTTTCGATTTCATCAACCAAGTATCACACTAAGTTTTTTAAGACACAAGCAATGACAGATAAAAAATGAGCACGCATAGAGCAAATCAAAAACCCTAGATAACTAGAACCATGTCTACTATAAAGACATAGTTCCATAAGCAGTAGATCGGATTGGTCGTTCTTCAATTTCTCCAGTTCCCATCAGAACCACCTTGACTTCTCGAGTAGCAGGATCCATCATCACATCCCCGATCTCTCCCTCCACCACCACCATGGTTGTTACCTCTGTCACTTATCTGGCCTTAATAACCACCACTACTCTGACCACCACCTCCATATCCACCAGCACCTCCAGATCCCCTGCCACCACTATGATAACTGCCACCTCCGCATTCGCCTGCACCGCTAGACTTAGACTGGGCTTGGTTAACGGTGATGTTCCTACCATCAAGATTCTTCCCATTCTTATGGTTTAAGTTTAGGTTTAGGTTTATTAGGTTTTAGGGTTTAGGTTTATTTTTAATTTTAGTTACTTATGTTTAGGGTGTGGTTTAGGGTGGTTAGATTAGGGTTTAGTGGTTTAGTCAGTGTTTATGCTTGGTTTAGGATTTAGAATTTAGGTTTAGGGTGGGTGGTGATGTGGTTTAGAGGTAGTTTGGGTAGTTGCAAGTAGTTTAGGTAAGGGCCTGTGGTAGTTTGGAGGTCTTTTAGGTTTAGGGTTTAGGTGGGAGTAACTAGTGTTGAGGATAGAATCAGCACTCAGGGTGGTTCTGGTTTATTTTGTGGCTCAGGGCCTTAATCAGTGGCCTGGGGCCTGGGCCTAGGGTAGGCCCAGGCCCAGTGGTTAAGTTAGGTCATTTGTGGGCCTAGGGTCAGGGTCTGGGCCTGGGTCAGGGTATGGCCTAGGGCCCAGGCACAGGGCTTTAGGCTTTTTAGTTATCATTTGTGGTTTAGGGTTTTGTGGTTTAGGTTTAGGGTTTTTCTTAAATTAAGTAAAGTGGTAGGTTTAGGTTTCTTTAGTTTATTTATTATTTATTTTAGTTATTTTATTTTTATTTTATTTAGATATTTTAGTTTTATTTAGTTTAGTTTATTTATTTTATGTTTATTTATTTTTGTTTATGTTTTTTTATGTTACTTTATTTTTTAGGTTTAGGTTTAGGTTTATGTTTATTTTTTCATTTAGTTTTATTTCAATTTTATTTTTTTTTTAGGTTTTATTATTTATTTTAGGTTTAGGTTTATTTCTTTTATTTTATTTATTTTGGTTTAGGTTTGGTTTTATTTTAGGTTTATTTTAGGTTTTATTTTTCATTTAGGTTTAGATTTATTTTAGTTTATTTTATTTTATTATTTTTTTTTTTTTTAGGTTTACTTTTATTTTAGGTTTAGGTTTAGGTTTTATTTATTTTAGTTTAGTTTATTTTAGTTTAGGTTTAGGTTTATTTTATTTTATTTATTTTATTTTAGTTTTTTTTAGTTTAGGTATTTTTTAATTTTAAGGTTTATTTTTATTAGGTTTTATTTAGTTTTATTTTATTTTTATTTTAGGTTTTTTATTTTTTATTTATAGTCTATTTTATTATTTATTTTAGTTTAGTTTTTAGTTTAGTTTAGGTTTATTTATTTTTAGTTAGGTTTTATTTATTTATTATATTTATTTTATTTATTTAGGAGGTTTAGGTTTTTTGGTTTATTTATTTTATTATTTTATTTATTTAGGTTTAGGTTTTATTTGTATTTAGGTTTTTGTGGGTAGGGTCAGGAGTTGTGGGATTTGGGGTTTAGGGTTTAGGGTTTAGTTTTCAGGGATTATAGTTTAGGGTTTAGGGTTTAGGGTTAGTTTTTGGGTTTAGGGGTTGTGTTTCTTTTAATTTTTTATTTATTTAAGATTTAGTTTTTAAGTTTGTAGGTTTAGGGTTTATGGTTAGTTTTAAGGTTTAGAGTTAGGGTATTTATTTTAGAATTAAATAAACTAGTAGGTTTAGATTTATTTAGTTTATTTTTTATTTATTTTAGTCTATTTTATTTATTCTTTTTATTTATGTCTATCTTTTAGTTTTATTTTGTTTAATTTATTTATTTTAGTTTTTGTTTTTTATTCTAGTTTATTTTTGTGGTTAGGTTTAGGTTTATGTTTTTTTTTTTTAGTTTATTTTATTTTTTTATTTAGGTTTGTGGTTTAGGGTTTAGGTTTAGATTAGGGTTTAGGGGGTTTAGGATTTAGGGTGATTTAGTGTTTATCTTTAAGGTTTAAGGAGGTTTAGTTTAGGGGTTTAGGATTTAGGTTTAGGTTTAGGGTTTTAGGTTTAGGGTTGTGGGTAGGATTTAGGGTTTAGAGTTTTAGGGTTAGGTTAGGGTGAGTTTAGGATTTAGGTTTAGGGTTTAAAGTTTTCTTTAAAAGTAAAGTTTAGGATTGATTTAGTTTATTTTATATTTATTTTATTTATTTATTTTATTTTTATTTAGGTTTATTATTATTATTATTTAGTTTATTTATTATTTTATTTATTTTAGATTTTTATTTTAGTTTATTTTTATTTTAGGTTTATTTTTTCATTTAGATTTATTTTATTTTATTTTTAGGTTTAGGTTTTATTTTTATTTTAGTTTTAGGTTTAGGTTTTATTTTATTTTAGGTTTAGGTTTTAGGTTTATTTTTAAAGTTTTATTTTTTAGTTTAGTTTTAGGTTTATTAGTTTATTTTATTATATTTAGTTTAGGTTTATTTTAGGTTTTATTTTTTAGTTTAGGTTTGGTTTTTATTTTTATTTTAGGTTTAGTTTTTTATTTACATTTTTTAATTATTTATTTTTAGGTTTTATAATTTATTTTATTTAGGGTTTATATTTTAGGGTTTATGGTTTGGTTTATGATATGGTTTTAATGGTTAGTTTAAGGTTTAGGTTAGTAAGTTTTGGGGTTTAGGGTTTAGGGTTAGTTTAGGGTAGGTCTTTATTTTATTTTAATTTTTTTTAGGATTTGGTTTAGGGTTTAGGGTTTTATGTTTTGGGGTTTAAGGTTAGGGTATATTTTTAGGTTTAGGATTTAGGTTTAGTTTGGTTTAGGGTTTGTTTTAATTTAAATTAGTAGGTTTAGGTTTAGTTTATTTTATTTAGTTTATTTTTATTTATTTTATTTATTTTTAATTTATTTAAGTTTATTTTTATTTTTATTTAGTTTTATTTATTTTAGTTTATTTTTTATTATTTTAGTTTTAGTTTTATTTTTTAGGTTTATTTATTTTTTTAGTTTATTTTATTTTTTTTATTTTTTTTTTAGGTTTATTTTTTATTTTTAGGTTTAGGTTTAGGTTTTATTTTATTTTTTTTTATGTTTTAGTTTTATTTTATTTATTTTTAGGTTTTATTTTTTTACTTTTAGGTTTTTATTTAGGTTATTTATTTATTTATTAGTTTAGGTTTAGGTTTAGGTTTATTTATCTTTTATTTATATTTTTATTTAGTTTATTTATTTTATTTTTATTTTAGGTTATTTTTTTTATTATTATTTTATTTTATTTTTATTTTATTTTATTTTATTTATTAGTTTATGTATTATGTTTTATTTAGTTTTATTTATTTTTAGTTTAGTTTTAATTTAATTTTTTATTTAGGTTTAGGTTTAGGTTTAGTTTCATTTTATTTTATTTTATTTTTTTTTTTTTTTTTTATTATTTATTTTTTTATTTTATTTAGTTTGGTTTAGGTTTTAGCTAGATTTAGGATTTGTGGGTTTAGGGTTTTAGGGTTTAGTTTAGGGTTTGTTTTTGATTTAGGGTTTAGGGTTTATTTAGGTTTAGGGTTTAGGTTTAGGTTTGTGGGTTTGGTTTTGGGTAGTTTAGGTTTAGGGTTTTGGTTTAGTTTTGGTTTTTAATTTTAGTTTAGGTTTAGGGAACAAATTTAGATTCAACATTTCTTCTTTCATTTCAACCAAGTAACACGTTTCAAGTTTTGACATACATAGATAAAAATGAGCACGATAGAGCAAATCAAAACCCTAGATAACTAGAACTATCTCTATAAAGACAGTTCCCATAAGGAAAGATCGATCATTCTTGTTTCTTTCCCATCAACCACCCCGGCCTCGAGTATCGGATCCACCATCATCTCCGATCTCTCCCACACCACCATGGTTGTAACCTCCATCGCTCTCACTTCCATATAACCACCACCGCCTCCATCCACCCATATTCACCAAAGACTTCTAGTTCCCCCACCACCATTATAACCACCACCTCCGCCTCTACCGCCACTCTAGATCGAGCCTGATTGACGGATGTTCCCCGCCACAAGGTTCTACCCATTCTTACTGGCCAGTTTAGGCTTAGTTTAGGTCTATTATGTTTTATTTTTTATAGTTTTATTTTGTGTATATTTTATGTTTAGGTTTTATTAAGTTTTAATTAATTTTATTTTAGGTTTATTTTAGGTTTATTTTATTTTAATTTTACATTTATTTATTTTATTTAGGTTTTTATTCCAGTTTATTTTATTTTTAATTTAGTTTATATATATATATATTATATTTATTTGTTTATTTTATTTTACTTTAGGTCAGTCAGGTCTTAGTTAGTTAGTTTATCTTATTATTTAGATCAGGCCTTTATCTTTATCTTATTTTAGGCCTAAGTAGGCCTCGAGGCCTGGGCCTTGGGCCCAGGGGCCTTGTGGCCCAGTGGCCTGGATGTGGCTCCCAGCCCAGGACGGCCAGTGGCCCAGTAGGCCTAGTCCTCAGTGGCCCAGGGCCCTTGTGGGCTCAGTGGCTCCCCAAAGCCAAGTGTCCACCCCAGGGCCTGGGAGTCCTGGCCCAGGCCCATGGCCTGGTGTCACCTTGGTGGCCTGGTCCCAGGGCTACTGCCAGAGTGACTCAGTGGTCCTGGGGCCCAGTGGCCTGTGATCCAGTGCCTAGTGGCTCCAGATCAGCCTAGGATCATCAGGGCTCAGGCCTGTGGCCTGTGGGCCTCAGCCAGGATTCCAGCGCCTGTGGATCTCAGTCCTGGGCCTCATGCTCAGGGTCTCTAGGGCTTCTGAGCCTAGTTTCTTGGCTCAGTGGCCCAGGGGTCAGGGCCTTTTATCCCTATTTCATTATTTATCATTCTTAAAAAATCAAGCAAACCAGCTAGCTCATTTTAGTCATTTTTATTTATCTTTATCTTTATTTTGACTATTTATTTATATTAGTTCATTTTAGTTTAGTTTTTATATTTTATCTTTAGGTTAGTATGTTTATCTTTGGTTTTTTTATTTCTTTATTTTAGTTAAGCTTCATTTTATTTCTAGTTCTAGATTTATTTTATCTTTTATTTGGGTTTTATCTGACTATTTAGTCTTATCTTTAGCCTTTTTATTCTTTAGTATCTATTATTAGTCAAGGTATTATTTATCTTTGGCCTAAGTTATTATCTGAGTTTATCATTTATTTATTATCTATCTTAGTCAGTTTATATTTATCTTAGGTCTTTGCTTCACGCCTAAGTTTATCTTTATCTTTCTTTAGGCTCATCCTAGTTTAGATCTTTATCATCTTTAAACCTTTTATTCATCTTACCTGGGCTCAGGTTCTCAGATCAGGGCTTTCTGGGCTCAGGGCCCAAGATCTGGGTGTGGGCTGCAGGGCCTTTTAGGGCCTAGGGCCCAAGGCTGGCCTTGCCTAGGGCCTAGTGGCCCAGGGTCTGACTTAGGCCTAGGTCCCAGCCTCAGCCTGGGTCTTTAATCTTTGTATTTGGCTCAGGGTGGCTCAGGGCTTAGGGTCTTTAGGTCCCATGGCTCTGCAAGCCTAGCTCAGGGTATTTTAGGGTCTAGGATCTTTGTGGTCCAAGGTCATGGCTCAGCTCAGGGTATTTTGTGGGCTCAGCATGGTTTCTAAAGCAAACCAAGTTTACCATTTATTTTTATTTTGGCCTTATTTATTTTATCATTTTATTTTATTTTATCTTATTTTATTTATCCATTTATTATTTTTTAGTTTATTTTATCTAGGTCCAAGTCTATTTTATTTATTTTATCTTTATTTCTTTTGCCAAGATTTTAGGTTTATTTTATTTTCTTAGTTTAGTTTTAGTTTTATTTTATTTTAGGTTTAATTTTTTCTTTATTTTAATCTCATTTTCTTTTTATTTATTTAGTTTTGCTGTTTATTTTATTTTATCTAGTTTGTTTGTATTTTGTGTTTATTTATCTGAGGTTTAGGTTTAGTTTTATTTATTTTAGTTTAGGTTTATTTATTTATTTTTTAGATTTAGGTTTTTTTTTTTTAAGTTTAAGTTTTATTTTATTTATTTTAGGTCATTATTTATATGTTTTATTTAGTCTTTAATTTATCTTATTTTTGGTTTATTTTACTTAGGGTTTAAGGCTATGGTTTAGGGTTTGGGTTTAGGGTTTAGGATTTAGGGTTTAGGTTTAAGTATTTAGGGTTTAGAGTTTA
Source organism: Cymbidium sinense (assembly GCA_021442155.1). Lineage (NCBI taxonomy): Eukaryota > Viridiplantae > Streptophyta > Magnoliopsida > Asparagales > Orchidaceae > Cymbidium > Cymbidium sinense. The sequence continues at coordinate 272,604,892 of CM038215.1, read as the reverse complement.
GGGTTTAGGGTTTAGGATTTAGGATTTTTACGATTTAGGGTTTATGCTTAAGGGTTTAGGTTTTAGGTCTAGGGTTCAAGTTTTACTTTAGGGTTGAGGGTTTTAGGGTCTTTAAGATTTAGGATTTAGGGTTTTTTTCTTTTTTTTAAAAAAATTGTAAAGAAAAAGTCCTTAGAGGGCAAATCTCTAAGCTAATGCTCAAGAGCTACAAAAGTCCCTAAGGAGATAAGCTAATACAATAGATAATGAAAGTAAGCTAATAAAAAAAAGAAATAGAGATCCACCAAAATAATCCTAACAATCGAGACAAACTTCCTCACTTTTTGAAAAACACAGTCAGCAAGTCTCCCAACTGTACTAGAGATCTGCAACAAGCTTGTAAAAGGATGAGTGAGATAATGAAATAGTTTATTAAGCATAAAACATAAGAGTAGAAAGAAGTAAAAAGATGAAGAAAAGGCTCAAGAGCAATTATAATCATCTTAAGGAGCAGCACCATATGTAAGCATCCAAACTTCAAGTGAAGGGTTACAATTACATATAGTACTACTACCAGCCAAAAGGAGTGGGAAACATCAAGGCCATCATTGCCAGCATACCTCTTGTAGCACCTTATCCAATGATGATCATCGCACAAACTTGCCTAAAACATCAAAGAGCAAATATAACAAAACACCAGGTTAGATATATTAAACTCAAAAGTAGATAAGAGATAACTGAAAGCATTAGACCGGAGCACCACCAAAGCCACCACCAAGATTTGCTAACATAGTTACTAGAAGAAAACCTCACAATATGAGAAAAAGGACTAAATAGAGACCAAACAAAGGAAAAATGAGGACCATAGTTGATAAGGTCATTCATTAAACGAACATGCAAAGAACCAGAAACAACACTATCTAGAGGATCAATAAGACTAACATTAAGAATGTTAAGAACCAAAGCAACCATCAAAATAGGAAAGGGGGTTCAACCATCATGAAATGAAAATCCGATGGTAGAAACTAGAAGAGAAGAATGGGAAAGAAAGTAGTGGTTCCATAGACTCGAAAAGATCAAGAAAATTATAACAAAGTAAATACTCTTTTGACCAAATAGAGCACCCAATCTAAGACCAACAAGGTAGTCCACCTACAAGCCACCAAGGCGCAGGATTCAAATCAATAGACTTAGAACCATCAAGATGAAAGATAGAAAGAGTCATCCAGTCACAAACATTGAAAAATCCCAAGGAAAGCCCGTAGACAACAACCAATGCAAATCCAAGGACAAGAGAATCTAGTTTAAGACTAGATACAATAGAAAAAATAGAAAAGTAAGAGCCCTTTAGGATCACAAATAACCCAACAACTAGAGATGTAAACAAGAACCTAGAGTCATCATTAGCTAAGTCAAAACATCCAACTAGTAGTTTGCAACCTTCCAGTTCATAACATAAATTAAAAATAGAACTTTAGTATTACAGAAGGCACACCTAATATTCAGAAGATATAACAATCCAAAAGCATCCAACCTTACACTCATCTAGAACAACACTAAAAAAAGGATAGATAGCCGTAAGAAAATAGTTCTCCAAGCTACAACCAAAAAATAAAGAGCCCTCATGGTCACACAACTCCTCTTAGCAGCAGGAGCAAAACCAAGAGAGAAAGGACAACCAAAAGCAACTAGAAAAACCATCCTGATCAGTAAATAACAAGGTGACAAATCAGCTAGCCACAGCATGAAGGTCATAAAAATAGCATAAGCAACACCCAGAAAGAGAAAAAACCCAGAAACCAGTAATAGCCAACCATAAAATCGAGTAAATAAAAAAGGCTAGAGAGATCCAACCAATAAAGAGAACCACACCAACTAGACAAGCAAAACCCAACCTCCACACTATAAACACCTCTATAGGTTGGGAGAAAACAAACCAAAATAAATATAATAAAAATCAATAAATGGAAAGACAACCCCAACCCATCAAAGAATGGGAAGAAACCAAACTAGAAAATAAAAGTAGGTTTATGAGAGAAAAAAAATCAAGACCAAACCAACAAGAGAAAACCAAAATATTCAAAAATAATAACAAGGGAAAACCAAAATCCACAGAGGAAAAAAGGCTAAAAGCTTCTAACATAAGGCAAACCAGTTTTATCAAGATTCATAAGACCCCTTAAAAAAAGGGATGTCATCATTAGAAAACATTTGCAAAGAAGAAGACTTGGCCCCAAATTGGAAGAAAGTTCACAAGAGTTGGCTTCCCTATAAATATGAGAAATTTGAAAATCTAGGTTAGCAAGAAGCCTCTAGTATGATTAAGTAAATAATACACTTTACCATGAGCATAAGATTTGAGTAAATCTAAAAGGGAGAGCATCAACTTCAAACAAGATCTAATGAAAACCTTGTTGTAAACAAATGGAAATTCCATGATGAAAGCCTTTGAGCTCAACAAATAACACATACCAAGGCCCTAAAGGGGCAATAAAAGTATAGATAACCTTGCCACTATGATCTCTCAAAATCCCACCCACCATAATAACCATTAGAAAATAGATCTGTTAACCTTAATGTAGTGATAATTAGGTTTAATCTAGTATATAATTTTCTAGGTAGGAGAGACATTACACGGGGAAGGATAATCCCAAAATTCAAGGCCACAGACTTGCACCCTTTAAAACTAGAGTGAGTAAGAAGATTAGCTTTGAAAAGAGACAAAATTTTATATTTGGCTCTAGCAATAATATGATGATAATTCATAGAAATATTACAATGCTTAGCATCATTTCTATCCATCCAAATATACCAAAGAATAGTAATAGCTAAAATAATTTTAACATGGGCCTTAGAAGTATGGGAGAAACATGCTTCAAGAAGTTGCATAATAGAAAATGAACCATTAAAATGGAAAGTATTAAAAATATTATCATACCAATTCCACATTTTAGTAGCAATAGGGCCATTCACAAAAACATGATCCACACTTTCAATGTGATAGAAACATTGACATTTAGAGGGGAGATGGAAACCTTTTTTTAGAAGAGTATCATCCATAGGGATATAATGCTTCAGAATGCTCCAAGTTAAAACTGAGAACGAAGTAGAGACACCAATATTCTAGATTTTAGTAAAAATCAAGGACTCTTGATATTTAAATATGATGAAATGCCAAACATCCTTAAAAACAAAATCTCCATAAGAAGAATTATTGAAGAGAATTTGGTCAGGTTCATTAGGGAAAGGATAAATTTTAAGGATTTTGTCAAATGGGGAAAAGGATATTCAATTGAGCCACATCCCACTTATTATGAGTAATTAACTAATTAATCTTAAGCATCACAGTGGAATGAGTATTGGAGAATCAATAGAACAGCAATTGTCTTGCCAAAGAAAGAGGAACTAGAATTGACACCCCAAGAAATTAAGTTCTCAGCATTCCATTTGATATTACAAAGTCTTCTCCACACAAGAGAATCCCTAAATTTGAAAGCACAAATGAGGGGATGTTTGCCCTGACAATATTTATCATGCATAAACTTTGACAAATAACTGTGTTTATTTCTAATATTCCATGGAATTTTATAGGAAAAATAGTTAATAGAATCCTCTAAAGTTTTGCAACCCAAACCACCTTCATTAATAGGACAACACAGTTGTATTAATGTAATCTTTTGATAGAAAAGTTAGATCCCTAAAAAAATTTATTAAAGAGTCTATTGATCTTTTTAATAATAGACATGTAGGAACAATAGTAAACAATAGATACTGGCGAAGGGTACTTTTGATCGGGGTAAGTCTAGCTCAAAGAAAAGTAAATGGAACTCCCAAGAGGAGGTTTTCTTATTTATTTTTGAATAACTTCATCAAATAAAGAAGATCTTTTGTTCCCTATATAAGGGAGTCCCAGATACTTGATAGTGAGAATTTGATGCAAAACTTGTAATATTTTTATAGCATTGATCTTAGATAAGGAAATAGAGAAAGATAAAAAACAACTTTTATCAAGATTAATATTTAAGCACCTCTCCTTACCAAAATAGTTAAGAACTTACACATCATTTAATATAAAGTAGAGGCATTGCAAAATATAATGAAATCTTCAACAAAACTAAGGTGAGAAATGGAAACCCACCAATAGTTCTAATACATGTTTATTCTACTAAACATCTTAAATACATCTAGAAAGATATTCCACAGCAATATTGAAAGGGTAGGAGAGAGAGGGGTCCCCATGCCTTAGAAGAAGAGAAGAACCATGCACTTCACCATTGAGGAGCAAAGAAAACCAGAATTCTCAATCCCATTCTTAATTAAAGCAATAAATTGGTTAGAGAATCCAAATAAAGCCAAAATTTTATATAGGAAAACCCAACCAATATTATCAGCTTTGGAAATGTCAAGCTTAAAAAAAGCTGGTTTCCATCATGAACATTGGCATTTAAGTCATGGATCATCTCTTGGTCTAAAGAACATTATCAAATGGATCTCCCTTTAAAATCAGTTTGATTGGGAGATAATTTTAGAAAGCAAGATAGTCAAGCTTTTAGCCAAAATTTTAGAAATAAGTTTATTAAAAAAAGAGTAAAGGCTAATGGCCTAAAATCACTCCAAACCTTAGAGTTGTCTTTTTTAGGAATTAAAATAATGGAGGTGCTAGCAAAATATTTAGGAAGGGTACTACCCTTTATGAAATCAAGGACAGCTTTAGCTAAGTCATCTTTAATAATAATCCAACATTTTTTTGGAAAAAAAGGGTAGTATAACAATCAGGACTAGCCACAGAGTCTTTATTCATACTCTACAAAGTATCAGCAATTTCAGACTCAAAAGGTAAGGAAGAAAGCATAATGTTATCATCATCAGAAATAAGATTAGGAATAACTTCAGGTCAATAAATATCATCATAAACAACATTTTTATTCAGAATCTCTTTATAAAAGGAAATAGTAGAATCAGTAAGCTCCTTTTTATCCGAACACCAAACTCCATCATTAATTTCCATTTTGTGAATGTGATTTATAGCCTTTTTCTTTTTAACAATGGAATGAAAATATTTAGTATTATGATCACCATCAAAGATCCATTTCATAGAAGCTTTTTTCTGCCAATAGGTCTCCTCCATGTCTTGAAAACATGTTAACCTATCTTTAGCTTAAGCCAACAAATGAATTTTTGAAAGATCATTAACAACAACGGCTTCCAAAACTACAACCTTATTCTCCATATCTTTGATATTGACAAAAAGGTTCTTGAAATAATGTTAATTCCACCAAGTAAGGCATTGTTTAAGCCTTTTTAATTTGAACCACAATCTCCTCATCCCAAAAATTGAATCATCAAGATGAAGAGGTTCACCCCAGTTAGTAGTAAGAACATCCAAAAATTTATCATCCATGAGCCACATATTTTGGAAGCGAAAAGGCATAGGGGAGGAGGATTTACTAGCAATATAATTCACAGTGATAAGCAAGGGAGAATGGTCTGAAAGGGTTCTGCTTAAGTGGTCCACAAAAGCACTAGAGAGAATATTAATCCATAATTGATTAAAAAGAACCTAATCTAGTTTTTGCCAAAGTCTATAATTATTTATAGTAAATTGATACCCACTAAGTCCAATATGAATAAGATGACAATCAAGGATTATGTTATTAAAATCTTCCATAGAAAATAAGTTCAGAGCATTACCACCAACCCGTTTAGAGGAAGAAGAGATAGTATTAAAGTCCCCACCCACAAATCAAGGAGCATCAGTAGAAGAAGAAAAACTAATAAGATCCTTCCAAAGAAGCCGTCTACCATTTCTTTTACAAGAAGCATAAATAAATGAGCCAAAACAACACCAATTATTATAAGTAATCTTAACATTTACAACATGGGATAAATCATCCAAAACCTACAGAACATAAGGACTATTCCAAAAAGTCCAAATTTTGTTGCTCTAGTTAGCAAAAAAATTAGAAAAACCAATCATTCTCGCAACAAAAGAAAAGTTATAAGGAAGAATAAAAGGTTCCAAAATAGCCAAAAAGGAAATGTTATGAGAATGAACTAAATTTCTAATTTTATTTCTAACATAGAGGGTACCAATCCCTCTCACATTCCAAATTAAGAAAGGAACCATTTATTTCTGGGCAGAAGAGCTAGATCTAGTAACTCTTGCAAAGTTAGGAAATTTAGTTTTATTTTTCTTTCTAAAAACCATTTGTAATTTATTAGTCATATCCACAACATCACCTTCCGAGAGATTGTTCGGTATGTTTGGAATAAGGTTGAACATTTAAACCATCATTGCATGCCACTTCACCTTCTTCCAAATCATTATTATGTTGAAGTATCAGATTAGAAATCAGTTCAAAATTAGATGAAGAAGCAGGAGAAGGATTAGAACCATTTAAAGCACAGGTGCCCAATTAGGATAAGAAACTATATCCTTAGTTTGCTCACCATTCAAGCCTCATCAAGGATCACATTTTCTTCAATTAAAGTTGGGAAAGAAGCAGGAATGGAATCATTTGAGATAAAATCATCATCCATAAGTTTTGAAAACATATTATTGTCCATATTATTACCAATATCAATGGGATTCAAATCTATAGGCCCATTACAAAATAATGCATCCTTATTACCATGACGACATCCAAAAGTCGATGCTTAAGAATAAAGATTGTCCAAAGAAGTAGTGGAGGATCAAGGAAATGACCTCGCCTTTAGGTAAAGAGTTATCCATTGGAACAACCGGTTTAACCAAGGGTGCCTTAAGATTGATCTGAGTTATTATGAATGGGTTTGGGTTTCTTAAGGTGAGGTGACCCACAAAACAATTCGAAACTCTATGACCATGAATTTTCCAATGGAAACAAAAAATAGGAAAATTCTCAAAATTCACCTTTTGCAAATATCCATATTTCACTGATCCTAGCCAAATTTCCTTTGGAAATTTTTTAGTTATATTCAACTTGACTAGAATTCGCCCAACAGATGGTCGGGTATTAGAAGCAATCGCCATATCAACTTGAGGTGGACCACTGAACAGCACACCCACAGTAAAAAAAAACTCATGATTAATGAAATGGATATGCAAATTGGGAAGAGAGATCCAAACCAGAACAATAATATATTCCCCCTTAATATTAAAATGGGGCCTCCATTTTAACAATCGCATCTGACAATTGAAAACAAAATACGAGCATCGAGAGAAAACTCGAGAATAATCTAGTCATTTGAATGCTGAATCAAGACATGAAGGGAATCAATCTATTTGACAGAAAAGATACCAGAGAGTTTCAAGTTATGGAAAAATGATCTAATATTCTCCAAAGTAGGATGATGCAAAGAAAATTTACCCTAAACCTAAAAAGTTTTCTTTGCATCATCCTACCCAAAAAATAAACCTAAACACTTGATGTTTGGATACTTACATATGGTGCTGCTCCTTGAGACGATTATAATTGAGCATGAGCCTTTTCTTTATCTTATTTTTTCTATTTGCTCTTACTCTTTATGCTTGATTAAGTATTTCATTTTCTATACTCATCCCTTTCATCATGTTGCAGATCATTGGTACAGGTTGGGAGACTAATGCTGCGGGATTGTCCTGGTTTCAAAAGAAGCAGAGGAAGTTTGCTTCTAATTTCATGGGATTTTTTTTTGTGGATCTCTATTTCTTTTTTTTTCTTACCTTGTTTTCCTTAACTATTAGGACTCTTTGTAGCTCTTTGAGCATTACCTTAGAGATTTACCCCCTCTAAGGACTTTGTACCTTTTCTTTGTAGCAAAATTTCTAAACCCTAAAACTAACCCTAAACCTAAACCTAAAGTCCTAAACCCTAAATCCTAAACCTAACCTAAACCCTAAACTAAATCCTAAACCTAAACACTAAACTCTAAACTCACAAACCCTAAACCCTAAACCCTAAACTTAAACCCTAAACCCAAAACCTAAACCAAACCCTAAACCTAAACCTAAAACTTAAACCCTAAACCTATAAACTAAAACCTAAAACCTAAAACCTAAACCTAAACTAAAACTCTAAACCTAAACTTTAAATGCCTAAATCTAAAATATAAAAATAAAATAAATACTAAAATAAAATAAAATAAAATAAAAAAAAAATAAAATAAAATAAAATAAATAAAATAAAATAAAATATAAAACTAAAATAAAAAAAATTAAAAATAAAAATTTTAAAAATAAAAAATAAACCTAAAATAAAATTAAAAATAAATAAATAAAATAAAATAAAATATAAACTAAATAAATAAAACCTAAACCTAAAACCTAAAATAAGCCAAACCTAAAACCTAAACCTAAATAAAATAAAATAAAATAAACTAAAATAAACCTAAACCTAAACTAAAATATAAAACCTAAAATAAACTTAAAACCTAAACATAAAGAAGTAAAATAAAAACCTAAACCTCAACCTAAAAATAAAAAATAAAACCTAAAGATAAAAAATAAAATAAAAATAAAACTCAACTGAAAAATAAACCAAAACCTAAAACTGAACCTAAAAAATAAACTAAAATAAAATATCTATACTAAAATAAATAATCTAAATTAAATAAAAATAAAAAATAAACTAAATATACAAAATAAACCTAAACCTACCGGTTATACGGAATTTAAAAAAATGGACCTTAAGCCTTAAATCTTAAACCCAAAACTCTAAACCCTAAACCTACAACCCTAAACCCTACTCCATGAAAAACCCTAAACCCTAAACCCTAAACCCTAAACCTAAACCCTAAACCATAAAAGAATAAACCCTAAACCTTAAAAATAACTAAACCCTAAACCTACAACCTACGACCTACAACCCTAAACCCCAAACTCTAAACTTTAAACCCTAAACCATAAACTCTAAACCCTAAACCCTAAAAACCAAAAGAAAACAAAACATAAAAAAAATATAAACCTAAATAAGATAAAATAAAATAAATACCTAAACTAAGACTTAAAATAAAATAAAATAAAATAAATAAAAATAAACTAAAATAAAATAAATAAAAACCTAAACTAAACTAAAAAAATAAAATAAACTTAAAAATCTAAACAAAATAAAAACTAAACATAAAATAAAAATAAATAAAACTAAAATAAAATAAAATAAAAACTAAATAAAAACCTAAACCTAAAAAATAAACCTAAAATAAAACCTAGAAAAAAAATTAAAAATAAATCCTAAACCCTAAACTAAAAAAAACCTAAACCTAAGAGAAAAATAAAATAAACAAAATAAAATAAACATAAACCCTAAACTAAAATAAACTAAACTAAAATGAATAAAACCTAAACCTAAACCTAAAATAAATAAAATAAAAGAAAGTAAAAATATACCTAAACCTAAACAAAAAAATAATACCTAAAAATAAACCTAAATTAAAAACCTGAAAGAAAAACGTAAAAAAGTAAAAAAAAAAGATTAACGTAAACCTAGAAATAAAAAGTAAAATATAAACCTAAAAAATAAAATTAAAATAAAACTCAACTAAAAAGTAAACCTAAACCTATAAACCTAAACCTATAAAATAAACTAAAATAGAAAACCTAAACTAAAATAAATAAACCAAAAATAAATAAAATAAACTAAATAAAAATTAAAAAAAAAAACTTAAATAAATATAAAAATAAAGTAAACTAAAATAAATAAAAATTAAACTAAATATACTAAATAAACCTAAACCTACCAGTTTACTTAATTTAAAAAAAAAAGAACTTAAACCCAAAATCCTAAACCCTAAACCCTAAACCTACAACCCTGAACCTACTATCCTAAACCCTAAATCTTAAACCTTACACCATAAAAAACCCTAAACCCTGAACTCTAAACCCTAAAACCCTAAAACCCTAAAACCCTAAACCCTAACCCTAAACCTTAAACCCTAAACCCTAAACCTAAACTTAAACTTAAAGTAACTAAATAAATTAAAAAATAAACCTAAACCCTTAAACCTATTAAACCTAAACCTAAACCATAAGAATGGGCAGAACCTTGAGGGCAAGAACACCACCATCTACTAGGCTCAATCTAGATCTGGCTGTGGAGGCGAAGGTGAACGCAACGGTTATCGTAGTGGTAGTGGGGGATCTAGAGGTACTATTGGATATGGAAGTGGTGGTCGGAGCTGTGGTTGTTATGGAGGCGGGAGGACCAAAGGTGGGGGATCTAGAGTACCTGGTGGATATGCGTGCTCATTTTTGATCTATGTCATCACTTGTGTCTCAGAAAACTTGGTGTGTTACTTGGTTGATGAAATCAAAAAGAACAAATGTTTAATATAAATTTATTATCTATTAAAAAAAATAAAAACCCTAAACCCTAAATTAAAACTTGAACTGTAAACATAAAACCTAAACCTTAAACCCAAAACCCCAAATTCTAAAAACTCTAAACCCTGAACCCTAAACATTAAACCCTAAACCCTAAACCCTAAACCATAAACCCTAAACCCTAATATTTTAACCCTAAACTATAAAGCCTAAAAATAAAATAATATATATAATAAGTTAAAAATAAAATAAAATAAACCCTAACAGTAGACCCTAAGCCCTAAAACTAACCCTAAACCATAAACACTAAACCTACAACCATAAACCCTAAAACCTAAAACCCTAAAACCCTAAACCCCAAACCAAAAATCCTAAACCCTAAACCCTAAACCCTAAACCAAAAATGCTAAACCTTAAACCCTAAACTCTAAACCCTAACCCTAAACCCTAAACCGTAAAACCCTAAACCCTTAAATCTGTTAGCTTAATTAGCCTCATGTTCAATTTGATTAATTTTGATGATAATAAACAAATGCTTGGATGTTCTAATGAATATTTTTATGTATTTCAGATATATCAATTGCTAATCCAATACATCTCAAAATATGTTTGAGGAAATTGCAAGAGTAGAAGAATGAAAAGGATAATGTGAAGCTCAAGATACAATATTTTGGGTTATATGACTATTCATATGAGTTCATTGGCATGAATCAAATTGCTCAAACTTAAAATATTATTTTAATGATGTTAATTTATATAAATCTTTATTTAATTAACATTCAATTATATGGTTCATACATAGAATTAAAATTGTCAAAGTAATAAATGATAAAAGCTATTAAGTATAATTATTTTATTTACTTAATATAATTAAGTATTTTAATTTAATTTGCTAGTTATAAGATAACTAACATATTTATGATTATATATAAATTATATCATAATTTTTAAATGTCACATGTCAAACTTAACAAAAATATATAAAATTTTGTATTTTAGCCAAAGTCATTTTCTAATCAAAGAATTCATATCTGATTTCATCTCCAACAGATTCCTTGGATTTTTTTTCCTTTAATTTAAGAGGTTACATGACCCACTTTTGATTAAAATTGAATTTATTATGATTTTCTAAACATTAGCTGATTTTTATAATGAATGCATGTTACATGCTTTGAATATATTAAGAGCCATATTTGATTACTTTTGACTTACCCATGTGAATAGCCAAATTTTTCCTACTAAATTTAATATTTATTTAATATAAATTATATTTTTATTTAATATTAAATTATCACATGATAGCATGAGGTTTGTATAATATATTTCTTTGAAATAATTTTTTAAATGACCTTCTTGCCTATAAATAGCCCTCATTCTCTTCATGAAAGCATTCCTCATTCAAAATTCAAAATCCCTCCAGAAAATCTAAGAGAAAAACTCTTGGATTTTTCTTCCAAGTGTTCTCCAAATATTGCAAGATCAAATCCTTGGTTTGGAAGCTTCAACATCTTCAACTAAGCAAGCTTTCCCAAATTACTTGAGTTTCTTTTCTTGATTTTAATCCTCTTTAGTTGTTCATGCTATTTTCACCATCTATTTATTCTTTCCAATTTATACTTTTTGGTGGATTAGTCTTTGGACATTATTTTTCACATCAAAGTTTCTCAATCATTTTTTTTTGATAAACTCTTGTGATAGTTTGTAGGATCTATTTCAACTTACTGAAAATTTTAACTTCCTAATAATTTATTTTGGTTTCCTGAAATATTTATTCATTAGTCTTATTTTGAAAGATCATTTATTCTTAGATCTATTTTAGAAGTATATTTTTAAGCATTTAAAAATAAATTATTGTGCCAAAATTATTTTTATATTTACTAGATCTCTTTTAATTAAAACTTACTAGCATACTTAGATCTATCATATACTCATTTTATTTAAGTACTTTGTGATCATTAGCATTAATTGAAAGAATCTTTTTGGAAAAATAAAATAAATTATTCCTTGCTGAAATTTATTTTGAAATCATTTTTAAACATCTTAGTAAGATCACTTTAAGATATTTATTTCAATATTAAGTGAGCATATTATTTGCCAAAATTTTTAAGTTGTAAGTGATCATTTATAAGTTGTGATATCATTGGATAGCTTGGTATATTTGTGAGAGATTTATTTTATCAAAATCTATTATTTTGTATTTTTCTTTTTGTGCTATAAATTTATTTTGGGGTTGTACTCGCCCCTAAACCCTAAATTTTGGGGTTTGGCCAAACCACGTAAAAATTGTGTGCCTATTGTCTCTCTTTACTTTACTGCCCTTTTATTTTTGTTGCATTAAGAATTGTATCCTGTCTTTATAAAATCAAAAATTAATTTTCTACAAAAAATTAAAATTTAAGATTTAAGTTTTAAAACTTTAATATCATCACCCAACCCCTCTTGGTGCTAGTGACTCACAAACCACCACAAAACCCTAAATCCTAAACTCTAAACCCAAAACCCTAAGAACCTAAAAACCTAAACTTATAAAAGTAATAATAAAACTCAAGTAAATAATAAACCTAAACCTAAAAAATAAACTAAAATAGAAAACCTAAACTAAAATAAATAAACCTAAAATAATTAAAATAAAATAAATAAAATAAAGAAATAAACTGAATTAAAAATATATAATAAAATAAACTAAAATGAATAAATATAAATTAAATAAACTAAAAAAACCTAAACCTACCAGTTTATTTAATTTAAAAAAAAACCCAAAATATAAAACCTAAACTTTAAACCCTAAATCTTAAATCAGAAACCCCAACCCTAAACCCTAAAACTAACCCAAAACCCTGAACCCTAAACCTACAACCCTAAACACTAAAAAAACCCTAAACCCTAAACCCTAAACTGTCCGTAAACCCTAAACCCTAAACTGTAACCATAACCCTAAACCCGAAACCCAAAACCCAAAATTGTAAAACCCTAAACCCTAAACCGTAAAAACCTAAGCCCTAAACCCTAAACCCTAAACCTTAAACACTAAACACTAATCCCTAAAAACCTAAAAACCTAAAGTTAAAGTAAATAAAACCTAAAAATAAAATAAATAAAAAAACATAAACATAAATAAAATAAATAAAATAAAATAAAATAAAAACTAAACCTAAACCTAAATATATAATAAAAAAATAAATAAAATAAATAAATAAAATCCTAAACTAAACTAAAAAATAAAATAAACCTAAGAATAAAAAACCTAAATAAAATATAAACTAAACGTAAAATGAAAATAAAATAGACTTAAAATAAAATAAAATAAAAACTAATTAAAAACCAAGACCTAAAAATTAAACCTAAAAATAAAAGCTAGAAATAAATAAAAAATAAAACCCAAACTCTTAATTAAATAAAAAAACTAAACCTAAAATAAAAATAAAATAGACAAAAATAAAATAAACTTAAACTAAAATTAAAATAAACTAAATTTAAATAAATAAAACCTAAGCCTAAACCTAAAATAACCAAAACCAAAATCCTAAACTAAAAAAAATAAAATAAACTAAAAGTAAACCAAAACCTAAACTAAAAAAATAAAACCAAAAAATAAACCTAAAATAAGAACCTAAAACTTAAACCCTAAACCCTAAACCCTAAAATGTTAAAAACCTAAACCTAAAATAAAAATCATATAAACCTAAACCTAAACTAAGATAAACTAAACTAAAACAAATTAAACCTAAACCTAAACCTAAAGTAAGCTAAACCTAAACCTAAACCGAAATTAAATAAAATAAGATTAGTTAAAAATAAACCTAAACCTAAACAAAAAAATAATACCTAAACATAAACATAAAATAAAAATCTAAAACCTAATCCTAAAAAAATGAACCTAAACCTAAACCTAATAATAAAAAACAAAACCTAAACCTAAAAAATAAATTTAAAATAAAACTAAACTAAAAATACACCTAAACCTAAACCTAAATCTAAAAAATAATTAAAATAAATAAACATAAAATAAAAGAACAAAACTAAAGAAAAATAAAAATTAGCTTAAATCAAAATTAAAATTAAAATAAACGAAAATAAATAAAAAATAAGCTAAATAAACTTAAACCTACAAGTTTACTTAATTTAAAAAAAACCCCAAAACCTAAACTCTAAAACTCTAAAGCCTAAAGCATATATCATAAACACTAAACCCCAAAACTTAAACCCCAAACCCTAAACCCTAAAGCCTAAACCCTAAACCCTAAACCCTAAACCCTAAACCCTAAAAACCTAAAAATCAAAAAATAAAAAAATCTAAACCTAAAGTAAATAAAACCTTAAAGTAACATAAATCAAAATCCTAAGCCTAAACCTAAACCTTAAGATACAATAAAATAAAAAATAAAAACTAAACTAAAATAAAATAAATAAAAACATACACTAAATTATAAGATAAAATAAACCTATAAATAAAAAACCTAAATAAAATAAAAACTAAATGTAAAATAAAAATAAAATAAACATAAAATAAAATAAAATAAAACTAAGTAAAACCCAAACCTAAAAAAATAAATAAAAATAAAACCCAAATCCTAAACTAAAATAAAACTAAACCTAAAATAAAAATAAAATAAACAAAGTACAATAAACCTAAACCTAAACTAAAATAAACTAAATTAAAATAAATAAAACCTAAACACTAAACTAAATATAATCAAATAAACTAAAAATGAACCTAAACCAAAACTAAAATATAAAACCTAAAACTAAACTTAAAACCTAAACTTAAAAAAATAAAATATACATCTAAACCTTTAAAAATAAAATAAAAATAAAACTAAACTAAAAAATAAACATAAACCTAAGCAAAACCTTAAAAAATATACAAAAATAAAAACCTAAACTAAAATAAATAGAACTAAAATAAATAAACCAAACTAAATAAAAAAATAAACCTAAAGAAAAATAAAAAATAAAATAAACTAAAATAAATAAAAAATGAACTAAATAAACCTAAACCAACCAGTTTACTTAATTTTTTTTTTTAAAAAAAAACCTTAAACTCTAAAACATAAACCCTAAAGCCTAAATTCTAAACCCTAAACCATAAAGCCTATAACTAACACTAAACCCTAAATCCTAAACCACAACCCCAAAACTACAACCGTAAATGCTAAACCCTAATCCCTAAATTAACCCTAAACCTTAAACCTTAAACCCTAAACTCTAAACCCTAACCCTAACCCTAAACCATAAACCCTAAAACCCTAAACCCTAAACCCTAAATTGACTCTGAACCTAATAGCCTAAACCCTAAAAACCCTAAACCTTAATGCCTAAACCCTAAACCCTAAACCCAATACCCTAAACTAACCATAAACCCTAAGTTAACCCTAAACCCTAAACCTAAACCCTAAACACTAAACCTAAAACCCAAAATACTAAACCCTAAACTCTAAAACCCTAAATGCTAAAAACTTAATAACCTACACCTACACTAAATAAAAACAAAAAAATAAATAAATAAAAAACCTAAACTTAAATATAATAAAAACCTAAAGTAAAACTTAAACCTAAACTTAAAAAAATAAAAAATTAAACTAAACTAAAATAAAATAAAATAAAACCTAAACTAAAAAAAAAATAAACCTAAGAAGAGAAAAGCTTAATAAAATAAAAACTAAACAAAAAATAAAAAAATAAACTTAAAATTAAATATAATAAAAACTAAATAAAAATCTAAACCTAAAAAATAAATCCAAAAATAAAACCTAAAAATTAATAAAATAAAACTAAACAAAGTTTAAAACATAAACTAAATAAAAAAATATAATAAATAAAATAAAAATAAACTGAAACCTAAACTAAAATAAATAAAACCTACTACTTAAACCTAAACCTAAAATAAACTAAACCTAAACCTAAACTAAATAAAATAAAATAAAATAAACTAAAAATAAATTTAAACCTAAAATAAAAAAATAAAATGTAAAAATAAACCTAAAATAAAAATCCAAAACCTAAACCTAAAAAAATAAAATAAAAACCTAAACCTAAACCTAAAACTAAAAAATAAAACCTAAACCTAAAATATAAAATAAAAATAAAACTCAACAAAAAAATAAACTTAAACCTAAATCTAAACCTAGAAAATAAACTAAAATAGAAAACCTAAACTAAAATAAATAAACTTAAAATAAATAAATAAAATACTAAATAACTAAATAAACCTAAATAAAAATGGAAAATAAAATAACCTAAAATAAGTAAAAAATAGACTAAATAAATTCAAACGTACAAGTTTAATTAATTTTAATAATAAGAAAACCATAATCCCTAAACCCAAAACCCATAAATTAGCCAAAAACCTTAAACCCTAAACCTACAACCCTAAACCCAAAACCCTAAAAAACCAAAAACCCAAAACCCAAAATCCTAATCCTAAAGCATAAATCCTAAAAGCATAAACCCTAAAACCCTAAACCCAAAATCCTAAACCTTAAACCTTAAACCCTACACCCTAAAACCCTAAACCCAAAATCCTAAATCTAAACACCAAGAATGGGAAGAACCTTAACGGTATGAACAACACTATCAACCAAGCTCACCTAGATCCTGATGGAAAGGCGAGGTGGCAAAACAATGGTGGTGGGGAAATGGAGATGTTGGTGGATATAAAGGTGGTGGTCTAAGCAGTGGTGGTTATAGAGGCGGGAGGAGCGACGAGGTTGCAACCGTGGTGGCGGTGGAGGGAGAAATCAGGGATATGATGGTGGATCTCATTATTCGAAAGGCTGGGATGGTTCTGATGAGAATAGAAGAAATTGAAGAATGTCCAATCTGATCTGATGGTGGCGGAGGGAGAAATCAGGGATATGATGGTGTGAATCCCATTATTCGAAAGGCCGGGGTGGTTTTGATGAGAACTGGAGAAACTTAAGAACGGCCAATCTCATCTATTCCTTATGAAACTATGTCATTATAGTAGAGATGGTTCTAGTTATCTAGGGTTTATTATTTGCTCTATGTGTGCTCATTTTTAATCTATATCATCGCTTGTGTCTTAGAAAACTAAGTGTGTTACTTGGTTGATGATATTGAAAAGAAGAAATATTGAATCTTAATTTATTCTCTATTAAAAAAACCAAAAACCAAAAACCCCAAACTAAAACCTAAACCTTAGACCTAAAACCTAAACTCTAAACCTTAAACCATAAACCCTAAAAACCCTAAACACTAAACCCTAAGCCCTAAAACCCTAAACTTTAAACCCTAAAACCTAACTGAACCCAAAACCCCAAAACCTTAACCCTAAACCCTCAACTAACCCTAAACCCTGAACACTAAACCCTAACATCTAAAATGTTAAAAACCTAAACCCAAACTAAATAAAACTTAAAAGTAAAATAAATAGAAAAAACTTAAACTAAGATAAAATAATAAAATAAACTCTAAACTTAAACCTAAACCTAAACTTTAATCTGAATAAAAAATAAAAAATAAAAACTAAACTAAAAAAAAACTTAAGCTAAATTAAAAAAATAAAAAACCTAAATAAATTAGAAACTAAACCTAAAATAAAATTAAAATAAAATAAAAACTTAATAAAAATCTAAACCTTTTAGTAAACCTAAAAATAAAACATAAAAGTAAATAAATAATTAAACCTAGACCCTAAACTAAAAAAAACTTAAACCTAAAATAAAAATAAAATAAACTTTAACTTAAACTAAAATAAACTAAGGTAAAACAAATAAAATCTAAACCTAAACCAAAACCCTAAACCCTAAACCCTGAAAACCTAAAAACTTAAAAACCTAAACCTAATGTAAATAAAACATAAAAAGTACAATAAATAAATAAACCTAGACCGAAATAAAATAAATTAAAAAAAAAATAAAAACTAAACTAAAACATAAACCTAAACTTAAAAATAAAATAAAAAAATTAAAATAAACTAAATTAAAATAAATAAAAAATTAAACTAAACTAAAATAATATAATAAACCTAAGAATGAAAAACTTAAATAAAATAAAAACTAAATGTAAAATAAAATTAAAATAAACCTAAAATAAAATAAATAAAGAGTAATTAAAAACCTAAACTTAAAAAATAAACCTAAAAGTAAAACCTAGAAATAAATAAAAAATAAAACCCAAACTCTAAACAAAAAATAAAATCTAGACCTAATTTAAAATAAAATAAATAAAAGAAAATAAACCTAAACCTAAAGTAAAGTAAACAAAACTAAAATAAATAAAACCTAAACTTAATCCTAAAATAAACTAAACCTAAACCTAAACATAAACCTAAAGTAAATAAAATAAAATAAACTAAAAATAAACCTAAACCTAAACTAAAAATAAAACTTAAAAATAAGCTGAAAATCAAAACCTAA
Organism: Cymbidium sinense; assembly: GCA_021442155.1. Lineage (NCBI taxonomy): Eukaryota > Viridiplantae > Streptophyta > Magnoliopsida > Asparagales > Orchidaceae > Cymbidium > Cymbidium sinense. The sequence continues at coordinate 272,586,256 of CM038215.1, read as the reverse complement.
AACCTAAACCTAAAAAAATAAAATAGAAACCTAAACCTAAACCTAAAAATAAAAAAATAAAACCTAAACCTAAAAAATTAAATAAAAATTAAACTCAACTAAAAAAAACCTACTCCTAAACCTAAACCTAAAAAATAAACTAAATTAAAAAAAACCCAAACTAAAATAAATAAACCTAAAATAAATCAAATAAATTAAACAAAAAAATAAACTAAAATAAAAAAAAAATAAACTAAATAAACCAAAACCTATCGGTTTACTTAATTTAAAAGAGAAACCCTAAACCCTCAACTTAAAACCATAAACCCTAAACACTAACCCTAAATCCTAAACACTAACCCTAAACCATAAACCCTAAACTGTGAGTCACTATAGCACCCAAGAGGGAGGGTGAATTGGGTGATATTAATAATTTTAAGTTTTAGTAGAAAATTAATTTTAGATTTTATAATGACAAGATACAATTCTTAATGCAACAAAAATAAAAGTACAGTAAAGTAAAGAGAGACAATAGACACACAATTTTTATGTGATCAAAATCGACCAACGTCCACGCCTAGCCACCCCTGACTAAGAATCAACTAAATCAGAAATAGCTTTCAAATAGTACTCTCCTATAATGGGGCGAATACAACCCCTACAATAATATTTAGTCTCCTACAAAGGGGTGAGTACAACCCCAATATAAATTTTACAGCACGAAATGAAAAATACAAAATAATAAATTTTGATAAAATAGATCTCTCACAAATATACCAAGCTATCCAATTCAAAAAGTAATCTCACTACTTATAAATGATCACTTTAAAATTTAAAATTTTGGCAAGATAAAATGCTCACTTAATATTGATAAGAAATAATAAAATAAATATCTTAAAGTTATCTTACTAAGATGTTTATGCTATTACAATTTGTAGACTAATATAAAAATGATTTCAAAATAAATTCATAATATTCTTTTGCATAATAAAATAAATTTCAGCACACAATAATTTATTTTATTTTAATCAAAAAGATGCTTTCAATTAATGCAAATGATCACAAAATACTTAAATAAAATTAGTATATGATAGATCTAAGTAGGCTAGTAAGCTTTTAATTAAAAAGAGAGATCTAGTAAATATGAAAATAATTTCAGCATAATAATTTAATTTGAAATGCTTAAAATATACTTCTAAAATAGATCTAAGAATAAATGATTTTTAAATAAGACTAATGAAGAAATATTTCAGGAAACCAAAAGAAATTTGTAGGAAGATAAAAATTTCAACAAGTTGAAAAAAATCCTATAAACTATCACAAGAGTTTTTCACAAAAAAATGATTGAAGAAACTTTGAGGTGAAAAACTTTGACTTTGATGTCGAAAGGCTAATCCACCAAAAAATATAAATTTGAAAGAATAAATAGATGATGAAAATAGTATGAACAACTAAAAATAAATTAACATCAAGAAAACAAACTCAAGTAATTTGAGAAAGCTCACTTAGTTGAATGTGTTGAAGCTTCCAAACCAAGGATTTGATCTTGCAATATTTGGAGAACACTTGGAGGAAAATCTAGGAAATTTTCTCTTAGATTTGTTGGAGGGATTTTGAATTTGAATGAGGAATGCTTTCATGAAGAGAATGATGGCTATTTATAAGCAAGAAGGTCATTTTGAATTATTTCAAAAAATATATTATTCTAACATCATTTTATCATATAATAAATTAATATTTATTAAAAATATAATTTATATTAAATAAATGTTAAACACAAACTGCCAAAATTCAACTATTCACATGGGCAAGTCAAAAATAATAAAATATGGCTCTTAATATATTCAAAGCATGTAGCATGCATTCATTATTAAAATCATCTAATGTTTGAAAAGTCATAATAAATTCAATTTTAGTCAAACATGGGTAATGTAACCTATCCAATTAAAGGAAAAATAATCCAATGAATCCGTTGGAGATAAAATCAAATTTAAATTCCTTGATTATAAAATGACTTTGGCTAAAATACTAAATTAAACATATTTTTGTGAATTTTGAAATATGACATTTAAATATTATGATATAATTTATATATAATCATACATATGTTAGTTATCATATAACCGTAAAATTAAATTAAAATATTTAATTATATTAAGTATATAAACTAATTACACTTAATAATCATTTCTTATTTTGATAATTCAAATGTTATGTATGAAACATATAATTGAATGTTAATTTGATAGAGATTTATATAAATTAACCTAATTATCATTATTTCAAATAAATAAAAATAATAAGTTAAGTTGTGAGCAAATTGATTCATGCCAATGAACTCATATGAATTTCTAAGATAGTTATAAATGCATATAACCTAAAGTATTGTATCTTTAGCTTCACATTATCCATTTTGACCTTTCATTCTTCTATTCTTACAACTTCCTCAAACATATTATGAGATGTATTGGATATGTAATTAGCAATTAATATATGTGAAACATATAAAACATACATTAGAACATCTAAGCATTCATTTGTTATCATCAAAATTGATTGGATTGAACATGAGGCTCATTAAGCCAACATAAACCCCAAACCCTAAACCTAAAGTTACTAAATAAATTAAAGAATAAACCTAAACCCTAAAACCTAATAAAGCTAAACCAAAACCTTAACCCAAAGAATGGGCAGAACCTTCACGGCAAGAAAATCACCATCAACCGTGCTGCCTAGATCCGGTGGAGGCAAGCTGAGTGACATTATCTTAGTGGTGATGGGGGATTTAGAGGTGCTGGTGGATATGGAAGTGGTGGTCGAAGTAGTGGTGGTTATGGATGCGGGAGGCGCGACGGAGGTTACAACCGTGGTGGTGTTGGAGAGAGAGATTGGGGATATAATGGTGGATCCCACTACTCAAGAGGCCAGGTTGGTTCTAATGAGAACTGGAGAAACTACATAATGGTCGATCTGATTTGTTGCTTATGGAACTGTGCCATTATAGTAGAGATGGTTCTAGTTATCTAGGGTTTTCTTATTAACTCTATGAGTGCTCATTTTTTATCTATGTCATTGCTTATGTCCTAGAGAACTTGGTGTGTTAGTTTGTTGATGAAATCGAAAAGAATAAATGTTGAATATAAATTTGTTCCCTATTAAAAATAACCCAAAATTAATCATAATCCCTAAACACTAAAAAGCTAAAAACCTAAACCTCAACTAAATAAAACCTAAAAAAATATAGAAAAACCTAAACCAAAATAAATAAAAATAAAATATAATAAAAACATAAACTTAAACTTAAACATAAACATAAACCTAAACTTAAAAAGTAAATAAAATAAAATAAAAACTTAACTAAAAGAAAATAAATGAAAACCAAAACTAAACTAAAAAATAAAAAACCTAAATAAAATAAAAAATAAACCTAAAATAAAAATAGAATAAACATAAAATAAAATAAAATAAAAACTAAATAAAAACTTAAACCTAGATAATAAACCTAAAAAATAAACCTAAAACAAAATAAATAAAAATAAAATCTAAACCTAAGCTAAAATAAAACCTAAACTAAAAATAAAAATAAATTAAACCTAAACCTAAATTAAAATAAGCTAAACAAAAATAAAAAACACCTAAACCTAAACCTAAAATAAACTAAACCTAAACCTCAACCAAAACTAAATAAAATAAATAAAAATAAAAATAAACCTAAACCTAAACTAAAAAAATAAAATAAAATAAACCTAAATAAATAAAACCTAAACCTAAAAAAAAATAAAATAAAAAATAAACCTAAAACCTAAAATAAAAAAAAAAATAAACCTAAACTAAAAAATAAAAAAAAATAAACTAAATAAAAAAAATAATAAAATAAAAATAAACTAAATAAACCTAAACTAGTTTATTTAAATAAATAAAAAAAATAAAATAAAAAAAATAAACCCTAACATAAACCCTAAACCCTAAACAACCTAAATCAAACCCTAAATCTTAAAGCCTAAACCTAAAACCTAAACTAAACATGAAACCCTAAACTAAACCTAAACCTAAACCTAAACTTAAACCCTAAACCTAAACCTAAACTTAAACTAAACCCTAAACCCTAAACTCTAAAGCTAAAACCTATACCTAAAACCTAAACCTACACCTAAACCTAAATGTAAACCTAAACCCTAAACCTAAACCTAAACCCTAAACCTAAACCTAAACCCTAAACCTAAACCCTAAACTTAAACCATAAACCCTAACTATAAACCTAAACTAAACTTAAAACTTTACCATAAAAACAAAATAAACCTAATCCTAAACCCTAATCATAAACCTAAACTCAAACCCTAAACCTAAATCATAAAACATAAACTAAACCTAAACCTAAAATCAAAACTAAAACCTAAAGTAAATAAAACCAAAAAAAATAAAAAATAAAACCTAAACTAAAATTAAAAACCTTAAACTCTAAAATTAACCCTAAACTGTGAACCTATAACCCAAAATGCTAAACCCTAAACCCTAAACCCTAAAAAACCCTAAATCTTATACCCTAAAAACCCTAAACCCTAATGCCAAAACACTACACACAAACCCTAAACCTTAACCCTAAACACTAAACCCTAAAACACTAAACCATAAAGCCCTAAACCCTAAAACCCTAAACCTTAAACCCTAAATCCTAAAAACCTAAAAACCCTAAACCCTAAAATTAATCCTAACCCTGAACCCTAAAGCGATAACCCTAAACCCACAACCCTAAACCCACAACCCTAAACCTACAACCTAAACCTAAACTAAACTAAAATAACAAAATAATATATAAACTAAATTAATAAACTAAACAAACTAAAATAAACATAAGAAAATAAAAAATAAACTAAATAAATAAATAAAGAAATTAAAAATAAACTGAATAAACCTAAACCTAAACTAAACTAAAAATAAAAATAAACTAAACTAAACTGAATAAACCTAAATTAAATAAAAATAAACCTAAAATAAAAATAAATATATAAAATATACCTAAAAAATAAAACCTAAAACATAAATAAACTAAAATAAAAAATAAACAAATAAAATAAATATATAAACTAAAATACTAATAAACCAAAATAAATAAATAAACTTAATCCTAAACTAAATAAATCAAAAAATAAACATAAAATAAAATTGAATAAACTCAAATAAATAAATAAATATAATCAACTAAATAAAAATAAAAAACCAAAAATAAACTAAATAATAAAATAAAAATAATAAAAAATAATAAAAAAAATAAAGTAAATAAAAATATACTAAATAAACCTAAACCTAAACTAAACTATATAAATAATAATAAATAAAATAAACTAAACTAAACTAAAAAATAAATAATCAAAAACTAAACATAAAAATAAATAAAATAAAATATAAATAAATTAAACCTAAAATAAATAAAATAAAAAATAAATAAATTAAATTAAAATAAATTAAAAATAAACCTAAACTAAATAAATAAACCTAAACTTAAACCTAAATAAATAATAATAAAATAAAAGAAAATAAATAAGTAATCTAAATAAATAAATAATTTATAAAAATAATAAATAAATAAATAATTAAACTAAACTAAACTAAATAAACCCTAAAATAAAAAAGATGTAAAATAAAAATAAAAAATAAAAAATAACCTTAAAATAAAATAAACTTAAATAAAAATAAATAAATGAAATAAACTAAAATGAAATAAAAAATAAACTAAACTAAAATAAATAAACTAAACTACAACCTAAACCTAAATAAAATAAATAAAAATAAACTAAATAAGCCTAAATAAATTAAGTAAAAACAAAATAAGCCAAACTACAATAAAATAAACCTAAAAAATAAACTAAACTAAACTAAATAATTATATAAACCTAAACCTAAAAATAAAAATAAAATAAAATTAAAATTAAACCTAAAATTAAAATAATATAAAAATAAACCTAAAAAACAAAATGAAACCTAAAATAATAATATAAATAAATAAAAAAATAAAAAATAATCCCTAAACCCTAAAAAACCCTAAACCCTAAACTAGCCTAAACCCTAAACCCTAAACCCTAAACTAACCCTAAACCATAAAGCCTAAACCCTAAAAACCCTAAACCCTAAAGCTAAACATAATCAAAACTAACCTAATCCTAAAACCCTAACCCTAAACCCTAAACCCTAAACTAAACCCTAAAACCCTAAACCCTAAATAAACACTAAACCCTAAACCCTAAACCCAAACTATAAAGTGTTAAACCTAAACCTAAACATAAAATAAAATAAAATAAAACCAAAGTAAAACATAAACCTAACCTTAAAAGAAAATAAAATAAAAATAAAACTAAACTAAAATAAAATAAATAAAACCTATACTAAACTAAAAATAAAAAACCTAAATAAAATGAAAATTAAAAAAACCAAAATAAAATAAAATTAATATAAAATAAAATATAATAAAACTAAAAAAACCTAAACCTAAAAAATAAACTTAAAATAAACCTAAAAAATAAAAAATAAAGCCTAAACCCTAAACTAAAAAAAAAACTAAACCTAAAATAAACAAAATAAAATAAACCAAAACCTAAACAAAAATAAACTAAATTAAAATAAATAAAACCTAAAGCTAAAGCTAAAATAAACTAAACCTAAACCTTGAACTAAATTATGTAAAATAAGCTAAAAGTAAACCGAAAATAAAAGCTTAAAACCTAAACATAAAAAAATAAAATAAAAAGCTAAAGCTAAACCTAAATATATAAAATAAAACCTAAACCTAAAAAATAAAATAAAAATAAAACAATACTAATAAATAAACATAAACCTAAACTAAACCTAAATAATGAACTAAAATAAAAAAATCTAAACTAAAATAAATAAACTAAACTACAAAAAATAAAAAATAAACCTAAATAAAAATAAGAAAGTAAAATAAACTAAACTAAATTAAAAATAAATAAGTAAACCTAAACTAAAATAAACCTAAAATAAACTAAATAAATAAAAACTAAATAAACTAAATAAATAAAATGAACCAAAACCAAATAAATAAAAATAAACTAAAATAATCCTAAAATAAATTAAAATATATAAAATAAATTAAAATAGATAAAATAAAACTAAACTAAATAAATAAAAATAAATAGCCCTAAAAAATAAACTAACTTAAAAAAATAAACTGAAATAAAACCTAAACCCTAAAACTAAAAAAACTAAACAAAATAAAATAAACTAAACCTCAACCTAACTCTAAAATAATAATATAAAAATTAAACAAAAAAAACTAAAGTAAAATAATCAAACCAAATAAAAAACTAATCTGAATAAATAACTAAAATAAATAAATAAAATTAACTAAAATTAAATAAATAAACTACACTAAACTAAACTAAACTAAACTAAAATAAATAAAATAAAGTAAAAACCTAAATTAAATAAATTAAATAAAACTAAACCTAAAATAAGCTAAACTAAATAAACTAAAAAATAATTAAACATAAACCCAAATAAATAAAAATAAAAATAAACTAAATAAAAACATAAACTAAATAAACTAAAATAAACTAAATAAAATAATTAAATAAATAAAATATACTAAATAAATACAAAAATAAATAAATAAATAATCCTAAACTAAAATAAACTATACTAAAATAAATAAACTAAATAAATAAACTAAACTAAATAAAATATATAAATAAATCAACCTAAGATAAATAAAATAAAAAACATAAACATAAATAAATTAATTAAACTAAAAATAAACTAAACTGAAAATAAATAAACCTAAACCTAAAAGAAACTAAATAAACCTAAATAAATAATAAATAAAAATAAACTTAAATAAATAAACTAAATAAAAATTTACTTAAACCTCAAATAAAAAATAAATACAAAAAAAATAAATAAACTAAACTAAAAATAAACTAAAAGTAATAATAAAATAAATAAACTAAAATAAAACATAAACTAAATAAATAAAAGAAAATAAATAAACTAAAATAAAATTAAAAAAAGAAATAAACTAAACTAAATAAAATAAAAAATAAATAAATAAATAAAATTAAATATATAAACCTAAACCTAAATATAAAATAAACAATATTAAATTAAACCTAAACCTAAATAAAAAATAAACTAAATAAAAAAATAAATAAATAAACTAAAATATATAAATAAATTAAAATAAATAAAATAAATTAAAATAAAAATAAATAAACCTAAGTAAGATTAACATAAACCTAAATAAAATAAACCTAAAAATAAAATAAACTAAATAAAATAATTCTAATCCTAAACTTAAACTAAACATAAACTAAGTAAAATTAAACTAAACTTAGAAGAAATAAAACCTAAACTTAAAATAAATAGATAAAAAAATAAACTAAATAAACTAAAACAGGCTAAAAATAAATAAACCTAAACAAAGTAAAATAAATAGACTTAAACCTAAACCTAAACCTAAACTAAATAAAAATAAAATAAATTAATTAAAATAAATAAACAAAACAAATATTAATAAAACCTAAACTAAAAATAAATAAACTAAACTAAACCAAAAACCTAAAAAAATAAACTAAAAATTAAAAGATAAAAAAATATAAATAAACTAAATAAAAAAATCCTAAATAAAAAAATAAATTTAGAAAATAAATAAACCTAAACTAAAAAAATATAATAAATAAAATAAACTAAATAAAATAAAATAAAATAAAATAAATAATAAATAAAAACTAAACATAAATGAAATAAAAATAATAAACCTGAACCTAAACCTAAACCTAAACCTGAATTAAAATAAAATAAACTAAAAAAATAAAAATAAAAACCTAAATAAATTAATAAACTAAAATAAAAATAAAAAAAAACCTAAACCTAAACGTAAAATAAACCTAAACTAAACTAAATAAATAAATAAATAAACTTAAACCTAAACTGAAATAAAATTAAATAAACTAAACTAAAATTAAATAAACTAAACTAAATAAATAAACTTAAAATAAACTAAATGAAAATAAAATAAAATAAATAAACTAAATAAACCTAAATAAACTAAACTAAACTAAATAAACCTAAATAAACTAGACTAAATAAAAATAAACTAAAAATAAATAAACTTAAATATATAAATAAACTAAAATAAAATAAATATACCTAAATAAAAAAATAAAATAAACTAAATAACAAAATAAATAAAATAAAATAAAATAAAATAAAATAAACTAAACTAAACTAAACTAAATAAAGTAAACTAAACTAAATAAATAAATAAAATAAAAATAATTAATTAATTAAATAAACAAAATAAAATAAATAAACTAAACTAAACTAAACTAAATAAAATAATAATAAAAATAAACCTAAACCTAAAACTAAATAAACTAAAAAATAAAATAAACTAAACAAAACCTAAGAAAAAACTAAATAAACCTAAACCTAAAGCTAAAGCTAAAACCTAAACTAAACTAAATAAACCTAAACCTAAACTAAATAAATTAAACTAAAATTAAGTAAATAAAAATAAACTAAAAAAAATAAAGAAACTAAGTAAACTAAATAAATCCTAAATAAACTAACTAAACCTAAAAATACAATAAACGTAAATAAAGTAAATTTAACCTAAACCTAAAATAAATTAAATAAACTAAACTAAAATAAATAAATAGAAAATAAAAATAAAATTAACCTAAAATAAAAACAAGAAAAAAACCTAAATTAAAAAATAAAATAAACTAATAAACTTAAACCTAAACCTAAAATAAATTAGCTAAATAAAATAAAAATAAACTAAATAAAAATAAACCTTAAAACCTAAATAAAAATATAAATATAAATAAACTAAACTAAACTAAATTAACTAAAAGTAAACTAAAATAAACCTAAAATAAAAATAAATTTAAAAATAAAACCTATAACCTAAATAAACTAAAATAAAAATAAAATAAATAAATAATCTAAGGTAAAAATAAACTCGAACAAAAAAATAAATTTAAACCTAAACTAAATAAATAAAATAAACCTAAAATAATATAAAATAAACCTAAATATATAAAATAAACTAAATTAAAAATAAAATAAATAAAAATAATAACCCTAAACCTAAACCTAAACTAAATAAAAAAAAATTAAAATAAAAATAAACCAAGTAAATAAAATAAACTAAATAAACTAAATAAGCCGAAACTAAACTAAATAAATAAAAATAAATAAAATAAGCTAATAAATAAATAAACCCTAAAACTAAAAATAAATAAATAAAGATAAAAATAAAATAAACCAAAAATAAATAAAATAATATAAAAATTAAATAAATTAATTGAAATAAACTAAATAAAAAATAAACTTAAACTAAATCAAACCTAAAAAAATAAAATATAAAAAAACTAAATAAACTAAACTAAATAAATAAACCTAAACCTAAACCTAAATAAAATAAAATAAAAATAAAATAAAAAATAAATAAAAATTAAATATACAAAAAATTAATAAACTAAAAACTAAACTAAATGAACCCTAAAATAAATAAAATAAACTAAAATTAAAATAAAAAATAAACATAAAAATAAAATAAACCTAAATAAAAATAAATTAACTAAACTAAAATAAATAAGCTAAACTAAAACCTAAACCTAAATAAAATAAATAAAAATAAACTAAATAATCTAAAATAAATAAAGTAAAATAAAATATAAACTAAAATAAAATAAACCAAAAATAAACTAAAAAACTAAATAAACCTAATGCTAAACCTAAAAATAAAACTATAATAAAAATAAACCTAAACTTAAAGATAAAATAATATAAAAATAAACCTAAAATAAAAAAAAATAAGCCTTATATTAAAAAATAAAAAAATAAAAAAATAAAACCCTAAACTCTAAACCCTAAACCTTAAGCTAACCCTAAACCCTAAACCCTACACCCTAAACCTTATACACTAACCCTAACCCTAAACCCTAAACCCTAAACTAACCCCAAACCATACACCCTAAAAGCTAAAAACCCTAAACTCTAAAGCTTAAACCCTAAACCCTAAACTAACCCTTAATCCTAAGCTAACCCTATACCCTAAACCCTGAAAAACCAAAACCCTAAAGCCTAAGCACTAATCCCTAAACCCAAAACCCTAAACCCTAAACCTAAACTTATAAAATACAATAAATTAAAAACATAAACCTTAACCTAAAAAGAAAATAAAATAAAAAATAAAAATTAAACTAAAATAAAATAAATGAAAACTTAAACTAAACTAAAAATAATAAAAAAGACTAAATAAAATAAAAACTAAACCTAAAATAAAAATAAAATAAACCTAAAATAAAACTAAATTAAAACCTAAACCAAAAGAATAAACCTAAAAATAAATAAAAAATAAAACCTATACTCTAAACTTAAAAAAAAACCTTAACTTAAAATAAAGATAAAATAAATCTAAACTAAGATAAACTAAACTAAAATAAATAAAACCTAAACCTAAACCTAAAGTAAACTAAATCTAAACAGAAACCTAAACTAAATAAAATAAAATAAACTAAAAATAAACTTGAACCTAAACTAAAAAATAATACCTAAAAATAAACTTAAAATATAAACCTAAAAGCTAAACCTAAAAAAATAAAATAAAAACCTAAACCTAAACCTAAAAATAAAAAAAAACTTAAACCTAAAAAATAAAATAAAAATAAAACTAAACTAAAAAATAAACCTAAAACTAAACCTCAACCTACTAAATAAACTAAAATAATAAAACCTAGAATGAATAAACTAAACTAAATAAAAATAAAAATAATCTTAAATAAAAATAAAAAATAAAATAAAATAAAATAAATAAAAAATAAACTAAATAAACTAAATAAACTAAATAAACATAACCCTACCAATTTACTTAATTTAAAAAAATTAAAAATAAAAAAAAATAAAAATAAAAATAAAAACCCTACACCCTAAACCATAAACCCTACACCTGGAACCCTAAACAATGAAATCTACAATCCTAACCCCAAACCCTAAACCCCAAACCGTAAACCCTAAATCTTAAACCCTAAACCTTAAGCAATAAACCCTAAAAACCTAAAAACCTAAACCTAAACTATATAAAACCTAAAAATAAAATAAAGAAAAAAAATATAAACCTAAATAAAATAAAAAAATAAAATAAAATAAAAACCTAAACTAAACATAAACATAAACCTAAAAGTATAATAAAATAAAAAATAAAAACTAAACTAAAATAAAATAAATAAAAACCTAAACTAAACTAAAAAATAAAATAACCTAGAAATTAAAAACCTAAATATAATAAAAACTAAACGTAAAGAATAAAGCTAAAATAAAAATTAAATAAAAATCTAAACTTAAAAAATAAACCTTTTAAATAAATAAAAAATAAAGCCTAAACCTTAAACTAAAAAAAAAAACCTAAACCTAAAATAAAAAAAAAACAAACCAAAACCTAAACTGAAATAAACTAAACTATAATAAATAAAAGTTAAACTTAAACCTAAAATAAACTAAACCTAAACTCTAAACTAAATAAATAGAATAAACTAAAAATAAACTTAAACCTAAACTAGCAAATAAAACCTAAAAATAAACCAAAAATAAAAATTTAAACCTAAACCTAGAAAAAGAAAATAAAAACCTAAACCTAAAAATAAAAAATAAAACCTAAACCTAAAAAATTAAATAAGAAGAAAAAAAATGGAAAAATAAATGTGAGCCTAAACCTAAACCAAAAAAAAAACCCTAAACTAAAATAAATAAACTTAAAATAAATAAACCAAACTAAATAAGAATTAATAATTAACCTAAAAAAAATAAAAAATTGACCTAAATAAATAAAATAAAATAAAATAAACTAAAATAAATAATAAATAAACTAAATAAACCTAAACCTACGAGTTTACTTAGTTTTTTTTAAATCGTAAACCCTAAACCCTAAACCCTAAATCCTAAACCCTAAACCCTAAATGATAAAAGTAACCCTTGACCCTAAAGCCTATCCCTACAACCCTAAACTTACAACCCTAAGCTAACCCTAAACCCTAAACCCTAAGAATGGGCAGAACCTTGACGGCCGGAACATCATCGTTAATTGGGCTCAATCTAGATTTGAGGGTGTCGGCGAAGGTGGATGCAGTGGTTATTGTAATGGTGGTGGGGGATCTAGAGGTGCTTGTGGATGTGGAGGTGGTGGTCAGAGCAATTGTGATAATAGAGGCAGGAGGAGCGATGGAGGTTACAGCAATGCTTTTGGAAATGGGAGAGATCAGGGATATGATGGCGATCTCTACTGAAGGGGTTATTCAAAGGGAAAAAAAACTAAATAATGGTCTGATTTGCTTATGGGACTATGTCTTTATAGTTGAGATGATTCTACTTGTCTAGTGTTTTTCATTTTCTCTATTAGTCCACTTTTTTATCTATGTCATCACTTGTGTCTTAGAAAACCTGGGATGCTACTTGGTTTATGAAATCAAATAGAAGAAATGTTGAATTTGAATTTATTCTCTATTAAAAGAAACCTTAAACCCTAAACCTAAAACTCTAAACCCTAAACACTAAACTAAAACTTAAACCATAAACCATAAACCATAAACCATAAACCTAAACCCTAAATACTAAACCCTAAACCCTAACCCTAAATCATAAACATTAAACCCTAAACCCTAAACCATGAACCCTAAATACTAAACCCTAAACTTTGAATCCTAAACCCTAAACCTTAAACTCGAAACCCTAAACCCTAAACCCTAAAACCCTAAACCCTAAACCCTAAATCCTAAAACCATAAACCCTAATCCCTATAACCTACAACCCTAAACCCTAAACCCCAAACATTAAACCCTAAATCCTAAACTAGCCCTAAACCCTAAACCCTAAACTAACCCTAAACCTTATACTAACCCTAAACCCTAAACTTTAAACTTTGAATAAAGATGTCATTAGGGGTAAATCCAAAGAATGACTTAATCCTAACATAGTTATGGTAGCTAAAGAAAATGTCTTCAAGCGACTTTCCCTTGACTATTGGAGATTTGAATACCCTAAACCATAACCCTAAATCATATTATAATACCATATATTATAGTATAATGTATCATCATATATTTGAGCATGTAGTGATGTTTTGGATGTTATAAGATGTTTTGAAATGTTTTAGTATATTGTATTATGCCCTATAGTCTATATTAATATAAATAAAAAATATTGATTTAATAAATCAGATGATAAAATTTGTTAAATTTGAAGTGGGAATTAGTTAGTACCAAAGGTGTGCTATGCCACTTGTAGTAAAAAAAGTAAGATTTTATGTTCAAAAGAAATATTATATGTTGTATCATAGTATAACATCATATATCATAATATATTATTCTGCGCATTTTAAATTCTTTTAGTATTTTACAATCATGTAGTTGAGCCTACACTAGCATTATTTATAAAAATGTTGATTTAGACTTTAAAATGGTGGAATTTGGCCAAATTCATAATAAGTAAAGCATGGCATCATAATATATTGTTTCAATTTAAAATATGTAAGTGATATGACTAAAATATATAGTTTTTATTATTTAGACTAATTTTATTATTTTTTATCTTAAGCAATCCCTTGTGATGTGATATGCAATATAATATAATATAATATAATATGTTATAGTGTATTATATATAGGATGCCATAACATAGTGTAGCATCATGCATTATAGCACACTATTGTGTATTACTACTTGTTGTTTATCATATTTAGTTTATTATAGTATGATGTAGTAGAGTTTGTACTGGTATAATTCATAAAAATAATTATTTATAGGCTAAGTTGCCAGGATTTGGCCAAATTTAAGGTAAGTTTTAGGGAACATCATTGCTAGTGTCATTTAATCAAAAGAATGGAATTTTGCATCCAAAATAAATGTTCATTTTTCAACCAAATTTTATAAATTTTTGCTTAGAGTGATTCATTTTACGGTGTAATGTTGGATAACATATTAAATGAAAGCATATTAAAATATAATCTACATAACAATATAACTTCACAAATATATGAATGTGGTGGTGTGTTACTAACTAATATTCTACATTTTAGTATGTTTTACTTTTGTTATAATACATTGGGTCAAAACTCACATAAATGTTAATTTGAAGGTTGAGATTGAAGAATTTGGCCAAATTCACGACATAAACCAAGAAGCAACACCAAAATTTTGCTATTTTGTACCATTTCTAATAGAAAAATAATAATTTTACATCCAAAATGAACATTATTCATATTTTGTGAAAATTTTGCTATTTGTTCCTTTAAGTGATTCTAATGAGGTCTAACGTTATACAATATATTATATTATAACAAATTATAATATAGCATCATATATTATAATATAATATAGTGTGTTAATTCCTAAACCCTAATATGTTTAGCATGATATTGTATAGTTAGTTTGAGCTTGCACCACAAATCATAAAATGTTGATTACAATGTTAAGATGATGTAATTTGAATGAATACATTGTTAGGCTTTTGTTGAAGTATTAAAGGTGTGCATAAGAGAAGAAATAAGATTTGATGAGAATTCCATGTCAAGGACATGGAGAGAAGGGAATCACACATGCATTAGACATGACATGTGAGGGGTCTATGTCAAGGGCATAGAAGAAGAAAATTGTTGAGGATAAGGTTTGAATTTGATTTGATTATATGATATATGGAAAAAAAGATCCACTAGGGATAATAATCTATAATCCAACAGGGATTAAGATCGAATTGATTTAATTTGTTTTATTTTAATTGATGTGGAGGCACATCTGCTAGATATATGGGCTCAACTGGGACGTATATGAACCTTCCACTAGGGAAGCAAGTTCGGTCTATCCACTGGGGATTTGGATTTGAGTTTGATTTCATAGATTTATTTGGGATGTATCCACTGGGAATAAGAGTTTGGTTGGATTTCTTTGATTTAACTCTACCAGGGGAGTTGTTTTAATTTGGCTCCATTGGGGAGGTTAATTTTGAATTTGATTTGTTTGCTTGACTTGTTTACATATGATTTGGGGCTCCACTAAGGAGAAGGGTGATTTAACTCACTGGGAAAAACTACATCGTTTAATTTAATTGAGTTAATGTATGGACCCTGTGCAATGGACCCACTAGAAGGGGCTATATCATCCTTGACCTACCAGTTTATAAATCCAAAGGATATACCAAGGGGTTGTTTTAGTGTAATGGACTGCTAGGAAGAAGGCGTAGCAGAATTATATCTTCCAAAGTGAGGAACAACCACTGGGGTGACCTGTTGGATGCACAACAAATCAAACTTGGCTTAAGATGACTACTAAGTGAATGCCGCTGAGGACTTATATCAACTCAAAAGTAGTCATGATTAATTTTATCATAATTTTATGTTATTTGATATGGTTTGTTTGGTTTTGTTTGATTTCAAATTGAGGGCATATCCATTGGAGATGTGAGCTCAATCAAATTTGATATATTTAATTTATGGACTATGTTGGTGTGCGATGGACCCACTGAGAAGGGGCTGACTTGTCCTATCTCGATTTATAAATCCAAAGGATAGTCTACTATGTGGGTAGAGCTAGCAACCTAAGGGGTTGCCTTTTGGTGCAATTGTGCTAGGAAGAAGGTGTAGCACACTTACATCTTCTAAAGGTGGAATAGCCACTGGGTGACCAATTGGTACAACAAATAAACCCACTTGGGGAGACTACTGAGTGAATGCCACAGGAGACTTATATCAACTCAAGAGTAATCAAAAAATTCCTATAAGGCATTTTGCTGACACTACCTTAAAGATAGGATGCATGTTTGGGAAAAGGTATCGCTAGGGGTGTCCTCCTAATCCACAAGTCAATATATATTTTGTTTATATATTTGTGTGGACCCTGTTGGTGTGCGAAGGACCACACTGAAAGGGGCTATGTCATCCTTGACTTATCTCAGATTTACTGGACTAAGTGAGAATCTGCACATTCACAGGATAAATTCTCCAACCATAAGGGTGGTTACTAGGAAAGGGGAACTGTCTAATCCGATAGTAACTCAGGTAGTGTCTAAATGGGATTGCAAAGGATGTGATCCAAATATAGTGCCCACAGGGGAGGTGCTACTAGGAGCATTATCCTGAGCCCTGGAAAAGAAAGCTTATAGGTGTACGGTAGCCAACTCAAGGAGAAAGCATAGCAGACTTACATCCACCATGAGTGGTGTATCCTAAGGTGTGAGAACCAACCAACATAAAGTGTATTCGTCGGCATGAGTGGTGTATCAATCAAAGATAGTAACCAACCAACCTTAGTCTTGCAGTAATGATCAATATGGAAAGAAAACATGTAGGCTTACAACTTTCCAAGTGATATTGATCATCACATTGTCATCACATATCCGACCTAGAGCACTACTAAGTGGGAGCCCTAAGGAAGGACTAGACCCGCACTTGAAGCAGGAGGGAAGGCTAGGGGACTTATCCTAAACCTCAAATATACTCAACCTGCATAAGGCTAATCCAAGAAGTAAAGTGTAGCTAACTCACATCCTCTTAAATGAAACCAACATGAGGTAGCTTACCGACCATATAGTAAGACCTACCAAACTAACAAGGAACTCATCGGTGTGTAGTGGCTAAAGAAGGAAAGTGTAGCATACTTACATCCTCTAAAGCAAGAAGACCGCTAGGGTAGCACATCAGCCTAACCTAGAATAGTTACAGAGTGAGTGCCACTTGAGGCGTTATCTCAACATAGAGTAGCTAAAGACAAAAGATATGTATTTATTTTATATGTTTGTGTGTATTTTGTGTTCGTGTTGTGTAGATGATGGATAGAATGCTGCTCAAGTTTCTTATACCTACCTTAAACACATCGTGGTGGATTTATAAATAAAAATACTTTCAACATGGAACAGATTGAATTTAAAATAGAATTTTCATTGATGATAATTATTTTCAAACGTGATTTATAATATTTATTTAAGTAGAGCACGTTGATTGGATGCATTGGGAGCTCTCCCTTATGATTAATAAAGTAATAAGATCCTCTTTAGTAGGCCTTCTCTATGGCAAAAGGGCCTTCCTAAGAGGGTTCAAACTTGCCTCCCATCTTATGATGGGCAACAATCCGTGTCCTTAGAACTAAAATAAGCTCTCCTACTTGAAATGCTCTAGGATGGACCAACTTGTTATAAGCTTGAATCATTTTAGCTTTGTACAACTTGAATTTTAGCATACTTGCAAGAATCTCTCCTCCAAACCTTTGATCTCTTATAACCGTAACTTGGCATTCTACTATGTTGTGATCTTGCTACCTTCAACTATCCTTTGTGATGGAAGTTGGACTTCTAATGGTAGAACAACTTAACCCATACACCAAAGAGAAGGAGAGTGAGAGAGTTCAATATGTGGTGCGGTAAGCCCATAAGGCTTCAACTAATTGCTCATGCCATTATCACATATTATTGCTGAGTGTCTTCTTCAATATTTAGATGGTAATTTTGTTGAAGGCTTTTGCTAAGTCATTTGCCCTTGGGTAGTTGATGGTAGAATATCTCCAATCTATGTTGTGTCTTCGAGTAAAGTTGTTGATCTGTTTCTGAATGCACTATTATCGATATAATTCATCAAGGCACTCAAACCTATATAGATGATATGGTTCCTAAAAAATTATAGCACACACCGAAGACCTCTCGAGTGAAATCACCTTGCCCATTTCAAAAGTACTCAAAGAAGATGAATCGATGACCCTTGGAAGAAAGAGGATTAATCGATGCACTATGTTGGTACCCCAACACTCAATGGCCATGAGGCTAATGTAGATGTAGAATGTTGGGTGGTTAGTGTAGACCACAATATATTTGACATTGGTGGCATCACCCTCCATATATCCATGCAATCTTGATCATGTAGTATCCTAGTCTCGATCTTGGCTTCCATCTTGGACCTGATTGGTTGGCTCCACATAATCATGTGTGTACCTCTATGATCTTAGATTCTTTATCTAAACAATATAACCACATTTGATTGAAAGAGCATAAGACATCATCATCCACAAGAGCATGGAAAGTGCTTCTTTCATCGATGGCTTGGGACTTCTCTGATATAGTTTGCCTTATTTAGTAATCTATGAATGGTTTCCTCCAATCAACTCCTCATCCTTCTTGGCAATGGTAACCTCCCCTTTAAGAGAGTACTTTTGATGAGTTCAATATCAATAAGGATAAGACTTCTATTTTAGACCTTTATTGATATGGACTCATCCTCCTGACTTGCCAATAAAGCTTGGCTAAAGCATACATTATGGTGTTCTCTCATCGAGGAATCTTATAAATGGTAATCTCTAGGATTTGGGCCAACAACTCCATGGTGTACTTGTGATAGTGATGGAGCTTGAGCTTTATAACCTAATAGGACCCATGATTTGGTTGATAACTAGTTGAGAATCCTAAAGATGTTGATGTTATGGATGAATAACAACTAACTCTTAACTGCAATCGAGCCTCATATTTGACTTCATTGTTATTGTAAGGATTGGATAGATGATATGAGAATCTCATCACATCACATCTAGTTAAGAGAACTATTCTACCCTACCTTTCTGAATAGTAGGTGGTTCTTCTCCTCTGAGAGGAAGTCGCACCATCAATGTACATCTCCCAGAATGCTAGTATCCCCTAAATTCATGATTTGTTCATCAAGGAGATCATCACTAAGGGAGAGAAGGTGAAGTGGGTGTCCCGCTAAGAAATCCAAGCTTGTCCTTTCACCGCATGGAGGGTATAAAGGTAATGTCAAAAGAGGATCATGGACCATCATGCCAACCATCCGGATAGCATCGAGTGTCATGAGATATTAGTGGATTGATCCTAGAGATTAAGTTCACTTTATGAGGAAGCATGTAGTGTGTAGCTTTTGGGATGCAATGATTAAAGCTAAGCAATGCTTCTCAATGGGTGGATAATTAGCCTAGAGGATTAGATGATGGTTGAGGTAGTAGAGTACATTTTCCTTCCCTTCATCATTTGCTTGGGCCAACAAAGCACCAAGCGAGTCATCTAATGTAGAAGTGTAAAGTATGAGCTTGCATGGTTGCTAAAAGCATCATCGTAATGCTTGATTTATTCGAAGGCAAGCTCATACTTATCATCCCACTTGAACTTGGCATTCTTTTTGACAAGTGCTGAGAATGGCTGACATCTTTTTGATAGGTTGGATATAAAGCATCTTAGATACTCCAACCACCCTCTTAGAATGATCTATTGTTAAACTTTTGGGGTGGCATTTCTAATTTCACCTTAATCTTCTCCTAGATCGATTTTGATTCTAGTGTCAATACAACAAACCCAAAGAATTTCGAAGTTACTCTAAATGCACACTGGGTTCATTTTGAGGTTAAATTTTCTTAACTATTTGAAAACTACTCAAGTCAAAGAGATGTCTTCCTTTTTTACTTTAATAGATCATTGACATAGCACTCAATTTGATGATGAATGAGTTCATCAAAGATTCGAAATAGTCACCGGTATGTAAAATGAGCATTTTAAGGTTGAAAGGCATGACCTTATAATAATAGATTCTGATCGGGGTTCTAAAAGTAGTGTTTCTTTTATCTTTAGGGCCATCTTTATTTGGTTATTTCTGATGAGCCATCCATGAATAAGAAGACTATGAGATGAGGCAATGTCACCATCTAGGATTGGTGGAAATTCATCTTTTGGACATGCCTTATTTAAATCTCTAAATCAAAGTATATATGAATTTGGCCATTCATTTTCTTAACTAGGATGACGCTAACTAGGTAGGTATTTTTCTTCCTATGAAGCATCATCAATTTCTTGACTTCAAAATGACCTATTGTTCTATGTCTAATCACATGCATCTAGGAGCTTGCTTGATAGGGTTTGTAAAGCTCTATTATTAGTTTATGGACTGCTACGTTAGGAGCCAATCTAGGAATCTCTTCATAAATCCATGCAAAGTAGTCCTTAAACTCAATCAATAGCCTAAGTCATTAGTTTTAATTTCATTCAATAAAGAACTGATGTATGTCGAGTGTGAATCTTCTTCAATTCCTAAATTGATTTCCTTGAGCTCGTTAATGGTTGACTTAATCTCTTCTTCAAACTCTGACGGTGCATCTTTGACTTCAAAATCATTTGGATCATCTGAAGTTAATAAGGACAGCTCCTCATATGAGTTAATGTGACTTGAAAAGAACCTATCAAATTTCAAATGATTGATGATGATTAAGCAGTAATCGTCATCATCAACTGACCCATTGTATCAAATCCTAGTGTTAGTCCTGATTGAGAGCTTTTGCATTTGTTCTTCCATAATTTTTTGAAGTAGTATGACCTATGCTTTGACCAAGTATGTAGGATTAACCCTTTCTTTGCTAAATTATGAACACAAGAAGTACTAATAAAAGGTAATTCTATTAAACCTTTATATGAATCATCCTCAAGTTCTACATCAACTTCTTGACTTGAGGATGATGCTCCTAAAGAACCTCGAGTCTTCACACTTGTGGATGACTTAGGGCTTCCTTAACTACCAAACTCTCATTTTTGAGAGGAAAGTGGGTTAGAGCTAAGGTTCCCAACCCATACCCTAACTATTTCATATGAGTTCGATACACTTATGCTTTTGCTTTGGAGCCCCTTCATGCTATCAAGCTCAAGTGTCACCTCCAAGGGAATCTACTATATAAGACTCATCCTGAACTAGATTCTACATCTATATGGATAGCAGTGTTTTGGTAGTTGGGACATATCTTATGGGTGCCAATAAAGAGGTTTTACACCCCTTGGATTGCCTCTGAACTGGCCTCTTCCTCTGCTTGGTGGAGGTTCGGTCATCATACCCATATGTTCGAATGGAGTAACGAACTATGGGTGAAATTTAATGTTAGGATCCACTTCCTCCTCCAAGTTTATTTTCTCTCCCTTTTATTTTCTTTTCCATTTTCTTTTTTGTTTTCTTTTTTCTTTTTCTTTTTCTTTATTTTTTTAAACTTGGCCCAAGTTTGCGAGAATAGACTTGTTGATTTTGAGGGAGGTAGTAAGCCGCATCCTCATATATGTCGACCTCGTGAACTATAAATGGCTTCAGATCTCCTTTGACACAGTAGATGATCCCACATCACAAACTTCATATTAATGTAGAGATGGAACTATGTTGTTCTCATGTATCCATGGTCTCACAAGCAAAGTGTTGAAAGATGTATCCAGTATATAATGTGAAACATGGCTTCGTCTTCCAATCATCTATCTCCAAGGGCAACACTATGGAGCCCAATGCCTATGACCTCACTTTGGAGTGCGATTCAATCTTCTTATAGACTGAAGTCTTCTAGACCAAGACTTCCTAGTCATAAGACACTTCTAACAAATATGTAAACACTTAACCTAAGCCTAAAGACTTAGAAGGTAACCATAGGATTAGGTTATGCCTTGTGGATTAGGATAATCCCTACCCTACAACCCAAATCCAATCCATGTTCACCTTCTCAAACCAAACCTCAAGTTCAATTCAAGCATCAAATATCCAAATCTTCAAATTACAAAACCAAATGATTGAAGCCCATGATCAAATCCAAACATGAAACCCTTCCTAAGCCATATGACCTATCCAATGGACTTAGCCTTAATCCAAATCAATCCAAAATCAATTGGTTTTCTCATAATCAATTTATATCTTCAATCATCTTCCTAAATATAAATCAAATCTACATTCAAATGATCAAAACTAAATCAAACTAAATCAAAATTAAACCCTTCCTAAGCCATATGACCTATCCCATGGACTTAGCCAAATCTTAATCCAAATCATACTCAATTGATTTTCTCAAAATAAATCATATTATCATTATCTTCATAAATTTAAATGAAATATACATTTAAATCATCAAAACTAAATCAAACCAAAACAAAATCCAAACCAAGCCACATGACCCAACTCCATGGACTTAGCCAAAATTCTTCATTCCAAAACCAAATTCAATTGATTTTCTAATAAATCAATCATACCTTCAATCATATTCACAAATATAAATGAATTCTATAATCATCAAGCCAAACCAAAATCAACTCAAGTAACCTAACTTAACCCTCTTGACTTGAAATGTTCAAATGAACCAAAACTCATTTGAACCCAAGCCAATTGCAATTGAATTTATATATCAATCCCAAATCCATATATAAACTCAACTAAATCAAACACAACCCAAAATCAAGCCAACTAAACCCAATTGGTCCACTTGACCCATAGTGGCTAATTTGACCTATTTGAGCCAAGTTCTAATCCTACCCAAATTGGATTGAACTAATCAAAACCTCCCATCATGATTGTTGATCACCAAGTTGATCAATTATCACAAATTGGTCAAACCAAGTCAACTTGGTCATTTGACCAAGTCAACCCCTTAATCCATATGAACCCAAACAATCCAAATTACAACCAAGCCAAATCCCTTGAAACTAGTGATTCATACTAAATCAAAATCAATATTTGAATATGACTTTACCTTCAATTGAGTCAAACCAAACCCAATTGGCCCTCTTGACCCATGTTGACCCAAATTGACCTAAATACCAAATTGGGTCAAATGAAAATATAAACCAAATTGATTACAACCAATGGCTCAAGTTCATTCCAAATTGATTGTTGAACTTGACCAAAGCCATGATTGGACCAATTTGAACTTAATTGACCCACTTTGCCTAAATTGACCTAAAGGTTCAAGTTGGCCTAAATTAAAACCAAATCAAAATTTATTGAAACTAAAGCCTACAATCATCATCAATTAGTCAACTAAACCCAAACCAACACCGAACCCAAGCCAATTTGGCCAATTTGGTCAAATTGGTCAACTTAATCCATTTGACCCAAATGAATTCAAATGATCCAAAATCAAATTTAAGCCAAACTAAACCAAACCAATTGAACCAAAATATCCCAAATGATCATATGAACTTGACCCAACCTTGGTTTGACCCAAGACCAATTGGTCAACTTGACTAACCTAACCCAATTTGACCTAAATGAGTCAAATTAAGCCAAACCTAACCAAATCAACTCCAATTTGAAGTTTGGGCTAACCCACTTCACTCATTTTAAATCGCCCCAAATCAAATCCAATGCCAAATGATAATTCTACCCTTGGGTCAAGGGCATCACATGAGACAAATCACCAATGTAAGTGGTCATTTCCATTCCTTGGCCACTTTGTACTCTCCCAATGGTCCACTTATGCACTAGACCGCCAACCTACACACATGGTGGTTGGTTATGACCCATGGGAGATGAAATCACTCACCCTCCCCATTGGAGCATTTGAAACCCTTGGACACCCATGATTCTCCTTGGCACCACCTCCACACCTTCAACCAACCAAGCGAGCCAAATCACCTCCTCCCACCCATGACTCGAGATGGTCAATGACCACTAAAGCCAAACCCATCCCACCGTCCGATCAAGATGAATATATACACCCTCATTTCCACTCAAACACACACAAAATCATTCCTCAGAGCCCTAGCTACTGTGACGTCCAGAGCCATTCCCTAAGCTCCAAAATCATTCCTCAATCGATAAATGCCATTCCCATCAATCCAAATAAGACACTCCCATTTTGACCTTCCCCATTTCTCCATCAAACATAAATTAACATTGCACCTTCCTAGGCCTCATCGAGAAAGAATAATCATCTCCCAAGCTTCCCAAGCATTAAAGGTGGGACTGATCAAATTGAGCTCCAAATTGTCGTTCATGGCCTTGAGTGAACATCAAGGAATTGATCCAATTGTAGTCAAAAGAGCTCATCTCACTAGATGAAGCTTCCTCAATCGTTGAGCCACCGATCTTGAGCTCATGAGGTATGCTTCCAAAATCCTTAAGAAAAATGGGTTGGAGCTTTTGAAGAAAACTTGCATCTCATGTGATCTTGATCGATCCTCCGATGTCGGTCGGGAGGTGTGGGATCCTTTTGGAGTTGATCCGAGCTCGGGTAAGATTGGATCAAGTGAACAATGGCAGATGAGCTCCATTCTCCCACACTTATGTGACATTAGATCACGTACCGTCTGTTCTGCATTATCGAAATGGACGGTTATGATAAGATCCACTAGATTGATTTGATTTAATCCTATTAAGCTGTGGGATTAATCGTAGCCATTCAATCTTAGATCAAATGGTGGATGAGAAAGCGTATCCATCGCCATGTAGCAAGAGTCGATAAGTTTTAAGTAATCCCGCAAAGACATGTGGAAAGCACATCGCACAACGTGCCATATGGCACCAACATGATTTAGCTATAATCAGGCTTAATTAATTATTTTTAATGGCTGAAACTTCTAAAAATTATAAAAAATCATAGAAAAATAAAAAAATGTAAATAAATACTCATTTTAAAGGTATTTCAAAGGAGAATCAATTAAAAATTATCTTGCATAATTTTGAATAGTAATTAAGGTTTAAATGCAAAATTAATTAGCTTAATTACTCCATAATTACTGAGCAATTAATCTGGTTAATTAATGGGATGACCTCTACCTCCCATGATTTTCTTTGGATTTATTGCTCACTTAGTTAGAAAATTGACTAATTAAACCTTAACTACTCTTTAAGTTAATTAATGATTAATTAATCCCATGAATAGTAATAAATTAATTAAGTTTATTAATCATAATGTAAGTGAAGGAATGGGATGGGACCCTTTCCTAAGTTCATTTCACCCTTTTTAAAATGAAATTAATTAAGATTTAACCAATTAATTAAATCACTTAATCAAATTGAAATCATAATCACAATTAATTAAATCATGGGGTAGATCTTTAGGTGTTTAATAACCTAAAGATTTAATAAAATTATGGTTAGTCCACATGTGTGGAAAACCATAAGAGTAATTAATTAAGTCCCTTAATCTAATTAACTAATAATCATGAGCCAATTGCATTTGGCCCATTTTATTTCCTAGATCATTGCAAGTTTATTTTCCATGCATATCATGTTGGCTCATAATTATTTAGTTAATTACTTTTAGTGACATAGTAAGGGTAATTAATTCATCTAATTAAGGGTTCAACTTAATTAACCCATAAAATCAAATTAATTACATTTACTTAAATTAAATCAAATCACTAATGTGGGATGGGTTTAAAATAAAGTGATGATTTGTTTTCTCCTCTTTAAATCAAATCAAATCTAAACTTAATTAATAAAGAAGCTTTGGTTTGCATTAAATAATCTTATTTGATTTGATTGTCCTTAAGAACTAGTTTGGTTGAATGAATCACATGCTTATATTTCATTGTCCTTTTTCCAATCATGTTAGATTTGGTATGTCATTTCAATTCATGCATCCATATTTTCAAAATCAAGTAAAATAAAATGTATTTCCTTTATGTGAGCTTGCATGTGTCAATTTAATTTAATATATGTGTGGCGATTATCACTATTAAATCCAAATGTATTTTTCAAAAGCTTATAAATGAATAATTATATTTGTTCTGATGCTAGTTATAAATATAAAAGAAATGCATGTGCTTAAAGCTTAAGTTTATGAATGTTGAGTTATATTTCCTCTATTCAAGTGTTGATTTATATAAGATTGAATGGTAATTGGTATATAGTCTGGAGATCCCTGGAATATGAGCCTTTAGCTAGTGCCATGGAGGCCATTTGATTACCTCACTTCCCTAGTTTATCAATGGCACATACCCATTTAATTTCATTCTTATGTATTTCAACATTAGAATTTGGATAGAGCTTTAATTTATATATATATATGATTCAATAAAAAAATATACAATCTTTGCATGGTTTTCTTTCCCTCATTTATGTATACATCCATGTGTGTCCAAGAAAAGCAAGTATACTTTCTGGACATCCTGGGAATACGAGAGGGACATGTATATGTATATGTCATTAGTAAATGAAAATCCCATTTGACATTAAAATTGTATGCATTCATAATTGACTAAGTGGTTAAATTAATTAGCCATATGATTTGGAGCTTACTTCATATGTTCATGTATACAAATTTACATATGTTTGAATGCAAATGGGTATATAAGTTGGACATCCCGAGAATATGAGGTTTTAGCTACTCCAAGGAGGTCATTTGATTAGCTCACTCCCTGGTTTAACAAAGGCACATGCCTATTTAATTTCATTCTTATGTCCTTTTGTATAAGAATTTGGATAAAGTTTTAAATTAATATGTTTAAATAATTTAATCAAATAAAATATAAAAAAAACATACACATACATTCATGATTTAGCTAAAATATATGTTGCATGTATATACACTTAGGATTAATTAAATCATTTAATAAGACATACAATAAAGAGAACTAAATGAAATTAATATACAATAGAAAGTGACATAAGGTAGGGATGAAAGAGGAAAATCCCCTTTTCCTCTCTTTATAATACTTAGTTGCTAAGTGTAATCAAATGAAATAAAAGAAAACACAGATT
This sequence comes from Cymbidium sinense, assembly GCA_021442155.1. NCBI lineage: Eukaryota > Viridiplantae > Streptophyta > Magnoliopsida > Asparagales > Orchidaceae > Cymbidium > Cymbidium sinense. Next base: position 272,558,790 of record CM038215.1, on the reverse strand, counting down.
AAAATTTTCAAATCAATTAAACTACTTTAAGTGAAATCAACCTTTCATGTTAAATTGAATTCTTATACACTTAGAAAATACAATAGTAATGCCTAACAAGACTTACCGCACAAGCCTTAATACACACATTAGAATTAAGTCACCACTTATAGCTCTAAGTTAGGATGGTGTATGATGTGATGTATGTTTTGTTTTATGATGTGTTATTTTAGATTGAATGTTAGTGTATGCTTCATACGGATGATTGGCCAATTTTAGCCTAATCATATTTTCTACAAGGGATAATGCTTAAGAGTTGCTTAAAAATAAATGTGAGTGCTCTTTTTGCAGGTTGCTTAAATCCTTAAGCATAATCCAAGTTAGGATACATGGGCTTAGTTACCCATGTGTATGGTGCTAAGTCCAAATTATAAATACAACTGCTTGGGATTATATGTATATTTAGCTAACCTCTATTTTGCAGGTGTAGTTAGATTTACTTTTCCAACATAAATGTATTTTTTGCAATAGAATTAGGATTAGTGCTATGGGGATTAGATGAGTAGTGCTAAAAGGCTTTGTCTGGGTGCCCTAGATGCCTTTAAAGTAAGCACCATCCAAATTAAAGAAGGAACCAAATCAAAAATGGAGATATGAATAAAAAAGACCCCATAGCATTTAATACAATTATAATTATTCTTTCATATTCCGTTGTATAAGGTATACCTACCCATCTTTTCTCTTCTTATGTGGTACTGACAATTCAACCTTTTATTTTTATGATAGTTTATATAATTGTTTGATGTTATGTTTACATTATGCATTAGGATGGCATGCTTTTGATAGTTACTAAATGATTGATGCTTTAATGTGTGGCTTGGATACAATTAGGATCTTAGGTAAAAATAACTTTCTACCCAACTAATCACTCATAACTAAATTTTAAACAACTCATAACCTCATCATAAAGCAGAAGACATAAATAAGATAATTAAAAGATTTTGCAACCCCTTAGTTGTATGGTTGTATGTTTCACATCATGCATGCATATTCTTTCTCTCTTGAACATGAAGGACCTTGCATGATAAAGGAATGCTTGACGTCTGAGGGCATCCCTTGTGGTGGAGAACACCTTCTTCTAGTTTATTTGACCCATAACCTATTTCATCATGCATTTAGGCATAATAAATCCTAAAGTTTCTCTCAAAATCATGTGTCTATAATGAAATAAAATTTGAAAAGATTTTGCATCTATAGATTAAGTCATATGCTATTCCACTCATGCTCTAGTCTCTTAGGAAGTGTGTTTAGGACTTTAGTCTCTTTCTAATAAAATAACTACCCTAGCTATCTTGCAATTCATAAGATTGGATTATATGGTTTTAAAATTGTAGGAGGAGTTAGTTGGCAACCACTTCAAGTGGTTATAAGTCCATAAGTCAGACAATTTATTCTCTCTTATGGAAGTTACCCTTATGTCCACCTATCGCTTAAATTTAGGTCGTGCTTTAGCTCGTACTAAAGCTCCCCAGATTTAGGATCAGTGGTACTACAAGTGTAAATACTCATCTCTTAGGCATTCCCACAACCTTGTGTTGGTGGATTACAAGCCCTAGTAATCTAATTAAATTTCAACTCAAAACATATAAATCTCCTCAACTTCAAAATTATAAAGCCTAATCATAGATAGGAATTCGCTAGGCTTTCTAATATCATGAGCATTTCCTACTTATTTTAATTGATTCCAAAAATAAGTCTTCCTTGAACTTTCCCAATTGATTTTCCAAATATATCCAATCCTTTGATAGTCTAACCTTGAAATCTTTTAGATGATAATACCTACTTTGATCGAGAGTATTCTTAAGAAATTTCATTTTCTAAGATATAATAACTATGGAGGCTTGCCTCCATAGAGAACTTAAGAACCGTTTAATATAAACCCTACTTTATTCATTCATGTAAAGTGGGAGAAAAATCTGCATATTCATAGACCCATCATGCCTGAGTCCTTATTACTGATTAGTCTATTATATGATGCTTTTTATCTTTGAGATAGTACATCATACCAATGTTATACCCACCTCAAAAGTACCCCACCTATGATACATGGTGTCCCCAACACCCCCACCCATAAATCCAAAAAAAACACCAGGCCCTCTCACATTGTTCATTGAATCCTCAACATCATCCTTTCTTTTGAGTTTGGTGATGTCATCTTCAAGTTGGCAAGGGTTCTTAGACTCATAATATTGATTAATACCCCGGTCAACCAAAACCGATAGTGACCGCCAACATCCACTATAATATAAAGAGGCGTTGTGCTCGATCCCCCAGTGTAAGTCTTCATCAATGTAATTCCTAAGATTTCCTTCGAGTGACATGCCTCCTCTTTAGTAATAATCAGCTGAGCTAAGCGTATCTCTAGATCAAGTAAGTCATTGATTAGAGATTTCCTCATCTCTTTGGATAAGATAATGGCATTGTATATGCTTAACTTAGCTGGAAACTTTCTATGGTGAGCTTGGACATTATAATCAACTCTGGCTTGGTCCTCTACAAGCATATCCATGGGTGGAGCATCCTATGGAGGGGATATTTGCTCACTAGAACTAATGACTTACTTACCCTTATTCTGAGGTGTTATCATAGGAGGTAGAACATTGCCACTGCATAGGTTGAATTCAATGACTTCTTGGAATGATGAGCTTGTGGAAACTTCTACCTTCTCATCAGGCATACCTACAGCTTTTTTTATGGGATCCTCAGTTGACTCCAAGTCAATCTCAAGAGGTGAACCCGATGGGTTCAGAGAAGGATAGTCCAACTCTAAATCAAAAAGGAAAGGATTAAAACTACTAGAGCTATTATTTTTATTTAGACTCAGAGAGCATTCAATAAAAATAAAATCAAAAGCACTAGAAGTAGACAATTTATAAGTAGAATCAGATTTTTTTCATTAATTTCTTTTTGGGTGGAGGTACATGATAGAAATCAAATAAAGTAAGTGGAGTAAGGGATTTAGTGCCTTTATTATCAATTAATATGCTCTAAGAGAAGAGGAGCTAGGTGGAACTAAGTGGAGGAGTACTATTGATGGTATGCATGACTATCCCGAGCAAGTATGGTGAGTTACAACCATCGGGATGTCACCTTCCATTGTCCTTGCAACTAGCAAACCTTCCTTGGTGTTGGAGGTTGAGCTACTTGTGCACTCAAGGAAAGCTTCTGATCTTAAAAATGATCTTCTGAGGTTTAGGATAGGAAGATATCCTAAACTTCTTTGGTCTTAAGAGGATCAAGTATCCCCAAGGATTACTCTAACATAACTATGGTTGCTCTAATAAGTATTCCTTAGGGATAACTATGGCTCTCAACTTGTTGCACTCAAGCTAGTCAATAAAATTGATACAATTTCTAAGACATGGCCTAACATGCGGTAGGAAATATCTAAGATCATCGCTCTTGCCCACTTCCTCCAAAGTTCGAAAGTCAAGTCTCTTTAAGAGATTCTTAAAGATTTTTCTAACTACCCTTTTGAATGAATATGGCTTATTCAATCTATCAACATGAGTAGGGAAGTAGCTACTGGTGATCGATATGAATACCACGGGGTAGAGGTGGTGGAAATGGTCATTATGGCTGTTACGATGGCCGGTATGTTGACCGAGGTGGTGGAAGAGGAGGTCAAAGGAGGTCAGGAGCTCTCTCTCCTATTGAACTCGCTGGCCTCTTCCCTCCACAACAAACCGCCTCAAGATTCTTCTCAAACATCTTCGTCTTGGACCTGATGATTGGTCAAGAAAAAATTGTTTCTCTTGAAGCTAGCCACCTTGTTGATTAATTTCTCAAATGTTATGATGGTAAAGCCCTAAAGAATGAAGAGACCCATGGATATTCTTGAGAAGAATCTCAATGGCATGATGTTCGGACAACTATAGTTTGCATTTCATGCTCAGGTTGTGCCTCCTAAGAATATAATCAATAAAGGACTCATTGAGTTTCTATTTCTCTACAATAAGGTTATACCCTCCTCTGAGCTCAAAACCTCTTGATGAAGAGGTGCTCCAACTTAGCAAAAGTCTTCATCGAACCGTTGGGAAATTCGATGTAAAAATCAAATGATACAACTAACAGATTGCTAATGAAAAGGTGGAAGAGGAGTGCGTTCCTACCACCAGTGTTGCAATAGATGGCTCTAAAGTGTGCAATGTGTTATCGTGGGCTTCCAATGCAATCAAAGATCTTGAAGGATCATGGAAAAAAATCTAAATAAAAAAAAATTAAATAAAAACCTAAACCTAAAAAATAAACCTAAAAATAAAACCTAAAAATAAATAAATAATTAACCTAAGCCCTAAACTACAAAAAAAAGCCCAAACCTAAAATAAATAAAAAAATAAACATAAACCTAAACTAAAATAAACTAAACTAAAATAAATAAAACCTAAACCTAAACCTAAAATAAACTAAACCTAAACCCTAAACTAAATAAAATAAAATAAACTAAAAATAAACCTAAACCTAAACTAAAAAAATAAAACCTAAAACTAAAAAAACAATGTAAAAACCAAAATAAAAACCTAAAAAAAAACCTAAACCTAAAAAATAAAATAAAAATAAAATAAAACTAAAAAATAAACATTAAACTAAACATAAACCTAAAAAATAAACTAAAATAAGAAAACCTAAACTTAAATAAATAAACCTAAAATAAATAAACTAAACTAAATAAAAATAAAAAATAAACCTAAATAAAAAATAAAAATAAATTAAACTAAAATAAATAAAAAATAAACTAAATAAACCTACTTACTTAATTTTAAAAAAACCTTAAACCCTAAACCCTAAATCCTAAACCCTAAACCCTAAACCCTAAACCCTAAACTATAAAACTAATGCTAAACCTACAACCCTAAACCCTAAACCCTAAAAAACACTAAACCTTAAACCCTTAAAAACCCTAAATCGTAAATCATAACCCTAACCCTAAACCCTAAACATTAACCCCTAAACCCTAAACCCTAAAACCCTAAACCCTAAACCCTAAACCCTAAAACCTTAAACCCTAAACCATAAATCCTAAACTAACCCTAAGTCCTAAACCCTAAAACCTAAACCGTAAGCTATCCCTAAACCCTAAACCTTAAACCCTAAAACCTAAAAAACTTAAAGCTAAACAAAATAAAACCTAACAATAAAATAAATAAAAAACCTAAATCTAAATAAATTAAAATAATAAAACAAAATAATAACCTAAACTAAAACCTAAACCTAAACCTAAACCTAAAAATAAAATAAAATAAACTAATAAAAATAAACTAAAATAAAATAAATAAAAACAAAAAAACTAAATAAAATAAAAAAAAAAAAAAATTAAACCTAAAGTAAAAAATAAAATAAACCTAAAATAAAAAATAAATAAAACCCTAAACCTAAAAAATAAACCTTAAAATAAAACCTAAAAATAAATAAAAAATAAAACCTAAACCCTAAAGTAAAAAAAAACTAAACCTAAAAATAATATATAAAATAAACATAATAAAATAAAGTTAAACCTAAAATAAAATAAATAAAACCTAAACCTAATCCAAAAAAAACTGAAGCTAAACTTAATAAAAAAAATAAACTATAAATAAACATAAACCTACACTAAACAAAAACCAAAAAGTAAAACTAAAATAAAAACCTAAAACTTAAACTTAAAAATATAAAATAAAAACCTAAACCTAAACCTAAAAATAAAAAATAAAATCGAAACCAAAAAAATAAAATAAAAATAAATCTCAACTAAAAAATAATCTTAATCCTAAACCTAAACCTAAAAAATAAACTAAAATAAAAAACCTAAACTTAAATAAATAAGCCTAAAATAAATAAACTAAACTAAATAAAAATAAAAAATAAACCTAATTAAAAATAATAAAAAATAAACTAAAATAAATTAAACATAAACTAAATAAAATAAATAAACCTAAACCTACCAATTCACAAAATTTTAAAAACAAACATAAACCCTAAATCCTTAACCCGAAACCCAAATGCTAAACCATAAACCTACAACCCTAAATCCTAAACCCTAAACCCTAACCCTAAACACTAAACCAAAACCCCTAAACTAAACCCAAACCCTAACTAAATAAATTAAATAATAAACTTAAACCCTAAATGTAATCATAAACCTAAACTTATAAGAATGGGCAAAACCTATGATAGAACCATCAACCAGCTAGCCTAGATCTAGTGATGGAGGAGAAGGCGAGGCCATTGGTGGTGGGGGGATCTGAGTCGCTAATGATATGGAGAAAAAATATATTATGGAGGCGAGGAGCAATGGAGGTTAAATGGTGTGGTGAGCGAGAGATCGGGATATGATGGTGGATCCGCTACTGAAGGTGGTTGATGGGAACTAGAAACTAAAGAAATCAATCAATCTACTAACTAACTAATAGACAAGATTTAGCATTTGATTTGCTCAGCGTGCTCATTTTTTTTATCTATGTCATAATGTCTTAGAAAACTTGGTGTTACTTGGACTAAATAAAAAGAAGAAATGTTGAATATGAATTTGTTCTCCAAAAAAATAAACCAAAAACTTTAAACCCTAAACTAAAACTAACCCTAAACCTAAACCCTAAACCCTAAACACTAAACCCTAAACCCTAAACTAACCTAAACCTAAAATGCTAAACCCTAAACTAACCCTAAACCCTAAACCTTAAAAACCCTAAACCCTTAATCCTAAATCCTAAACCTTAAACCCTAAAACCTAAACTTACCCTAAGCCCTAAGCTAACCCTACACCCTAAATCATAAAATCCATACACCCTAAAGCCTAAACACTAAACCCTAAACCCTAAAATGTAAAACCCTAAACCCTAAACCCTAAAAACCTTAAAAACTAAACCTAAATAAAGTAAATCCTAAAAATAAAATAATTAAAAAAAACCTAACCCTAAATAAAAAAAATAAAGTAAAAACCTACACTAAAACTTAAACCTAAACCTAAAAATAAAATAAAATAAACTAATAAAAATAAATAAATAAAAACCTAAACTAAACTAAAAAATAAAAATAAACCTAAGAATAAAAAACCTAAATAAATAATAAACATAAATAAAAAATAAAATAAACAAAAATAAAATAAAATAAAAAACATAAACCTAAAAAATAAACCTAAAAAATAAAACCAAAAAAATAAATAAAATATAAAATCAAAACCTAAAAAAAATAAAACTAAACCTAAAATAAAATAAAATAAATAAATAAAATATACCAAAATTAAAATAAACTAAATTAAAATAAATAAAACCTAAACCTAATAAATAAACTAAACCCAAAAACTATATAAAATAAATAAACTAAAATAAACTTAAACCTAAACTAAATAAAAAATAAACCTAAAATAAAAACTTAAAACCTAAACCCTAAACCCTAAACCTTGAAAAGCTAAAAACCTAAATCTAAATTAAATAAAACTAAGAATAAAATTAATTAAAAAAAAACCTAAACAAAAATTAAAAAAAATAAAATAAAATAAAAACATAAACTAAAACCTAACCCTAAACCTATACCTATACCTAAAAAAAATAAAATAAAAAATAGAAACTAAATTAAAATAAAATAAATAAAACTCTAAACTAAACTAAAAAAATTAAAAATGTAAATAAAATAATAACTAAACCTAAAAAAAAATAAACCTAAAATATATAATTAAAGAAACTATAAACTAAACCTAAAAAAATAAACCTAAAAATAAATAAAAATAAAAACCTAAACCCTAATCTAAAAAAAACTAAACCTAAATAAAAAAATAAAATAAACTAAACCTAAAATAAGATAAACTAAACTAAAATAAATAAAACCTAAACCTAAAATAAACTAAACTTAAACCTAAACCTAAACTAAACAAAACAAAATAAATTAAAAATAAACCTAAACTAAAAAATAATACCTAAAAAGAAACCTAAAATAAAACCTAAAACCTCAACCTAAAAAAATAAAATAAAAAACCTAAACATAAACCTAAAAATAAAAATAAAACCTAAACCTAAAAATAAAATAAAATTAAACTAAACTAAATAAACCTAAAAAATCTAAACCTAAATAAACTAAAATAAATAAACCTAAAATAAATTAAAACTAAATAAAATAAAAATAAACCTAAATAATAAAAATAAAATAAACTAAAATAAATAAAAAAATAAACTAAGTAAACTAAATAAACCTAAATCTACATATTTACTTAATTTAAAAAAAATGAAAAAAAAAAAACAAATAAAAAAACCCTAAACTTACAACCCTAAACCCTAATCCCTAAAGTTTACAACCCTAAACCCTAAGCCCTAAATCCCAAACACTAAACCTTAAACCTTACACCCTAAAAACCTAAAAACCTAAACTTAAACAAAATAAATAAAATAAAAAAAATAAAATTCCTAAACCAAAATAGAATAAAAATATAAAATAAAGTAAAAGCCAAACTAATACCTATACCTAAACCTAAACGTAAACCTAAAGAAAAAAAAGAAATAAAAACTGAACCAAAATAAAATAAATAAAAACCTAAAGTAAACTAAAAAAAATAAAATAAACCTAAGGATAATAAACCTAAATAAAATAGAAACTAAACATAAAAAATAAATAAAGTAAACCTAAAATATAATATAATAAAACTAAATAAAAACCTAACCTAAAAATAAACCTAAAATAAATAAAAATAAGTTCTAAACCATCAACTAAAACCTAAACCTAAAATAAATAAAATAAAATAAATCTAAACCTAAACAAAATAAATAAACCTAAACCAAAACCTAAAATAAACTAAACCTAAACCCTAAACTAAATAAATAAAAATAAACTAAAATAAACCTAAACCTAAACTAAAAAATAAAATCTAAAATAAACCTAAAATGAAACCAAAACTAAATTTAAAAAATAAATAAAAAACCTAAAAAAATAAAATAAAAAAATAAACCTAACCTAAAAATTAAACATAAACCTAAACCTAAACCTAAAAAAAAATAAACTAAACAAAAAAATAAAAAATAAATAAACCTAAAATAAATAATAAATAAATAAAATAAACATAAACTATTACTTATTTTTTAAAAAACCCAAGCCCTAAACCTAATTCCTAAACCCTAAACCCTAAACCCAAAATACAACCCTAAAAAAACCACCCCTAAACCATAAACTAAACCCTAAACTAAATCCTAACCTAACTATAAAACCCTATACTAAACCCTAAACCAACTAAACCTAAACTAAAACCCTAAAATAAACCCTAAAGCCTAAATGATAAATAAACCCTAAACTAACTAAAAGGATAAACCTAAACTTAAAATCCTAAACCTAAAGCCTAAACACTAAACCCTTAAACCCTAAACCTAAACCTCTAAACCCTGCCCTAAAACCTAAACCCTAAACCCAACCCTATACCCTAAACCCTAAACCTCCTAAGAAACTACATAAAACATAAAATAAAAAATAAAATAAACTTAAATAAATAAATAAAATAAAATAAAAATAAACTAAAACTAAACCCAAACCTAAAATAAAAAATAATAAAATAATCTAAAAAAATAATAAAGAAAACCTAAACTAAACTAAAAAATAAAATAAACCTAAGAATAAAATAAAATAAAAACTAAATAAAAACATAAACCTAAAAAATAAAACCTAAACCCTAAACTAAAAAAAATCTAAACCAAAAATTAAAATAAAATATAATAAAAATAAACCTAAAATAAAATAAATTAAACTAAAATAAATAAAACCTAAACTTAAACCTAAAATAAACTAAGCCTAAACTAAATAAAATAAAATAAACCAAAATAAAAAATAAACCAAACTAAAAAATAAAAAATAATATAAACCTAAAATATAAACCTAAAACCAAAACATAAAATATAAAATAAAACCTAAACTAAACTTAAAAATAAAAATAAAATCTAAACCTACAAAAAAAAAAAACTAAACTAAAAAAAATAAACCTAAACCTAAACTTAAACGTAAAATAAACTAAAATAAAAACCTAAACTAAAATAAATAAACAAACTAAATAAATAAAAAATTAAAATAAACTAAACTAAATGAAAATAAACTAAATAAAATAATTAAACCTAAACATATGAGTTTACTTAATTTTTTTTAAAAAAACCTAAGCCCTAAACCCCAAACCCTAAAACTAACACTAAACCCTAAACCCTAAACCCTAAACCTACAACCCTAAACCTACAATCCAAAACCTTAAATCCTAAAAAACCCTAAACCCTAAACCCTAAACCCTAAACCCTAACTCTAAACGCTAAACCCTAAACCCTAAACCCCAAAACCTAAACCTAAACCTAAAGTAACTAAATAAATTCAAAAATAAACAAATACCCTAAAACATAATAAACCTAAACCTAATCTTAAACCCTAAGAATGGGTAGAACCTGACGGTGAACATCACTTAACCGGCCTAGAAAAGGAGAGCATGGCGCTATCAATGGTGGGGGATGAGGTAAAATGGTGGTAAGGTGGTTGGTTATGGAAGGGATTATAGCCATGGTGGTGGTGGATGGAGATCGGGGATATGATGGTGGATCCTAACTTGAGAGGCAGTGATTATGGAGAGAAACCAAAGAACATCCTTGCATATGGAACTATGTTTGATAGAGACATAGTTATAGGGTCTTTAATTTGTTCTATGTGTGCTCATTTTTTATCTATGTCATCGCTTGTGTCCTAGAAAATGTGGTATGTTACTTGGTTGATGAAATAAAAAAAAAGTAATGTTGAATCTGAATTTGTACTCTGTTAAAAAAAATGAAAAACTAAAAACCCTAAGCTGTAACTAAAACATGAACCCTAGACCTAAAACCTAAACCCTAAATCTTAAACCCTAAATCCTAAAAACCATAAGCCCTTAACAACCCTAAAACTATAAACTCTAAATCTTAACCCTAAAACCTAAACCCTAAACCTTAAACCATAAACTCAAAACCCTCAACTAACCCTAAACCTTAAATTCTAAACTCTCAACTAACCCTAAACCCTAAACCCTAAACCTAAACTAAAAAAATCCAAAAAAATAAAATAAAAAAAATCTAAACCAAAATTAAATAGAAATAAATAAAATAAAAAAATAAAATAAATTAAAAACCTAAACTAAAACTTAAACCTAAACTTAAACTTTAAAAATTAAAAATAAATAAAAACTAAAATTAAATAAAGTAAATAAAAATTTAAACTAAAGTAAAAAACTAAAATACCTAAATAAAATAAAGGCTAATCCTAAAATAAAGAAAACCAAAAATAAAATTAAATAAAACTAAATAAAATCCTAAACCTAAAATAAAACCTAAAAATAAATATAAAAACCTAAACCCTAAACTAAAAAAAACATAAACCTAAAATAAAAGTAAAATAAACATAAACCTAAACTAAAATAGTTTAAACTAAAATAATAAACCTAAACCTAAAATAAACTAAACCTAAACCTAAACCAAAACCCTAAATAAAATAAAATAAACTAAAATAAACCTAAACCTAAACTAAAAAATAAACCTAAAATAAACCTAAAATAAAAAACCTAAACCTAAACTTAAAAAAATATAATAAAAAACCTAAACCTAGAACTAAAATAAAATAAAACCAAAAAAACATAAAAAACAAATAAAATAAAACTAAAAAAAATAAGCCTAACCCTAAACCTAAATTAAAATAAATAAACCTAAAATACATAAACTAAATTAAATAAATAAAATAAACCTAAATAAATAAAATAAATAAAATAAATATATACCTACCTTTTTTAATTTAAAATAAAAATAAAAAAATTTTTAAAAAAAAACCTAACATTAAACCATAAACCATAATCCTTAAAACCCTGAACCCTAAACCCTAAACCCTCAACCCTAAACCCTAAACCCTAAACCCTAAAACACTAAGCCCTAAACCCTAAACCTTAAACCCTAAACCCTAAACCATAAAATCTACAACACTAAAGCCGAAAGTCTACACCCCAAACCCTAAACCCTACCACCTTAACCCTAAAAACCTAAAAATCTAAAAATGAAATAAATAAAAAAATAAACATGAATAAAATAAAATAAAATAAAATAAAAAACCTAAACATAATCCTAACCATAAAAATAAAATAAAATAAAAAATAAAAACTAAAATAAAACAAAATAAATAAAAACACAAACTAAACTATAAATTAAAATAAACCTAAAGATAAAAAAACCTATATTAAATAAAAACTAAAAGTAAAAAAAATAAAATAAACCTAAAATAAAATAAAATAAAAACTAAATAAAACTTAAACCTAAAAATTCAACATAAAAATAAGAGCAAAAAATTTAAAAAAAAATAAAACCTATACCCTAAACTAAAAAAAAAACTTAAACCTAAAATAAAAAAAATAAAATAAACCTAAACCTAAACTAAAATAAATAAAAATTAAACCTAAACCTAAAATAAACTAAACCTAAAACATAATCTAAATAAACTAAAATAAACTAAAAATAAACCAAAACCTAAACTAAAAATTAAAACCTAAAAATAAACCTAAAATAAAACTAAAACTAAACTAAAAAAAAAATAAAATAAACCTAAACCTAAACTTAATAAAAAATAAACCTAAACCTAAAAATAAAATAAAAATAAAACTAAACTAAAATAAACAAAAAACCTAAACTTAAACCTAAAAAAATAAACTAAATTTAAAACATAAACTAAAATAAATAAACCTAAAATAAATAAACTACACTAAATAAAATAAAATAACCTAAATAAAATAAATAAAAAATAAAAATAAACTATATAAAATAAACCTAAAGTTTAAATTTAAAAACCTAAACCCTAAACCCAAAACCTAAATACTAAACCCTAAATCCTAAACCCTGAACCCAAAAAAACCCAAAACCTAAACTAACCCTAAACCCCTAAAACCCTAAACCCTAAACCCCAGCATAAAACCCTAAAACCTAAACCCCCCTAAACCTAAAGAAAACTAAACTAAATAAACCTAAACCTAAACCCTAAACTAAGAAAACCTAAAACTTAAACTAAACCTAAAATAACCCTAAAGCTAAACTAAACCTAAATTAACTAAACCTAAAAACCTAAACCCTAAAACTAAACCTAAAGTTTAAACCTAAATTATAAACCCCTAACCTAAATCTAAACTAAACATAAGCTAACCCTAAGACTAAACCCTACTAAACCTAAACCTACCCTAAACATAAACCTAAACCTTAAACCAAAAACACTAAACCCTAAACCCTAAACCATAAACCCTAAACCCTCAAAATCATAAACCCTAAAGCCTAAACACTAAGTCCTAAACCCTAAACCATAAACCCTAAACCTTAACCCTAAACCCTAATCCTTAAAACCCAAACTCTAAAACCCAAAACCCTAAACTAGCCCTAAACTAAACCCTAAAAACGTAAACCCTAAACCCTAAAATTGAACCATAAACCTCAAACCCTAAACTTAAATCTAAAGTAACTAAATAAATTAAAAAATAAACCTAAACTTTAAAACCTAATAAACTTAAACCCTAAGAATGGGTAGAACATTTATGGCAGGAACATCACCATCAACTAGTCAATCTAGATCTGAGGTGAAGAATAAGCTATCAGTGGTGGTGGTAGATCTAGAGGTGCTAGTGGATATTGAGGTGGTGGTTGAAGCAATTATTATTATGAAGGCTGAATGAGCGATGTAGGTTACAATCATAGTGGTGGCTGAGGGAGAGATTGCGGATATGATGGTGAATCCCACTACTCGAGAGGCAGGGGTGGTTCTGATGGGAACTGGAGAAATTGAAGAATGCTAGATCCGATCACCGCTAAATATGTCTTTACATAGAGATGCCTCTATCAGGGCTTTGATCTATGCATGCTCATTTTTTGATCTATGTCATTATTTATGTCTTAAAAAACTCGGTGTGTTACTTGGTTAATGAAATCAAAAATAAGAAATGTTGAATTTGAATTTGTTCTCTGTTAATAAAACAAAAACCCTAAACCATAAACTAAAACCTGAACCTTAGACCAAAAACCTAAACCCTAAACCATATATCCTAAACACTAAAACCTAAACCCTAAACCCTAAACCCTTAACCCTAAACCCTAAATCATAAACCCCAAACCCTAAACCTTAAACACTAAACCCTCAACTAACCCTAAGCCCTAAACCTTAAACCCTAAAAAGCTAGAAAGCTAAACCTAAACTAAATAAAACTTAAAAAAAAATAAATAAATAACCTAAACTAAAATAAAATAAAATAATAAAATAAAATAAAAACATAAACTAAAACCTAAACCAAAACTTAAGAAGAAAATAAAATAAAAAATTAAAACTAAACTAAAATAAAATAAATAAAAACCTGAACTAAATAAAAAAAATAAAAAACCTCAATGAAATAAAAACTAAACCTACAAGAAAAATAAAATAAATTTAAAATAAAATAAATAAAAACTAAATAAAATTTTAAACCTAAAAAGTAAGCCTAAAAATAAATAGAAAATGGAACCAAAACCTTAAATAAATAAAACCTAAACCTACAATAAAAATAAAATAAACCTAAACCTAAAAAAAATAAACTGAACTAAAATAAAAAAAAAAACATAAACCTAAACTTAAGCCTAAAGCTAAACCCTAAATAAAATAAGATAAACTAAAAATAAAGCTAAACCTGAACTAAAAAATAAAACATAAAATAAAAAATAAAACTTAAAATAAAAACCTAAAACCTTAATGTTAAAAAAAAATAAACCCTAAACCTAAACCTAGAATATGAAATAAGACCTAAACCAAAAAGTAAATAAAAATAAAACTAAACTAAAAAATAATCCTAAACCTAAACCTAAAAAGTAAACTAAAATAAAAAACCTAAACTAAAATAAATAAACATAAAAGAAATAAATTAAACTAAATAAAAATAAAAATAAACCTAAACAAAAATAAAAAATAAAATAATTGAAATAAATAAAAAATAAACTAAATAAATTAAATAAACTTAAACATATGAGTTAACTTAATTTAAAATAAAACATAAAAATAAAAAATTGAAACAAATAAAAAAAACCCTAGCCCTAAACCCTAAACCCTAAAACTAACCCTAAACCCTAAACCTTGAACCCTAAACCTACAACCCTAAAGCCTAAACCCTAAACCCTAAACCTTAAAACCTTAAACACTAAACCCTAAACCCTAAACCCTAAACCCTAATCCCTAAACCTAAACCCTAAAACCTACAACCTTAAACCATAAACCCTAAACCCCAAACCCTAAACTCGAAACCCTAAACACAAAAAACTTTGAAATCTATACCTAAACTAATAAAACCTAAAAAAAAATTAAAAAAACCTAAACCTAAATAAATAAATAAAATAACAAAAAATAAAACCTAAAGTAAAACCTAAACCTAAACCTAAACGTAAACCTTAACGTAGAAAAAATAAAATAAAAAAGTAAAACTAAACTAAAATAAAATAAATAAAAACCTAAACAAACTAAAAAATAAACCTAAAAGTAAAAAAATAAAATAAAATAAAACAAAATAAACCTAAAATAAAATAAAATAAAACTAAATAAAACCTAAACCTAAAATAAACCTAAAAATAAAATTAAAAATTAAAACCCTAAACTAAAAGACCTAAACCAAAAAAATAAACAAAGTAAAATAAACCTTAACCTAAATAAAAATAAACTAAACTAAAATAAATAAAACCTAAACCTAAACCTAAAATAAACTAAACATAAACCCTAAACTAAATAAAATAAAATAATCTGAAAAATAAAACCTAAAAATTAACCTAAAATAAAAACCTAAAACCTAAACTTAAAAAAATAAAATAAAAACCTCCAAAACCTAAAAATAAAAAGTAAATCTTAAACATAAAAGGAAAAATAAAATAAAACTAAACTAAAAAATAAGAATAAACTTAAACATAAATTAAAAAAGTAAATGAAAATAAAAAACCTAAACTAAAATAAATAAAACTAAAATAAATAAACTAAATTAAACAAAAATATAAAATAAAACTAAAATAAATAAAACTAAATATGGTACGCTATAAACCATCTGAACTAAATCATCTACCACTGAGCTACTCCAACTTTTCCCGAATATACTCATTTTGCATTCTATCTCTAAGAGTAAAGCCACTCATCCACCTAAGCATCCTCATCTCTGTAACACTTAACTTAGTCTTACGCTTCTCTTTTATTGGCCAATATTCTGCACCATAAGTCATTGCAGGTCTTACCACCATCTTATAAAATTTTTCCTTAAGTTTAAGTGGAACTTTTCTATCACATAATAGGCCATATGCATTCCTCCACTTCAACCATCCAACTTGAATTCTACTAATAACATCTCCATCTATTTCACCATCATTTTGAACAATAGATCCTAAATATCAAATGCTCAATTAAATGACTTGTTCACCTAATATCACAACACTACCACTAGAACTTCTACAACTAAAATTACACTCCATATATTCAATTTTAGATCTACTTAAATGAAAACCTTTATACTCTGTTGACTTCCATAATTCAAGTTTGTTGGACTCCCTCTAGTCTTATCAACAAGAAGAATTTCATTAGCAAAAGCATACACCAAGGTACATCTTCTTGTAAATGCCTAGTAAGAACATCCTTAACTAAAGTAAAAGATAAATCCTTGATGTAATAACCAAATAGGAAAATATTTTGTCAAACCTCCTTATGTTTGGACACAAATGCCTCTAGTACATATCCTTAATGACTTGAATATAACCAATATTAACTTTTTTCTGTTATAGAACTCTCCAAAGAACATCTCTTGAAACTTTATCATAAGCTTTCTCTAAATCAATAAATATCATATGTAGATCCTTTTTACTTTCTCTATGCTTCTCCATCAAACCCCTTAACAAATGTATAACATCCATAGTAGATCTACCTAGCATAAAACCAAACTGATTTTTTGAAACTTCTGTATCACATCGTAACTTATGCTCAATTACTCTCCCCCATAATTTTAATGTATGGCACATTAACTTAATTCCTCTATAATTTTCACACTCTTGTGCATCACCTTTATTCTTAAATATAAATCAACAAATTCTTTCTCCACTCATCCTTCATCTTTTAGTCTTTAAAATAGCATTAAAAGATTTGTAAACCAAGAAATTCCTTGATCTCCTAAAAATTTCCACACTTCTATTGGAATATTATTCGGTCCTACTATTTTTCCACATTTCATTTTCTTTAAAGCTTCACAAACTTCAGATTTACTAATATGATGATAAAAATGAAATTATCTATTTTTGTTTAGGGTATTAAAGTTGGTAAAATCAATCTTACTTTCAGATCCTTCATTGAAAAGTTTATCAAAATACCTCATCCACCTATTTTCAAAATCCTTTTCTAAAAAAAGCATTTTATTATTATCATCCTTAATACACCTCACTTGAACTATGTCTTTACTTCTCCTATCTCTTTGGTTGGCTTACTTATACATATATCTTTCACCTTCTTTGGTATCTAATCTATTGTATAAATCACTAAAAGCTAAAATTTTGGCATCATATGTTGCTTTCTTAGAATCTCTACAGGCCACTTTATATCTTTCCCAATTCTCTGAGTTTTTACATCTAAACCAAGTTTTATAACAATACTTCTTATTTTTTATCTTTTCTTGCACACTCTGATTCCACCACCAACTATTCTTATTAAAAGAATCTTTTCCTTTTGATTCTCCAAGCACATATTTAGCAACTTGCTTAATGTCACTTGCTATTTTTTCCTACATAATGTTAGCTTCCTCATGAACATCCCAAATTCTAATCTCTTGTAGCTTGATCTTAAAAATATTTTTATTTTTGTTCTTTAAATGTTCCCATCTAATTCTAGGACAATAATTTGATTTATTTTTTCTCTTACAACCTTTCATTTTAAAATCTAAAACTAACAATCGATGTTGGGTACTTAGATTTTCACTTGGAATGACCTTACAATCTTTACAATCTAAATGATCTATTTTTCTTATCAAAAAATAATCAATCTGTATTTTACTATATCCATTTTTATAAGTAATAATATGTTCATCTCTTTTCTTAAATAAAGTGTTAGCAACTACAAAATCATAAGCTAAAGCAAAATCTAATATAGTCCTACCTTCTTCATCACTCCAAATCCATAACCACCAATGAATACTTTTAAAATCTTCTACCACTCTACCAACATGTCCATTTAAATCTCCTCCAATAAATACTTTTCTTCAAGAGGTATCTTTTGTATTAATCCCTCTAATTCATTCCAAAATTTTCTTTTAAACTCCTCCAAACCTACTTGAGGAGCATAGACACTTATAACATTTATAATCTTAGTATCAACAATAATCTTTAAAGAAATAATTCAATCTCCACATCTATTAATGTTTATAACATCATCCTTTAAACTTTTGTCTATAATCACACCTACACCATTTCTAGTTCGACTTTTACCTGAATACCAAAGTTTAAAACCTAAACTATCAATCTCCTTGGCTTTCTCCCCAACCCATTTAGTTTCTTGAACACATAAAATATTTATCTTTCTCTGAACCATAAAGAGTACCTATATTCCAAGATCCTAACCTAATTCTAGTTTCATGGACTAACTTCTTTGACCACATCCGTCCATAATGTGGGAACCTTGCTATTTAACAGGGTGATGTGACTCTAGCACATTTTTCATTGTATTCAAGCCATACAACGCGCCACTTCCAGGGGACGCCTTAGCATTAACACAATGATTTAAAGGATTCATGTCATGATTATTTCGACAAATTTTACGTTGGCAGTCGACTACCTAACGCAACCCTCCACTTTTAACATCCAGACTTGGGACCGACAATGGTAGTGTTAAAATAAACTAAACTAAACTAAATATAAAATAAAAGTAAAATAAAATAAAAATTAAATAAAAACCTAAACCTAAAAAAATAAACCAAAAAATAAAACCTAAACCTTAAACAAAAAAAAAACCCAAACCTAAAATAAAGAAATTAAAATAATCTTTAACCTAAACTAAAATAAACTAAACTAAAATAAATAAAACCTAAACCTAAAATAAACTAAACCTAAACTCTAAACTAAATAAAATAAAATAAACTAAAAAATAAAACCTAAAAAATAAACCTAAAATAAAAACCTAAAACCTAAAAATAAAAAAAAAAAAATAAAACCTAAACCTAAAATAAAAATAAAAAATATAAAAAAATAAAATAAAAAAACTAAACTAAATAAAACCTAATTCTAAACCTAAAATAAGCTAAAATAAAAAACCTAAACTAAAATAAATAAACTAAATTAAATAAAAATAAAAATAAAAAATAAAATAATATAAAATATAAAAATAAACTAAATAAACTATATAAACTTAAACCTATTAGTTTACTTAATTTAAAAAAATATCTTAAACCCTAAACCCTAAACCCTAAATCCTAATCCCTAAACATTAAAACTAAACCTAAACCACGTCCTAAAAATCATCATAGTAACCACTAAACCCAACCTAAACCCTAAACCTACTAATTAATAAACCCTAAACCTTGAACCAAATCCTAAACCCTAACAACCCTAAAACCCTAAACCCTAAATCCTACAGCATAAAACTTAAAACCTAAACCCTAAACCCTAAACCCTAAACCTAACCTAAATTCTAAACACTAAACCTAAAGTTACTAAATAAATTAAAAAAAATAAATAACCTAATAAACCCCCTAAACCCCAGAATGGCGAGAACTTGGTAAACCACAAAATTTAAAAAAAAAATCTAAAATAAAAACTTAAATAAAAATAAACCTAAAATAAGGTAGAGGAGGTGGTTACGATAAAAGCGAAGAGCAGGTTGATCTAATCTGGCTTAAAGCGTAATACATTCAATAAAGATGGTTCTACTTACCTAGTGATTTTTATTTGCTCTATGGATGCTCATTTTTTATCTTTGTCATCGCTTGTGTCTTAGAAAACTTGGGATGCTACTTGGTGGATGAAATTGAAAAGAAAAAAAGTTGAATATGAATTTGTTCTCTATTAAGAAAACCCTTAAACCCTAATCTAAAACTTAAACCCTAACCTACAACCTAAAATAAAAATAAAATAAACCTAAATTAAAATAAAATAAACTAAAATAAATAAATATTAAACATAAACCTAAAATAAACTAAACCTTAATCTATACCTATATTAAATAAAATAAAATAAAATAAAAATATACCTAAACCTAAAAAGAAACTTAAAGTAAAAATCTAAAATTTAAACCTAAAAAAATACAATAAAAACCTAAACCTAAAAATAAAAAATAAAACCCAAATCTAAAAGATAAATAAAAATAAAACTTAACTAAAAAATAAACCCAAATTTAAAAAATAAACTAAAATAAACCTCAACTAAAATAAATAAACTTAAAATAAATAAACTAAACTAAATGAAAATATAAATTAAACCTAAATAAAAAGAAAAATTAAAATAAAGTCAAATAAATAAAAAATAATCTAAATAAACCTAAACCTACTAGTTTACTTAATTTAAAAAAAAAATGTAAACCCAAAATCCTAAACCTTAAGCCCTAAACCCTAAATCCTAAAACTATCCCTAAACCCCAAACCCTAAACCTACAAAGCTAAACACCTACAAAAACCACAAACCTGACCCTAAACACAAACTCTAAACCCTAACCTTAAACCATAAACCTAAGTCCCACTCTAACCCCAAACCCTAAACCCTAAAACCTACAACCCTAAAGTTAAACCCCAAAATCTAAACCCTAAATCCTAAGCCCTAAAGTAACCCTAAACACTAAACCCCAAACTAACTCTAAACCCTTAGAATGGGCAGAATATGGCAGGAACATCACTGTCAACTAGGATTAGTCTAGATCTAGTAGTGGAGGTGAAGGCAGAGGTGGTGGTTATCATAGTGGTGGTGGGGGATCTGGAGGTGCTGCTGGATATGGTGGTGGTGGTTATGGAAGCAAGACAAGCGGCCGAGATTATAGTCGTGGTGGTGGAGGAAGAAGACATTAGGTATATGATGGCAGATCCCGCTTCTCCAGAGGTGGGGTTAGTTTTAATGGAAACTGGAAAAGTTGAAGAACAGTCGATCTGATCTGATGCTTATGGAATAGTGTATTTATAGTAAAGACAGTTCTACTTATCTAGGGTTTTTGATTTGCTCTATGGGTGCTCATTTTTTATCAATGTCATCGCTTGTGTCTTAAAAAACATGGGGGTGCTACTTGGTTGATTAAATCAAAAAGAATAAATATTGAATATGAATTTGTTCTTTGTTAAAAAAAACCTTAAACTCTAAACCCTAAACCACAAACTAAACCCTAAACCTAAACTAAACCACTAAACCTTAAACCCTAAACCCTAAACTTTAAACCTCAAACCCTAAACACTAAACATTAAAATACTAAACCCTAAACCCTAAACCCTAAACCCTAAACCCTAAACCTTAAACCCTAAAACCATAAACTCTAATTGTTAAAACCTACAACCCTAAACCTTAAACCCCAAACCCTAATCCCTAAGAAAACCCTAAACCCTAAATCCTAAACTAACCTTAAACCTTGAATAAAGATGCCATTAGGAATAGATCTAAAGAATGACCTAATCCTAACATAGTTATGGTAGCTAAAGAAAATGTCTTCAAGAGACTTTCTCTTGACTATTAGAGATTTGAATTCCCTATCATATTATAATACCATATATTGTAGCATAATGTATCATCATATATTTGAGCATGTAGTGATGTGTTTTTGGATGTTATAAGATGTTTTGAAATGTTTTAGTATATTAGGGTGTTGTGCCCTATAGTCTATATTAATATAAATTATAAAAATATTGATTTAATAAATCAGATAATGAAGTTTGTTAAATTTGAACTGGGAATTATGTTCCAATACCAAAGGTGTGCTACGACACATGTAGTCTAAAAAGTAAGATTTTATGTTCAAAATAAATATTATATGTTGTAGCATCATTTGTGAGACTTTAAAATGGTGGAATTCAGCCAAATTCATAATAGGTAGAGCATGGCAACATAAGATATTATTTCAACTTAAAATATGTAAGTGATATAACTAAAATCTATAGTTTTTTATTATTTAGACTAATTTTATGATTTTTTATCTTAAGCAATCCATTGTGATGTGATGTTCAATATAATATAATATAATATGTCATAGTGTATTATAATATAGAATGACATAACATAGTGTAGCATCATGTATTATAGCATACTATTGTGCATTACTACTTGTTATTTAGCATATTTAAGTTTGTTATAATATGATGTAGTAGAGTTTGTACTGGTATAATTCATAAAAGTACTGATTAATAGGCTGAGATGATGGGATTTGGCCAAATTTAAGGTAAGCTTTAGGGAACATCATTGGGCATGTGATATGGTGTGTCATTTAATCAAAAGAATTTAATTTTGCATCCAAAATAAATGTTCAGTTTTCAAATAAATTTTATAAATTTTTTGCTTTAAGTGATTCATTTTAAGGTCTAATGTAAGATAATATATTATCTGAAAGCATATTAAATATAATGTACATATAAATATAACTTCATATATATATGAATGTGGTGGTGTGTTACTAATTGTTATTGTACATTTTAGCATGTTTTTCTTTTGATATAATACATTTCATCAAAACTCACAAAAATTTTAATTTGAAGGTTGAGATGGAAGAATTTGGCCAAATTCACAGCACACACCAAGAAGCAACATTAAAATTATGCTATTTTGTACCATTTCTAATAGAAAAATAACAATTTTACATCTAAAATGAACATTATTCATATTTTGAGAAAAGTTTGTTATTTGTTCCAATTAAGTGATTCTATTGAGGAATAATGTTAGACAATAAATTATATTATAGAAAATTATAATATAACATCATATACTATATTATAATATAGTGTGTTAATTTACACTATAATATCTTTAGCATGATATTGTATAGTTAGTTTGAGCTTGCACCATCACAAATCATAAAATGTTCATTATAATGTTAGAATGATGTAATTTAAATGAATACATTGTTAGGCTTTTGGTTGAAGTATTAAAGGTGTGCATAAAAAAGAAATAGAATTTGATGTGAATTCCTTGCCAAGGACATGGAGGGAGATCTGCAATGAGATCACACATGCATTGGACATGACTTGTAAGTGGTCTATGTGGAGGTTAAAGAAGAAGAAATTTCGCTAGGGATAAGGTTTGATTTTGATTTGATTATATGATTTGTGGAAAGAAGATCGGCTGCGGATAAGAATCTATAATCCACCGATGATTAAGATCGAATCATCTTTAATTTGTTCTATTTTAATTAATGTGGAGGAATATCTTCTAGAGATATGGGCTCAAGTCTGCTAGGGATCGAGTATATGAACCTTCCACT
Organism: Cymbidium sinense; assembly: GCA_021442155.1. Lineage (NCBI taxonomy): Eukaryota > Viridiplantae > Streptophyta > Magnoliopsida > Asparagales > Orchidaceae > Cymbidium > Cymbidium sinense. The sequence goes on along the minus strand of CM038215.1, from coordinate 272,535,366 downwards.
AGAGAAACAGGTTTGGGCTATCTACTGGGGATTGGGATTTGAGTTTGATTTCATAGATTTATTTGTGGATGTATTCATTGGGGATAAGAGTTTGGTTGGATTTCTTTGATTTAGACTCTATTGGGGGAGTTGGTTTAATTTGGCTCCATTAGGGAGGTTGGTTTTGAATTTGATTTATTTTCTTCACTTATTTATATTTGATTTAGGGCTCCACTGGTGAGAAGGTTATGATTTAACTCCACTAGGGAAAATCAGAAAGGGTTTAATTAAATCTGAGTTAATGTATTGTCCATTTTGGTGTGTGATGGCCACTAAGAAAGGGCTATATCAGCCTTAACCTACCTTAGGGTTACAAATCCAAAAGGATAGTCCACCAGCTATAGGGTAGAGCTAGCCAACCTAATGGGATGCCTTTCGATATGCAATGATTGTGCTATGTAGAAGGCATACCAAACTTGCATCTTTCGAAGTGAGGAACAACTGCTAGGGTGATCTCTTGGTAGCACAATAAATCAAACCCGAGTTAGGGGTGAGTACTGAGTGAATGCCACTGGGGACTTATATCAACTCAGAGTTGTTAGGCGATTCTATGGGGAGTTTTTTTTGACACTTCCCTAAAGAGGATACCTTCTTAGGAAACGGTACCATTAGGGGTGTCCTCCTAATCTATGAGTGAATATATATTTTGTTTATATGTTTGTGTGGACCTATTTGTGTGAGACCCGCCTAAGAAGGGGCTATGTCACTTTATCTTATATTTACTGGACCAATGATAAATCTGCACATCCATAGGATGGATTCTCCAACCATAGGAGTGGTTACTCGAAAAGGGGAACTGTACAATCTGATAGTAACTCATGTAGTGTCTAAATGGTGTCACAAAGGATGTGATCCAAATACAGTGCCCACATTAGAGGTGTTGCTAAGGGCATTATCCTAAGCCTTGGAAAAGATAGCCTATAGGTGCATGGTGGCCAACTCAAGGAGAAAGCATAGCAGACTTACATCTGCCTTGAGTGATGTATTCTAAGGTGCGAGAACTAACCAACATAAGGTGTATCCATCAGCATGAGTGGTGTATCTGTCAACATAGTAAGAACCAACAAACTTAAGGTGCCTGTCAGTGTGAAATGATCAACCTAGAAAGAAAGCTTGTAGGCTTACAACTTTCCAAGCAGAATTGATCATTGAGATAGTCTATCATCGATAGGACATATACTCTCTGACCTAGAGAAACTACTAAGCGGGGTGCCCCGAGGATGGACTGGACCTAGACTTAAAGCAGTTAGGAGGGAAGGAGCCACTAGGGGACTTATTCTAAACCTCAAATATACTTGACCTAGTCAATGTACAAAGGCTAATCTAAGAAGAAAGTGTAGTAGACTCACATCCTCTAAATGAAGCCAACATGAGGTAGCTTATTGGCCACGCAATAAGGCCTACCAAAACTAACAAGGTGCTTGTCAGTGTGCAATGGCCAAGTAAGAAAAAAAAGTGTATCAGACCTACATCTTCCAAACCAAGAAGACCATTGAGGTCACACACTAACATGGTAGCATGTTAGCCCAACCTAGAGCAGCTACTAAGTGAGTGCCACTGGGGCGTTATCTCAACTCAGAGGAGTACGAGAGAAAATATATGTGTTTATTTTATATGTTTGTGTATAGTTTGTGTTTGTGTTCTGTCGATGAAATATAGTATGTTGCTCAAGTTCCTTACACCTACCATAAATACATCGTGGCGGATTCGCTAACAGGAATACTTTCAACATGGAAGATATTAAATTTGAAATTGAATTTTAATTGATGATAATTGCTTTCAAATATGATTTATAATATTTGTTTAAGTAGAGCCCATTGATTGGAAGCATTTGGCGCTCTCCCTTATGATTAATAAGCTAATAAATCATCCTTGGAAGGCCTTTCCTATGGCAAAAGGGCCTTCCCGAGTGGGTCAAACTTGCCTCCCATCTTACGACAAGCAAGAATCGGTCTCCTTAGAACTAAAATAAGCTCTTCTACTTGAAAAGCTCTAGGATGGACCAACTTATTATGAGCTTGAATCATTTTAGCTTTGTATAACTCGAGGTTTTGGCATGCCCGTAGGAGTCTCTCCTCCAAACCTTTGAGCTATTATAATCGCAACTTGGCATTATGCTTTGTTGTGATCTTGCTACCCACAACTATCCTTATTAATAGGAATTGGATTTCTAATGGTAAAATGGCTTCAGACCAATACATTAAGGAGAAAGGAGTAGACTGAGTTGGAGTTCTATATGTGGTGCGGTAGGCCCATAAGGCTTCAACTAACAGCTCATGCCACTATCGCTTGTTATTGATAAGTGTATTCTTTAGTATTTGGATGAGAGTTTTATTGAAGTCTTCTACTAAGCCATTTTCCCTCGGGTAGTTGATTGTAGAATATCTTCAATCTATGTTGTGCCACCAGGCAAAGTTGTTGATCTCAATGCTATTAAATGCAGTACCATTATCAGATATAATTCGTCAAGAAACTCTAAAAATATATACAATATGGTTCCTAAAACATTGGAGCACATGATGAGCCGTGAGCTCTCTCAGCAGAAATTGCCTTTGCCCATTTGGAAAAGTAGTTAATAGAAGCTAAGATGAACTGATGACCCTTAGAAGAAGGAGGATCAATCGAACCCACTATGTTGGTACCCCAACACTCGAATGGCCATGAGGCCAATGTACGATGTATATTGTTGGGCGGTTGGTGTAGGACCCCACTATGTATTTAACATTGGTGGCCTCACCTAGCGGTATCCATACAATCTTTGATCATCAACGGCCAATAGTATCCTAGTCTCTTGATCTTGGCTTTCATTTTCAGACCAGATTTGTTGGCTCCACATAATCTTGAGTGTACTTGGGTCAAAATTTTATGAGTTTTGTTCTTATCTAAACAACATACCCACATATGATAAAAAGACCACCGGTACAAGAAACCATCCAAAAGAGAGTAGGAAAGTGCTATCTACTTCATCTAATAAGCTTGGGACTTCTCTTGAGGTAGTTTGCCTTTATTTAGGTTACCTCTAACCTAACTCCTCGTCCTTCTTGGCGATGGAAATCTCCCCTTCAAGAGAGTACTTTTTGATGAGTTCAATATCAATAATGGATAAGAATTGTCTATTTTGGACCTTTATTGATATGGACTCATCCTCTGGACATGCCAACTCCTTGGCAAGCTTAGCTCAAGATACTCTATGATGTTCTCTCATCGAGGAATATTATAAATGGTAACCTATAGGATTTGGTCTAATAACTCAATGGTGTACTGGTGGTAGTGATAGATCTTAGGCTTTATAACCTTATAGGACCCAGCGATTTGGTTGATAACTAGCTAAGAATCTCCGAAGATGTTGATGCTCTGGATGCTTAGAGTAACTTCTAACTCTACACCAAAAATCAGAGCATCATATCTAGCTTCGATGTTGGTGCAAGGATTATATAGATGATATGAGAATCTCATCACACCGTGGTCTAGAGTGAAGAGAACTATTCCTACCCTTGCCTTTCCTAGAATAGTATATTATGGTTTTCCTCTTCTTTGAGAGGAAGCCCCACCATCAATGTACATCTCCTAGTGGAGAATGCTTGTATCCCCTAAGTTCATGATTTATTCATTAGGGAGATCATCAGTAAGTGGAAAGTCAGTAGGAAGTGGTTGTACTGTTAAGAAATCCACTAGCGTTGGTCGTGTCATGAGATATTATAGTGGACTGATCTTAGAGATTAAGTTCACCTAATGAGCAAGCATTTAGTGTAGTAGCTTTTCGGATGCAAAGATTAAAGCTAGGCAATGCTTCTCAATGGGTGTATAAATAGCCTTAATAGGGATTAGACGATGTTTGAGATAGTAGAGTGCATTTTCTTCCCTTCGTCATTGGCTTGGGCCAACAAAGCACCAAACGAGTCATGTAACGCAGCAGTGTAAAGTATGAGAGGCTTGCCCGGGATAAGGGTTGGCAGAACCGGTGGCATCATCAGGTAATGCTTGATACCTTCGAAGGCATGCTCACACTTGTCATCCTACTTGAACTTGGCATCCTTTTTGATAAGAGCTAAGAATGGCTGACATTTTCTCGATAAGTTGGATATAAATCATCTTAGATATGCCAACGACCCTTGGAATGATCTGAGTTGAGTTAAACTTTTAAAGGGTGGCATTTCTAATATCGCCTTGATCTTATCTGGATCGATTTCGATACCCTCGTGTTTGCCAACAAACCCAAGGAATTTCTTTGAAGCTACTCCAAATGCATAATTCAGGGGGTTTATTTTGAGGTTAAATTGTCTTAACTGTTTGAAAAATACTCTCAAGTCAAAGAGATGGTCTTTCTTTTCTCTACTTTTGAGCACGAGATCAGCGACATAGCACTTGATGTGATGATGAATGAGTTCGTCGAAGATTCATGTCTAAAATAAAATAAAAACCTAAAGTAAAACCTAAACCTAAACTTAAAAATAAAATAAAATAAACAAAAATAGAATAATTAAAATCCTAAATTAAATTAAAAAATAAAATAAGTCGAAGAATAAAAAACTTAAATAAAATAAAAACTAAATAAAAAATAAAAATAAAATAAAAACTAAATAAAAAACCTAAACCTAAAATAAAAATAAACATAAACATAAACCTAAACTAAAATAAACAAAACTAAAATAAATAAAACCTAAACCTAAACATAAACTAAATAAAATAAAATAAACTAAAAATAAATTTAAACCTAAACTAAAAAATAAAACCTAAAAATAAACCTAAAATAAAAACCAAAAACCAAAAACCTAAACTTAAAAAAAAAACCTAAACCTATGAAATTAAATAAAAATAAAACTCAACTAAAAAATAAGCCTAAACCTTAACCTAAAAATTAAACTAAAATAAAAAACCTAAACTAAAATAAATAAACTAAACTAAATAAAATAAAAATAAGCTAAATAAAATAAAATAAAATAAACCTAAACCTACTTCATGGTTTTTTTAAATCCTAAATCCTAAAAAACCTAAACCATAAATTAAATAAACCTAAACCATTACTAAATTAAAACAAAAGTCATAAACCCTAATCCTTAACCCTAAACCCTACCTAAACTACCTAAACCACTAAAATCATAAACCAAACCACTAAACCAAACTAAAAACCCCCAAATCCTAAAAGCATAAATCCTAAAATCCTACACCTTGGACCCTAAACCACACACCACAGACCTAACCCAAACCCTAAACCCACAAACCATAAACCCTATAAAGCAAACCCTAAACCCCAAACCCTAAACCTAAACCTAAAGTAACTAAATAAATTAAAAAATAAATTTAATCTTTAAGACATAATAAGACAAATCCTAAACCTAAACCCATAGAATGGACAAAACCTTGATGGTAGGAACATCATCGTCAACTAGGCTTAGTCTAGATTTGGCGATGAAGGCGAAGGCAGAGGCAGCTGCTATCATAGTGGTGATGGGGGATCTTGAGGTGCTGCTGGATATGGAGGTGGTGGTCGAAGCAGTGGTGGATATGGAGGTGGGAGGAGTGACGAAGGTTATAGCCGTGGTGGTGATGGAGTGAGAGATCAAGGAGATGATGGGAGATCCCGCTACTTGAGGGGCTAGAGTGGTTCTAATGGGAACTAGAGAAATTGAAGAATGACCGATCTGATCTTCTACTTATGAAATTGTCTTTACAATAGAGATAGTTCTAGTAATCTAGTGTTTTAGATTCACTCTATTGCTCATTTTTAATCTATGTTGTCACCTATGTCTTAGAAACATTGGTGTGTTACTTGGTTGATGAAATCCAAAAGAAGAAATGTTGAATCTAAATTTGTTTTCTATTAAAAAAAAATAAAAACCCTAAACACTAAACTAAAACCTTAATCCTAGACCTTAAACCTAAACCTTAAACCACGAAAACCTTACCACAACCATAAACCCTAAACCCTAAAAGCTCTAAACCACAAACCCTAAACCCTAAACCCAAACCAAATCCATAAGCCACTAAAACCAAAACCATTAACCTTAACCTAAACCACAAACCATAAACCCTGAAACTAAACCTTCCCTAAATCCTAATCTTGATCCTAAACCCTAAAAAAGCTAAAAACCAACAACTAAATAAAACCTAAAATAAAATAAACAAAACCTAAATAAAATAAAATATAAAATAAAACCTTAAACCTAAACTAAACTAAACATAAGCCTAAAGATAAAATTTTAAATAAGATAAATTAACATAAACTAAACTAAATTAAAATGTAAATAAAATAAACAAACCTAAAATATAAATAAAATAAACCTAAAATAAAATAAAATAAATCTACTGAGATAAACCTAAGATAAATAAATAAATAAAAACCACCAAAACCTACCTAAATAAGATAAATAAAGTAAACCTAACTAAGATATAAACCTACAAAATAAACTACCTGAGCTAAATAAACTAACTGGGTTTGCTTTTAAATAAAACCCTACCTAGGCCCTGGGCCACTGAGCCACAGATCCTAGTCCTACCCTAGGCCCTCCTAACTGGCACTACCTAGGCCCACTAAACTGCCTGAGCACTAAATGCCACAAAGCATGGGGTAATCTGAGCCACAACCCAACCTAAACTAACCCCAAACCCCAAAGCTGGGCCTGCGGCCCTAGGCCTTAAACCCTAAACCATTAACCAGAAACCCTGAGCTCTAAACCTAAATTAACCTGGCCTAAATGCTAAATCCAACCACCAACCCTAAACTACCACCTAAGCCCTGAGCCATAACTGAAGCCACTAAACCACAAAAACAAACCACTGGGCAATAAACCATAAACTAACCTAAACCCTAAGCTAAAACCTAAACCTCAAAACCCTAAACCCTAAAAGCCAAAACACTAAACCTGCTTTCAGGTGGGGTTGGTTAGATGACTGGAGAAAGAATGATCGATCATCTGTAAACTGCAGTGTCTTTATAGTAGAGATAGTTATATTTATCTAGGGTTTTTGATTTGTTCTATGGGTGCTCATTTTTTATCTATGTCATCGCTTGTGTCTTAGAAAACTTGGGGTGCTACTTGGTTGATGAAATTGAAAAGAAGAAATGTTGAATATGAATTTATTCTCTATTAAAAAAAACCTTAAACCATAAATTAAAATACAAACTCTAAACCTAAAACAAAAACTCTAAACCCTAAAACCTAAATCTTAAAAACCCTAAATGCTAACCCCTAAACTCTAAACCCTAAACCCTAAAACCATAAACCCCAAACCCTAAAACCTATAATCCTAAACCCTAAACCTAAACCCCAAACCCTAAACCCTAAACCATAAACCCTAAACTAACCCTAAACCCTAAACACTAAACTAACACTAAACCTTAAACCCTAAACCATAAACCTTGAATAAAGATGTCATTAAGAGTAGATCTAAAGAATGACCTAATACTAACATAGTTATGGCAGCTAAAGAAAATTTCTTCAAGAGACTTTCTTTTGACTATTTGATATTTGAATACCTTAAACCCTAACCCTAAATCATATTATATAACTGTATATAATAGTATAATGTATCATCATATATTTGAGCATGTAATGATGAGTTTTTGGATGTTATATAATGTTTTGAAATGTTTCAGTATATTATGGTATTGTGCATAATTATATTAATATAAATCATAAAAATATTGATTAAGTAAATCAGAAGATGAAATTTGTTAAATTTGAGGTGGGAATTAGGTTATAGTACCAAAGGTGTGCTACGCAACTTACAGTCTAAAAATTAAGATTTTATGTTCAAAATAACTATTATATGTTGTAGCATAGTATAACATCATATATCATAATATATTGTTCTACTCATTTTAAATTCTTTTAGTTTTTATAATCATGCAGTCGAGCTTACACTAGAATTATTTATAAAAATGTTGACTTGGACTTTAAAATGGTGGAATATGGAAAAATTCATAATAGGTAGAGCATGGCATCATAATATATTGTTTCAATTTAAAATATGTAAGTGATACGACTAAAATATATAGTTTTTTATTATTTAGACTAATATTATTTTTTTTTATCTTAAACAGTCCCTTATGATGTGATATGGAATATAATATAATATATTATGTTATAGTGTATTATGATATAGGATGCCATAACATAGTGTAGCATCATGCATTATAGCATACTATTATGTATTACTACTTGTTGTTTACCATATTTTAGTTTGTTATAGTATGACGTAGTAGAGTTTGTACTGATATAGTTCATAAAAATACTAATTTATAGGCTCAGATGATGGGATTTGGCAAAATTTAAGGTAATCTTTAGGTAACAACATTGGGGGTGTGCTATGGTGAGTCATTTAATCAAAAGAATGGAATTTTCCATCCAAAATGAATGTTCATTTTTCAACTAAAATTTTTAAATTTTTTACTTAAACTGATTCATTTTAAGGTGTAATGTAAGATAATATATTATATGAAAGCATATTAAAATATAATGTACATATAAATATAACTTCATAAATATATGAATGTGGTGGTGTGTTACTAAATGTTATTGTACATTTTAGTATGTTTTACGTTCGTTATAAAACATTGGTTCAAAACTCACAAAATTGTTAATTTAAAGGTTAAGATGGAAGAATTTGGCCAAATTCATGGCACACACCAAGAAGCAACACCAAAATTATGCTATTTTGTACCATTTCTAATAGAAACATAAAAATTTTACATCCCAAATGAATATTATTCATATTTTGAGAGAATTTTGTTATTTGTTCCTTTTAAGTTATTCTAATGATGTGCAATGTTAGACAATATATTATATTATAGCAAATTATAATATAACATCATATATTATAATATAATATAGTGCGTTAATTCACACTATAATATGTTTAGCATGATATTGTATAGTTAGTTTGAGCGTGCACTATCATAAATCATAAAATGTTGATTATAATGTTAAGATGTTGTAATTTGAATGAATACATTGTTAGGCTTATGGTTGAAGTATTAAAGGTGCGCATAAGAGAAAAAAATAATATTTGATGAGAATTCCAAGGCAAGGACATGGAAGGAGATCTGCTAGGGGATCATAGATGCATTGGACATGACATATGAGGGGTCTTTGTTGAGGGCATAGAAGAAGAAAATCTGCTTGGGATAAGGTTTAAATTTGATTTGATTATAAGATTTCTGGAAAGAAGATCCACTTGGGATAAGAAACTATAATCCATCAGGGATTATGATCGATCGACTTTAATTTGTTTTATTTTAATTGATGTGGAGGCATATCTGCTAGAGATATGGGCTCGAGTCCACTAGGGAAGCAAGTTTGGGCTATCCACTGGGGATTTGGATTTAACTTTGATTTCATTGATTTGTTTGGGGATGTATCCACTAGGGATAAGAGTTTGGTTAGATTTCTTTGATTTAGACTCTATTGGGGAGTTGGTTTAATTTGGCTCCATTAGGGAAGTTATTTTTGGATTTGATTTGTTTAGTTGACTTATTTATATATGATTTAGTGCTCCAATAGGGAGAAGGGTGTGATTTAACTCCACAGGGAAAAATTAGATTGGGTTTAATTTAATCTGAGTTAATCTATGGACCCTGTTGGCGTGCGAGGAACCCACTAAAAGGGGCTATATCAGCCTTGACCTACCTCTGGTTTACAAATCCAAAATGATTGCCTACTGACTGCGTGGTAGAGCTAGCCAACCTAAGGGGTTGCCTTTTGGTATGCAACGGCTATGCTAGGAAGAAGGTGTAGCAAACTTACATCTTCCAAATTGAGGAAAAATTACTAGGGTGACCTGTTGGATGCACAACAAATCAAACCTAGCCTAGGGCGACTACTGAGTGAATGTCGTTGAGGACTTATGTCAACTCAAAAGTAGTCAAGATTAACTTTATCATAATATCATGTGATTTAATATGGTTTGTTTGGTTTAGTTAGATTTCGAATTGAGGGCATATCCGCTAGGGATGGAGCTCAGTGAAATTTGATAGATTTAATTTATGGACCATGTCGGTGTGTGATGGACCCATTGAGAAGGGGCTATATCGGGCTTGTCCTATCTCAGATTTATAAGTACAAAGGGATAGTCTATTGGCCATGGGATAGAGCTAGCCAACCTAAGGGGTTGTCTTTCGGTGTGCAATGGTTATGGTAGAAAGAAGGCATAATAGACTTACATCTTCTAAAGCAGGGAACAACTGCTAGGGTGACCTATTGCTAGCACAATAAATTGAACCTGACTTAGGGGAAACTAATGAGTGAATGTCTTTGGGGACTTATATCAACTTAAGAGTTGTCAGGCGATTCATATAAAGTGTTTTGCTAACACTACCATAAAGATAAGATAACTTCTTGGGAAAAGGTACCGCTAGGGATGTCCTCCTAATCCATAAGTAAATATATATTTTATTTATATGTTTGTGTGGACCCTGTTGGTGTGCGATGGACCACACAAAGAAGGGGTTATGTCAGCCTTGACCTATCTCAGATTTACTGGACTAAGGGAGGATAGATTCTCCAACTATAGGGGTGGTTAATCAAAAAGGGGAACTGTCTAATACGATAGTAACCCAGGTAGTGACTAAATGGGCTCACAAAGAATGTGATCCAAATATAGTGCCCACATGGGAAGTGTAGCTAGGGGCATTATCCTGAGCACTCGAAAAGAAAGCCTATAGGTGTATGATGGACAACTTAAGGAGAAAGTGTAGTATACTTACATATGCCATGAGTGGTGTATCCTAAGGTGCGAGAACCAACCAACCTAAGGTGTATCCATCAGCATGAGTGGTGTATCTGTCAGCATAGTGAGAAGCAACAAACCTAAGGTGCATGTTAGTGTACAATGATCAATCTAGAAAGAAAGCATGTAGGCTTACAACTTTCTAAGTGGAACTGATCATCAGAATAGTCTGTCACCAGTGGGACAAATATTATTCAACCTAGAGAGACTACTAAGCGGGGAGCCCCGAGGAATGGCTGGACTCAAACTTGAAGTAATCAGGAGGGAAGTAGCCACTAGAGGACTTATCCTAAACCTCAAATATACTCAACCTAGTCATTGTGTGAAGGCTAATCCAAGAATAATGTGTTGCAAACTCACATCCTCTTAAACGAAACCAACATGAGGTAGCTTACTGACCATGCAGTAAGGACTATAAAACTAATAAGGTGCTCATTGGTGTGTAGTGGCCACGTAAGTAAGGAAAGTGTAGCATACTTACATCCTTTAAAGTAAGAAGACCACTGGGGTGACACACTAGTAGGGTAGCATGTCAACCCGACCTAGAGCAACTACTGAGTGAGTGTCGCTGGGGGCATTATCTTAACTCAGAGTAGCTCGAGATAAAATATATATGTTTATTTTATATGAATGTATGTAGTTTGTATTTTTTTGGGTCGATGAAGGATAGGACACTGCTCGAGATCCTTATACTAACCCTAAACACATCGTGGCAGATTCAGAAATAAGAATACTTTCAACATGGAAGAGATTGAATTTGAAATGGAATTTTCATTGATGATAATTATTTCCAAACATAATTTATAATATTTCTTTAAATAGAGCCAATTGATTGGAAGCATTAGATGCTCTCTCTTTTGATAAATAAGCTGATAAGATCCTCTTTGGTATACCTTCTCTATGGAAAAATGGGCCTTCCCAAGTGGGTTCAAACTTGCCTCCCATCTTACGATGGATACAAATTTGTCTTCTTAGAACTAAAATAAGCTCTCCTACTTGACTAGCTCTAGGATGGACCAACATGTTGTGAGCTTAAATCATTTTAGCTTTGTACAACTCGAGTTTTTGGCATGCTCGTAGGCATCTCTCCTCCAAATCTTTGAGCTCATCTAACCGCAACTTGGCATTCTACTCTGTTGTGATCTTGCTACCCATAACTATCCTTAGTGATGGGAGTTGGACTTCTAAGGGTAGAACAACTTCGAACCCATAGACTAAGGAGAAAGGAAAAAAATTGAGTTGGAGTTCTATATGTGGTGTGGTAGGCCCACAAGGCTTCAACTAACTTCTCATGCCACTATCGCTTATTATTGTCGAGTGCATTCTTTAGTATTTGGATGAGAGTTTTATTGAAGGCTTCTGCTAAGCTATTTTCCCTTGGGTAGTTGATGGAAGAATCTCTCCAATCTATATTGTTTCTTTGGGCAAAGTTATTGATCTCGGTGCTCTTGAATGCAGTACCATTATCAGGTATAAGTCATCGAGGCACTCCAAACCTATATACGATATGGTTCCTAAAAAATTGGAGCACATACTGAGTAGTGACCTCTCTAAATGAAATCACCTTCACCCTTTTTGAAAAGTATTCAGTAGCAGCTAAGGTGAACCGATGACCCTTGGAAGAAGGAGAAATAGTCGGACCCACTATGTCAAAAACCCAACACTCGAATGTCCATGAGGCCAATGTAAGATGTAGAATGTTGGGTGGTTGTTGTAGGACCACACCATATATTTGACATTGGTGGCATCGCCTAGTCATATCCACGTAATCTTTGATCATCGACGACCAGTGGTATCCTAGTCTCTTAAACTTGGCTTTTCTCTTCAGACCAGATTGGTTGGCTCCACATAATCCTGAGTGTACCTCGACCATGATCTTATGGGCTTCGTACTTGTCTAAATAATGTAACGACATATGATCAAAGGACCATCAGTATAAGATAACATCCACAAGAGTGTAGGAAAGTACTCTCTACTTCATTTGATAGGCTTGGGACTTCTCTTGAGGTAGTTTTCCTTTATTTAGGTATTCCATGAATGGTTGCCTCTAATCTAACTCCTCATCTTTCTTGGAAATGGCAACCTCTCCTTCAAGAGAGTGCTTTTTGATGAGTTCAATACCAATAAAGGATATGACTTATCTATTTTGGACCTTTATTGATATGGACCCATCCTCCGAGCATGCCAACTCCTTGGCAAGCTTGGCTAAAGAATACACTATGGCGTTCTCTCCTTGAGGAATCTTATAAATGGTAACCTCTGGGATTTGGGACAATAACACTATGGTATACTTATGGTAGTGATGGAGCTTGGTCTTTATAACCTAATAGGACCTATCGATTTGGTTGATAACTTGCTGAGAATCCCCGAAGATGTTGATATTTTTGATGCTCAGAGTAACGACTAACTCCAGATTGGAAATCTGAGCCTCATATTTGGCTTCATTGTTGGTGCAAGGATTAGATAGATAATATGGTAATCTCATCACATCATGGTCCAGAGTTAAGAGAACTATTCCTACCCCTGCATTTCCTAGACTAGTTGATTGTGGTTCTTCTCTTCTTTGAGAGGAAGCTGCGCCATCAAAGTACATCTACCAACGATGAATGCTAGTATCCCCTGAGTTCATGATTAGTTCATCGGAGAGATCATCACTAAGCTGAGAGTCAGCAGGAAGTGGGTGTGCTGTGAAGAAATCTGCTAGAGCTTATCATGTCACCGTACGGAGGGGAATGAAGGGAATGTCAAATTGTGAGAGGATCATGGACCATCGTCCCAATCATCCGGATAGCATTAGCTGTGTCATGAGATACTATAGTGGATTGATCCTAGAGGTTAAGTTCACCTTATGAGTAAGCATGTAGTGTTGTAGCTTTTGGGATGAAAAGATTAAAGCTAGGCAATGCTTCTCAATGGGTGGATAATTACCTTAGCAGAGATTAGACGACGGCTGAGATAGTAGAGTGCATTTTCCTTGCCTTCGTTGTTGGCTTGGGCCAATAAAGCACCAAGGCAGTCATCTAACATAGCAATGTAAAGTATGAGCGACTTGCGAGGATAGGTACTAGAACTGCGGTCATCAAGTAATGCTTGATATCTTGAAGGCTTACACTTCCTTCCCATCCCACTTGAACTTGGCATCCTTTTTGATAAGTGCTAAGAATGGATGACATCTTCTCAATAGGTTGGATATAAAGCATCTTAGATATGCCAAGCTCCCTTGGAATGATCTGAGTTGAGTTAAACTTTTATGGTGGCATTTCTAATATTGCATTGATCTTGTCCACATCAATTTCAATTCTCAGGTGTCGGACAACAAACCCAAAAAATTTCCTTTAAGCTACTATGAATGAACACTTCAGGGGGTTCATTTGGAGGTTAAATTGTCTTAACTGTTCAAAAATTACTCTCAAGTCAAAGAGATGGTCTTCTTTTTCTATACTTTTCACCATAAGACCATCGACATAACACTCTACTTGATATTGAATGAACCAAAACTAGCCAAATTATAACCTAAGATAAATCTCTTGAAACCAATGATTCATACCAAATCAAAATCAATATTTCAATATGACTTGACCTTCAATTAAGTCATACCAAACCCAATTGATCCTTTTGACCCAAGTTGACCCAAATTGACCTAAAAGACCAATTTGGGTCAAATTAAAATATAAATGAGATTGATTGCAACCAATGGCTCAAGTTCATTCCAAATTGATTATTGAACCTGATAAAAGCCATGATTTCACCCAATTGACGTACTTAGCCCAAAGTTACTTATATGTTCAAGGTGAATTAAATAAAAAAAAAATCCAAATTAATTAAAATGAAGGCTTACAATCATCTTTAATTGGTCAACTAAATGCAAACCAACACCTAACCCAAGCCAATTTGGCAAATTTAGTCAAATTGGTCAACTTAACCCATTTGACCCAAATGAATTCAAATGAGCCAAACTAAACCAAACCATTTAAACTAAAACATCCCAAATGATCATATGAACTTGACCCAACCCATGGTTTGACCCAATTTGACCAATTGGACAACTTGACCCAACCTAACCTAATTTAACCTAAATGAGTTAAATTGAGCCAAACATAACCAAATCAACTCCAATTGACTTGAAATTTGGAATTACCCACTTTTGGCTCATTTCAAATCTGCCTTAATTAAATTCAATGCCAAAGGATCATTCTTCCCTTAGGTCAAAGGAATCACTTGAGATAAATCACCCATGTAAGTGATCATTTCCATTCTTTGGCCAATTAGTACTCTCCTAATGGCCCACCTAGGAACCTAAGACACTACCCAACTTGACCCAAGGGGTGGCTGGGTCGGCCATGATTGATGGGAGGTGAGATCACCTCACCCTCATAATTGGAGCATTTGAAACTAATAGGACACCAATGATTCTTCCTTGGCAGCCACCTCCACACTTTCAACCAACCAAGCCGAGCCAACTAACCTCCTCCCTACCACCCATAACTCCATGAGATGGTCGGACGCCCATTAGAAACAAAACTTGATCCCACCATTCGATCAAGATGAAGTGGGGTATACACCCTATCATTTCCACTCAAACACACACAAAAAATCAATCCTCAGAGCTCTAGCTACCCAAGATGAGTCGCTTGAGCAATTCCTTAAGCTCTTAAGTTCATTCCTTGATCAAAAAATGCCATTCTAGTCCGTCCTGAAATAGGACACTCCCATTTTTGACCTAACTTCCCCATTTATCCATCAAAGTCAAATTAACTTTGAACTCACCTTCCCTAGGACTCATCGAGAAAGAATGTATAATCTCCCAAGCTTCTTGAGCACCGGAGGTGGGACTTTGATCAAAGCCGAGCACCAAATCATAGGTTCGTGGCCTTTTGAGCGAACATCAAAGAATTGATCTAATTGCTACTCAATAGGGCTTCATCTCCACTGGATGAAGCTTCCTCAATTGTTCAAGCTATTGGTCTTCAACTCCAGTGAGGTATACTTCCAAAACCAATCCTTAGGCAAAAATGGGTTGGAGCTTTTTGAAGAAACTTGCATCTCGTGTGATCATGACCATTGGATCCCCTTCGATCGATGTCGTGAAGGTGTGAGATCCTTTTGGAGTTGATCCGAGCACGGGTAAGCTTGGATTAAGTGAGCAATGGCGAACGGACACCATTCTTCCTCACTCGCTTGATGTTAGATCATGCACCATCCATTCCACATGATCAAAATGGACAGTCATGATTAGAGCCACTAGATTGATCTGATTTAATCTTATTAAGCTGCGGGATTAATCATAGCCATCCGATCTTAGATCTAATCCGACGAAAGACGTCACCACCGCATGTACCGAGTGATAAGTTTTAAGTAGGCAATCCTGCTGCGCCATGTGGAAAGCGCACCGCATCAGTGTACCATGTGCTACCAATAGGATTAGGCTTTAGTTAGGCTTATTTAATAATTTTTAATGGCTGAAACTTTTAAAAATCATATATAAATAAAAAAATATAAATAAATACTCATTTTAAAGATATTTGAGAGGAGAATTAATTAAAAATAATCTTAACTAATTTTGAATAGTAATTATGATTTAATTATAAAATTAATTAGCTTAATTACTCCTTAATTACTTGAGAAATTAATCCCAAATTTTGTGGGTTAATTTAATGGGATGACGCCTCCCATGATTTTCTTGGGATTTATTGCTCACTTAATTAGAAAAATTGACTAATTAAACCTTAACTATTCTTTTAAGTTAATTAATGATTAATTAATTACATGAACATTAATAAATTGGTTAATTAAGTTTATTAATCATTATTAAACAGTAAGTGAACTAAGGAATAGGGTTGGGACCCCTTTCACTAAGTTCATTTCACCCTTTTAAAATGAAGATTTAACCAATTAATTAAATCACTTAATCAAATTGAAATCATAATCACATCAGACCTTAATTAATTAAATCATGGAGTACATCTTTAGGTGTTTAATAACCTAAAGGAGTTTAATGAAATTATGGTTAGTCCACATGTGTGAGAAAACCATAAGAGTAATTAATTAAGTCCCATAATCTAATTAACTATTAATCATGAGCCAATTACATTAGGCCCCTTTTATTTCTTAAGATCATTGCAAGTTTATTTTCCATGCATATCATGTTGGCTCATAATTATTTAGTTAATTACTTTAAGGTGACATAGGTAAGGGTAATTAATTCATCTAATTAAGGTTTCAACTTAATTAACCCATAAAAGCAACTTAAATATATTTCATTAAATTAAATCAAATCACTAATGTGGGAATGGGTTTAAAATAGCAAGTGATGATTTCTCTTATCCTCTTTAAATCAAATGGAATCCAAAACTTAATTAAAAAAGAAGCTTTGGTTTACTTGAAATAATCTTATTTGATTTGATTGTCCTTAAGAACTAGTTTGGTTGAATGAATCACAAGCTTATATTTCATTGTCTTCTTTCCAATCATGTTAAATTTAGTATGTCATTTGAATCCATGCATCCATCTTTTCAAAATCTAGTAAAATAAAATGGATTTCCTTTATGTAAGCTTGCATGTGTTGAATTAATTTAATATATGTGTGGCTATTATCACTATTAAATCCAAATGTTTTTTTTTCAAAAGTTTATAAATGATTAATAATATGTTATGATGCTAGTTATAAATACATAAGAAATGCATGTGCTTATAACTTAGGTGTATGAATGTTGAGTTCTCTTTCCTCTATTCATGTGTTGATTTATATAAGATTGAATGATAATGGGTATATAGTCTAGACAACCCAGGGACACGAGGCTTTAGCTAGCCCCAAGGAGGTCATTTGATTACCTCACTTCCTTGGTTTAACAATGGCTTGTACCCATTTGATTTTATTTCTATTTATTTCAACATTAGAAGTTGGATAGAGTTTTAATTCATATATAGAGATGATTCAATCAAAAAACATATACAATCTTTGCGTGGTTTTGTTTCTCTCATTTATGTATACATCCATGTGTGTCCAAGAAAAGCAAGTATATAGTCTGGACATCCCGGGGATACGAGGCTTTAGTTAGCCCCAAAGAGGTCATTTGATTACCTCACTTCCCTCATTTAATAACGACATGTACTTTCCTATATCTTTATACATGTATATGTATATTTGATTATTGAATGAAAATCCTATTTTACATTAAAATTGCATGCATTCATAATTTACTAAGTGGTTGAATTAATTAGCCATATGATTTGGAGCTTACTTCATATGTTTATGTATACGAATTTACATATGTTTGATTGCAAATAGATATATAGTTTGGACATCCCAAGAATGGCTTTAGTAGCTCCAAGGTTCATTTCATTACACTTCCTTGGTTTAACAATAACACATGCCTATTTAATTTCATTCTTATGTCCTTTTGTATAAGAATTTGGATAAAGTTTTAAATTAATATTTTTTAAATAATTCAATCAAATAAAATATAAATTCTACACATACACATACATTCATCATTTAAGTGTGCTAAAATATGTTGCATGTATAGATACACTTGGGATTAAATCATACACATGTTACATATGATGGAAAGGAATGATTTAATATATGTCATGTGGTAGTAATTCAATTAAATTAATCTTAAGATGCCTTTCATTTTGAATAGGATTATTTAAACTGAACCTAAACTTAGGATTAATTAAATCATTTAATAATCCATTCACTAAAGATAACTAAATCAAGTTAATATACTTTAGAAAGTGACTTAAGGTAGGGATGAAAGAGGGCAATCCTCTTTTCCTCTCTTTATAACACTTAGTTGCTAAGTGTAATCAAATGAAATAAAAGAAAACACAAATTAAAATTCTCAAATCAATTAAACTACATCAAGTGATATCAACCTTTCATGTTAAATTGAATCTTGCTACACTTAGAAAATACAACACTAATGCCAAACAAGACTTACCATACAAGCCTTAATACACACATTAGAATTAAGTCACCACTTCTAGCTCTAAGTTAGGACAGTGTATGATGTGATGCATGTTTTATTTTATGATGTATTATTTTAGATTGGATGTTAGGATGTATTCTTCATAGACTGGATGATAGGACAATATTAGCCTAATCATATTTTCTGCAGGGGATTATGCTTAAGGGATGCTTAAAAATAAATGTGAATGCTTTTTTTTGTAGGTTGTTTAAATCCTTAATCATAATCCAAGTTAGGATAGTTGGGCTTATTTAACCATGTGTAGGGTGTTAAGACAAAATTATAAATACAAATGCTTGGGATTATATGTATATTTAGCTAACCTCTTTTTTACAAGTATAGTTAGATTTACTTTTCCCACATAAGTGTAATTTTTGTAATAGGAATTAGGATTAGTGCTATGGGGGATTGGGATGAGCAATAATGTTTTATCTTGGTGCCCTATGATGCCTTTGAAACAAGCAACATTCAAATCAAAGAAGGAACCAAATCAAAAAAGGAGATAAGAAGAAAGAAGACTCCAATAGCATTTAATACAATTATAAATACTCTTTCATATTTCAGGTTGTATAAGGGTAGAGCTCAGCTACCCATCTTTTCTATCTTTGGGTTGTACGGTGGTACCCGACTGCACTGGCTTTTTATTATTTTATGATAGTTTATATAATTATTTGATTTTATGTTTACATTATGCATTAGGACTACATGCTTTTCATTGTTTCTTAAATGATTGATGCTTTAATGTGTGGCTTGGATATGATTAGGCTCTTTGGATAAAAATAAAAAAGAAAACCTTAACCAAAAAGATAAAAAATAAAACCTAAACCCAAAAAAATAAAATTAAAATAAATTCAACTAAAAAATAAACCTAAACCTAAACCTAAACTTAAAAAAAATTAAAATAAAAAACCTAAACTAAAATAAATAAACTAAACTAAATAAAAATTAGAATAAATTAAAATAAACAAAAAATAAATTAAATAAACTAAATAAAACTAATCCTATCGATTTGCTTAATTTAAAAAAAATAATAGTAAACCCTAAACCCTAAACCCTAAACCTACAACAGTAAACCCTAAACCCTAAACCCTAAACCCTAAACCTACAACTATAAACCCAAAACCTAAACCCTAAACCCTAACCATAAACCCTAAGACCTAAAAGCATAAACCCTAAACCCTAAACCCTAAACCCTAACCTTAAACTCTAAACCCTAAACCCCAAACCCTAAACCTAATCCTAAAGTAACTAAATAAATTAAAAAAATAAACCTAAACCCTAAAACCTAATAAACTTAAACCTACACCTAAACCTTAAGAATGGGCAGAACCTTGACAGTAGGAACATCACCATCAACCATGCTGAGTCTAGATCTGGCAGTGGAGGCGAAGGTAGAGGTGGCAATTATCCTAGTGGTGGTGGGGGATCTATAGGTGTTGGTGGATATGGAGGTGGTGGTCAGAGCAATGGTGGTCATGGAGGTGGGAGGAGCAATGAGGTTACGCCCATGGTGGTGGTGGAGGGAGAGATCGTGATATGATGGTGGATCCCACTTGGAGAGGCCGTGGTTTGATTGGAATTGAGAAACTAAAGAACCATTGGTCCGATCTACTGCTTATGGAACTGTGTCTTTATAGTAGAGAATGTTCTAGTTATTTAGGATTTTTGATTTACTCTATGCATGCTCATTTTTTATCTATGTCGTGGCTTGTGTCTTAGAAAACTTGGTGTGTTACTTGGTTGAGGAAATCGAAAAGAAGAAATGTTGAATCTGAATTTGTTCTCTATTAAAGCCAAAAAAAAAAAAAAAAAAAAAACCAAAACCCTAAACCCTAAACTAAAACTTGAACCCTAAACCTAAAATTTAAACCTTAAACCATAAACTTTAAACCCTAAAAATCCTAAACCCTAAACCTTAAGCCTTAAAAGACTAAACCTTAAACCCTAAACCTTAAACCCTAAACCCAAAACCCTAAACAATAAACACCACCCCCCACCACCTAAACTAAAATAAAAAAAATAAAAAGACATAAATAAAATTAAAGCAAAACCTAAAATAAAAATAAAATAAACCTAAAATAAAATAAAATAAAAACTAAATGAAAACCTGAACCTAACAATAAACCTAAAAATAAAACCTAAAAATTAATAAAAAATAAAACCTCAACCTAAACCTAAACATAAACTAAATAAAATAAAATAAACAAAAAATAAACTAAAAATAAACCTAAACCTAAACTAAAAACTAAAACCTAAAAATAAACCTAAAAGAAAACCTAAATCCTAAACCTAAAAAAAAAAAATAAAAGTAAAACATGAACATAAAAATAAAAAATAAAAGCTAAACCTACAAAATAAAATAAAAATAAAATAAACTAAGAAATAAAGCTAAATTTAAATTTACACCTAAAAAGTAAACTAAAATGAAAAACCTAAACTAAAATAAATAATACTAAATAAATAAATAAATAAAACTAAATAAAAATAAAAGTAAATCTAAATCAAAATAAAAAAATAAAATAAACTAAAATGAATAAAAAATAAACTAAATAAACATAAACCTACCACTTTACTTAATAATAAAAATAAATAAATAAATATAAATAAATAACCTAAACCTCAACCCTAAACCCTAAACTAAAACCCTAAACTACAACCCTAAACCTAAAAACCTAAACCTAAAACCATAAACCTAAACCCTAAACCCTAAACCTAATAAACCCTAAATCATAAACTATTCTAAATCAATTATAACCTATAAACTAAACCCTAACTCCACCTAAACCAAAATCATAAACCCTAAACTATAAACTCAACTAAACTTAACCTAACCCTAACTAAAGCTATAAACTAAACCTAAACATTAAATTAAACCCAAACTTAACCTAAACCTAACTAACTAAACTAAACCCTAACCTAAATGAATGTAAAAACCCTAAACCTAAACTCCTACCTAAACTCCTAAACTAAACTAAACTTTAAAACCCTAGACCCTAAAACCCTAAACCCCAAACCCTATACCCTAAACATTAAACCTTAAACCCTAAACCCTAAACCATAAACCCTAAACCTTATACCCTAAACCCTAAACCCTAAAACTAACCCTAAACCTTAAACCTTAAACATTAAAAACCTAAAAACCTAAAAACCTAAACCTAAACTAAATAAAACCTAAAAAAACTAAACCTAAATAAAATAAAATAAAACCTGCTAAACATAAATCTAGACCTAAAATTAAAATAAAATTAACTAATAAAAAATAACTAAAATAAAATAAATAAAACCTAAACTAAACTAAAAAATAAAATAAACATAAGAATAAAAAACCTAAATAAAATAAAAAACTAAACATAAAATAAAAATAAAATACAATTAAAAGAAAACTAAATAAAAACCTAAACATAAAAAATAAACCTAAAAATAAAACCTAAAGCCCAAACTACGAAAAAAAACCTAAACCTAAAATAAAAATAAAATAAACAAAATAAAATAAACATAAACCTAAATTAAGATAAATTAAACTAAAATAAATAAAACCCAAACCTAAACCTAAACCCTAAACTAAATAAAATAAAATAAACTAAAAATAAACCTAAACCTAATGTACAAAATAAAACCTAAAAATAAACCTAAAATAAATACCTAAAACCTAAACCTAAAAAAATAAAATAAAAACCTAAACATAAACCTAAAAAATAAAATAAAAATAAAACTAAACTAAAAAATAAACTTAAACATAAACTTAAACCTAAAAAATAAAGTAAAAAAAACCTAAACTAAAATAAATAAACAAATCTAAATAAAAATAAAAAGTAAACATAAATAAAAATAAAAAATAAAATAAACTAAAATAAATAAAAAATAAACTAAATAAACTAAATAAATAAATGAAGAAATGTTGAATCTGAATTTGTTCTTTGTTTAAAAAAAAAGAAAAACCCTAAACCCTAACTAAAACTTGAACCCTAAACTAAATCCTAAACCTTAAACCCTAAACCCTAAACTCTAAACCGTAAAAACCCTATACCCTAAGCCCTAAACCCCAAACCTTAAACTCTAAACCCTAAACCCTAAACCCTAAACTAACCCGAAACCCGAAACCTTAAACCCTAAACCCTAAGCCCTAAATTCTAAACCCTAAGAAGGTAAAAGCCTAAACCCAAACTAATTAAAACCTAAAAAGAAAATAATTAAAAAATATAAACCAAAATAAAATAAAACATAAACTAAAATAAAATAAAAAACTTAAAAGAAAATAAAATAAAAAATAAAAACTAAACTAAACTAAAATAAATAAAATGCTAAACTAAACTAAAAAATTTAAAAAACCTAAATAAAATAAATTTAAAACTAAATAAAAACCTAAACCTAAACAGTAAAGTTAAAAATAAAACCAAAAAAATAAATAAATAATAAAACCTAAACCCTAAAAAAAATAAAACCTATACCTAAAATAAAAATAAAGTAAACTTAAACCTAAACTAAAATAAACTAAACTAAAAAAATAAAACCTAAACCTAAACCTAAAATAAACTAAACCTAAACTAAATAAAATAAAATAAACTAAAAATAAACCCAAACCTAAACTTAAAAATAAAACCTAAAAATAAACCTAAAATAAAACCTTAAAGTAAAACCTAAACAATAAAAAAAAATAAAAAAAAAATAAAAAATAAACCTAAATCTAAAAAAATAAAATAAAATAACTAAAAAATCCTAAACCTAAACCTAAATCGAAAAAATAAACTATAATAAAAAACCTAAACTAAAATAAATGAACTTAAAATAAATAAACTATGGCAAATAAAATTAAAAATAAACCTAAATCAAAAATAAAAAAATAAGCTAAGATAAATAAAAAATAAGCTAAATAAAGCTAAACCTTCTTATTTACTTAATTTAAAAATAAATAAATAAAATATAAAAAAACCCTAAACCTACAACCTACAATCCTAAACCCTAAACCTTAAAACCATAAACCCTAAACCCTAAACCATACAAACTGTAAACCCTAAACCCGAAAACCCTAAACCCTAAATCCTAAACCCTAAAACTAAACCATAAACCCTAAACCTTAAACCCTAAACCCTAAACCATAAAAACTATAAACCCTAAACCCTAAACCCTAAACCCTAAAATCTTAAACCCTAAACCGTAAATCTTAAACCCTAAACCCTAAACCATAAACCCTAAACTCTAAACCTTAAACCCTAAACCCAAATAAATACCCTAAACCCTAAACCCTAAACCCCAAACCCTAAATCTTAAACCCTAAACCCTTAACCCTGAACAAACCATAAACCCTAAATGGTAAAAAGCCAAAACCTAAATAAAAAAAAACCTAAACTAAAAAAAAAAGAAATAAAATCAAATAAAACATAAAAAACCTAAACCTAAACCTAAAAAAATAAAAAATAAAATAAACTAAAATAAAATAAATAAAATCAAAACAAAAAATATATATCCTAAATAAAATAAAACCAAAATAAAATAAAATAAACTTAAAATAAAGTGAAATAAAAACTAAATAAAACCTAAACCTACAAAATAAACATAAAAATAAATCATAAAAATAAATAAATAATAAAACCTAAGTTTTAAACCAAAAAAAAAACCTAGACCTAAAATAAAAATAAAATATACCTAAAAATAAAATAAAATAAAAACTAAATAAAAACCTAAACCTAAATAATAAACCCAAAAATAAAATCTAAAAATAACTAAATAATAAAACCTAAACGTTAAACTTAAAAAAAACCTAAACCTAAAATAAAAATAAAAAAAAACCTTAACCTAAATAAAAGTAAACTAAACAAAATAAAAATCCTAAACCTAAAATAAACTAACCCTTAACCTAAACCTAAACTAAATAAAATAAAATAAACTAAACATATACCTAAACCTAAATTGAAAAATAAAACCTAAAAATAAACTTAAAATAAAAACCTAAAACCTATACCTAAAAAAATAAAATAAAAACCTAAACCTAAACCTAAAAATAAAAAATAAAACCTAAATTAAAAAAATAAAATAAAAATAAAACTAATCTAACAATAATCCTAAACCTAACCTAAACGTAAAATTAAAAAATGAACTAAAATATAAAACCTAAACTATAATAAAAAAAACCTTAAATAAATAAACTAAACTAAATAAAAATAATAAAATAAAATAAACTAAAATAAATTAAAATTAAACTAAATAAACCTAAACTAACAACTTTACTTAATTAAAAAAATTTTAAAGAATAAAAATAATAAAAAACCCTGACACTAAACCATAAACCCTAAAACTAACCCAAAGCCCTAAACCCTAAACCATGAACACTAAACCTACAACCCTAAACCATATACCCTAAAACCCAAAACCCTAAACCCTATTCGTTAAACCCTAAACCCTAAATCCAAAACCTTAAACCTAAACCCTAAACCCTAAATGCTAAACACTAAATCTTAAACACTTAACCCTAAACCCTAACCCCTAAAAATATAAAACCAAAGCCCAAAATAAATAAAACGTAAACTTAACCTAAACCCTAAACCCTAAACCTAAATAAACTAAAACTTAAACTAAAACTAAACTCTAAACCTAAATAAACTAAACCCTAAACCCAAAACACTAAACTAAAAATAAACCTAAATAAAACTAAACTAAAAATAAACTAAACCATAAACCTAAACCTAAACTAAATCATAAACTAAACCCTAAAAAATAAACTAAACCTTAAACTCTAGAATAAACCCAAAATAAACCAAAACCCAAATTAAACCAAAAAAACTAAACTAAAATAAACTGAAACTCAAACCTAAACCCTAAAATAAACTAAACCAAATCCCATAAATAAGCCTACTAAACCCTAAAATAAATAAAAACTTAAAATAAAAAACCATCAAAAAATACCCAATAAACTACATAAACCTAAACTAAATCATAAATCCTAAATCCTAAAACATAAACCTTAAACCCTAAACCTAAACCCTAAAATTAAACTAAACCCTAAACCCTAAACCCTAAACTCTAAAAACCTAAACCTAAACTAAATAACACCTAAAAATAAAATAAATAAATAAACTTAAACCTAATTTAAATAAAAAAATAAAATTTAAAAACCAAAACTAAAACCTAAACCTAAACCTAAACATAAACCTAAACCTAAATTTAAAAATAAAATAAAATAAAAAATAAAAAATAAAAATTGAACTAAAATAAAATAAATAAAAACATAAACTAAACTAAGCAAATAAAATAATCCTAAAAAATACAAAATCTAAATTAAAATAACTAAACCTAAAATAAAAATTAAATAAACCAAACTAAAATAAAATAAAAACTAAATAAGAATCTAAACCTAAAAAAATAAACCTAAAACAAACTAAAAATAAATAAAAAATAATACCTAAACCCTAAATTAAAAAAAAACCTTAACCTAAAATAAACATAATAAAATAAACCAAAACCTAAACTAAAATAAATAAAAACTAAAATATACTAATCCTAAACCCTAAATTAAATAAAATAAAATAAACTAAAGATAAACCTAAACCTAAACTAAAAAATAAAACCAAAAATAAACCTAAAATAAAACAAAACCTAAAAAAAAATAAAATAAAACCTATACTTAAACCTAAAATTAAAAAAAACCTAAACCTAAAAAATAAAATAAAATAAAACAAAACTAAAAAATAAACATAAACCTAAACCTAAACCAGAAAAAAATAAACTAAAATAAAAAACATAAACTAAAATGAATAAACCTAAAATAAATAAACTAAACTAAATAAAAAAATGAACCTAAATAAAAATAAAAAATAAACAAATTGAAATAAAAAAAAACTAAATAAACTAAAAAAACCATAAGCATTAAACCATGAACCCCAAACCCTAAAACTAACCCTAAATCCAAAACCCTAAACATACAACCCTAAACCCTAAACCCTAAACCCTAAACTATAAATAAAAAATAAAAAAAAACCTAACCCTAACCTCTAAACCCTAAAACTAACCTTAAATCCTAAACAAACCTAACCTAAACTAAACCCAAACCTAAACTTAATAACCATAATGACAAAACCCTAAACCCTAAACTAACCTTAAACCTTAAGCTAACCCTAAACCCTAAACCTTAGAGCCTAAACACTAAACCCTAAAGCATAAACCCTAAACCCTAATCCCTAATCCAAACCCCAAAAACCTAAAAGCACAAATTCTAAAACCCATAACCCTAAACCCTGAACCCTAAACCCTAACCCTAAACCCTAAACCCTAAATAATAAACCTAAAAATAAAACCTAAAAGTAAATTAAAAATTAAAACCTAAACCATAAACTGAGGAAAAGAACCTAAACATAAAATAAAAAAATACTAAACCTACACTATAATCAACTAAAATAAAATAAATAAAACCTAAACCTAAACCTATATCTAAACCTAAACTAAAAAACTAAATCAAAACCCTAAACCCTAAACCTACAACCCTAAACCCTAAATCCTAAACCCAAAACACTAAACCCTAATGCCCAAAACCATAAACCTTAAACCCTAAACCCTAAACCCTAAATCCTAAAAATCCTAAACCCTAAACTCTAAACCCTAAACCCTAAACCCTAAACCCTAAACCCTACAACCCTAAACCCTAAAAACATAAATAGCTAAACCTAAACTAAATAAAACCTAAAAATAAAATAAATAAATAAAACCTAAACCTATATTAAATAAATAAAATAATATAAAATATAAACCTAAACCCAATCCTAAACCAAAAAATAAAATAAAATAAAAAATAAAAATAAAACTAAAATATAATAAATAAAAACCTAAACTAAACTAAAAAATGAAATAAACCTAAAAATTAAAAACCTAAATAAAATCAAAACTAAATGTAAAATAAAAATAAAATGAACCTAAAACAAAATAAAATAGAAACTAAACCTAAAAATAAACCTATTCATAAAACCTAAAAATAAATAAAAAATAAAATCTAAGCCTTAAACAAAAAAAAACCTAAACCTAAAATAAACAAAATAAACTAAACCTAAACCTAAACAAAAATAAACAAAACATAAATGTAAAGCTAAAATAAACTACACCTAAACCTAAAAGTTAACTAAATAAAATAAAATAAACTAAAAATAAACCTAAACCTAAACTAAAAAAAAAACCTAAAATTAAACCAAAACTAAAAACTTATAACCTAAACCTACAAAAATAAAATAAAAATGTAAACCTAAAAATAAAAATAAAAAATCAAACCAAAACCAAAAAAATAAAATAAAAATAAAACTAAACTAAAAAATAAACATAAACCTAAACCTGAACCTAAAACATAAACTAAAATAAAAAACCTAAACTAAAATGAATAAACTAAAAAAAATATAAAAAAAACTAAAATATAAATAAAGAATATAATAAACTAAAACAAATAAAAAATAAACTAAATAAACTAAATATACCAAGACATATTGGTTTATTTAATTTTTTAAAAAAACTAAACCGTATACCCTAAATCCTAAACCCAAAACCATAAGCCTAAACCCTAAAATGTAAAACTAACCCTAAACCCTAAACCCAAAACCCTAATGCCCCAACCCTAAACCCTAAAATTTGCACGAAACACTAAACCCTAAAGTTTAAACCCTAAACCTTGAACCCTAAACCATGAAACCCCAAACCTTAGACCCTAAACCCTAAACCTAAACCCTAAAAGCCAAAACCCTAAACCCTAAACCCTAAACCCAAAAACCTACAGCCATAAACCCTAAACCCTAAAGCCCAAACCCTAACCCTAAACCCTAAACCCTAAAAACCTTAACATAAACTAAATAAATGCTAAATATATAATAAATAAAAAATTTTAACCTAAATTAAATAAAAATAATAATATAAAATAAATACCTAAATTAAAACCAGAACTTAAACCCAAACCTAATCCTAAAAATAAAATAAAATAAAAAATAAAACTAAAACTAAAAAAATAAAATAAAAACCTAAACTAAACTACAAAATAAAATAAACCTAAAAATAAAAAACCATGATGAAATAAAAACTAAATGTAAAAGAAAAATAAAATAAACCTAATATAAAATAAAATAAAAACTAAATAAAAACACAAACTAAAAAAAATAAACTTATAAATAAAACTTAAAAATAATAAATAATAAAACCTAAACCGTAAACTAAAAAAAAATCCTAATCCCAATATTAAAAAAATAAAATAAACATTAACCTAAACTAAAATAAACTAAACTAAAATAATTAAACCAAAACCAAAACCTAAAATAAAATAAACCTGAACCGTAAACTAAATAAAATAAACTTAACTAGAAATAAACATAAACCTAAAGTAAAATATATAACCTAAAAATAAAGCTAAAATAAAAACCTAAAACCTAAACCTAAAATAATAAAATAAAAACCTAAACCTAAACCTAAAAATAAAATAAAAAACCTAAGCCTAAAAAATAACTTAAATATAAAACTAAACTAAAAAATAAACAAAAACCTAAACATAATTCTAAAAAATAAACTAAAATAAGAAACCTAAACTAAAATAAATAAACCTAAAATAAAAAAACTAAAAATAATAAAAATAATAAAGAAGTTTAAATAAAAATAAAAAATAAAATGAATAAACCTAAACCTACCAGTTTACTTAATTTAAAAAAATTCCCTAAACCTTAAACCCTAGACCCTATACCCTAAATCCTAAACCCTAAACCCTAAACCCTAAACCTAACCCTAAACCCTAAACTTACAACCCTAATCCCTAAACCTTAGACCCTAAACCCTTAACACTAAAAAACCCTAAACCCTAAATAAAAATAAAAAATAAATAAATAAAAAAACCCTAAGACTAAACCCTAAACACTAAAACTAACCCAAAACCCTAAACCCTAAATAGTAAAAACCTAAAAACCTAAAGCTAAACTAAATAAAATAAATTAAAAAAATCTAAAAATAAATAAAATAAAAACCTAAACATAAATCTAAAAATAAAATTAATTAAAAAATTAAAGTTAAACTAAAATAAAATAAATAAAAACCTAACCTAAACTAAAAATAAATAAATTAAACCTAAGAATAAAAAACCTAAAAAAAATAAAAACTAAATGTAAAATGAAAATAAAAAACCTAAAAAAAAAACTAAATAAAAACCTAAACATAAAAATTTAAACTTAAACCCTAAACTAAAAAAAAGTAAACATAAAATAAAAAACCTAAACTAAAATAAATGAACTTAAAATAAATAAACTAAGCCAAATAAAAAAACCTAAATAAATAAAACAATAAACTAAAATAAATAAAAAATAAGCTAAATAAAGCTAAACCAACTTGTTTACTTAATTTAAAATAAATAAAATATAAAAAAACCCTAAACCTACAACCTACAACCCTAAACCCTAAACCTTAAAATCCTAAACCCTAAACCTTAAACCATAAAAATTGTAAACCCTAAACCCTAAACCCTAAAACCCTAAACCCTAAACCCTAAACCCTAAAACCTAAACCCTAAACCCTAAACCATATACCCTAAACCCTAAACCATAAAAACTATAAACCCTAAACCCTAAACCCTAAACACTAAAACCTTAAACCCTAAACCCTAAACCCTAAACCTTAAATCTTAAACCCTAAACCCTAAACCCAAAACCCTAAACCCAAATAAATACCCAAAACCCTAGACCCTAAACCCCAAACCCTAAACCTTAAACCCTAAACCCTAAACCTTGAACTAACCCTCAACCCTAAACCATAAAAAGCCAAAATCCTGAACCTAAACTATATAAATTACAAAAATAAAATCTTTAAAAAAACCTAAACCAAAAAAATAAAGAAATAAAATCAAACAAAAACATAAAATGAGACC
This sequence comes from Cymbidium sinense, assembly GCA_021442155.1. Classification (NCBI taxonomy): domain Eukaryota; kingdom Viridiplantae; phylum Streptophyta; class Magnoliopsida; order Asparagales; family Orchidaceae; genus Cymbidium; species Cymbidium sinense. Next base: position 272,504,766 of record CM038215.1, on the reverse strand, counting down.
TAAACCTAAACCTAAATAGGAAAAAATAAAAAATAAAAACTAAACTAAAATAAAATAAATAAAAGTCAAACCTAAAAAGAAAATATAACCTAAATAAAATAAAAACTAAACAAACAATAAAAATAAAATAAACCTAAAATAAAGTAAAATAAAAACTAAATAAAAACCTAAACCTAAAAAATAAACTCAAAAATAAAACATAAATATAAATAAAAAATAAAACCTAAGTTTTAAACCAAAAAAAAACATAAACCTAAAATAAAAATAAAATAAAACTAAAAGTAAAATAAAATAAAAATTAAATAAAAACTTAAACCTAAATAATAAACCCAAAAATAAAACCTAAAAATAGCTAAAAAATAAAACCTAAACCCTAAACTTAAAAAAAAATCCTAAACCTAAAATAAAAATTAAATAAACCTAAACCTAAACTAAAGTAAACTAAACAAAAATAAAAAATCCTAAAATTAAACCTAAAATAAACTAACCCTTAACCTAAACCTAAACTAAATAAAATATAATAAAGTAAACATAAACCTAAACCTAAATTGAAAAATAAAACCTAAAAATTAACTTAAAATAAAAACCTTAACCTTAAACCTTAAGCTAACCCTAAACCCAAAACTCTAAACCATAAACCTTATAGCTTAAACACTAAACCCTAAAGCATAAACCCTAAACCCTAAAAAACCCTAAACCCTAATCCCTAACCCAAACCCCAAAAACCTAAAAGCATAAATCCTAAAACCCTAACCCCTAAACCTAAAACCTAAAAATAAGTAAAAAAATAAAACCTAAACACTAAACTAAGGAAAAAAACATAAACATAAAATAAAAATAAAATAATCCTAAACCTACACTATATTTAACTAAACTAAAATAAATAAAATCTAAACATAAACCTAAAATAAACTAAACCTAAACCCTAAATTAAATAAAATAAAATAAACTAAAAATAAAAGTAAACATAAACTAAAAAATTAAACCTAGAAAAAAACTTAAAATAAAAACCTAAAACCTAAACCTAAAAAAATAAAATAAAAACCAAAACCTAAACCTATAAAATAACATAAAAATAAAACTAAACTAAAAAATAAACATTAACCTAAACCTAGACTTAAAAAACAAACTATAATAAAAATCCTAAACTATAATAAATAAACTAAACTAAATAATTATAAAAATAAACCTAAATAATAAATGAATAAAATAAATAAAAATAAACCTAAACCTACCAGTTTACTCAATTTAAACAAAAGACCCTAAACCCTAAAATTAACCCTAAACCTTAAACCCAATACCCTAAACACTAAACCTTAAAACTAACCTGAAAACTTAAACCCTAAATCTACAACCCTAAACCCTAAATCCTAAACCCTAAACCCTAAACCCTATAACCCGAAACCCTAAACCTTAAACACTAAGCCCTAAACATAAACCTTAAACCCTAAACCCTAAAATCCTAAACCCTAAACCCTAAACCCTAAACCTAAAAACCTATAACCCTAAACCCTAAAAACCTAAATAACTAAACCTAAACTAAATAAATCCTAAAAATAAAATAAATAAAATAACCTAAACCTCTATTAAATAAATAAAATAAAAACCTAAACCCAAACTTAAACCTAATCCTAAACCTAAAAATAAAATAAAATAAAAAATAAATACAAAACTAAAATATAATAAATAAAAACCTAAACTAAATAAAAAATCAAATAAACTTAAAAATTTAAAAACTAAATAAAATAAAAACTAAATGTAAAGTAAAAATAAAATAAAGCTAAAAAAAATAAAATAAAAACTAAACCTAAAAAATAAACTTATTCATAAAACCTAAAAATAAATAAAAAATAAAATCTAAGCCTTAAAAGAAACAAAAACCTAAACTTAAACTAAAATAAGTAAAACATAAATGTAAACCTAAAATAAACAACACCTAAACCTAAACTAAATAAAATAAAATAAACTAAAAATAAACCTAAACCTAAACTAAAAAAACAAAACCTAAAACTAAACCAAAAATAAAAACCTCAAACCAAAACCTAAAAAAATAAAATATAAATGTAAACCTAAAAATAAAAATAAAAATAAAACCTAAACCTAAAAAATAAAATAAAAATAAACTAAACTAAAAAATAAAAATAAACCTAAACCTAAACCTAAAAAAAAAGACTAAAATAAAATACCTAAACTAAAATGAATAAACTAAACTAAATAAAAATACAAAATAAACCGAAACATAAATAAAAGATATAATATACTAAAAGAAATAAACTAAACAAACTAAATAAACTAAATATACATAAACATACTGGTTTATTTAATTTTAAAAAAAGCTAAACCATAAACCCTAAATCTTAAACCCTAAATACTAAACCCTAAACCCTAAACCAAAAACCTTAAACACTAAATAAAAAAATTAAAAAAAATAAACCATAAGCCTAAACCCTAAACCCTAAAACTAACCCTAAACCCTAAACCCTAATAAAACCCTAAACCCTAAAACTTGCCCAAAACCCTAAACCCTAAACCTTGAACCCTAAACCGTGAACCCTAAACCATGAAACCCTAAACCCTAAACCCTAAACTTAAACCCTAAAAGCCTAAAGCTTAAACCCTAAACGCTAAACCCTAAAACCTACAGCCATAAACCTTAAACCCTAAACCCCAAACCCTTAACCCTAAACCCTAAACCCTAAAAACCTTAAAACCTTAACATAAACTAAATAAAACTTAAATATATAATAAATAAAAAACCTTAACCTAAATTAAATAAAAATATTAATATAATATAAAAACCTAAATTAAAACATGAACCTAAACCCAAACTTAATCCTAAAAATAAAATAAAATAAAAAATAAAACAAAACTAAAATAAAAATAAAATAAAAACCTAAACTAAACTACAAAATAAAATAAACCTAAAAATAAAAAACCTAGATAAAATAAAAACTAAACGTAAACTAAAAATAAAATAAGCCTAATATAAAAAAAATAAAAACTAAATAAAAACCTAAACTAAAAAATAAACTTATAAATAAAACATAAAAATAAAGAAAAAATAAAACCTAAATCCTGAACTTAAAAAAAATCCTAATGCTAAAATAAAAATTATAAAATAAATATTAACCTAAACTAAAATAATTAAAACCTAAAATAAACTAAACCTGAACCATAAATTAAATAAAAGAAAATAAACTAAAAATAAACATAAACTTAAACTAAAAAATAAAACCTAAAAATAAAGCTAAAATAAAAACCTAAAACATAAACAAAAAAAATAAAATAAAAACCTAAACCTAAACCTAAAAATAAAAAATAAAACCTTAACCTAAAAAATAACTTAAAAGTAAAACTAAACTAAAAAATAAACGTAAACCTAAATTAAATCTAAAAAATAAACTAAAATAAGAAACCTAAAATAAAATAAATAAACCTAAAATAAATAAACTAAACAAAACAAAAATAACAAAGAAGTCTAAATAAAAATAAAAAATAAAATGAAATAAAATAAATAAAATATAAACTAAATAGACCTAAACCTACCAGTTTACTTAATCTAAAAAAAACCTTAAACCTTAAACCCTAAACCCTAAACCCTAAATCCTAAACCCTAAACCCTAAACCCTAAACCCTAAACCCTAAAACTAACCCTAAACCCTAACCTAAACCTACAACCCTAAACATTAAACACTAAACCCTAATCCCTTAACACTAAAAAACCCTAAACCCTAAATAAAAACAAAAAAATAAAATAAAAAAACCCTAGGATTAAACCCTAAACCATATAACTAACCCAAAACCCTAAACCCTAAACACCAAAAACTTAAAAACCTAAACCTAAACTAAATAAAACCTAAAAATAAAATAAATTAAAAAATATAAAAATAAATAAAATGAAAACCTAAGCTAAAGCTAAAAATAATAAAATGATTTAAAAAAATTAAAGTTAAACTAAAATAAAATAAATAAAACCTAAACTAAACTAAATAAATAAATTAAACCTAAGAATAAAACCTAAATAAAATAAAACTAAATGTAAAATGAAAATAAAATAACCTAAAATAAAAATAAAACTAAATAAAAAAACCTAAACATAAAAAATAAACCTAAAAATAAACAAAAAATAAAACCTAAACCCTAAACTAAAAAAAAAAGTAAACATAAAATAAAAATAAAATAAATAAAATAATATAAACCTAAACCTTAACTAAAATAAACAAAACTAAGATAAATAAAACCTAAACCCTAAACCCTAAAACTAACCCTAAACCAAAACCCAAAACCCAAAACCCTAATGCCCAAACCCAAAACCCTAAAACTAGCCTGAAACCCTAAACCCTAAACCATGAACCCTAAAGCATGAAACCCTAAACCTTAAACTCTAAACCTAAACCCTAAACCCTAAAACCTAAAACCTATAGCCATAAACCCTAAACCTTAAACCCCAAACCCTTAACCATAAACCCTAAACCCTAAAAACATTAAAACCTTAACATAAACAAAATAAAACCTAAATATATAATAAATAAAAAAACCTTAACCTAAATTAAATAAAAATAATAATATAATATAAAAACCTAAATTAAAACATGAACCTAAACCCAAACCTAATCCTAAAAATAAAATAAATTAATAAATAAAACAAAACTAAAATAAAAATAAAATAAAAACCTAAACTAAACTACAAAATAAAATAAACCTAAAAATAAAAAACCTAGATAAAATAAAAACTAAACGTAAGATAAAAAAATAAACCTAATATAAAATAAAATAATAACTAAAGAAAAACCTAAACTAAAAAATAAACTTATAAATAAAACCTAAAAATAAAGAAAAAATAAAACCTTAATCCTAAACTAAAAAAAAATCCTAATCCTAAAATAAAAAAATAAAATAAATATTAACCTAAATTAAAATAAACTAAATTAAAATAATTAAAACCTAAACAAAACCTAAAATAAACTAAACCTGAACCCTAAACTAAATAAAATAAAATAAACTAAAAATACACATAAACCTAAACTAAAAAATAAAACCTAAAAATAAAGCTAAAATAAAAACCTAAAACCTAAACCTAAGAAAACAAAATAAAAACCTAAACCTAAACCAAAAAAAAAAAACCTTAACCTAAAATATAACTTAAAAATAAAACTAAACTAAAAAATAAACATAAACCTAAACATAAATAAAAAAAAAAACTAAAATAAGAAACCTAAAATAAAATAAATAAACTAAACAAAATAAAAATAAAAAAGAAGTCTAAAAAAAATAAAAAATAAAATGAACTAAAATAAATAAAATATAAACTAAATAGGCCTAAACCTACCAGTTTACTTAATCTAAAAAAAACACTAAACCTTAAACCCTAAACTCTAAACCCTAAATCCTAAACCCTAAACTGTAAACCCTAAACCATAAAACTAACCCTAAACCCTAAACCCTAAACCTATAACCCTAAACCCTTAACACTAAAAAACCCTAAACCTTAAATAAAAAAAAACAAATAAATAAAAAAACCCTAAGACTAAACCCTAAACCCTATAACTAACCCAAAACCATAAACCCTAAATACTAAAAACTTAAAAACCTAAACCTAAACTAAATAAAACCTAAATATTAAATAAATTAAAAAAATCTGAAAATAAATAAAATCAAAACCTAAACTAAAAGCTAAACCTAAATCAAAAAAATAAAATGATTTAAAAAATTAAAGTTAAACTAAAATAAAATAAATAAAAACCTAAACTAAACTAAAGAAATAAATTAAACCTAAGAATAAAAAACCTAAATAAAATAAAAACTAAATGTAAAATGAAAATAAAAAAACCTAAAATAAAATAAAATAAAAATTAAATAAAACCTAAACATAAAAAATAAATCCTAAACCCTACACTAAAAAAAAGTAAACATAAAATAAAAATAAAATAAATAAAATAATATAAACCTAAACCTTAAGGAAAATAAACAAAACTTAGATAAATAAAAGCTAAACCTAATCCTAAATTAAACTAAACCTAAACCTAAACCTAAATTAAATAAAATAAAATAAATTAAAAAGAAACCTAAACCTAAACTAAAAAAATTAACCTAAAATAAAAACCTAAAACCTAAACCTAAAAAAATTAAATAAAAGCATAAACCAAAACCTAAAAATAAATAATAAAGCCTAAACCTAAAAAATAAAATAAAAATAAAACTCAACTAAAAACAAAACTTAAACCTAAATCTAAACCTAAAAAATAAACTAAAAAAACCTAAACTAAAAGAAATAAGCATAAAATAAATAAACTAAACTAAATAAAAAAACCTAAATAATAATAATAAAATAAATTAAACTAAAATAAATAATAATTAAACTAAATAAACCTAAACCTACCAATTTACGTAATTTTCAAAAAAAACCCTAATCCTTGTATCCTAAACCCTAAACCCTAAAACTAACCCTAAACCCAAAACCTACAACACTAAACCTACAATCTTAAACCATAAACTGTAAACCTTAAATCCTATAAATTTCTAAACCATAAAGCATAAAAATTCCTAAACCCTAAGCCTTAAACCCTAAACTCTAAAGCCTAAACCCTAAACCCTATACCCTAAAATCATAAACCATAATAAAACTTAAATCCTAAACCCCGGTTGAGCTGATTTTTATGAAAGGTGATCTTAAAGAAGTCAATGAAGAGGTTGTTGTACGAAGTTGGTGGTGCTGCCCGTGTTGATCTTATTGCGCCTATTGATGTTGTGGTTCCTCCAGGAAACATTGGTATGGATCCTTCACACACTTCTTTTTTCCATGTTCTCAACATCCCAACAAAGATCAACAAGGGTACTATTGAAATTATCACCCTAGTTGTGCTAATTAAAAAAGGCGATAAAGTGGGATCCTCAGAGGCTACTCTCCTCGTTAAGCTGGGCATTAGGCCATTCTCTTATGGCCTTGTCATTCAGTCTATGTTTGATGATGGTACAGTATTCAGTCCTGAGGTGCTTGACCTAAGTCATCGAGAAGTTTTTGGCAATCCTTTCAATGTTCACTTCTCTCTCACTAGCCATCTCTTATCCCACCCTTACTGCAGTGCCCCTCATGTTCATCAATGCTTACAAGAATGTCCTCACCCTCATGATTACCATAGATTACACATACGCGTGGGTTGAGAAGTTTAATCCATATTTGAAGGATCTTAGTAAATTTACTGTGGCTCTTGCACCTAATGCTGCTGCTATTACTGCTACTCCGATTGCTATTGTTGAAGAGAAGAAGGAAGAGCCTATTGAGGAATCTGATGATGATATGGGTTTTAGCTTGTTAGACTAAGCTTTGTTGGACTTCTATAAAATCAAATTTTATTGACTATGGGAGTTAAATCATTTTGTGAAATACTATTTTTGTGAATTTTTGAATTGCATTTTTTTTATCCTATTTTATTAGTTGATTGAGGATAATGTCTTGTTTGTTATGAAATCATTTGGGTTTTTTTTTATAAAAACTCTAAACAATAAACTCTAACCTTAAACACTAAAACCTAAACCCCAAACCCTAAACCTAAACTTAAAGTAACTAAATAAATTAAAAAAGAAATGTAAACCGTAGAACCTAATAAACCTAAACCTAAACCTGTACCCTAAAAATGGGAAAAACCTTAATGTCAAGAACATCACCATCAACCAGGCTCAGTCTAGATCTGGTGGTGGAGGCGAAGGCAAAGGCGGTAGTTATCATTGTGATGGTGGGGGATCTGGAGGTGCTGGTGGATATGGAGGTGGTGGTCGGAGCATTGTTGGTTATGGAAGTGGGAGGAGCAATGGAGGTTACAACCGTGGTTGTGCTGGAGGGAGAGATTGAGGATTCGATGGTGGATCCTTCTACTTGAGAAGTAGGGGTGGTTTTGATGTGAACTGGAGAAATTGAAGAACGCTATCCGACTCCGCTTATGGAACTGTCTTCAAAGAGAGACAAAGTTATCTAGGGTTTTTGATTTTCTCTATGTGTGGTCATTTTTGATCTATGTCATCGCCTGTGTCTTAGAGAACTTGGTGTGTTACTTGGTTGATGAAATTGAAAAGAAGAACTATTTAATATGAATTTTTTATCTATTAAAAAAGACCCTAAAACCTTTAACCCCAAACTAATACTTGAACCCTGAACCTAAAACCTAAATACTGAACCCTAAATCCTAAAAAATAATAATAATAAAAATATCTTAACCCTAAACCCCAAACCAACAACCCTATAACCTAAACCTTAAACCCTAAAACCTTAAACCCCAAACCCTAAACCTTAAACCCTAAAACCCTAAACCCTAAACCCTAAACCATAAACCCTAAAAACCTAAAAACCTAAACCTAAACTAAATAAAACCTAAAACTAAAATAAATAAAAAACCTAAACCTAAATAAAATAAAAAAATAAAATAAAATATAAACCTAAAAAAAACCTAAACCTAGACCTAAACATAAAATAAAATAAAACATAATAATAAACTAAAAGAAATTATGTAAAAACTTAAACAAAACTACATAAAATAAAATAAACCTAAGCATAAAAAACCTAAATAAAATAAAAACTAAACATAAAAAAATAAAATAAGCCCAAAATAAAATAAAATAAAAACTAAATGAAAACATACACCTAAAAAATAAACCTAAAAAATAAATAAAAAAATAAAACCTAAACCTAAAACTAAAAAAAAAAACTAAACCTAAAATAAAAATAAATTAAACAAAATAAATTAAACTTAAATCTAAACTAAAATAAACTAAACTAAAATAAATAAAATTAAACCTAAAACTAAAATAAATGAAACCTAAACCTTAACCAAAACTAAATAAAATAAAATAAACTAAAAATAAAACTAATCCTAAACTAAAAAACAAAACCTAAAAATAAACTTAAAATAAACACCTAAAACCTAAACCTAAAAAAATAAATAAAAACCTAATCCTATACTTAAAAATAGAAAATAAAACATAAACCTTAAATATAAAAAAAATAATACTCAACAAAAACCTAAACCCAAACCTAAAAAATAAAGTAAACTAAAAACCCTAAATAATAATTAACTAAACCAAAAATAAATAAATTAAACTAAATAAAAAATAAGACAAAAAAAATAAAATATAAAATAAATAAAATAAATAAACCTAAACCTTCTAGTTTATTTAATTTTAAAAAAACCTAAACCCTAAACACTAAATCCTAAATCATAAAACCTAAAAATAAAAATAAAAAATAAAAAATAAAAATTACCAAACCTTATTCCCAACCTACAACCCCAAAACCTAAACCTTATACCCTAAAACCCTGAACCCCAAACCCTAAACCCTAAACCCTAATCCCTAATCCCTAAACCCTAAACCCTAAACCCTAAACCCTAAACACTAAACCCTAAAACCTAAACCCTAAAGCCTAAACCTAAACCCTAAACCCTAAACCCTAACCCTAAACCCTAAACCCTAAAAACCTAAACTCTGGAACCCTAAATCCTACACCCTAAACCCTAAGCCCTACACCCTAAACCCTAAAAACCTAAAAACCTAAACCTAAAATAAATAAAACCTAAAAATTAAATAAATTTAAAACGTAAACCTAAATAAAATAAATATAAAAATAAAATAAAAATCTTAATTAAAACTTAAGCCTAAATCTAAATTTAAAATGAAATAAAAAACTAAAAATAAATCAAAATAAAATAAGTAAAAACTTAAACTAAAGAAAAAAAATAAACCTAAGAATAAAAAACCTTAAATAAAATAAAAACTAAATGTAAAATAAAACTAAAATAAACCTAAATTAAAATAAAATTAAAACTAAATAGAAACCTAAACCTAAAAAAATAAATAAATAATAAAATAAAACCTAAATCGTAAACTAAAAAAAAAACTAAACCTAAAATAAGAATAAAATAAACCTAAACCTAAACTAAAATAAACTAACCTAAAATAAATAAAACCTAAAATAAACTAAACCTAAACCTAAACATAAACTAAATAAAATAAAATAAACTAAAAATAAACTGAAATCTAAAGTAAAAAAGTAAACCTAAAATAAAAACATAAAACCAAAACCTAAGAAAAGAAAATAAAAACCTGAACATAAACCTTAAAAAAAACCTAAACCTAAAAAATAAAGTAAAATAAAAACCCTAAACTAAAATTAAATAAACCTAAAATAAATAAACTAAACTAAATAAAAATAAAAAATAAACCTAAGTAAATATAAAATATAGAATAAACTAAAATAAATAAAAAATAAACTAAATAAACCTAAACCTACCGATTTGATTAACTTTTAAAAAAAGAAAAACCTAAACCCTAAAACCTAAGCCCTAGACCCTAAACCTACAACACTAAACCTATAAACCTAAACCTTAAACCCTAAATCCTAAACCCTAAATCTTAAACCTTAAACTATAAACCCTAAACCCTAAACCCTAAGCCCTAAAAATATAAACCCTAAAAGCCTAAACCCTAAACCATAAACCATAAACCTTAAACCCCGGTTGAGCTAATGTTTACAAATGGTGATCTTAAAGAAGTCAGCAAAGAGGTTATGAAATACAAAGTTGGTGTTTCTATCTGTCTTGATCTTGTTGCACTTATTAATATTATGGTTCCTCCAGGAAACACTGGTCTAGATTCTTCACAAACTTATTTCTTTTAGGTTCTCAGCATCCCAACTAAGATCAAAAAGGGTACTATTGAAATTATCACCCCAGTTGAGCTATATAAAAAGGCAATAAGGTGGGATCCTCGAGGTCGCTTCCTCGTTAGGGATTAGGCCATTCTCTTATGGCCTTGTCATCTAGTCTGTGTATGATGATGGTATCATGTTCAGTCTTGAGGTGCTTGAGCTCACTGAAGATGATCTCATCGAGAAGTTTTTGATGTCCCTTTTAATGAGCACTTCTCTCTCACTAGCCCTCTCTTATCACACCCCTGCTGCAGCACCCCACATGTTCATCAACGCTTACAAGGATGTCCTCTCCATCGTGATTGCCACTGATTACACATACCCATAGTCCAAGAAGGTTAAGGAGTATTTGAAAGTTCCTAGTAAATTTAATGTGGCTGTTGCACTTGATGTTTCTGCCACTCCTATTACTGCTATTGGTCCGGTTGCTATGGTGGAAGAGAAGAAGGAAGTGCTTGCTAAGGAATCAGATGGTGATATGGGTTTCAGCTTATTCGACAAACCTTTGTTGGCCTTATGTAAAATCAAATTTTATTGTCTCTGGGAGTTAAATCATTTTTTGAAATACTACTTTTGAACATTTTAAAATTACATTTTATTTTATCTTATTTTATTAATTATTAAAGGATAATGTCTTATTTGATTTGGTAATTTCTTCTTTATTATGGAATCATTTGAGTTAAAAAAAACCCTAAACCCTAAACACTAAACCTCAAACCCTAAACTTAAAATTAAAGTAATTAAATAAATTAAAAAATAAACCTACACCCTAAAACCTAATAAACCTAAACTAAACCCTAAGAATGGGCAGAACCCTAATAGTAGGAACACCACGATCAACCAGGCTCAGTCAAAGGTGGAGGCAGAGGTGGCGATTATTGTAGTAGTGGTGGGGGATCTGGAGGTGTTGGTGGATTTGGAGGTGGTGGTTGGAGTATTGGTAGTTATGGAAGCGAGAGGAGCGACGGAGGTTACAGCTGTGGTGGTGATGGAGGTTACAGTCATGGTTATTGCAACATTTGTTTATTATTATGGGCTAGCTGGTTGTTGGTATTTAAGTGGCTGTTCATTTCTTGGCTATCTTGGGAGATCTTGGCTCGTTGACTGTTGTTGGTTTTACATTAACTTGGGTTTTTTGCTGCTGTGGTGGTTGGCTAAGAGGCTATGTTGGCCAGGCGAATCGATTGGTTGTCTCTCTGTTCAATGGTTTTTTGGCTATTCTTTTTGTTTTTCCTTGGCTACTAGGGTCCTTCCTTTATTAGTTACTAATGATGGGCTATTCTCTAGTGGTTATCTTGTGGATGTTTTACTTAGCTGCTTTGGTTGCAGGACTTTTAGTTGGCTTTGGAATCTTGGTTGGCTTCTTTTCTTGCTAGAGCCTTTTGGTGTGCTGATCGATACTTTGTTGATCCTTTTGAATTGGGAATTTTGGTTTCTGGTGATTGATGGATGTCATTGGGCCCCTTTTATGTGTACTGGCCTTGGATGTTGGCTTGTATCAGGAATGTTGGTGCTGGTTTTGGTGGTGCTACTACTTGGTTTCATTAGCTTTCCCAATGATCTTGATGTAACTCCTAGGTTGCTGGGTTTATGTGATTGGCCTATTGTGTGTTTTGTTTGGTGGGTTGGCTACTGGTATCAGGTATGCTGGCTATGATCGCTTTGTGTTACTCGCCTCCTCTCTCTAGTTGGTAGCTTTACATATGATTGTAACCCTTCTATATGAAGTTTGGATGCTCATATGTATTGTTGCCCCCTGAGATGATATTAACTGAGTCTGTGCCTTCTCTTTCTTAGCTCTCTCCTTTTGCTCTCTTAATCCTTATTCTTTTTATCTTTGACTTTTGCCTTGGTAGTATTTTTGCAGATTTCTTTTATAGGTTGAATCTTTATAGAGGACCGGTCGCTTTCGCCATCCTTAGTGTTGTTGTGGATCTTGCTTATCTTGCTTTCTCAAAGTAATCATGAACTGCTGCTGACTCAACCTTTTTCTATTTTCATGTTTTATTTTAGTGTTATTGTATGTCCTTCGGCTTTTATGCTTTTTAGATGTTATTTTTGCTCTTTTGTTTTCTTTTCTTCTTCTAGTGTACTTAGATGGGGGTTTAGCTCTTTAGGTTTCTTGTAGCTTTATGAGCAGTAGATTTCTAAGCTTTACACCTTTTAAGGACATTGTATCTTTTACTTTTATGGTAATAAAAAAAACCTACACCCTAAACCCTAAACCCTAAACCCTAAACCCTAACCCTAAAGCCTAAACCCTAAACCCTAACCCTAAAGCCTAAACCCTAAACCTAAAGCTAAAGTGACTAAATAGATTAAAAAATAGAGCTAAACCCTAAAACCTAATAAACCTAAACATAAACCTAAACCCTAAGAATGGCCAAAACCTTGATGGCAAGAACATAACCGTCAACCAGGCTCAGTCTAGATCTGACGATGTAGGTGAAAACAGAGGTGGCAATAATCGTAATGGTGGTGTGGGATATGGAGGTTCTTGTGGATATGGAGGTGGTGGTCAGAGCAGTGGTGGTTATGGAGGTGGGAGGAGTGACAGAGGTTATAGCCATGGTGGTGACAGAGGGAGAGATCGAGAATATGATGGTGGATCCTGCTACTCAAGAGGCTGGGGTGGTTTTGATGGGAACTGGAGAAACTGAAAAGCGGCTGATCTGATCTGCTGCTTATGGAAATGTCTCTTTATAGAAAAGACAGTTCTAGTTATCTAAACTTTTTGATTTGCTCTATGCATGCTCATTTTTTATTTATGTCATCGCTTGAGTCTTAGAAAACTTGGTGTGATACTTGGTTGATCAAATCGAAAAGAAGAAATATTGAATATGAATTTTTTCTCTGTTACAAAAAATCATAAACCAAAACCTAAAACCTAAACCCTAAACACTAAACCCTAAACACTAAACCCTAAACCCTAAACTCTAAACCCAAAAACCCTAAACCCTAAACCTTGAAACCTAAACCCTAAAACGTAATCCCTAAAAAGCTAAAAACCTAAACCTAAACTAAATTAAACCTACAAATAAAATAAATAAAAAAGCCTAAACCAAAATAAAATAAAAAATTAAAATAAAATAAAAACCTAAACTAAAACCTAAACCTAAACCTAAACAGAAAATAAATTAAAAAATATAAAATAAAATAAAATAAAATAAATAAAATCCTAAACTAAACTAAAAATGAAAAACCTAAATAAAATAAAAACAATACCTAACATAAAATAAAATAAAAACTAAATAAAAACTTAAACCTAAAAAATAAATAGAAAAATAAATAAAAAATAAAACCTAACTATAAACTAAAAAAAAAAAACTAAACCAAAACTAAAATAAACAAAAGTAGAATAAATAAAACTTAAACCTTAACCTAAAATAAACTAAACCTAAACCTAAACCTAAACTAAAAAATAAATCCTAAAAATAAACCAAAATTAAAAATCTAAAGCCTAAACTTAAAAAATAAAAATAAAAACCTAAACTTAAACCTAAAAAAACTATATTAAAAAACTTAAACTAAAAACAAATAATCCTAAAATAAATAAACTAAATTAAAGAAAAATAAACATAAACTTAAATCAAAATAAAATATAAAATAAACTAAAATCAATAAAAAAAATAAACTAAATAAACCAAAACATACGAGTTTACTTAATTTTAAAAAAAATTATACAAAAAATAAAAAAAACCTTAACCTTAAACCCTAAACCCTAAAACTAGCCCTAAACCCTAAACCTACAGTCCTACCCCCTAAACCCTAAACCTTAAAACCCTAAACCCTAAACTCTAAACCTAAACCCTAAACCCTAAACCCTAAAACCTACAACCCTAAACCCTAAACCCTAAACACTAAACCATAAACCCTAAAACCCTTAAAATGTAAACCTAAACTAAATAGAACCTAGAAATAAAATAAATAAATGAAACATAAACCTAAATAAAATTAAATAATCAAAAAAACATAAACTAAAACCTAAACCAAACTTAAACAAAAAAATAAAAAAAATAAAAATAAAAAACAAAACTAAAATAAAATAAATAAAAATCTAAACTAAACTAAAAATTCAAATAAACTTGAAAATAAAAAACCTAAATTAAGTAAAAACTGAATGTAAAATAAAAATAAAATTGCCCTAAACAAAAAGAAAAACTAAATAAGAACCTAAACCTAAAAAATAAAGCTAAAAGTAAATAAAAAATCCTAAACACTAAACTAAAAAAAAACTAAACCTAAACTAAAATAAACTAAACTAAAATAAATAAAACCTAAACCTAAAGAAAAACCCTAAAACCTAATTCATAAAACTAACCCTAAACCTTAAACCCTAATCCTACAAACCTAAACTCTAATCCCTAAACCCTGAAACCCTAAACTCTAAACCATAAACCCTTAACCCTAAATCTTAAACCCTAAACTCTAAATGTTAAACCCTAAATGCTAAACACTAAACCCTAAAACAAACCCTAAACCTTAAAATAAACCCTAAACCCTAAACTCTAAATCCTAAACCTACAACCCTAAACCCTGAAAACCCTTAAATACTAAACCCTAAACAAACCCTAAACCCTAAAATAAACCTAAACCCTAAACCCTAAACCCTAAGCCCTAAACCCTAAACCCTAAAAAAAATAAAACTATTATTAAAAAAAAACATAAAGCAAAATAAAGTAAATAAATAAAATAAAAACTTAAACTAATACCTAAACCTGAACTTAAACCTCAAAAAAGAATTTAAAAATAAAAACTAAACTAAAATAAAATAAATAAAAACCTCAACTAAACTAAAAAAAATAAAAAACCTAAATAAAATAAAAACTATACCTAACATAAAATAAAATAAATAGGGTAGTATTTTTAGGATTTAGGGTTTAGGGTTTAGGGTATAGGGTTTAGGGTTTAGGGTTTTAAGGTTTAGGGTTTAGGGTGTAGGGTTGTAGGTTTAGGGTTTAGGGTTTTTTTTAGGGTTTAGGGTTAAAATATTTTTTTTGTTTAGTTTTTTTTAAATTAAGTAAACTCATAGGTTTTAATTTATTTAGTTTATTTTTTATTTATTTTAGTTTATTTTATTTTTTATTTTTATTTAGGTTTATGTTTATTTTTAATTAGTTAATTTATTTATTTTTGGTTAATTTATTTTAGTTTAGGTTTTTTATTTTAGTTTGTTTATTTTATTTAAGTATAGGTTTTGGTTTATTTTTTAGTTTAGTTTTATTTTTATTTTGTTTTTTAGGTTTAGGTTTTTAGTTTATTTTTTTATGTTTAGGCTTTAGATTTTTAATTTAGGTTTATTTTTAGTATTTATTTTTGAGTTTAGTTTAGGTTTATTTTAATTTATTTTATATGTTTAGGGTTTAGCTTATGTTTAGGTTTAGTTTATTATTTATGTTTAGGTTTTATTTATCTACTTTAATTTTCTTTGGTCTTGGTTTATTTTATTTTATTTAGGTTTAGGTTTATTTTTATTTACACCTAGGTTTTATTTTTATTTATTTTACATTGATTTTAGGTTTAAACTTCATTTAGTTTTATTTTATATGTTAGGTTTAGTTTTATTTTATTTAGGTTTTATTTTTTTAGTTTAGTTGAGGTTCCATTTATTTTATTTTATTTTAGTTTTATTTTTTAAATTGTTTTTAGGTTGTTTTAGTAATTAGTTTGTTTTATTTTATTTATTTATTTTATTTTGCTTTATGTTTATTTATTTATCTTATTAATAGCTTTATTTTAGTTTAGGTTTTAAGCTTTAGAAAGGGCCTAGTGGCTCAGCTCAGGGCCTAGGTTTGGCCTAGGTTTAGTTTAGGGCCTAGTTTAGGGAATGGTTTAGGGCTAGATTCCTTTTAGGGTTTAGGGTAAACGCAGGGTTGCAGGGCCAGAGCTCATTAAGGCTCAGGGCCTATTTTTAGGTTTATTGTAACACTAGGTTTAAGATCTAGATTTAGTGGTTGCCATGGGTCACGCCAGAGTAGGGTCCGTGGCTCAGGATTAGAGCCTTGGCCTGTGGATTTTAGTATTTATGAACTAGCTCTTTTTTAGGTTTAAGTTTATTTATTTTAGTTTATTTATCTTTATTTTAGGCCTAATTATTTTAGTAGTGTAGGATTTTATTTATTTTAAGTTTATTTTAAGTTTAGGTCTTATTTAGTTTCTTTCTTTGTTTAGTGATTTTATTTTATTTCACGCGCTTTTATTTAATTTAGGTTTTATTCACCATTTCATTTTTTTAGTTTAGTTTAGAGTTTTATTGATTTTATTTTAGTTTATTTTTTATTTTATTTTATATTTTTTGTTTAGGTTTAGGTTTAGGCTCAGTTATGTTTATTATTATTTAATTTAATTTAGGTTTTGTTTTATTTATTTATTTTATTTTGTCTATTTAGTAGTAGTTTTTTCTTTAGGGTTGGTGTTTAGTGTAGGGTATAGGATTGTAGGGTTTACCTAGGGTTCCTGAGCCTAGGGTTGTGGTTTCCCTAGGTGTGGGGTGTAGTAGGGCTGTTTTAGGAGGATTTTGGTTATGGTTTTTTTTAAATTTTTGTATAATTTTTTTTAAAATTAAGTAAACTTGTATGCTTTGGTTTATTTAGTTTATTTTTTTATTTATTTTAGTTTATTTTATATTTTATTTTTATTTAGGTTTATGTTTATTTTTCTTTAGTTTAGTTTATTTATTGTAGGATTATTTGTTTTAGTTTAGGTTTTTTACTTTAGTTTTTTTTAGGTTTAAGTTTAGGTTTTGGTTTATTTTTTGTTTAGTTTTATTTTTATTTTATTTTTTAGGTTTAGGTTTTTATTTTTATTTAACCCCTAAACTCAAAAACCCGCTCCCCTACTCTCGGCCGTGGTGCTCTCTAGCAATTCCATGCTCCCTTTCCTTTTCCTTGCGGCTTGGCCGTGTTTCGACCGTTCCCGATCGTTCCTTCTGGATTTCTACTCTCGGTTGGATGCTTATGTGAGTTTCCCTTGATCTTACAATGGCGGAAGCTCTGCTTTCCGCGCAGCTGACCTCTTCGAACTTGGAGGCATCGTCTAAGGATTTTGATTTTCAAGGTAATATCGATCCGACTCCGCATCGCTTCACGTTAAGTTCTTCAAGGATGCTTTATCCGGTAAGAACACTTTCTAATGCTTCACCAATTTAATCTCAACTTCTCTCGGAATGTCAGTAATGTGCTCGATCTTGATGTGGAAAAGTCAAGTCCTTTGAATTTTCATTAGTTGGTAAATTTTCATTGCGTCGCCTGACTATTGAAAGCATTAGATCCTTCTTTCATAGCCTAAAGCTCTCGGGTGTATTTACTGTCGGATTGATTGATCCTAGACATATCCTTATTCAACTATCTAATGATTTAGACTACTCAAGAGTCTTTTCTCGTTGCTCTTACTTTGTGTACAATTGTCAAATGAGGCTTTTGAAATGGTCTCCTCTATTTGATGTCAAAGAGGAATCCCCAATTATTCCTTTATGGCTAGCTTTTCCAAACATGAGGATACATTACGTTACCCATCAAGTCCTATTTACGGTTAGGGCTCTCTTTGGTAGGCCCCTTCAAATAGATCAAGCCACCACCACGAGATCATGGCCATCAGTTGATCGTATTTTGGTTGAGATTGATATTACCAAAAAGTACCCTAAAGAAGTTTGGATCAATTCGGAAAAATTTAAGTATAATCAAAAAGTAGAATTTGAAAATTTCCATATTTTTTGCACACATTGTAAGATTCATGGTCATGATCACTCTGAATGCTTTGTGTTACACCCTAATCTTAAAATGAAAAAAATTGACTGATCCTAATCCCTCTCTAACAAATGAAAAAAAAAATAAGTTCTCTTATGTGCCTAAAGTTACTCAAAATGGAACTCACCCTCCTACCCCTCTCCTTTATTACCTACAGATTTGCCTATTGAAGAATAATCTGAGCTTGATAAAAATAATGATATTGAGGTTTGTGAGGAAGCTGATGATAACTTACCTAACATTGCTTCTACTTGTAATAACTTGGCATCTCAAGACAATCCCTTGACTCATATGAATCATAATGGTGATTTGAATAGGAACCTCCAGTTGGATCAAAATCTCAAAACAAATTCTGGAATTGTTCTGAAAAATTTTGAAATTTGGTGACGGATCAAAATCTGAATAGTACTCATGGAAATGAAAATCAATTTTGTGCTATTAATGGTGCTCCTTCTATTACCTTACAAAGTGATACACATGCTAACCCTATTTGTCAACCTAACTCGAGCAATCAAGGGGAAATCACCATTAGAATGCTTTGATAGATATGGTCCTATTCTCAATATCACAAATCACTCTCTTCGATGGAGATACTTTGGACATAGATAGTCCTTTTAAAATGTTATTAAAAAAATCTCTAAAGCTAGAATGTTCACTAATAGCTCCACTAGAACCACTGATCTTCTAACTTCCCATAAATAATTGTTTCATGTTTTTCTTCTTCTTGTTTTTCATTTTTTCGCTTATCTCTTCTTTCTTTCAACTTATTATGATCAATTTTCTTATTTAGAATGTTCGTGGTATTGGGACTCTCACTGTCCGCAATCGTATTAGAAGCCTTTGTCGTACTCATAACATAGCCTTAGTTATTGTTATTGAGCCATTCATTCACTCTTCTAAGATTACCCATGTTGCTAGAACACTAGGCTTTCAAAATTTCTTTTATAATATTAGTAATAAAATTTGGTATTTTTGGAATAATTTAATCAACATTTCTATCCTTGATGATCTCCAATAATTGGTTAATGTTCAAATCTCATTGGGTGAAATTTCTGCTCTTGGTTCCTTTATCTATGCATCTTGTAATAGAGCTAGTAGGAACATCCTTTGGGATCAATTAAGAACTTTCTCCTCCTCGGTCAATAAACCCTGGTTGGTTGGGGGTGATTTCAACACTATTATCGCTTCCTCAGAAAGAAGGGGAGGTTGCTCTCCTAACATCCACTCCATGGAAGATTTTTCTAATATGATTCTTGATTGCACCGATTGATATTTATTTTTCTGCTCACTATATGTAAATAACTTTAGACTGCAAATGCTTGATAGGACCCTCTTTAATTCCCTTTGGATCAATCAATGGCCCTCACTTCGTTGAGCATCCAATGTAACTTTGTCTCCACCATGCTCCACTATTGATCTCCATCAAAACTCCTTCCGACTATATATCCCCACCACTCCTTTTAGATTCCAAAATATGTGGACCCAACATAGTGATTTCTTTAATGTTGTTTCCACTAATTGGATGGCCCCTATTCACCCAGAAAATTTTGTTAAAGGCATGATTCATCTTTGGCTTAAGCTTAAAAGACTAAAACAAAACCTAAATTGGTGGAATAAGCATCATTTTAAAAAGCTTTTTCTCAATCTAAAAAATATGGAACAATTAGTTTGCTCCTTTGAAGATGTTGTCTTAACTGACCCTAGTAAGCTTGATGAGTTGAACACTGCTAAAGATAACTTGATTAATTATCAAAATATGGAGGAAAGCTACTGGCAGAAAAAGGCCGTTAGCAAACATATTGTTGATGGTGACAGAAATACAAGGTATTTCCATGCTCTTTTCAAAAAAAGGAAAGCCTTAAACTCTTTTCAAAAAATCAAAAATATTAACGGTAGCTGGATCACTGATAGTAATGAAATTAAAGATTTTGTCATTCAACATTTTCAAAATTTATTAAACAACAACCCTAACTTAGAACCCCTCTCCAACACTCACTTGATCTCCTCTATGATTACTAATGATGAAAACCATTCACATCCTACGAAAACCGAGATTAGTAGTACTCTCAATAGCATGAATAATGACTCTGTTGCTGGCCCTGATGGCTACACAACTCATTTCTTTCAGCATTGTTGGCCTATTATTAAGTCTGGCCTTGTTGATGTTGTTGTTGATTTTTTTGATGGCAACTCTTTACCTAGATACTTTTCTAGCACTTCCATTATTCTCTTTCCCAAAACTAATAATCCTGATACTTGGGAAGATTTTAGACCTATCAGCCTTTGCACCTTCTTTCAAAAACTCATTGTTAAATTAATTAATAATAGGATAAGTCCTCTACTCCCTAAAATTATTTCTCCTAACCAAACTAGCTTTATTAAAAGTAAAGCTATATCGGATAATATCCTTCTTTCCCAAGAGCTGGTTCATGACCTTGATGTTCCTATTAGAGGTGGCAACATCCTCTTCAAACTGGACATCTCTAAAGCTTTTGATAACCTCTCTTGGGATTTCCTCTTTCAAATTTTCCATTTGTTTGGGTTTTTAGATAATTTCATACGCCTCATAAAAAATTGTATTACCAATGTTTGGTTCTCTGTTATCATGAATGGTGAGTCCCTTGGTTTCTTTACTTCGAAGCATGGCTTGAGATAAGGAGACCCCCTTTCACCCTCTCTTTTTATTATTGCTGTTAAATATCTTTCAAGGAACCTGAATGATCTTTTCTACAAAAATCCTTCCATGTTTTTTAAAACGAAAGGTGGTCTTCCTGTCTCTCATCTTAGTTTTGCTGATGACTTTATAATCTTTTGCAATGCCTCTATTCGGCACATTAAAACTATTAAGAGCCTTCTAAATAAATTTAGCAATGAAAGTGGTCTCTTTCTCAATGAAGGAAAATATTGTTTCATTCCTTCCTCTAAAATATCTTCTAATAGGATCAATCAAATCTTGAGAATTACTAATTTTCAGCAACATCAACTTCCCATTAATTATATAGTCTCCATTTTAAAATATCTCTCATCTTTTGATGATCTCATCCAGAAAATCTCTAATAAAATTTTTATTTGGGAATTCCATTTACTCTCTTTCAGTGGTAGGCTCACTTCTATTAAGAGCACTCTTAACTCCATGCCTTTATATCTCCTCCAAACCATTGTGCCGACCATTTCTATCATTAATAGAATTGAGCACCTCATTAACAAATTTTTCTGGGGCTCTAATAACTCCTATAAAAGAATGCACTGGACCTCTTGGTTTAAAAGTTATGGCACCCTAGTCAAGGTGGCCTTGGATGTAAGCCAATCAAAGAAGCTGTCACTACTTTTTCCTATAAGCTTTGGTGGAATTTTAGGAGTAACAATAGTATTTGGGATAATTTCATGACTACTAAAAATTTCTAGGGTAAGCACCACCTCATTTGTCCCTATAAAGCAGGAGACTTTCCTATTTAGAAAAGACTTTGTTCCGTCAAATGGGATGCAGAATCCTTAATTTTTTGGGGGATTAACTCTGGCTCCTCCTTCTTTTGGCAAGATAATTGGACTGGATGTGGGTCCATTGACGACTTACTTTTCACCCATTCCACTGCCACTATTAAAGTGAAATATTTCTGGCAGAATAATATGTAGAACATTAGTAAGCTTATTGATTTATTCCTTCCTTTCTCTTAAACAAGCTTACTACTATTCCTATCATTCCTAACAATCAAGACTAGATCCTTTTTAAGCTCTCACATAATGATGATTTCAACTTTTAAAATGTTTGGATTCACATTAAAGAAACTCATGATTCTTCCAATGTGTTTCTCAAACTATGGAATAACACTATCCCTACTTCCTATTCTGTTCTTACTTGGCGTATTTTGAAAAACTTCATCCCTGTTGATTCTTTATTGTGGGGTAAAGGCTTTCAATTATCTTCAAAATGCCAATGCTGCTTTCACATTGAGAATGTGACCATGTTTTTGTTAATGGGGCCATTGCTTCTAAACTTTGGATTTGGTATGATGACCTCTTTAACATTGTCATTTTCAATGGCTCTTTAACTTTATATCAACTTCTTGAAGTTTATTTTGACAACACTATCAAAGGTCACATTAAAGTCATAACTTCTATCACTCTTATTTGGTTCATATGGATGGACAAAAATGATGCAAAACATCATGGGATCCCTATAAATTACATGAGGATAATTGCTAGAATTAAAAACAAATTTTAATACATGTTCAATGCCAATCTCATTAACTACAAACAATTCAAAGGTTGTAAATTTGTGGCAAATAAACTAGGTTTTAACTTGCAGGATCAACCCTACTGTAAAAATGATAAGATTGTCTATTGGGTAAAACCTCTTGATAATACTATTAAAATTAACACTGATGGCTCTGTCTCTCATAAAGGTTCTGGCTGTGGTGGCATTTTCAAAAATCTTAATGGTAAAGTCCTATGTACTTTTTCCTACCCCCTTCCTTCTTGTTCTGTTCCATTTGCTAAGCTTATGGTAGTGTACAAAGCTCTCCAGATTTGCTTTCAAAATGGTTTGCTCAATATTTGGATTGAGGTGGATGCCCTCCTGCTGATTGATCTTTTGACTTCTACCAAAATGAGCAACACTGAATTGTACTACCTTCTCAAGCAAACTAGAGCTCTCCTTACCCAACTTAATTTTAGAATCACTCATGTATGGTGTGAGGGTAATGCATGTGCTGACTACCTTGCCAATATGGGTGCTAGATTGGATGGTAAAAACTTCTTTGATCAACTAACTCTTCCTAAACATTTGCATGGCTTGGTTAATCTGGACAATACTAGGCTCCCTTATCTCAAAAAATAATCTAACCTCTGGCTTGATCTATCTCAATTCCAGTTTAACAACATGATCACTTTCTATTCAGTGTTATTGTTTTCTTGGTATTTGCTGATGCTTCATCTGGATATCCCTTGGTATTTTTCTGCTGCTTTTTGTGGCATGTGTTGTTGGTTTAATTACTTTAATTCTAATTGGGGCCTTCCTATTTCTGCTACTTTCAATGATAAGGTGTTGTTGTTCCTTTGGAATTTGCTGATGCATCATCCTTTTACTCCTTGTTGGCCATTTGTTGAGCTGTGTGACATATGTCGTTATTTATTTTACCCCAACCTTGATTGGGATTTTACTCAATCCCGATAAAGTGTTCACTTGCTGCTGTGGAGATATATTATTTAATGCTTTATTTGTTCGTTGTACTCTTTGATCAACAGGATGATTTCTATCCCTTTCCCGGAATTATATTATGGGATCCTTGCCTCAATGTTTAACTTATACCTCAGTATATCTTTATAGCTATTTTAACTGATATTCATCTCCTTATTATGGTTGTTGCCTCTACTATGTTTCATATCCTTATCTCCACATCCTATAAGGAGAGCTCTTGCACTATCTTTGCTTTTATAACTCCTTCTCTACAGGATTGGAATTATCTCTAGACTTCCAATATTATTGATGCTGTGGGATTAGCTGCTGGCATAATATTTTGTGTTTGGTTGTATATCAAAGATGACTTTGCTTTGAACCACTTAGTAATCTATGTTGTACCTATGTTACTTGCTGGTGTATCTTATGTTGGATGTAATATCTCTCATGATGTTTTAATTACTGCTCTTTGGGTTGGTTTGTTGTATGCTTACCTCCTCTTTCGTACCTGTAAGGAAAGACACAACATTTCTATTTTTATTATTAAGATCTCTTTGAAGGTTAACCTTATGGTTTTTGGCTGTTTGTTGCCTATTGTTCTCCTGAACTTCTTTGTTGCTTTACTGATCAACTCATTTGTC
Organism: Cymbidium sinense; assembly: GCA_021442155.1. NCBI lineage: Eukaryota > Viridiplantae > Streptophyta > Magnoliopsida > Asparagales > Orchidaceae > Cymbidium > Cymbidium sinense. The sequence continues at coordinate 272,480,508 of CM038215.1, read as the reverse complement.
GCCCTTTCCCTGTGTTAAATTTGTACATCTCTCTGTTATCCAACCTGCCTAATTGGAATTTAGCATATGCTTCTGGGGTTTTGGATTGTCTTGTTCAGCTGGACTTTTTTGAGGTTATTGAATGGATACTGGCTTTTACTTTGTTGCTTGTTTCTTTTGATAGCAATTGGGTTGTTGCTGGTCACCACTTTTCAGCTAGCTTTGGCCTGATCATTTCCCTATCTTTATGGGACTTATCTTCTATATTGTCTATTTGCAATGGGAGGTTTTATGGCCAACTTGCTGTTATTTTTTATCTTGGTTGTTGGATTACTTGGAACATTGAATCTTGTTCAACAAACTATTACGAGGTTGTCTTTGTCTTAGGGTGCTTGTCGCTTTGCTTTTGAGTTGCTTTGTTGTTTGCTTTGGTTACCCTCATTTTGTCTATTTACAATGCATGGTTTTTTGGCCAACTTGCTATTATTTATTCTCTTGGATGTTGGCTCTGCTGGCTCATTGATTCTTTTGCCTTGCACTTCTGGGTTGTCTTTTCCTATTTTGTGGTCCTTTGGGGTTGTTTTCGATTATTAACCTCATTTCCCCTACCTACTAGGCTAGAGGATATTTTTTCTTGTTTTATGTTATCTTATTGTAGGTTTGGACTTTCTTATTGGGTTTTCAGTATGCTTTCCATGAGATTTTGGGTTTAGCTTCATGCATGATCACCCTTTTCTGGAATGGTTTTTTTCTTAGTTATCTTCTGAAACCCTTTTGTCTCTATCTCTCTGCTTTGTTTTTTGTTGGAGTTTTATACTATGGGTGCTTTAACTCTTATATTTTCTCCAATGTTGGCTTTTGGATTTTCAATTCCTTTATCCAGCAGGTTATCTTTGTGATTGTTGGCTGTTGCTGGTCTTTTGATTTTCTAATAGCTTTTTTGTTTCCATCGCGCAAATTGGTTTCACTTGCTGCTATTTTTTCCACTCTGCTAGTCTTGGCCAAGCCTTTTCCCTATCTATCTGGAAATTAATTTTTGTATTTTGTTTTTTGATTGGGTTGGTTTTTGGCCAACTTGTTGCTATTTTATATCTTGGGGTTAATGATCCGATCATCAATATTTTGTCCGCTTCTTGTCCATCCCTGTAAGGTCATTTTGATGTTATTTATTTTACTATCCCTTTGTAGGATTGGACTTCCTTAATGCAATTTGCTTTAACTGAGGATCTAGGTTTAGCTGCCAGCCTGATTATCTTTACCTGGAGGGACATTTCTGTTGATCATCTTTTGAACACCTTCAGTTTTCATTCTACTTATTTGCCTTCTAAAAGAGTTTTATATAGTGGGGGTAATAATTATATAATTGCTTATCCTGTTGGCCATTGGATTTTTGGGTCCTTTATCCAGCAGGTTGTCTTTATGCTTGTTGGCTATTTCTTGCATATTCTGGTTATTAGCTTTTGGATTTTTGCTGTTAACATAAGGGCTACAGCTAACTTCATCTGCTGCTATTTTTTCCCTCTTGGTTATGCTAGATTTGTGCAAATCATTATGACTATGCTTTTGCCTCTCTTGATTTTAATCTTTGCACTGTTTAATCTCAATGGATGGATTTATGGCCAACTAGCTGGATATTACTATCATGACTTTTGGCTGAACTGGATTATTGAGTTTAATGATAAGCAAGATGCTTCACTTATCTCGATTGCCACTTATTTGAGTTGATTGTGGTGGGGATGCCTTTCTTCTTCATACCTGCTGCTATACTCCCATTTCTTGTGGTTATTTGGGCTTGGGATATGCTGCTTCCCTTTATATTTGCTACTTTTTCATTTCTGAATCAAGGAGGTTGTTAAGAGCTGCATTACTTACATTCTTTTACTGTTGGGTGAATTGGAATATTGAGTATGATGATAAGCAAGCTGATCATATGGTGTTATCTCTGATTGTCTCTTATTGGAGTTGTTTGTGGTGGGGAGCTACCCTTTACCTATCTCTTATCTATTACTGTATTCCCATTTCCTGTGGTAATTTGGGATTGGGGTTCGTTGTTTCCCTTTACAATTGCTGCTTTCTTAATTCTGAAATAAGGAGGTTGTTAAGAGCTGCATTACTTACATTCTTTGGTTTTCCTTTTCTGGGAAATAAACCTGAATTGCTTACTGGACTGTTTACCAAGACTATATATTTATTATTGTCCTTTAGGCTTGGAATGGGGTTAATTCCATGTTCTCGTCACTGGTTTGCAGCAGAATTTTTGTTGTTTCCCTCTCGTGACTCTTCTTATTGGTCTCATTAATCCTTTAAATCTGGTTAAAAATCTGGATGACCTGACATTGATGGCTCTCTTTCATTTGAGTTGGGATTATCATGCCATGGAGCCTAATATGATGACATATAATTTGCATGTGATCCCCTTACCCACTTTTCTCTTGTCTCTTTCTTCTACTCAATACGCTTTGCCTATGTTTGGTGTGTATTATGGCTCAAAGATCTTCATCAAATGGTCGCTATACTGTTTGTTGGTTTTGATGATTTCACCTTTTGGTTTGGTAGTAGCTCTTGTGATGTAACCCTTCTCAAGTTTGATGCTCATATTTGCATCTGCCTAACTTGGTGTGACTGAAGCCACCTCTATCACACCTCTTTTATTACCATTCTAATTTGTCGCTCTCAATTCACGCTTTCTCAGATTTCCTTAACTGCTCTAACTTCTTTCTATCTATAATCTTGCGCTTGTTTTTTCCTTTTTTCTCTGTTACTCCATTATGTCATGCATTCTCACGCCCCGAACATTGACTTATCATTCATTTTCTTATATATGTTAATCAATTTGTATCTTTTGCTTGCTTAACTCTTTTCTTTTGCTTTTGGATGTACTTAGATAGGGGATTTACTCCCTAGGCTGATTGTAGCATTTTGAGCAATAGTTCTGGAGTTTATCCCCTTTAAGGACCTTGTAACCCATTTTTTGTGGCAATAAAATTTCCCCTATATGGTGTTTCCCAAAAAAAAAACCCGTAAACCCTAAACCCTAAACCCTAAGCCTAACCCTAAATCCTAAAACCTTAAACCCTAAAACCCTCAACCCTAAACCCTAAACCCCTAAACCCTAAAAATAAACTAAATAAAACCTAAAAATAAGAATAAATAAAAAACTTAAACCTAAATAAAATAAAAAATAAAATAAAATAAAATAAAATAAAATAAAAACCTAAACTAAAATTTAAACCTAAGCTTAAAAATAAAATAAAAATAAATAAAAATAAACTAAACTAAAATAAAGAAAGACCAAAACTAAACTAAAAAATAAAATAAACCTAAGAATAAATAATCTTAATAAAATAAAAGCTAAAAGTAAAATAAAAATGAAATAAATTTAAAATAAAATAAAATAAAAATGAAATAAAAACCTAAACTTAAAAAATAAACCTAAAAATAAATTAAAAAACCCTAAATAAAAAAAACCTAAACCTGAAATAAAAATAAAATAAACCTAAACATAAACTAAGATAAACTAAATTAAAATAAATAAGACCTAAACTTAAAATAAAGTAAACCTAAACCTAAACCTAAACGAAATAAAATAATATAAACTAAAATAAATCCAAACCAAAACTAATAAATTAAACCTAAAATAAACCTAAAATAAAAACTTAAAAGCTAAACCTAAAAAATAAAATAAAAACCTAAACCTAAAAATAAAAAATAAACTTAAATAGAAAAAATAAAATAATAGTAAAACTAAACAACAAAATACACCTAAACCTAAACCTAAAAAATAAACTAAAATAAATAAACATAAACTAAAATAAATAAACCTAAAATAAATAAACTAAACTTAATAAAAATAAAAAATAAAATAAACTAAAATAAATAAATAAATGAAGTGGTAAACCTAAACCTTGGTTTACTTAATTTAAAACCCTAAATCCAAAATCTAAACCCTAACCCTAAACCTAAAACTTAAACCCTAAACTAAACCCTAAACTAAACCTAAACCTAAACTAATAAACCTAAACTTAATTCAAACTTAAACCTAAACCTAAACCTTAAATCTAACTAAACCTAAACTTAAACTCCTAAACCTAAACCTAAACTACTAAATACTAAACTATAAACTTAAACCTAAACTAAACCTAAAACTTAAAACTAACTAACTCAAACCCTAAACCTAAAGTTTAAAACTATAAACTAAAGTTTAAACCCTAAACTATAACTAACCAATCCCTTAAACTTAAACCCTAAACATTAAACCTTAAAACATAAACCCCAAAGTATAAACACTAAAGCAACTTAAACTATAAATCTAAACCTAAACCCTAACCTAACTAAACCCTAAAACCCTAAACCCTAAACCCTAAAACTCTAAACCCTAAAACCCTATACCCTAAATCATAAACCCTAAACCCTAAGCCCTACACCCTAAATACCTAAAAAGCTAAACCTAAACTAAATAAAACCTAAAAATAAAATAAATAAATAATCCTAAACCTAAATAATTTAAATAAAAGAAAATAGAATATAAACCAAAACTAAAATCTAAACCTAAATCTAAAAATAAAATAAAATAAAAAATAAAAATAAACTAATAATATAAATAAAAACCAAAGCTAAACTAAAAAAAACCTAAATGAAATAGAACCTAAAAATAAAATAAAATAAACACTAAATAAAAACCTAAACCTAAAAAATAAAACTAAAAATAAATTAAAAAAATAACCTAAACCCTAAACTAAAGAAAACTTAAACCTTATAAAAATAAAATAAACCTAAACCTAAACTAAAATAAGCTAAACCTAAAATAAACTAAACCTAAACCTAAACCTAAACTAAATAAAATAAAATAAGCTAAAAATAAACCTAAACCTAAACTAATAAATAAAACCATAAAATAAACCTAAAATAAATACCTAAAGCCTAAACCTAAAAAAATAAAATAAAAACTTAAACCTAAATCTAAAAATAAAAAAAATAAAACCTTAACCTAGAAAATAAAATAGAAATAAAACTCAATGAAAAAATAAACCTAAACCTAACAGATAACCAAAAATAAAAAACTTATACTATACTAAATAAACCTAAAATAAATAAACTAAATAAACTAAATAAACCTAAACCTATAGGTTGACTTAATTTTAAAAAATAAACCCAAACCCTTAATCATAAACCTTAAACCCTATACTTTAAACCCTAAACCCTAAAACTAGCCCTAAGCCTACATCCCTAAACCTACAACTCTAAACCCTAAACCCTAAAACCTTTAAACTCTAAATCCTAAACCCTAAACCCTAAATCCTAAACACTAAACTCTAAACCCTAAAACCCTAAATACGCTAAACCATAAACCCTAAACCCTAAACCCTAAACTATAAACCATAAACCCTAGAACGTACAACCCTAAACCCTAAACCCTAAACCCTCATAATGGGTAGAACCTGACTAGAACATCATCGCCAACTAGGCTCAGATCTAACATGGAGGCAAGGCGAGGTGGCATTTTTGAAGAGGTGGGGATCTGAGGTGCTGGATATATGGAGGTGGTGAGTAGTGGTGATTATCGAGGGAGGAGAGATGAAACTTAGAGGAGGGAGAGGGGATATGATGGTCGATCCCCTACTGAGGTGCATAGTTCATGGGACTAGAGAAACAAGGATGACTAATTTGATCAACAGCTTATGGAACTACATTTTTATGGTAGAGATGGTTCTGCTTATCTAGAATTTTTGATTTGCTATATAGGTGCTCATTTTTGATCGATGTCGTCACTTGGGTCTTAGAAAACATGGGGTGCTACTTGGTTGATGAAATCGAAAAGAAGAAATATTGAATCTGACTTTATTTTCTATTAAAAAAAATATTAAACCCTAAACTAAAACTTAAACCCTAAACCTAAAACCTAAACCCTAAATCGTAAACCCTAAACCCTAGACCATAAAACCTAAACCCTAAACCCTGATAACCTTAAACCCTAAATACTAAACCTTAAACCTTAAACCTTAAACCCTAAACCCTAAACACTAAAATGCTAAAGCCTAAACCCTACATCATAAACCCTAAAATCCTAAACCCTAAACACTAAAACATACAACCTTAAACCATAAACCCTAAAAACCTAAAAACCTAAATTTAAACTAAATAAAACCTAAATATAACATAAATAAAAAAACTTAAAGCTAAAGAAAATAAAATAAAATAAAATAAAATAAAAACCTAAACATAAGCCTAAACCAAAAAATAAAAAATAAAATCTAAATTAACATAAAATAAATAAAAACCTAAACTAAACTAAAAAATAAAATAAACCTAATAATAAAAAGAACTAAATAAAATAAGAACTAAACCTAAAATAAATTAAAAAACCTAAACTAAAATAAAAAGTAAATAAAAAGCCAAACATAAAAAATAAATCTAAAAATAAATAGAAAATAAAACTTAAACCCTAAACTAAAAAAAACCTAAACCTAAAATAAAAATAAAATAATCAAAATAAAATAAACCTAAACTTAAAATAAACTAAACTAAAATAAATAATACTTAAACCTAAACATAAAATAAACTAAACCTAAACCTAAACCTAAAGAAAATAAAATGAAATCAAATAAAAATAAACTAACCTAAACCTAAACCTAAACTAAAAAATAAACCTAAAAATAAAGTTAAAATAAAATCCTAAAACCTAAACCTAAAAAATTAAAATAAAAATAAAAACTTAAACCTAAAAATATCAAATAAAACCTAAACCAAAAAAATAAAATAAGAAATGAAATTATACTAAAATAAATAAACCTAAAATAAATAAACTAAATAAAAATAAAAATAAACCTAAATAAAAAATAAAATAAACTAAAATAAATTAAAAAATAAACTAAATAAACCTAAACCTATTAGCTTACTTAAATTTAGAAAAAACATAAATAAAAAATCCTAAACCCTAAACCACAAACCCTAAACTTTAAAAACCTAAACCCTAAATCCTAAACCTTAAACTCTAAACCCAAAAACCCTAATCCCTAAACCCTAAACCCAAAATCCTAACCATAACCCTAAACCCTAAACCCTAAACCTTAAACTCTAAATCTAAACAACCCTTAACCCTAAAACCTTAAACTTAAACTCAACTCCAAACTCTAAACCTAAAACCCTAAATCTAATCCTAAAGCTCTAAATCCTAATCTAAAGCTCCTAAATCATAAACCCTAAACCAAAAAATCTAACCCTAAACAAACCTAAACTAAACTAAACCTAAACACTAAACCTTAAACCCTAAACCCTAAACCCTAAACCCTAACCCTAAACCCTAAACCCTAAACCCTAAATCCTAAAATTATAAAGCCTAAAACACAAAACCCTAAACCCTAAACATTAAACCCTAAACCTTAAGACCTAATCATTAAATGTTAAACCTACACCTTAAACCCTAAACCCTAAACATAAACCTAAAGTAACTAAATAAATTAAAAAGTAAATTGAAACCCTAAAAGCTAATAAACCTAAACCATAAGAATGTAACCTTTAGAACCTCACCACTGTGCTCACCCATCTTGTGGTGGAGGCGAAGGTGGAGGCAGTGTTTATCGTAGTGGTGGTGGGGGATCTAGAGGTGTTGGTAGATATGGAGGTAGTTGTTATTGAGGCAGGAGGAGCGACGGAGGTTACATCCATGGTGGTGGTGGAAGGAGAGATCAGGAATTCGATGGTAGATCCTGCTACTCGAGAGGAAAGGGTGATTTTGATGGGAACTGGAGAAACTGAAGAACGACCGATCCGATCTGCTGCTTATCAAACTGTGTCTTTATAGTAGAGATTGTTCTATTTATCTTGGGTTTTTGATTTTCTCTATGCGTGCTCATTTTTTATCTATGTCATCGTTTGTGTCTTACCAAACTTGGTGTGCTACTTGGTTGATGAAATTGAAAAGAAGAAATGTTAAATCTGAATTTGTTCTCTATTAATAAAAACCATAAACCTAAAACCCTAAATCCTAAACTAAAATATAGACCCTAAACCTATAACTTAAACCCTAAACCCTAAACCCTAAACCTTAAAAACCCTAAACCCTAAACCTTAAACAAAAAAAACCCTAAACCCTACACATTAAACCCTAAATCCTAAACCCTAAATCTTAAAGCTTACAACCCTAAACCCCAAACCCCAAACCATAAACCCTAAACCATAAACCCTAAATCTTAAACCTTAAACCCTAAAATCCCAAAAAGTTAAACCTAAACCAAATAAAACCTAAAAATAAAATAAATAAAAAACCTAAACCTAATAAAATAATAAAATAAAATAAATAAAAACCTAAACTAAAACCTAAATCTAAACCTAAGCCTAAAAATAAAAAAAATAATGATAAAAACTAAATTAAAATAAAATAAATAATAACCTAAACTAAACTAAAAAATAAAATAAACCTAAAAATAAAAAGCCTAAAAAAAATAAAAATTGAACCTAAAATAAACATAAAATAAACCTAAAAAATAAAATAAAAACCTAAACCTAAATCTAAAAATAAAATATAAAATATAAAAAATAAAAGAAAAATAAATCTAAAATAAAAAGTAAACCTAAACCTAAACTTAAAAAATTAACTAAAATAAATAACCTAAAAAATAAATAAACTTAAAATAAATAAACTGAACTAAATAAAAATAAAAATAAACCTAAATAAAAATAAATAAAATAAACTAAAATAAATAAAAAACTAACGTAAATAAAATTAAATCGATCGGTTACTTAATTATTATTTTTTAAAAAAACCCCTAAACCCTAAACCTAAAAATTATAACCCTAAATTCTAAACCCTAAACCATAAACCCTAATCCTTAAACCCTAAACCCTTAACCCAAAACTTACAATCCCAAACCTTAAGCCCTAAACCCTAAACCCTAAACTCTAAAACCCTAGGCCCTAAACCCTAAACCTTAGACCCTAAACCAAAACCCAAAACCCAAAACCCTAAAACCTAAACCGTAAACCCTAAATCCTAAAACCCTTAACCCTAAACCCTAAACTAATCCTAATCCTTAAACTAACCCTAAACCCTAAACCTTAAACCCTAAAAACCCTAAAGCCTAAACACTAAACCCTAAACCTTAAACCTAAACCCTAAATGCTAAACCATAATCCCCAATCATTTCAATTTGGATTTCTCTCTTCAATATGCAAATTCATTTCATTAACCATTAATTCCTTTTTGCTATGGGTGCTTTAGTTGGTTGACCATTGCAAATTGATCAGGAAATGAATATAAAATCTAATCTTTTAGTGGATTGAATCCTTGTTGAATTGGACATTACCAAGAAATCTGGTTGGGATCTAAGAATTACGGTTACATGCTAAGAATTTAATTTGAAAATTTCCCTGTCTTTTGTTCTCACTGCAAAATCCATGGGTATGATAATTTTGAATGTTTCATTCTTCATCCTCACCTAAAAAGGAATATCCCTGTTAAGGAAACTTCTATTCCTAACCCTAGGCTGGCCATTGTTAAATATCAAAAAGCTACTTCAAAAAAAAAAGAATTTTTTGAAAGTTCCTAGTAAGGTTGTTTTACCTATTACCTCTTTTGTACAATTGAAGGCTTCTAATGTGGACAATAATAGTTTTTCTAAACTTTTAGATGACAATTCTATATCCTCTGATTCGATCCTCTGATCCCTTTGATTGATGAAAATGAAGCTTTAATTGAAAATATTAATGTGGATATTAATGTTATGCATCATTCAAATTCTATGGAGAATATGGTTTTGGTTCTTCAAGATAATCAAGTTGGAAAACCAAATTCTAATTTTCAAGTTCAGGATGATTTAAATTCTCAAAAAGATTTGGTTTTGTCTAATAATTTGGGTATTGAAGAGTAAGGGCTGGGTGTTCACACTTCTTAATAAATCTATTTCTGCTCCCTCTCTTTCTATACCTAATGCTCATTTTCCTTTAAGAATTTCTAATATCTTGGAAGAAGGAGAACTCACTTCTATACAGGAGACTTCTACTAAATCTGTGACTAATGTTGCTAAATCCTTCTCAGATGATGATTATATTGGAAAAAATGGTTTCCAAACTTATCATGCTAATAAGAGAAAATTTTTTAAAAATTTCCCTCCTAAATTGTCAAAAAATACTAGATTTGCTACGACCTCCCTCTCCTCTCTTAATTAACCTTTTCTTAACCCCATTTAATTTCCTTATGTTTAATTTTTTTGTTTGGAATGTTAGAGGGATCAGTACTCTCTCTATTCATAACTATATTAGAAATCTTTATAGAGTTTATATATTTCATTACTTATTGTTCTGGAGCCTCTTATTCGTGGTAATAGAATTAACCATGTTGCTAGAATGATTAGTTTTAATAAATTTTTCTCTAATGTTAGTAATAAGATTTGATGTTTTTGGGATAATTTTGTTGCTATTTCTATTCTTGATGATTTTTAGTAGGTAGTCAACGCTCAAATCTCTTAAGGTGATTATTGTGTTTTGGGCTCTATTTATGCATCTTGTAATAGATCTAGTAGAAATCTTCTTTGGGAAAATTTGAGGAATTTTGCAACATCTGTCAATAAACCTTGGTTTGTTGGAGGGGATTTTAACATTATTTTATTCTCTTATGAACAAAGTGTTGGTTGCTCTCCTAATATTCATTCCATGGAAGAATTTTGCAATATGATCCTTGATTGTAATTTGATTGATATTGGTATTAGGGCTTCTAATTATACTTGGTAAAACTCTAGACTTTGGCAAAAGGTTAGATCAAATTCTTTTTAATACTCATTGGATTACTCAATGGCCTATTACTTATATAGATCATTTAAGCATAACCTTGTTTGATCATGCTCCTCTTTTGGTTTTTATTAAATATACTTATAATATATTAAAGAATTTCTCTCCTTTTAGATTTTATAACATGTGGATTCAACATATTAATGTTGACATCACTTTTGGAGTGAGTACTCAACCTCCTCTTCTTAGACCTAGGGATCTTCTAGACACTAAGACTTCCTTAGCCATAAGACACTTCTACTGATTAAGTGAACACTTAACCTAAACCCAAAGACATAGAAGGGTTAATCATAAGATTAGACTATGCCTTAGGAATTAAGGAGACTCCCCTATGCTATAGCCTAAATAATTGTTCACGCTCAAACCAAACCTCAAATTTAATTCAAATATAAAAATCCAAATTCAAATCCTAATCAAATGATTGAAGCCCATGATCAAATCAAAAATTGAAATCCTTCATAAAACCCATGATTTATCTTATGGACTTAGCCTTAGCCAAATCCAAGTCAATCCAAATTCAATTAATTTTCTCAAAGATCAATTCAACCCTTCAATCAATTTATCAAATTCAAACTCAAACTAAACTTCAAATCATGATCCAAACCTAAATCCAAATCCAAATCAAAACCTTTAAGCCAAGTTCAACCTAAAACCAATCAATCCTTCAATCATCATTCAAATTTTTACATATGAGCACAATCAAAACCATCAAGTAAATCATTCATATTAGAATTCAAAATCAAATGCAATATTAGTCAAGTTTAAGCCTAAATTAAATCATATCGTGATTTGAATATTAAGTCACTAATATGTATAAAAAGAAAATGATAATAAGAAATAACAAATTTTAATTTAACATACACAGTCCATTTGAAATCTAAAATGAACTACAAAGAGAGAGAGAGAGAGAGAGAGAGAGAGAGAGAGATTAAACCAATTCTAAACATCAAACTCAATTTATTCAGAATTAAATCAAAATAAAACTATAAATAAATGTTATATATATAATATATTAACCATTAAATAAAAATAATTAATTTATCAAATTATGAATCCATAATATCAACAATTATTAATCATAATTAAAATTATTATATTTGATACACAACTTATAAATTTTCATTCAATTATTTATTAAAGTTATTAAAATTTTGTAAAACTTTTAAAATCATTTATTTAAAAAAATCAAGTTTCACCAAATTTAAAAAAAAAGTGAAAAAAACAAAACTATTAAATGACCTACTCCTTGCTAATTTATGTGATCATGACAACATATAAAAAATGCAAAGAAGAAAAAGAAATAGAAAATGGGAACATGGGAGAAGTTGGGGCATGTAAGACAAAGTTGGCATCTCTTTCTCTCTCTCTCTCTCTCTCTCTCTCTCTCTCTCTCTCTCTCTCTCGGCTAGCAAAAAACTCAGACACACTAGAAAAAATAAAAAATGAGGCCTTGTCCTTTTTCTCATCTCCCTTCAGGCAAGAGAAGCTAAAGCCCTCTCATTCCTACTTCACTTGAGAGCGGCTCTCCCATCCCAGGCAGTCCTAAAAAAATAAAAAATAAAAAATATCTCTAAGCACCTCTCATCCATTAGATGCAAAGCTGAAAGCAAACTCTCCCTCACGTCCATCTCTTCCTCTCAACCAAGCGAAGCCTAGTCAACCCAAGCAGCATCCATGCCTCCCTCTTCCTCCAGTAGGTGACCTCGCTTCCCTCACTTTCTCCAAAATTGAGACACACAGTAGCATGAAATACGTAGCTAATTGATACTTTTTTATCCCAACTAGGCCTCATAAATCTGGCTACCTTCATAAAGCACATGAGACATGCCATGAATTTTTTATTGATTGATCGAACCATGCCACTCGCATAGCCTGGCTGCTAGTGAACTATCCTTCTATGCTTCCATCCTCCTTCATAAAGATTGTGACTTTCTAGCTCCAAGAATTGGTCTCATTCTTCATTGCTTCTCCCATTGCATCGTTGGTCATGGAAGAACCCCTTCGAAAGTCTCCGCTGGATGGTTCTCTAGATTTAGCGTGAAGAAAGAATCCCTGACTAAAATTATCAAGGCCAGTGAAATGGTCCTCCATGAGCCCACCATTGAGGTCTCCTTGGAGGAGATTAAATTGAAGAAGATCCATAAGATCATAGATGACATGATCGCAGTTATGCAGAAGGCTTCTGGTGTCGGCTTCGTTGCTCCACAAATTGGTATTCCTTTGATGGAAATGAGCTGAATGACCATGGAACAGGTGCAAGTATTGATGCAAAAAAGTATGCCATGGGTTTAATTATCGTGAAAGCCATCCTCAATGATCTGTACATAAATTCTAAATTAAAGGCACTGCTGGTAGCTCCTGGAGGGTTCTTTAATGATCCATAGTGGTATGCTCAGCTTCTAGAGGATTTTAAACCTAATGTTCTCAATGCTCGAACACATCATATATATAATATGAGTGGAGATTATTGTTCTTAAAGACACAAAGGAACACATTAGCTATGCTCTTAGGAATGAAACTGATGCACAAGACCATCGACCTTTTAATCTCTGGTAATAATTAATCCAAAGCTTCAAAAGAAGGGAATCAAAATAGCTTTGTTCCTTGAAAGATGTTTAAGCATTGATGGATTTAGAGCTATGGTAAAGCAAAGATCTAGAAGGTCACTGTGTCACGATCATTTTGGTCAACCTATCAAAATTGCTGCTTCTGGATGGATGGCTCGCATATTATAGGATGAGTTTGATCATCTAACTGAGACTATATATATGGATAAGATTGGTCTGAGAACATTTAGAAAAGTCAAGAATTTTGATTTTCCTCTTCCTATAAGATGCCAAAAGCTAGGTGTCTATGAGCAAGTGAGGAGGAAGCGATCCATAGGAGCAAAGAAAAAGAATGCTTGCTAAAGTATTGATATAACCCAACAAGCACCTCAATAGGGCTTCGTTTCTTACAAATGAAGCCACCTCTTGGTCAGAATCCATCGGACATTAACTCCGGTGAGGTATAATTCTTAAATGCTTAGAAAACCTTAGGGATCACATGTTTGATGTGTTGAATGCAAGCATCATTAGGATCCAACCTTTAGAGCATGTGCACTTTACTTTTTAATCATTTTGGTGAGAGTTTAGAGACAAAAGTAAACCATTATTTTTATGTGTTTGAAGTGAATAATTTTGATTTGGTCAAATGGCATAGTGATTTGATTGCACCTATCAAGCCATGAATAACTCGTGGGCCATTTGATCTTTGATCGAATGATCACGATTAATCCAATATTTTATTTATTATTAAATTCAATCAGATCTAAAAAAAGAGTTAATCAATCTTTAGAATACAAAAAAAGAAAGAAATAATATGTGATCAAACAAAATCCAAAAAATGTACAAATTAAATTATCATAAAATTAAAGTAAAACTTTGTATAAAAAAATTAACTAAACCAATAACATTATAAATATTATAATCAAATATAAAACTTTGTATGGACACAATTTATTATTGTCAATTATAAAAATCAAGACATGTAGAATGAAGAATGAAGAATGAACAATGAAGACCCCCCATAGCATTCATTCATTATAAATTATAATTATTATTTTGTAATTTTGGGTTGTATAATGGTAGAGCTTGGCTATCCATCTTTTCTTTTTTGGTTGTACGATATCATTTTATCGCATCAACCTTTTATTTTTTCACGATAGTTATAGAAATTGGTTGATGATTTATTTAAGATTTGTACTAGAAATGGCATGCTTTCCATGGTTTCTTAAATGATTGATGTTTGAATGTGTGGCCTAGATGCAATTAGGCTCATTGGGAAAAATAAATCTTTTACCCAACTACAACTCATAACTAAAGTTTTAAATAATTCATAACCTCACATAAATCCTAGGCATTAAATTAAGATAATTAAAAGATTTGGTAACCCTTAGCTAAATGTTGTATGTCCGACATGCATGCATATTTCTTCACTGCTAAGAGAGGGTTTCCATCCTTTCACGATAGGGGAAGGCTTGACCTTTGAGGGCCTCCTCTATGGAGGAAAACACCTCTTTATCATTGATTTAGCTAATAATCTAACTTCATCATGCATATAGGCATACAAAATGCCAAAACCTTTGTCAAAATAATGTACCTAAAATAAAATAAAATTTGAAATATTTGCATTTGTAGATTAAGTCATTACTCATACCACTCATGCTCTAGTATTTTAGGGAGTGGGTTTAAGGAATTTTATCTCTTTCTAAATTAATAATAGCCTAACTATCTTCCAAATGCATAATACTTGCCTACATAGTTTTAAAATTGTAGGAGTAGTTTAGCTGGCAGCCACACCAGGCGGTTATAAGCCAAGCAATCAGGTGGTTTATTCTCTCTTGTGGAGATAAACCTTATGCCCATTTTTTCTTAGGCCTAGGTCATGCTTTGGCTTATGCCAAAGCTCCCTAGATATAAGGTATGAGGTTGCTATTTCCTTCGAGCTACTAGCATAAATCCTCACCTCTTAGGCATTTCCACAACCTTATGTTGTTTGATTATAAGTACTAGCTTTATAATAAAATGTCAACTTCAATAAAATTAATCTCTTCAACTTCAAACATATAGAGCCCAACTATAGGACATATTGGAATGCTCACTAGGCTTCCTAGTATCATGAGCATTTCCTACTCATTCCCTTTGGCTTCGATAATAAGTCTTCTCCTTGAACAATCATAATTGATTTTCCTATACAAACAATCCTTTGATTGTCTAGCCTTGAAATCTTTAGAGACCTTAATTTCTACTTTAATTAAGAGTATTCCTAAGGAATTCCCATTCCTTAAGATGTAATTAACTATGAAGGCTTGATCAATAGGAAACTTAATGAACTCGGCTTAAAATAAACCCAACTTTACTTCTCAATGTAAAGTAGGGGAAAGATCTCCAGTATATTCGAAGACCCATCATACCTTAGGAGTCCTTATTAGGTGGTTAAGTTCAATATAGGGTGATGATTTCTATCTTTTGAGGTAGTGCATCATTCCTTAATATTGTACCTGATCACTTCAATAAGTACTCCTTAAGATCTACTTGGTGTCCCACTTCTAAAAAATAAACACCTTAATTAAATTTTTAATGTTGTGGCTAAAAATTGGAAAGCTCCTATATATCGTGATAATTTGATTAGGGGGATGAATAGGCTCTAGTTTAAACTAAAATGACTGAAACAAAATCTAGTTTGGTGGAATAAGTATTATTTTAAAAATCTTTTTGCTAATATCAAGGATATGGAAAATTTTGTTTGTGATCTTGATGTTTCTGTTATGATGGAACCTTCCAAGATTATGGACTTGAATGAGGTGAAGATAAACTTGTTAACTTTTAAAATACGGAAGAAACTTATTGGCATCAAAAAGCTGCTAGTAAACATATTACGGATGGTGACAAGAGTACTACGTATCCATATGCTTTAGTTAATTAAAAGAGAGCTCTAAATAATATTACAAAAATTAAAAATGATAATGGAGAATGGATTATGGAGATTAACAATATTAAGGATTCAGTTATTAATTATTTTAGAAATATGCTTAATAAGAGTTTTGGTTATGAAGCTATTTCTAAATTGTGCTAGATTCCTTCTATTATTACCAATGATGAAAATGCTTTGCTTACTATTTTGCCTAATGAAAATGAAAATTTTAAAGTTCTTAATAGCATAAACATAGATTTTGTTGCTGGTCCAGAGGGTTTCACTACTCATTTTTTTCAAAAATGTTGGTTTATTATTAAAAATGATTTGATTGATGTTATGGTTGATTTCCTTATTGGTAATCTTTTTCCTAAATATTTTTCTAGCACTTCTATTGTTCTCATTCCTAAGAAAGATAATCCAGACTATTGGAGTGAGTTTAGATTAGTCTTTGCACCTTCTTCAATAAGTTAATTTCCAAAATTATTGCCAATAGGCTTAGTTCTTTTCTTCATAAGATTATCTCTCTCAACCAAACTAGTGTTGTTATAGGTAGATCTATTTCTTATACTATTTTACTTTCCCAAGAATTAATTCATGATTTAGATGTTAAGACTAGAGGTGGAAAAATTCTTTTCAAATTAGATATTAATAAATATTTTGATAATATCTCTTGGGATCTCCTTTTTTATGTTCTGAATTTATTTGGGTTTTCTAATAAATTTATTTTTCTATTAAAAATTGTATTAATAATGCCTAGTTTTTTTATTTTGCTTAATGGGGAAACTTTGAGTTTCTTTCCTTCCTCCCATGGCTTAGGGCAAGAGGATCCTTTATCTCCTACTTTAGTTATCATTGATGTTGAATACTTATCTAGGAGCATGAATGATTTATTCTTAAATAATCGTAGTATGTATTACAGAACTATTGGTGGTCTTCTTGTTTCCCATTTAAGCTTTGTGGATGATATTATTATTTTTGCAATGCTTCTATTCATCATATGAAGAATCTTAAAAATTTTTTAAATACATCTGGTAGAGAAAGTGGTCTTACTATCAATGATAACAAAAGCTATTTTATTACTTCTTCTAGTATCTCCAATAAGAGAATCAATCACATCCTGCATATCACTAATTTTATACATCAACATTTACCTCTTAAGTACTTGGGTACTCCTCTTTTTAAAGGTCCAAAATGATCACATCTTTTTGATGAGTTAACTCAAAAAATTTTAAATAAAATTTTTGTTTGGGATTTTCATTTACTCTCCTTTGGTGGTAGGCTCACTGTTCTTAAAAGCACTATCAATTCAATGCCACTATATTTGATTCAAACTATTTTTCCTACTAATTTTACTCTTATCAGAATTGATCGCTTGCTTAATAAATTTTTTTGGGGATCCAATATTTCAATTAAAAGAATGCATTAGACGTTCTAGTATAAATGTTGAGGTCCTTTGGGTGAAGGTGGTTCTGGTTGCAAACATATTCTTGAAGTGAATATTGCCTTCTCTCATAAGCTCTGGTGGAATTTTAGAAAGAATAATAGCCTTTGGGCTAATTTTATGATGAAAAAATACTGCCAAGGTAAACACCCTCTTATTTGTGCTTATAAAGTTGGTGACTCTCTGGTTTGGAAAAGTCTTTGCTTCATTAAATGGGTTATTGAATCTTTAATATCTTGGGGTATGCATTCGGGTTCATCCATCTTTTGGCAAGACAATAAGATTGGCAATGGCTCTATTGACTCCTTTTTATCTACACACTTTACTGCTGCTATCAAAGTTAACTCTTTTTGGCTTAATAATAATTGGAATGAAAATAAACTTGAGAATTATATTTCTACTTTTCTTTTTGATAATTTTAGAAACATCCCTTTTTTTTCTAACAAACTTGATCAAATTCATTTTAAGCTCTCTTACAATGGTGATTTCATTCTTAAAGAAGTTTGGAATTTTATTAGAGATAACTAGAACTCCTCTAATGTTTTAATTAAACTTTGAAACAATATCATTCCCATTTCTTATTCAATTTTTGCTTGGAGGATTTTGGTTAACTTTATTCCAGTAGATTTCTTGCTCTGGAATAAAGAGTTTTATTTACCTTCTTAGTGTTATTGTTGCTTTCATATTAAAAATGTTAATCATGTTTTTGTCAATGGTGTAATTTCTTCCAAATTATGGATATGGTATGATGATTTATTTAACACTAATTATTTTCATGGTTCCCTTTCTTTATTTCAACTTCTTGAAGCTTGTTTCCAAAAAACTGTGGAAGGTCATATTAAAATCTTAATTGCTATTACCTATATTTGGTTCATTTGGATGGATAGAAGTGATGCTATATATCATGGTATTCCTATGAATCAAAAAAGGATCCTGGCTAAAACTAAAGAAAAAAAAATTCATGCTTTGTTTAATGCTAATTTAATTAGTAACATCCATTTTAGAGGTTACAAATTTGTGGCTAAAAAATTAGGTCTCATTATGCATAATGTTTCTTTCAATAAGGCTATTAGGATTATCCATTGGATCAAACATAATGATCACTTTATTAAAATCAATACTTATGGTTCATTTTCACCTAATAGATATGGTTGTGGTGGTATTACTAGGGATCCCAAAGGTATTGCCATTTATACTTTTGCTTATCCCTTCAAAGCCTATTTTGTTATTTATGTTGAGCTTATGGCTGTAAATAAAGTTATTGATATTTTTTGAACAAAGGCCTATTTAATATTTGGATTGAAGTTGACGCTCTTCTTTTACTTGATATGCTCAATTCTAATAAAATGGGGAATACTGACTTATTTTATCTCTTTAATCACATTAAAACCATCTTGTTTCAAGTTTGCTACAAAAATTTTCTTATTCTTCATGATGGTAATCCTTATGAAGATTTCCTAGCCAATTTGGGCGCTAAATTAAATGAGCTCACTATTTTAGATAATCAAAACTTACCTAAGCTGCTTTTGTGCTTTCCCATATTGGGATTGCTCCTTGCTGTTCTTCTTTAAGGTCTTGGCTAACCTCATTTTCTATGAATGTTGCCTTGTTTGGTGGATCCTGCTGTTTGTTTCTACCCTCTACCCGATTGTCTTGGATGGTTTTTGTTTGAAGTATGCTATTAGTCTTTCCATTTCTATCTTAGTGTTGGTATTTTTGGTGGTTGATGCTTTCCTTTCCTATTTTGTCTTGGTGACTACTGATTGTTGGATGTTCCCTCTAACTTGTGGCTTAAAGGTTGATGTTTTGTGGTTGTTGCCTTTCTATTTTGTCTTTGGTGATGACCGTTTGTTCTCTGGGGTCTGGAAGGGACCTTATTTTTCTTTGGTCAGGTTCCTTTCCTCCTTGGTTTGCTGCTGGTGGGTTGGTGGTCCTCCTAGGCTTGCCTTTCCTTGATTGTTTGCCTGGCTATTTACCTTAATTATTTCTTTGATGTTTTTGGTGGCCTCCTGTTGGGTTGTGGCTATTCATGTTATCGATCTTTCCCTCTAAATGAGGTTTTCCACATATCTGGGTTGGTTGCTTCCTTATCTGAGTTAGATCTTCTATTATTTTGGTGGTTAGTTGGGTGGCCTTGTTGGCTGGCTGGGTTGATTAGCTGTGTTGGTTGGCTGGGTTGGTTGACTGGGTGGCTATGTTGGCTGGTCTTACCCCCTCAATTGGTGGTATATCTGAGGGGTTGTTGGTGCTTTATCTTTGGTTTTGATTTAGCCTAGCAGAGGCTATTTGTTGGTTGCTATTTTTTGTTTTGTTGATTGGGGCTTAGTGGCCAGTTTTGTTGGTTTTAGTTTGGCTCTTTTAGTTGTGTTTCAATCTACTCTTGTAATGGTCTTCTTCTCTTGGCTGTAGCTGCTTATCTTTTTCTTTTTTCCTATTTGGGTGGTAGCTTAGCTATGGGTTTTTTTTTCTCCTGGCATAAATGTTGTTTGCTGGTGGACTGGGTGGCATTATTGGTTGTTTGCTTCTATTTTGTTGCCTGTGAGCTCTTGTGGTTTTTTTAGTCTTTGTTTTTTGTTTGATGTCAATTTGGATTGGCTGGTTGAAGGCTATATAGTGGCTATTATTTTTCCTTGGTTGCTGGTGACCTGGTTTGGTGTCTTGGGTTTTATTTTGGCTGTGGGTATTACCTTTTTTTTTGGTGTATTTTGCTCTCCTTATTTTCTAATACTTTCCTCTTTGTTTATGATGGTGGTTTTGCTATAACACTAGTTGTTCTTGGTGGTAGCCTTGTTGGGTGCTCTTTTGGTCTTTTTATTTATCTGTCTTGGTGGAGGTGTGGCTCCCTCTTTTATCTCTTGCTTGTCTGCTTGGTTTATCATATGCCTGGATTGGATTGGTGGCTATTGTTGGTGTTAGCTATCCCCTCTATTTGGGTATTAGTTTGTTGTTTCTTTTAGGACAATCTTAGGATGATTCTTTGGCTTTGGTCCTATCTTTTTTGGACTGTGTTGTTATCCCTGTTAATGATGCTTGTACTTTTTGGTATTTCTCTTTCCTTTTGGTGTTGGCTTTGGTGGTTTTCCAATTGTGTTGATGTTGTCCTTGATGTATGGCTATTAGTTTGCCATATTGGGCTTGGTTGTTTTGGTGGCTTTGTGCTTGGATGTTCTATTTACTAGCTAAGACTTTTGTATGTTAGATGATGATCTATGACCCACATGAGGTATGCTTGGCTATGATGATGTTTCTCTCTCTTTCTTCTTTTGGTTGTTAGCACTATTTATAATTGTACCCCTTCTCAAGTTTCAATGCTTACATATATTTTTGCTCCTTGAGATGACTGCGACTGAGCTTGAGCCCTTTCTTTACTTTGCACTTTCTCTTTGCTCTTTCTCTTTATGCTTACTTAATTGTACTCATCCTTTTCTTACTATGTTGTAGTTTTCTTTTATAGGTTGGCAATCTTGCAAGTGGATTTTGATGTCATCAAAAGAAATCAAGTGGATTTTGACGTTACTTATATGGATCTTTTATTGTTGCTGATTTGGTTTTTCTTTAGCTTCTTTTTATTTAAAATTGTAATTGTTTGGGGATTCATCTCTTTAGGTTTTATTATAGCTCTTTGAGCATTAGTTTAGATATTTATCGCCTTTAAGGACTTTGTACTCCCCTAAAGCCTAATCCTAAACCATAAACCCTAAACCCCAAACCTTAAACCTAAACCTAGAGTAACTAAATAAATAAATAAAATAAACCAAAACCCTAAACCTAAATCTAAACCCTAAGAATGGGTAGAACCATGACGACATGAAAATCACCGTCAATCAGGCTTAATCGAGATCTGGCGGTGGAGGCAAAGGCGAAGGCGGTGGTTATCGCAGTGGTGGTGGGCGATCTGGTGATGTTGGTTGATATGGAGGTGGTGGTTATGTAGGTGGGATGAGTAACGAAGGTTACAGCTGTGGTGGTGGCGGAGTGAGAGACTGGGGATATGATGGCAGATCCTGCTACTCGAGAGGAGTGGGTGGAGACGATTCCAGTTATGAAACTGTGTCTGTACAATTAGAGAAACTGAAAAATGGCCAATTTGATCTATTGCTTATGGAACTCTGTCTTTATAGTAGAGACGATTTCAGTTATCTAAGGTTTTTGATTTGCTATATGCATGCCCATTTTTTATCTAAGTCAATGCCTGTGTATTAGAAAACTTGGTGTGCTACTTGGTTGATGAAATTGAAACGAAGAAACGTTGAATCTGAATTTGTTCTCTATTAAAAAAAAACCATAAATCATAAACCCTAAACTAAAACATAAACCCTAAACCTAGAACCTAAACCCTAAATCTTAAACCCTAAACACTCCTTAAACCCTAAACCCAAAACCCTAAACCCTAAAATCCTAAACACTAAACCCTAAAATCTTAAACTCTAAACCCTAAACCCTAAATCCTAAAATCTATAACCCTAAATCGTAAACCCTAAACTCCAAACCCTAAACCCTAAACCCTAAACCCTATACCATAAAAACCTAAACCTAAACTAAGTAAAACCCAAAAAAAAAAAAAAAAAAAAAAACTTAAACCTAAGTAAAATAGAAAAATAAAATAAAATAAAAACCTAAACTAAAACCAACCTAAATCTAAACCTAAACCTAAAAGTAAAATAAAATAAATAAAAAACTAAAATAAAAATAAATAAAACCTAAACTAAACTAAAAAATAAGAAAAACCTAAAAATGAAAAACCAAAATAAAATAAAAATAAATTAGACCTAAGAAAATAAAATAAAATCCTAAACCTAAACCTAAAACAAAAATAAAACCTAAAACAAAAAAATAAAATAAAAATAAAACTAAACTAAAAAATAAACCTAAACCTAAACCTAAAAAATAAACTAAAATAAAAAAACCTAAACTAAATTAAATAAACCTAAAATAAATAAACTAATCTAAATATAAAATAAACCTAAATAAAATAAAATAAACTAAAATAAAACTTATCGGTTTATTTTAAAAAAACTCTATACTCTAAACCTAAACCCTAAACTAAAAAAACCCTTAAACCTTATATCCTAAACCCTAAACTCCTAAAACCCTAAACCCTAAACCACTATAAACCCTAAACCCTAAAAAACCCTAAACAATAAACCCTACACCCTAAACCTACAACCTACAACCCTAAAGCCTAAATCGTAAACCCTAAACCCTAAACTTTAAACCCTAAATTCTACAAAACCATAAACCTTAAACCCTAAACACTAAATTAACCCTAAAAACCCTAAACCCTAATCCCTAAATGCTAAACCCTAAACCCTAACCCTAAATCCTAAACCTTAAAACCCTAAACCCTAAGACCCTAATCCCTAAACCATAAATCCTAAACCATAAACCCTAACCATTAACACTAAACCCTAAACCATAAACTTTAAAGTTAAACCTAAAGTAACTAAATAAAAAAAACCTAAACCCTAAGAACAGGCATAACCTTGATGGCAGGAACAACACCATCAACCAGTCTCAGCTTAGATCTTATGGTGGAAGCGTGGAGGGCAAAGCATCACAAGGTCGGTGGGGCTATAGGAGTGTGGATATGGAGGTGGTGGTCAAAGCAATGGTAGTTATGGAGGAGGCAGGAGCGATGAAGGTTACAGCCGTGGTGGTGGCGGAGGAAGAGATTGCATATATGATGGTGGATCCCGCTAGTTGAGAGGCGAGGGTGGTTCTATTGGGAATTGAAGAAACTGAAGAACGATCGATCCGATCTACTACTTATGAAACTTTTTATTTATAGAAGAGATGGTTCTAGTTATCTAGGGTTTTTGAGTTTCTCTATGCGTGCTCATTTTTGATCTATGTCATCGCCTATGTCCTAGAAATCTTGGTGTGCTACTTTGTTGTTGAAAATGAAAAAAAGAAAACCTTAAACCCTAAACTCGAAACATTAAACCCTAAACTAAAACCTAAATGCTAAACCTAAAACCTAAACCCTAAATCCTAAAATCTAAAAACCTTAAATGCTAAACTCTAAACCCTTAACCTTAAACCCTAAACCCTAAACCCTAAACCCTAAACCCTAAACCCTAAACCCTAAACTTAAAATAAAAAAAATAAACTGAAGATAAAATAAAATAAAAACTAAATTAAATCTAAACCTAAACGATAAACCTAAAAATAAAACCTAAAAATAAATAAAAAAATAACACCTAAACCCTAAACTAAAAAAATCTAAATCTAAAAAAAATATTAAATAAACAAAATAAAATAAACTTAAACCTAAATTGAAATAACCTAAACTAAAATAAATAAAACCTAAACCTAAAATCAACTAAACTTAAACCTAAACCTAAACCTAAACTAAATGAAATAAAATAAAATAAAAAGCTAAACTTAAACTAAAAAATAAAATCTAAAAATAAACCTAAAATAACAACCTAACACCAAAACCAAAAAAATTAAAATAAAAACATAAACCTAAACCTAGCAATAAAAATTAAATCCTAAACCTGAAAAATAAAATAAAACTAAAACTAAACTAAAAAAAATCGAAACCTAAAAAAAAGCATAAACCATAAATCGTAAACCCTAAACCTTAACACTAAACCTTAAAGCTTAACCCTAAACCCTAAAACCTAAAAGCATAAACCCTAAAACCACTAAACCCTAAACCCTACACCCTAAACCCTAAACCCTACCCCCTAAACCCTAAATCTAAACCCTAAACCCTAAGAATTGGCAGAATCGTAATGGTAGGAACATCACCGCCAACTGCACTTTAGTCCTGGTGATTCAAAGGAGGTGATGGGGAAAGGGTTATCAGAAGCGATGGGTTACAATTGTGGTGGTAGCAAAGGGAGAGATTGGGAATATGATGATGGATCCCGCTACTCGAGAGGCCGGGGTGGTTCTGATGGGAAATGGAAAACCTGAAGAACGGCTGATTCGATCTGCCATTTATGGAACTATGTCTTTATAGTATAGACAGTTCTAGTTATCTTGGACTTTTCATTTGCTCTATGTGTGGTCATGTTTTATCTATGTTGTCACTTGTGTCTTAGAAAACTTGGTTTATTACTTGGTTGATGAAATCGAAAAGCAGAAATGCTTAATATGAATTTGATCTCTGTTAAAAAATAAATAAAACTTTAAACCCCAAACTAAAACTTGAACCCTAAACTATAAACCCTAAACCCTAAACCCCAAACCCTAAACCCTAAACTGTAAACCCTAAACTAACCCTAAACCCTAAAAACCAAGAAACCTAAACCTAAACTAATTGAAACTTAAAATTAAAATAAATAATAACATTTAAAGCAAAATAAAATGAAAAAATAAAATAAAATAAAAACATAAACTAAAACCTAAACCAAAACTAAAACCTAAACTTAAACCTAAAATGAAAATAAAATAAAAAATAAAAACTAAACTAAAATAAAATAAAATAAAACATAAACTAAACTAAAAAATAAAAAACTTAAATAAAATAAAAACTAACCCTAAAATAAGAATAAAATAAGCTTAAAATAAAATAAAATGAAAACTAAATAAAAAACTTTAACCTAAAAAATAGACCTATAAATAAAGAAAAATAAAACCTAAATCCTAAACGAAAAAAAACCTAAAGCTATAATAAAAATAAAATAAACATAAAGCTAAAGTAAAATAAATAAAACCTAAGCCTAAACCTAAACCTAAACCCTAAACTGACCTTAAACGTTAAGTCCTAAACTAACCTTAAACCTTATACCCTAAATGCTAAAAACCCTAAACCCTAAACAAACCTAAAGTTTAAACTCAAACTTTAAACTGCTTTGATACCATATCCTAAACCCTAAACCCATATCATAAACCTTAAACCTAACTATAAACAAACCTAAATAAACCTAAACCCTAAACCTTAATTGAAACTTAAACTCCTAAACTTAAATCCAACCTAAACACTAAACTCTAAACCCTAACCTTTAAATCAAGTTCACTAACCTAAACTTAAATCATAAATCTAAAAAAACCTAAACTCCCTAAACCCTAAGTTTAAACCTTAAACTAAACACAAACCTAAACTTAAACCCTAATTAACTCTAAACCCTAAAACCTAAAACTATAAACCTAACTCTAAACCCTAAACCTTACACTAAGAACCCTTAACTCTAAAGTTTAAATAAAACCTCCTAAACTTAACCCTAAACCCTAGATTCTAAAAGCATAAACCCTAAAACTATAAACCCTAAACCTAAACACTAAACCCTAAACCCTAAAACCTAAACCTAAACATAAAGTAACCAAATAATTTAAAAAAAAAATTGAAACCCTTAAACCTAAAATTTAAAACCTAAACCACCAAGGCTCTAAGCAGCAAATTAAGGGTGGAGGATTTAGAAGTGTTGGATGGTGGAGCAATGGTGGAGAGAGAGGAAGTTCCAGAGATTGCAAAAACTAAAACATGTACATGGTATTGTATTATGGAAATGTGTCTTTATAATAGAGACGGTTCTTTTTTGAATTTCTCTATGCATGCACATTTATTATCAATGTTGTCGCTTGTGTCTTACAATACTTGGTGTGTTACTTTGTTGATGAAATCAAAAAAAAGAAATGTTGAATCTGAATTTCTTCTCAGTTAGAAAAAAATAAAAACCCTAAACCCTAAACTAAAACCTGAACCCTAAACCTAAAACTTAAACCCTAAACCTTAAACTCTAAACCCTAAAGCCTAAAACCTAAGCCCTAAACATAAACTCTAAACCCTAAACCTTAAACCCTAAACCCTAAAATCTAAACCCTAAACTAACCCTGAACCCTAAAAAGCTAAAAACCTAAACCTAAACTAAATTAAACTTAAAATTAAAAAAATAAAAAAGCTAAACCAAAATAAAATAAAAAAACAAAATAAAATAAAAATCTAAACCAAAACTTAAACCTGAATCTAAACCTAAACTTAAACCAAAAAACAAAAAAAATTAAACTTAAATAAAATAAATAAAAACTTAAACTAAACTAAAGCATAAAAAACTTAAAAAAAATAAAAACAAAGTCTAAAATAAAAATAAAATAAACCTAAAATAAAATAAAATAAAAAGCTTAAACCTAAAAAATGAAACCTATAAATAAATAAAAAAGAAAACCTAAACCATAAATAAAAAAAACCTAAACTTAAAATAAGATAAACCTAAACCTAAAAAAAACTAACCTAAACTAAATAAACCTAAAACTAAACCCTAAACTAACCCTAAACCCTAAGCTAACCCTAAACCCTATACCCTAAAGCCTAAAAACCCTAAACCCTAAAGCCTAAACACTAAATCCTAAACCTTAAAATCCCTAAACCCTAAACCTTAAACCCTAAATCCTAAACCCTAAACCCTAAAACTTAAACCCTAATACCTAAACCCTAAACCCTAAACCCTAAACCCTATACCCTAAACCATAAAAAGTTAAAAACCTAAACCTAAACTAAATAAAACCTAAAAATAAAATAAATAAAAAACCTAAACCAAAATAAAATAAAATAAAAACATAAATTAAAAACTAAAACCTAAACCTAAAAAAATAAAAATAATAAAAAATAAACTAAAATAAAATAAAAAAAACCTAAACTAAAATAATAAATAAAAAAACTTAAATAAAATAAAAACTAAACCTAATATAAAAATAAATTAAACATAAAATAAAAACTGAATAAAAAACTAAAACCTAAAAAAACCTAAAAATAAATAAAAAATAAAACCTAAACCCTAAATGAAATAAACATAAACAAAAATAAACTGAACTAAAATAAATAAAATAGAATGTTATTTAAGCCATTTTTTAAGCTAGGTTCATGGGGCAAGCCCCATAGTTACATCCTAAGAAAAGTGAATTCCTTAGAATACTCTGATTAAAGTAGGTAATTATTGTCTCCAAAGATTTCAAAGATAAGACTATTAATAAATTGGCTATGTTAGAAAATCAAATGGGATAGGTCAAAAAGGAGAGACTTATTATTGAAGCCAAAGGAGATGAGTAGGGAATGCCCATGATACTAGGGCACCTAGTGATCATTCTAGCATATCTTATGATTGAGCTTTATATGTTTGAAATTATGGAGGATTACATGTTTGAGTTAAAATTTATTAGAAAGCTAGGACATATAATCTCACAATACAAGATTGTGGAAAAGCCTAAGAGGTGAGGACTTATGCTTTTTGCCCGAGGGAAAATAGTAACTTCAGATCATAAATCTAGGGAGCTTTAGCGAAGGGCCAAAGCACATCCTAAATCTAAGCAAAGATGGGTATATGGTTTACCTCCATAAGAGAGGGTAAACCACCCGACTGTTAGACTTATAACTGCCGAGAGTGGAAGCCAACTAACTCCTCCTATGCCTTAAAACCATGTGGTCAAGTCATATGTTTTGCAAGATGGTTAGGATGTTATTATTAGAAAGAAACTAAAGTCCTTAAACCCACTCTCTAAGAGACTAGAGCATGAGTGGTATGAATAATGACTTAGTCTAATGTAAATCTTTTCAATTTTTATTTGATTTTAGACTCTTCATTTTGACAAAGGCTATAGGATTTTTATATGTGTAAATGCATAATAAAATGAGGTTATTGGCTAAATCAGAGAGAAAGAGGTATTTTCTACCATAGGGAAGACCCTCAGAGGTCAAGTCTTCCCCCATCATGCAGGAATGAAAACCTTCTCTTAGCAAAAGTGAAACAAGATGACATGCATGATATTAAGCATACAACATCCAGCTAAGGGGGTGCTAAATCTTTTAGCTCTAAAATTATATTGCTCTTAGATCTATAAGAAACCTAAAGAGCTAAACCCCCATTTAAGTACATTAGAAAAAGAAAAGAAAACAAAAGAGAAAATATAACAGTTAAAAAGCATAAGAGAAAAAGAAATAGAGTAAGATTAAAACAAATCCTAAAAATAGTAAAAGGTTGAGTCAACAGTAGTTCATGATTCCTTTCAGAAAGCAAGATAAGCAATATCCACAACAATAACACTTCAATTGACTGAGGAACGACCCTTCCCTCTGTAAAGTTCCAACTTGTAAAAGAAATATGAAAAACACTACAAAGGCCAAAGTCATAGCTAAAAAGGATAAGGACAAAGAGTGAAACTGGAGAGTGTTGAGAAAGAGAAGGCTCTAGCTCAATTTGGATCATCTCAAGGGAAAATAATACATATGAGCATCCAAACTTTATAAAGAAGGGTTACAATCATATGTAATGCTACCAACTAGAGAGAAGAGGTGAGTAACATCAGAGCCATCATAGCCATCATTCTTGATACAAGCAAACTTATGATCCTAGTAGTCCATAGAGTTCCAGATCTTGCTCCATTAAACAAAGAGCAACCGGCCAACAACTAGCTAGTAGCCAAAACACAAAAAAAACCATAATAGACTAATCCTAAAAACCTAGAGAGAGGCTAGAACAAAGTCAAAACACAAATAATAGCCATTATTCAAATATCCATCCAAGCTCCAAACCAGGGGAAACTAGAACCAGCCATCAGTAAGCACCAAACCCATGCCAATTAATAGAGAAACAACTAACAAAACTAAGATAAGAGCCCTCAAGAAAAAGTCCCAACAAGTAGTAGTCACCAAGCCAAACTAGGGTGAGCGACCATAAATGACTAAACATGTCATAATGAAACCATCAACTGAAGGAAGCATAAGCTGCAGCTAGTGTAAATCACAAAAAGACAAAATAACCACAAATAATGGGACCAAAGGCAGCCACCAACCACTAGAACCCAAAAATTATAATCCAAAAGGATCAATAAAGGTTCGACCAACATAGTAAAAGGATCCAACAAATTATCCAAGAAGAAGGAAAAGAGCAACAAAAAAAAACCAACCAACCAAGATTCCAAGGATAACTAAAAGTCCTCTAACCAAACCAGCTATGTAAAATAGCCATAAGGTAACCACCAAAGAACAGCCCATCATAAGTAACCAATAAAGAAAGCATCCCCAGCAGCCAAGGAAAAGTAGAAAACCAACAAAGTACCACACAATAAAGGTCTAAAAGAAGCATAACCACCATAGAAAGGCAATAGTAGCAGCTGGCCAGGTCCAACCAAAAAACCAAACTTGCCCAACAATAAAGACTAATCTAACAAGAAGCATAGTAACAACATATAACCTATATAATAAAATAGCAGAAGGATCCAATAATCCTAGGAGAATAACCAAATACAAAATAAAAGCAAAGAAGGAAGGATCAACAATAAAAACTAAGAGGCAACCCCAAATTTGAGTTCAAGAGGAGAGCCAACAAACCAACTAGTGCAAAAAATTGAATAAATCTAGAATAGAAACCATCTCATCCACCAACAACTAGAGTAACAAGGCAGAGAAGATAGCAGCCACCAATCTAAAATAACTAAGCCAACCAAAGTCAGAAAGATAGGAACCACCTAGTAGCAACCTGCGAGAGGTCAAAAACATAACCCACAAGTTAAAATAAGTTTAATGTTTTTGGTTTAGGGTTTAGAGTTTAGGGTTTATGGTTTAGCATTAGGGTTTAGGGTTTAAGGTTTAGGCTTTCATGTTTAGGCTTTAAGATTTAGGGTTTAAGCTTTAGTGTTTAGGTTTTAGGGTTTAAGGTTTTGAGGGTTTAGGGTTTTGAGGGTTTAGGGTTTAGGGTTTAAGGTTTAGGGTTTAGTTTTTGGTTTATGTTTATAGTTTTAGGGTTTAGGGTTTAAGTTTAAGGTTTAGGGGTTAAGTTTAAGGTTATTAGGTTAGGTTTAGGGTTTAGGTTAGGTTTAGTTTAGGTTTAAGTTTAGGGTTTTAGGGTTTAGGGTTTAGGGTTTAAGTTTAGGGTTAGGTTGTAGGTTTAGGGTTTAGGGTTTAAGAGGGCTCAGGGCCTAGGCCCAGGGCCTGTGGCCCAGGCTCTAACTAGCTCATCGTTGGTTATTTTCTTTTAAATTACAAACCCCAGACGCTTAGGTTTATTTAATTTATTTAGTTTATTTCATTTATCTTATTTTGTTTTTTTTTTATTTTAATCTCTAATCTAGATTATTTATTTTAGGTTTATTTATCTTAGTTTAGGTTTTCATTTTATTTATTTTAGGTTTAGGTTTAGGGTTTCGGCTTATTCTAGTTTAGTTTTATTTTATTTTATTTTTTAAGCTTAGGTTTTATTTTATTTATAAGTCTAAGTTTAGGTTTTTATTTTATTTTTTTAGGTTTAAGTTTTAGGTTTTTATTTTATTTTTATTTTTTAGTTTTATTTTTTATTTTAGGTTTAGGTTTATTTTTAGTTTATTTTTATTTTATTAAGTTTAGGTTTAGGTTTAGGATTTATTTATTTCAATTTTATTTATTTTAGTTTAGTTTATTTTAGTTTAGGTTTAGGTTTATTTTACTTTTATTTTAGGTTTAGATTTTTTTTAGTTTAGGGTTTAGGTTTTCTTTTAGATTTTACTTTTAGGATTATCTTTTAGGTTTAGGTTTTTATTTAGTTTTTATTTTATTTTAGGTTTATTTTATTTTATTTTAGTTTTTATTTTTTATTTTATTTTTTATTATGTTTAGGTTTAGGTTTAGGTTTTAGTTTTAATATAATTTATTTTTTTTATTTTTTTAGGTTTAAGTTTTTTTATTTAATTTATTTTTTGGTTTTATTTAGTTTAAGTTTAGGTTTTAAGCTTTTTAGGGTTTAGGGTTTAGGGTTAGTTTAGGTTTTAGGGTTTAGGGTTTAGGGTTTAAGGTTTGAGGGTTTAGATTTTAGGGTTTAGGGTTTAGGGTTTTTAGGGTTTACGGTTCAAGTTTTAGTTTAGGGTTTTTGGTTTTTTTTAATAGAGAACAAATTCAAATTCAACATTTCTTCTTTTCAATTTCATCAACCAAGTAACACACCAAGTTTTCTAAGACAAAAGTGATGACATAGATAAAAAATGGGCATGCATAGAGCAAATCAAAAACCTTAGATAACTAGAACTTTCTCTACTGTAAAGACATAGTTCCATAAGCAGATCGAATCGCTTCTTCAATTTCTCCAATTCCCAATAACCACCTCGACCTCTCAGTGGCGGATCCACCATCATATCCCCAATCTCCCTCCACCCACCACCACTAACCTCCGCCGCCCCCTTCGCCTGAACCACCCCTACTCCGACCACCACCTTCATATCCATGAGCACCTCCTGATCCCCCACCACCACTGTGATAATTGCTGCCTCTAGCTTTTCCTCCACCACTAGATCTAGACTGAGCATAGCTGATGGTGAAGTTCCATCTATCAAGGTTCTACCCATTCTTAGGGTTTAGGTTTATTAGGTTTTAGGGCTTAGGTTTATTTTTTAATTTATTTAGTTATTTTAGGTTTTAGTTTAGGATTTGGGGTTTAGGGTTTAGGGTTTATGATTACGGTTTAGAGTTTAGGGTTTAGGGTTTAATGCTTAGGGTTTAATGTTTACGGTTTAGGGTTTTAAGGTTTATGCTTTTCGGGTTTAAGGTTTAGGGTTAGGTTGTTGGTTTAGGTATTCGTGATTTATAGGGTTTAGGGTTTAGGGTTTAGAGTTTAGGATTTAGGGTTTATGGTTTTTTTTAAAAAAAAAAATTAAGAAAACATGTAGGTTTAGTTTTATTTAGTTTATTTAGTTTATTTTATATTTATTTTAGTTTTTTTATTTTTTTTATTTCTATTTAGGTGTATTTTTTATTTTTATTTAATTTTATTTTTTATTTATTTTTGGTTTATTTATTTTAGTTTATTTTTAGGTTTAGGTTTATTTTTTAATTGATCTTTATTTTTATTTTATTTTTTAGGGTTAGGATTTATTTTTTATTTTTTGGTGTAGGTTTAGGTTTTTATATTTTTTTAGGTTTAGTTTTTTGGTTTAGTTTTAGATTTTATTTTTTAGTTTAGGTTTAGGTTTATTTTTAGTTTATTTTATTTTATTTAGTTTGGGATTAGGTTTAAGTTTAGTTTATTTTAGGATTAGGTTTTGGTTTTATTTATTTTGGCTTAGTTTATTTTAGTTAAGTTTTTGGTTGATTTTATTTTGTTTATTTTATTTTTATTTTAGGTTTAATTTTTTTTTTGTATTAGGGTTTAAGTTTTTTATTTATTTTTTAGGTTAGGTTTAGGTTTTATTAGTTTTATTTTATTTTATCTTAGGTTTATTTTTATTTTATGTTTAGGATTTTTTTTAGGTTGGAGGTCAAGGCTTTATTTTATTTTATTTTATTTAGTTTAGGTTTAGGGTGTTTAAGGTTTTGGGCCCAGGGTTTAGGGTTTAGGATTTAGGGTAGCACTCCAGGATCAGGGTCCCGTCAGGGCCCAGGGTGTAGGTTGGCCCAGGTTTAAGGGCCAGGGTTTAAAGTGAGTTTAAGATTTTGAAACGAGTAGTGGAGTGGCCCAGGGCCTGTGGCCCAGGATTTAGGGTTTAGGGTTTATGGTTTAGGGCCCAGGTAGGGTTTATGGTTTAGGGTTTAAGGCTGTTAGGGTTTAGGGTTTAGGGTCAAGTTTAGGGTAGGGTCATGGTTTTAGGGTCATGGCTCAGCTCAGTTTTTATCTGTTTTGGTTTATTTTTAAGTCAATTTTATTTAATTTTATCTATGTTTTTATTTTAGGTTTAGTTTTCATTTTATTAATGGTTTTTAATTTTTAAGTTTAGTTTTGGTTCTAATTTATTTTATTTTAGATTATTTCTTATTTTTTATTTTTTTTAGTTTTAAGTTTAGGTTTAAGTTTTAGTTTTATTTTATTTTATTTTGGTTTAGGTTTTTTTATTTATTTTATTTTTAGGTTTTATTTAGTTTAGGTTTCGACTTGTAGCTTTTTAGGGTTTAGGGTTTAGGGTTTTAGGTTGGGGTTAGTGAGAGTTTAGGGTTTGGGGTTTACAATTTAGGGTTTAGGATTTAGGATTTAGGATTTAGGGTTTAGGTTTTAGGGTTTAGGTTTGTTTATGGTTTACGATCTATTTTTTGGGGAAAGTTAGAATTTTATTATCATAAATGGGAAAGATATAATGTCCTTAAAAGGGTTGAATCTCTAAAATTCTACTGCTCTGAGAGCAACAAGAAACTTAAAGAGCTAAACCCATATCTAAGTACATTATAAAAAGTAAAGAAAACAAAAGAGCAATATAGTAGCTAAATAAGAGAAAAAGACACAAAGTAAGACTAAAATAAATCCTAAAAATAGTAAAAGGATGAGTTAGAAGCAGATCATGATTCCTTTGAGAAAGCAAGATATGCAAGATTGACAACAACAACACATGGGTTGACTGAGTAATGACCATTCCCACTATAAAGTTCCAACCTGTAAAAGAAATCTGCAAAACACTACAAAGGCAAAAGTGATAGCTAAAAAGGATAAAGGTAAAGAGAGGAAAAGGAGAGAGATGAGAAAGAGTAGGCTCAGGCTCAATTAGGATCATCTCAAAGGGCAACAATACATATGAGCATCCAAACTTCATAAAGAAAGGTTACAACCATATGTAAAGGGTTTTAGGGTTTAGAGTCAGGGTTAGGGCTTATGGTTTAGGTTTTAGGGTTTAGGGTTTAGGGTTTAGGGTTTAGGGTTTATGGTTTAGGGTTTAGGTCTAGGGTTCAGGTTTTAATTTAGGGTTTTTGGTTTAGGGTTTAAGGTTTAGGATTTTTGGTTTAGGTTTAAGGGTTTTGGGTTTAGGGTTTTAGTGTTTAAGATTTAGGGTTTAAGGTTTAGGGTTTAGGGTTTAGGGTTTAGGGTTTTCGTGGTTTACGCTCGTTTTAGTTTAGGGTTTTGGTTTTTTAATAGAACACAAATTCAACATTTCTTCTTTTCAATTTCATCAACCAAGTAACACACCAAGTTTTCTAAGACACAAGCGATGAAATAGATAAAAAATGGGCATGTATAGAGCAAATAAAAAACCTTAGATAAATAGAACTTTCTCTACTATAAAGACATAGTTCTATAAGCAGTAGATCTGATAGACCATTCTTCAATTTCTCTAATGCCCAATAGAACCACCTCGGCCTCTCGAGTAGCGGGATCCACCATCATATCCCCAATCTCTCCCTCCACCACCGCCACGATTGTAACCTCCATCGCTCCTTCTGCTTCCAGAACCACCCCTACTCCGACCACCACCTTCATATCCATGAGCATCTCCTGATCCCCCACCACCACTGTGATAATCGCTGCCTCTAGCTTTTCCTCCACCACTAGATCTAGACTGAGCATAGTTGATGGTGAAGTTCCTTCTATCAAGGTTCTACCCATTCTTAAGGTTTAAGTTTATTAGGTTTTAGGGCTTAGGTTTACTTTTTAATTTATTTAGTTATTTTAGGTTTTAGTTTATCGTTTGGAGTTTAGGGTTTAGGGTTTATGATTAGGGTTTAGAGTTTAGGGTTTAGGGTTTAATATTGAGGATTTAACATTTAGGGTTTAGGGTTTTAAGGTTTATGTTTTTTGGGTTTAAGGTTTAGGGTTAGGGTTTAAGGTTTTGGGTTTAAGGTTTTTTAGGGTTTATGGTTTAGGGTTTAGTGTTTAAGGTTGTAGGTTTAGGGTTTAGAGTTTAGGATTTAGGGTTTATGGTTTTTTTTAAAAGAAAAAATTAAGAAAACCTGTAGGTTTAGTTTTATTTAGTTTAATTAGTTTATTTTATATTTATTTTAGTTTTTTTATTTTTTTATTTCTATTTAGGTGTATTTTTTATTTTTATTTAATTTACTTTATTTATTTTAGGTTTATTTATTTTAGTTTATTTCTTAGGTTTAGGTTTATTTTTTAATTGAGCTTTATTTTTATTTTATTTTTTAGGTTTAGGATTTATTTTTTATTTTTTGGTGTAGGTTTAGATTTTTATATATTTTTAGGTTTAGTTTTTTGGTTTATTTTTAGGTTTTATTTTTTAGTTTAGGTTTAGGTTTATTTTTAGTTTATTTTATTTTATTTAGTTTGGGTTTAGGTTTAAGTTTAGTTTATTTTTGGTTTAGGTTTTGGTTTTATTTATTTTGGCTTAGTTTATTTTAGTTAAGTTTTTGGTTGATTTTATTTTGTTTATTTTATTTTTATTTTAGGTTTAATTCTTTTTTTTTATAGTTTAGGGTTTAGGTTTTTGTTTTTATTTATTTTTAGGTTTCTTTTTAGGTTTTATTAGTTTTATTTATTATTTATTTTAGGTTTATTTTATTTTATTTTATGTTTAGGATTTTTTATTTTGTTTTATTTTAGGTTTAGGTTTAGTTTAGTTAGGCTTTATTTTATTTTATCTTTAGGTAGGTTTGGGTTTATGGTTGGAAGGTTTAGTTTAGGGTTTAGGAGGTTTAGTGTTTAGGGATTAGGTCCAGGGTTTAGGGCCCAGGTTAGTTTAGGCTTAGGGCCTAAAATGAGTTTAAGATCTTTAACGCAGCTCAGTGGCTCACGTTTAGGTTTAGTTTAGGATTTAGGGCCTGGTTTAGTGGTGTTTAGGTTTATGGTTTAGGGTTTAAGGTTTTAGGGTTTAGGGTTTAGGGTTTAGGGTTGTAAGTTTAGGGTTTAGGCTTATGGTTTTTTTTAGGGTTTATGGTTTAGGTTTAGGTTTTGGGTTTATTTTTTAAGTTCAATTTTTAATTAGTTTTTATTTTATTTTATTTTATGTTTATTTTTTTTATTTTAGGTTTAGTTTTCATTTTATTAATGGTTTTTTATTTTTAAGTTTAGTTTTGGTTCTTATTTATTTTATTTTAGTTTATTTCTTATTTTTTTAGGTTTAAGTTTAGGTTTAGGTTTTAGTTTTATTTTATTTTATTTTGGTTTAGGTTTTTTTATTTATTTTATTTTTAGGTTTTATTTAGTTTAGGTTTCGACTTGTAGCTTTTTAGGGTTTAGGGTTTAGGGTTTTAGGTTTAGGGTTAGTTTAGGGTTTAGAGTTTAGGGTTTGGGGTTTACGATTTAGGGTTTAGGATTTAGGATTTAGGATTTAGGATTTAGGTTTTAGGGTTTAGGGTTGTTTATGGTTTAGGATCTATTTTTTGGGGAAAGTTAGAATTTTATTATCATAAATGGGAAAGATATAATGTCCTTAAAAGGGTTGAAGCTCTAAAATTCTACTGCTCTGAGAGCAACAAGAAACCTAAAGAGCTAAACCCCTATCTAAGTACATTATAAAAAGTAAAGAAAATAAAAGAGCAAATACAATAGCTAAATAGCATAAGAGAAAAAGACACAAAGTAAGACTAAAATAAATCCTAAAAATAGTAAAATGATGAGTCAGAAGCAGTTCATGATTCCTTTGGGAAAGCAAGATATGCAAGATTGACAACAACAACACATGGGTTGATGACCATTCCCATTTGAAAGTTCTAACTCAGAAAAGAAATTTGCAAAACACTACAAAGGCAAAAGTGATAGCTAAAAAGGATACAGGTAAAGAGAGGAAAAGGAGAGAGATGAGAAAGAGTAGGCTTAGGCTAAATTAGGATCATCTCAAAGGGAAATAATACATATGAGCATCCAAACTTCATAAAGAAAGGTTACAATGATATGTAACCGGGTTTAGGGTTTAGGGTCAGGGTTAGGGTTTATGGTTTAGGTTTTAGGGTTTAGGGTTTAGAGTTTAGGGTTTAGGGTTTATGGTTTAGGGTTTAAGTCTAGGGTTCAAGTTTTAGTTTAGAGTTTAGGGTTTAAGGTTTAGGATTTTTGGTTTAGGTTTAAGGGTTTTGGGTTTTGGGTTTTAGGGTTTAGGGTTTAGGGTTTAAGGTTTAGGGTTTAGGGTTTAGGGTTTAGGGTTTAGGTTTAGGGTTTAGGTTTTAGGTCTTGGGTAGTTTAGGATTCAGATTAAGTGAGCAGTTAATCCTAAATTTTGTGGGTTAATTTAATGGGATGACCTCTACCTCCCATGATTTTCTTGGATTTATTGCTCACTTAATTAGAAAAATTCACTAATTAAACTCTAATTACTATTTTAAATTAATTAATGTCTAATTAATCCCATGAATAGTAATAAATTGATTAATTAATTTTATTACTCGAGCAAATGAATTAAGAACAGGGCCAGGGTTTAGGGTTTTATAGTTTATGATTTTAGGTTTAGGGTTTAGGGTTTAGGTTTAGGTTTTAGGTTTTAGGTTTAGTTTGGGGGGTTTAGGGTATGGTTTTGTGGTTTAGGTTTAGGTTTAGGTTTAGGTTGGGGTATAAGGTTTAGAATTTAGGAGGTTTAGGTTTATGTCAGTGTCCGTGTTAGAGTTTAGAGTTTAGGGTTTTAGAGAGGTTTAGGAGTTAGTTAGGTTTAGGTTAGTTAGGATTTAGGGTTTAGGGCCCAGGTTATATGCTTTAGTGTTTATTGCTTTAGGTTTCCTGGGTTTAGGGTTTTAGGGTTTATGGAGTTTAGGGTCAGTGGATGGTTGGGTTGGTTTAAAGTTTATGGTTTAGGGTTTAGGGTTAGTTTAGGGTTTAGGGCTTAAGGTGTAGGGTTTAGGGTTATAGGTTTAGGGTTGTAAGTTTAAGGTTATATGTTTAGGATTTAGGGTTTAGGGTTAATTTTAGGGTTTAGGGCTTACAGTTTCAGGTTTAGGATATAGGGTTTACATTTTACGGTTTAAGGTTTTGGGTCTTATAAAATTAGGTAAATCGATAGGTTTAGGTTTTTCTTTAGATTTTTTAGTTTATTTTTTATTTATTTTATTTTATTTTGTCTTTTATTTCTATTTATGTTTATTTTTTATTTTTATTTAGTTTATTTTAGGTTTATTTATTTTAGGTCAGGTTTTTTATTATAGTTTACTTTTTAGGTTTAGGTTTAAGTTTATGTTTATTTTTTTAGTTTAGTTTTATTTTTATTTTATTTTTTAGGTTTAGGTTTTATTTCTTATTTTTAGGTTTAGGTTTAGGATTTTATTTTATTTTTTTAGGTTTTGGTTTTAGGTTTTTATTTTAGGTTAATTTTTAGGTTTTATTTGGTAGTTTAGATTTAGGTTTATTTTTGATTTATTTTATTTTATTTTGTTTAGGGTTCAGGTTAAGTTTATTTTAGGTTTAAGTTTAGGTTTTATTTATTTTTGTTTAGTTTATTTTAGTTTAGGTTTAGGTTTATTTTATTTTGTTTACTTTAGGTTTAGGTTTTATTTTTTTTAGTTTAAGGTTTAGGTTTTATTTTTTATTTATTTATTAGGTTTATTATTTAGGTTTAGGTTATTACTTCATTTTATTTTAGGTTTTTTTTCTTTTATTTTTCGTTTAGTTTTTATTTTATTTAGGATATTTATTTCTAGGTTTATTTTATCTTTTAGTTTAGTTTAGGTATTTATTTATTTTAGCTTAGTTTAGTTTTTATTTTATATTTTATTATATTTTTAGGTTTAGGTTTAGGTTTGCATTTTGGTTTTAGTTTTGGTTTTTGTTTTATTTTATATTTTTATTTTATTTAGGTTTAAGTTTTAGGTTTAGTGTTTAGTGGGTTTATGGCTCACCTGTGTGATTTAGGTTTAGGGTTTAAGGTGTAGGTTTAGTAGGGCCCAGGGTTTATGGTTTAGGGTTTAGCATTTTAGGGTTTATGGTTTTGATTTTAGGGTTTAGAGTTTAGGGTTTAGGGTTTAGGGTTTTTGGGTTTAGGGCTTAGGGTTTAGGGTTAATTTTATGGTTTAACATTTAGGGTTAGGGTTTTTTATTTATTTTTTTATTTTTTATATTTATTTTCAGGGTTTAGGGTTTATGGTTTAGGGTTTTAGGATTTAGGGTTTAGGGTTGAGGGTTTTTTGTGTTTAGGTTTAGGTTGTGTAAGTTGGAGGATTTAGTTCAGCTTTAATGTTTAGGGTTTGTGTCAGCATTTATATTTATAGTTTAGGGTTTAGGGCCAAGGGTTTTTTTTTGAAAATTAAGTAAACTAGTAGGTTTAGGTTTTTTTCTTTATTTTAGTCTATTTTATTTTTATTTTTACTTAGGTTTATTTTTTATTTTTGTTTAGCCTAGTTTATTTATTTTATGTTAATTTATTTTAGTTTAGGCTTTTTATTTTAGTTTACTTTTTATGTTTAAGTTTAGGTTTAGGTTTACGTTTATCGAGTTGAGTTTTATTTTATTTTATTTTTAGGTTTATGTTTTGGGTTTTTTAGGTTTAGGGTTTTAGTATTTAGGGATTAGGGCTTAGTGTTTAGGGTTTAGGGTTTAGGGTTATAAGTTTAGTGTTATAGGTTAGTTTGGGTTTATGGTTTATACGTTAGAGTTTACGGTTTTAGGTTGATTTAGTTTACTTTGTTTATTTTTTATTTATTTCAATTTATTTTATTTTTTATTTTTTTTAAGTTTATTTATTATTTTTATTTTGTTTAGTTTAATTATTTTAGTTTATTTTTTAGGATTAGGTTTATTTTTTTATTAAGTTTAATTTTTATTTTTTGAGATTTTAGGGTTTAGGATTTAGGGTTTAGGGTTTTAGGGTTTAGGATTTTAGTGTTTTGAGTTTAGGGTTAGGGTTTAGGGTTTAGGGTTTAGTGTTTAGGCTTTAGGGTTTAGGTTTTTAAGGTTTAGGGTTTAGGGTTTAGGGTTTAAGGTTTAGGGTTTATATTTTGACGCAATTACCTATTTAGGAAGTATTGAATGATTTCAATATAATTGATAATCGATACCATCGAATGTATTTTTTTTAAAGTGTAGGGTTGTAGGTTTAGGGTTTAGGGTTTAGGGTTTTTTAGGGTTTAAGGTTGTAGGTTTAGTTGTAATTTTTGGGTTAATTTTAGGTTTAAGTTTTCATTTAGTTTTTATTTTATTTTATTTTAGGTTTATTTTATTTTTATTTTATGTTTAGCTTTTATTTTATTTAAGTTTTTTATTCTTAGGTTTGTTTTATTTTTTTATTTTAGTTTAGGTTATTATTTATTTTATTTTAGTTTTTTTTATTATTTTATACTATTTTATTTTTTGGTTTAGGTTTATGTTTTAGTTAACATTTTTATTTTATTTTATGTTTTTATTTTATTTAGGTTTTGGTTTTATATTAATTTTATTTTTAGGTTTTACTTAGTTTAGGTTTATGTTTAAGGTTTTAGGTTTAGTTTAGTGTTTAGGATTTAGGGTTTTAGGTTTGGGTTTAAGGTTTTGAGTCTTTAGGGTTTAGTGTTAGTATTTTAAGTTTAGGGTTTTAGGGTCTTATGTTTAGAGTTTATGTTTATGGTTAGCTTAGGGTTTAGGGTTTAGGGTTTAGGCTTTAAGATTTTTTTTGGTTTAGGATTTTTTTTAGGGTTTAAGGTTTAGGGTTCTAGGTTTAGGGTTCTAGGTTTAGTTTTGTAGGTTTAAGGTTAGTTTTACATTTAGGTTTTTGCATAGTTTTTATTTTATTTTATTTTAGGTTTATTTATTTTAATTTTATGTTTACTTTTATTTAATTTAGGCTTTTTATTCTTAGGTTTATTTTATTTTTTAGTTTACTTTAGGTTAATATTTATTTATTTTAGTTTATTTTTATTAATTTATTTTATTTTATTTTAGGTTTAAGTTTAGGTTTTCATTTACAATTCTATTTTATTTTATTTTATTATTTTATTTAGGTTTAGGTTTTTTTATTTATTTTATTTTTAGGTTTAACTTAGTTTAGGTTTAAGTTTTTATGTTTTTAGGGTTTCGAGTTTAGATTTAAGGGTTTAAGGTTTAGGGTTTGGGGTTTTAGGGTTTGGGGTTTTAAGGTTTAGGGTTTGAGTTAGGGTTTAGGGTTTAGTGTTTAGGCTTTATAATTTAGGGTTTTTAAGGGTTAGGGTTTAGAGTTTAGGTTTTAGGGTTTAGGGTTTTTTAGGGTTTAGGGGTGCAGGTTAGGTTTAGGGTTTATTGTTAGTTTGTGTTTAGGTTTAACATTTAGGATTTAGGGTTTGGGTTTAGGGTTTAGGGTTTAGGGTTTATAATTTGAAGCACTTACCTATGTAGGAAGTATCAAATGATTTTAATATAATTAATAATTGATATCGTCCAATGTACATTTTTCTAAAGTATAGGGTTGTAGGTTTATGGTTTAGGGTTTAGGGTTTAGGGTTTAGGTTTTAGGTTTAGGGTTTAAGGTTTTTTTAAGTTTAGGGTTGTAGGTTTAGTGTTGTAGGTTTAAGGTTAGTTAGTTTAGGTTTTATTTAATTTTATTTTATTTTATTTTAGTTTTATTTTGTTTTATTTTAGGTTTATTTTCTTTTATTTTACATTTAGATTTTATTTTATTTTGGATTTTATTCTTAGGTTTATTTTATTTTGTACTTTAGTTTAGGTTATTATTTATTATATTTTAGTTTATTTTTATTAATTTATTTTATTTTATTTTTAGGTTTAGGTTTAGGTTTTAGTTTACATTTATATTTTATTTTATTTAGGTTTAAATAAATTATATTTATTTTATTTTTAGGTTTTACTTAATTTATGTGTAAGTTTTTAGGCTTTTAGGGTTTAGGGTTTAGGGTTTAGGATTTTTGGGTTTAGGGTTTTAGTATTTAGGGTTTAGGGTTTATGATTTAGTATTCAGGGTTTATGGTTTAGGGTTTTTAGGGTTTAGGGTTTAGGGTTTGAAGCACTTACTTATTTCAAAAGTATTGAATGATTTCAATATAATTGATAATTGATACCGTCCAATGTATTTTATTTTTTAAGTATAGGGTTATAGTCATGGTTTTAGGGTTTATGGTTATTAGGGTTTAGAGTTTAGGATTTAGGATTTAGGGTTTAGGTTTTAGGTTTAGGGTTCAAGTTTAACTTTAGGGTTTAGGATTTTTTTTTAGAGTTTAGGGTTATAGGTTTAGTGTTGTAGGTTTAGTGGGTAGTTTAGGTTTTTTTATTTAATTTTTATTTTATTTTATTTTATGTTTATTTTTTTATTTTACATTTAGT
This sequence comes from Cymbidium sinense, assembly GCA_021442155.1. Taxonomy (NCBI): domain Eukaryota; kingdom Viridiplantae; phylum Streptophyta; class Magnoliopsida; order Asparagales; family Orchidaceae; genus Cymbidium; species Cymbidium sinense. Next base: position 272,438,082 of record CM038215.1, on the reverse strand, counting down.
TTTTATTTTATTTAGGGTTTTTTATTCCTAGGTTTATTTCATTTTTTTAGTTTAGTTTACGATATTTTTTATTTTATTTTAGTTTATTTTATTTATTTATTTTATTGAATTTTAAGTTTAGGTTTAGGTTTTAGTTTACATTTTAATTTTATTTTTTATTTTATTTTATTTAGGTTAAGGTTTTCTTATTTATGTTATTTTTTGGTCATAGTTTAGGTGTAAGTTTTTAGGTTTTTAAGGATTAGGGTTTATACTTTAGGTTTTAGGGTTTAGGGTTTTAGGGTTTAGGGTTTTAGTTTTTAGGGTTTAGGGTTAGGGTTAAGGGTTTATTGTTTAGGGTTTAGGATTTAGGGTTTAGGGTTTTCAGGGTATAGGGTTTAGCGTTTAGGGTTTAGGGTTTATAGTATTTTTTTAATTAAGTAAACCCATAAGTTTAGGCTTATTTAGCTTATTTTTTTATCGATTTTAGTTTATTTTATTTTTAATTTTTATTTAGAATTATTCTTTAGTTTTATATAGTTTAATTTATTTATTTTAAGTTTAGGTTTCTTATTTTAGTCTATTTTTTAGGTTTAGGATTAAGTTTATATTTTTCTTAATTTAGTTTTATTTTAATTTTAATTTTTAGGTTTAGGTTTTATTTTTTATTTTTAGGTTTAGGTTTAGGTTTTTCTTTTATTTTTTTAGGTTTAGGTTTTAGGTTTTTATTTTAGGTTTATTTTTTGGTTTTATTTCTTAGTTTAGGTTTATTTTTATTTTATTTATTTTATTTGGTTTAGGGTTTAGGTTTAGTTTATTCTAGGTTTAAGTTTAGGTTCTATTTATTTTAGTTTATTTTATTTTAGTATAGGTTTAGATATCTTTTATTTTGTTTATTTTAGGTTCAGGTTTTTTTTAGTTTAGGGTTTATGTATTTTTTTTTATTTATCTTTAGGTTTTATTCTTAGGTTTTTATTTTAGGTTAATTTTTAGGTTTTATTTGGTAGTTTAGATTTAGGTTTATTTTTGGTTTATTTTATTTTATTTTGTTTAGGGTTCAGGTTAAGTTTATTTTAGGTTTAAGTTTAGGTTTTATTTATTTTTGTTTAGTTTATTTTAGTTTAGGTTTAGGTTTATTTTATTTTGTTTACTTTAGGTTTAGGTTTTATTTTTTTTTTAGTTTTTAGGTTTTATTTTTTTTTATTTATTTATTAGGTTTATTATTTAGGTTTAGGTTATTACTTCATTTTATTTTAGGTTTTTTCTTTTATTTTTTTTTAGTTTTATTTTATTTAGGATATTTATTTCTAGGTTTATTTTATCTTTTAGTTTAGTTTAGGTATTTATTTATTTTAGCTTAGTTTAGTTTTATTTTATATTTTTTTATATTTAGGTTTAGGTTTAGGTTTCGCTTTGGTTTTAGTTTTGGTTTTGTTTTATTTTATATTTTATTTTATTTAGGTTTAAGTTTTAGGTTTTAGTGTTTTAGGGTTTATGGTCAATTTGTGATTTAGGAGGGAAGGTTGTAGTTTAGGTTTAGGGTTTAGGGTTTAGGTTTATGGTTTAGAGCATTTTAGGGTTTATGGTTTTGATTTTAGGTTTAGAGAGGTTTAGGGTTTAGGTTTTGGGTTTAGGTTTAGGTCAGGTTATAATTTTAACAACATTTAGGGTTAGGGTTTTTTATTTATTTTTTTATTTTTTATATTTATTTTCAGGGTTTAGGGTTTATGGTTTAGGGTTTTAGGATTTAGGGTTTAGGGTTGAGGGTTTTTTAGGGTTTAGGGTCAGGGTTTTTTAGGTTTAGGGTTGTAAGTTTAAGGTTTAGGATTTAGGGTTAGCTTTAATGTTTAGGGTTTTGTGTTTAGCATTTATGGTTTATGGTTTAGAGTTTAGGGCTAAGGGTTTTTTTTTGAAAATTAAGTAAACTAGTAGGTTTAGGTTTTTTTCTTTATTTTAGTCTATTTTATTTTATTTTATTTAGGTTTATTTTTTATTTTGTTTATCTAGTTTATTTATTTTATGTTTATTTATTTTAGTTTAGGCTTTTTATTTTAGTTTATTTTTTATGTTTAAGTTTCGGTTTAGGTTTAGGTTTATTTCTGAGTTGAGTTTTATTTTTATTTTATTTTTTAGGTTTATATTTTTAGGTTTTTAGGTTTTAGGGTTTTTAGTATTTAGGGATTAGGGCTTAGTGTTTAGGGTTTAGGGTTTAGGGTTATAAGTTTAGTGTTATAGGTTTAGGGTTAGTTTTCGGGTTTATGGTTTATATGTTAGAGTTTACAGTTTTAGGTTGATTTAGTTTACTTTGTTTATTTTTTATTTATTTCAATTTATTTTATTTTTTATTTTTTTTAAGTTAATTTATTATTTTTATTTTGTTTAGTTTGATTATTTTAGTTTATTTTTTAGGATTAGGATTATTTTTTTATTAAGTTTAATTTTTATTTTTTGAGATTTTTAGGGTTTAGGATTTAGGGTTTAGGGTTTTAGGGTTTAGGATTTTAGTTTTGAGTTAAGGTTAGGGTTTAGGGTTTAGGGTTTAGTGTTTAGGCTTTAGGGTTTGGGGTTTTTAAGGTTTAGGGTTTAGGGTTTGTGGTTTAGGGTTTATATTTTGACTAATTACATTTAGGAAGTATTGAATGATTTCAATATAATTGATAATGATCTAATGTATTTTTTTTTAAAGGGTAGGGTTGTAGGTTTAGGGTTTAGGGTTTAGGGTTTTTTAGGGTTTAAGGTTGTAGGTTTAGTGTTGTAATTTTTGGGTTAATTATAGGTTTAAGTTTTCATTTAGTTTTTATTTTATTTTATTTTAGGTTTATTTTATTTTATTTTATGTTTTATTATATTTAAGTTTTTTATTCTTAGGTTTGTTTTATTTTTTTATTTTAGTTTAGGTTATTATTTATTTTATTTTAGTTTTTTTTATTATTTTATACTATTTTATTTTTTGGTTTAGGTTTATATTTTAGTTAACATTTTTATTTTGTTTTATGTTTTTATTTTATTTAGGTTTAGGTTTTATATTAATTTTATTTTTAGGTTTTACTTAGTTTAGGTTTATGTTTTAAGGTTTTTAGGTTTCCGAGTTTAGTGTTTAGGATTTAGGGTTTTAGGGTTTTGGGTTTAGGGTTTGAGTTACGGTTTAGGGTTTAGGGTTCAGTGTTTAGTATTTAGGCTTAAGGGTTTAGGGTTTTTAGGGTCTTATGTTTAGAGTTTATGTTTATGGTTAGCTTAGGGTTTAGGGTTTAGGGTTTAGGCTTTAAGATTTTTTATGGTTTAGGATTTTTTAGGGTTTAAGGTTTAGGGTTCTAGGTTTAGGGTTGTAGGTTTAGTTTTGTAGGTTTAAGGTTAGTTTTACATTTAGGTTTTTGCATAGTTTTTATTTTATTTTATTTTAGGTTTATTTTATTTTAATTTTATGTTTACTTTTATTTAATTTAGGTTTTTTATTCTTAGGTTTATTTTATTTTTTAGTTTACTTTAGGTTAATATTTATTTATTTTAGTTTATTTTTATTAGTTTATTTTATTTTATTTTAGGTTTAAGTTTAGGTTTTCATTTGCATTTTTATTTTATTTTATTTTATTTAGGTTTAAGTTTTTTATTAATTTTATTTTTAGGTTTAACCTAGTTTAGGTTTAAGTTTTTATGTTTTTAGGGTTTCGAGTTTAGATTTAAGGGTTTAAGGTTTAGGGTTTCGGGTTTTAAGGTTTGGGGTTTTAAGGTTTAGGGTTTCGAGTTAGGGTTTAGGGTTTAGTGTTTATGCTTTATAATTTAGGGTTTTTAGGGGTTAGGGTTAGAGTTTGGGGTTTAGGGTTTAGGGTTTTTTAGGGTTTAGGGTTTAGGGTTGTAGGTTAGGGTTTAGGGTTTATTGTTAGTTTTTGTGTTTAGGGTTTAAGGTTTAACATTTAGGATTTAGGGTTTGGGTTTAGGGTTTAGGGTTTAGGGTTTATAATTTGAAGCAATGTAGGAAGTATCAAATGATTTTAATATAATTAATAATGATCGTCAATGTACATTTTTTTAAAGCATATAGGTTTAGGATGGTTAGGGTTTAGGGTTTAGGTTTTAGGTTTAGGGTTTAAGGTTTTTTTAAGTTTAGGGTTGTAGGTTTAGTGTTGTAGGTTTAAGGTTAGTTTTAGGTTTAGGTTTTTATTTAATTTTTATTTTATTTTATTTTAGTTTTATTTTGTTTTATTTTAGGTTTATTTTCTTTTTATTTTACATTTAGATTTTATTTTATTTTGGGTTTTATTCTTAGGTTTATTTTATTTTTTGTACTTTAGTTTAGGTTATTATTTATTATATTTTAGTTTATTTTTATTAATTTATTTTATTTTATTTTTAGGTTTAGGTTTAGGTTTTAGTTTACATTTATATTTTATTTTATTTAGGTTTAAATTTTTATATTTATTTTATTTTTAGGTTTTACTTAATTTATGTGTAAGTTTTTAGGCTTTTAGGGTTTAGGGTTTAGGGTTTAGGATTTTTGGGTTTAGGGTTTTAGATTTTATTTTAGGGTTTATGATTTAGTATTCAGGGTTTATGGTTTAGGGTTTTTAGGGTTTAGGGTTTAGGGTTTGAAGCACTTACTTATTTCAAAAGTATTGATTGATTTCAATATAATTGATAATTGATACCGTCCAATGTATTTTATTTTTTAAGTATAGGGTTATAGGTCTATGGTTTAGGGTTTATGGTTTATGGTTTAGGGTTTAGATTTAGGATTTAGGATTTAGGGTTTAGGTTTTAGGTTTAGGGTTCAAGTTTAACTTTAGGGTTTAGGATTTTTTAGGGTTTAGAGTTTAGGGTTATAGGTTTAGTGTTGTAGGTTTAGGGCTAGTTTTAGGTTTAGGTTTTTATTTAGTTTTATTTTATTTTATTTTAGGTTTATTTTTTTATTTTACATTTAGTTTTTATTTTATTTAGGGTTTTTTATTCCTAGGTTTATTTCATTTTTTAGTTTAGTTCTGATTTTTTTTATTTTATTTTAGTTTATTTTATTTATTTATTTTATTGAATTTTTATGTTTAGGTTTAGGTTTTAGTTTACATTTTAATTTTATTTTTTATTTTATTTTATTTAGGTTAAGGTTTTTTTATTTATGTTATTTTTTGGTCTTACTTAGTTTAGGTGTAAGTTTTTAGGTTTTTAAGGATTAGGGTTTATACTTTAGGTTTTAGGGTTTAGGGTTTTAGGGTTTAGTTTTAGTTTAGGGTTAGGGTTAGGGGTTTATTGTTTAGGGTTTAGGATTTAGGGTTGGGTTTAGCATGGTTTAGCGTTTAGGGTTTAGGGTTTATAGTATTTTTTTAATTAAGTAAACCCATAAGTTTAGGTTTATTTAGCTTATTTTTTTATCTATTTTAGTTTATTTTATTTTTATTTTTTATTTAGAATTATTCTTTAGTTTTATATAGTTTAATTTATTTATTTTTAGTTTAGGTTTCTTATTTTAGTCTATTTTTTAGGTTTAGGATTAAGTTTATATTTTTCTTAATTTAGTTTATTTTTATTTTAATTTTTAGGTTTAGGTTTTATATTTTATTTTTAGGTTTAGGTTTAGGTTTTTCTTTTATTTTTTTAGGTTTAGGTTTTAGGTTTTTATTTTAGGTTTATTTTTTGGTTTTATTTTTTAGTTTAGGTTTATATTTATTTTATTGATTTTATTTAGTTTAGGGTTTAGGTTTAGTTTATTCTAGGTTTAGGTTTAGGTTCTATTTATTTTAGTTTATTTTATTTTAGTATAGGTTTATATATCTTTTATTTTGTTTATTTTAGGTTCAGGTTTTTTTTAGTTTAGGGTTTATGTATTTTTTTTATTTATCTTTAGGTTTTATTCTTTGGTTTATTTTTTAGTTTTGGGTGTTTTTAGTTTTTATTTTATTTTATTTTCAAAATATTTTGCTTTTATTTTACGTTTAGTTTTTTATTTTCCTTAGGTTTTTTATTTTTTGGTTTATTTTATTTTTTAGTATAGTTTTATTTTTATTTTTTATTTTGTTTTATTTTTAGGTTTAGGTTTAGGTTATTGGTTTTAGTTTAGGTTTTTATTTTATTTTATTTATTTTATTTTATTTAGGTTTAGGTTTAGGTTTTTAGGTTTTTAGGGTTTAGGGTTTAGGGTTTAGGGTTTGGGGTTTAGGGTTTATGGTTTAGTGTTGTAGGTTTAAGGGTTTAGTGTTTAGGATTTAGGGTTTAGGGTTTATGGTTTAGGGTTTTAAGGTCTAAAGTTCATGGTTTAGGGTTTAGGGTTTAGGGTTTAGGGTTAGTTTTAGGGTTTATCATTTAGGGTTAGGGTTTATTTTTATTTTTTTTATTTTTCAAGTTTCAATTTTAATTTTTATTTTTAGGTTTAGGTTTAGGCTTTTATCTTATCTTTTTAGGTTAATTCTTTAGGTTTTTCTCTTATGTTTCTTTTTAGGTTTTATTTTTTAGTTTAGGATTAGGTTTAATATTAGTTTATTTTATTTTACCTAGTTTAGGGTTTAAGGTTTATCATTTTTGGGGTTTAGGGTTTAGGGTTTAGGATTTAGGGTTTCGATTTAGTGTTTTTTTTAATTAAGTAAACCGATAGGTTTAGGTTTATTTAGTTTATTTTTTATTTATTTTTATTTAGTTTATTTTATTTATTTCAGGTTTATTTATTTTAGTTTATGTTTTTATTTTAGTTTTTTTTTAGGTTTAGGTTTAGGTTTATATTTATTTATTTAGTTTAGTTTTATTTTTATTTTTATTTTTAGGTTTAGGTTTTATTTTTTATTTTCAAGTATAAGTTTAGGTTTTTATTTTATTTTTTTTGGTTTAGGTTTTAGGTTTTTATTTTAGGTTTATTTTTTGGTATTATTTTTTAGTTTAGGTTCATTTTTAGTTTATTTTATTTTATTTATTTTAGGGTTTAGGTTTAAATTATTTTAGGTTTTGGTTTAGGTTCTATTTGTTAAGTTTAGTTTCTTTTATTTTTGGTTTAGGTTTATTTTATTTTGTTTATTTTAGGTTTAGGTTTTTTTTTTAGGTTTAGTTTTTTATTTAGTTTTTATTTTATATTTTTTAGGTTTATTTTCTTTTTATTTTACATTTAGTTTTTATTCTATTTAAGTTTTTTATTTTTAAGTTTATTTTATTTTTTGCTTGGTTTAGGTTTTTATTTATTTTATTTTAGTTTTTTTATTTTTTATTTTATTTTATTTTAGGTTTTTATTTAGGTTTAGGTTTTAGATTAGGTTTTTTATTTTATTATATTTTATTTAGTTTAGTGTTTTTATTTATTTTCTTTTAGGTCTTATTTAGATTTAGGTTTTAGGTTTTTAGGATTTAGGGTATAGGGCATTGCATTTAGGGTTTAGGGTTTGGTGTTTACTGTTTAGGGTTTAGTTTTGTAGGCTTTAGGGTTTAGTGTTTAGGGTTTAGGGTTTAAGGTATAGGGTTTATATTTTGACGCAATTACCAATTTAGGAAGAATTGAATGATCTCAATATAATTGATAATTGATACCATCGAATGTATTTTTTTTTAAAGTGTAGGGTTGTATGTTTAGGGTTGTAAGTTTAGGGTTGTAGGTTTAGGGTTTAGGGTTTAAGGTTAGGGTTTAGAGTTTAGGCTTTAGGGTTTAGGTTTTAAGTTTAGGGTTCAAGTTTTAGTTTAGGGTTTAGGGTTGTTTTTGTGGTTTAAGTAGTAGTGTAGGGTTAATTTTAGGTTTAAGTTTTCATTTAGTTTTATTTTATTTTATGTTAGGTTTATTTTTTTTTTATTTTATGTTTAGCTTTTATTTTATTTAAGTTTTTATTCTTAGGTTTGTTTTATTTTTTATTTTAGTTTAGGTTATTATTTATTTTATTTTAGTTTATTTTTATTAGTTTATTTTATTTTATTTTTTGGTTTAGGTTTATAGTTAACATTTTATTTTATTTTATGTTTTATTTTATTTAGGTTTAGGTTTTATATTAATTTTATTTTTAGGTTTACTTAGTTTAGGTTTATGATTTTAGGTTTTAGGTTTTAGAGTTTAGGATTTAAGGTTTAGGGTTTTAGGGTTTGGGTTTAGGGTTTAGGAGGTGGTTAGGGTTTAGTTTTAGGGTTTAGTGGTAGGTTTAGGGTTTTAGGGTTTATGTTTAGGTTCAGGGTTTAGGGTTTAGGGTTTTTTAGGGATTAGGGTTTAAGATTTTTTATGGTTTAGGATTTTTTAGGGTTTAAGGTTTAGGGTTCTAGGTTTAGGGTTGTAGGTTTAGTTTTATAGGTTTAAGGTTAGTTTTACATTTAGGTTTTTACTTAGTTTTTCTTTTATTTTATTTTAGGTTAATTTTATTTTAATTTTATGTTTACTTTTTATTTAATTTTGGTTTTTTATTCTTAGGTTTATTTTATTTTTTAGTTTAGTTTAGGTTATTATTTATTTATTTTAGTTTATTTTTATTAGTTTATTTTATTTTATTTTAGGTTTAAGTTTAGGTTTTCATTTACATTTCTATTTTATTTTATTTTATTATTTTATTTAGGTTTAAGTTTTTTTATTTATTTTATTTTTAGGTTAAACTTAGTTTAGGTTTAACTTTTTATGTTTTTAGGGTTTAGTGTAGATTTAAGGTTTAGGTTTAGTTTTGGTTTTAAGGTATGGGTTTTGAGGTTTAGGGTTTGAGTTAGGTTTTAGGGTTTAGTGTTTAGGGTTTAGTTTTATGCTTTATAATTTAGGGTTTTTAGGGTTTAGGGTTTAGAGTTTAGGGTTTAGGGTTTAGGGTTAGCTTAGGGTTTAGGGTTTAGGGTTTTTTAGGGTTTAGGGTTTAGGGTTGTAGGTTAGGGTTTAAGGTTTATGGTTAGTTTTTGTGTTTAGGGTTTAAGGTTTAACATTTAGGATTTAGGGTTTGGGTTTAGGGTTTAGGGTTTAGGGTTTATAATTTGAAGCACTTACCTATATTGGAAGTATCAAATGATTTTAATATAATTAATAATTGATATCGTCCAATGTACATTTTAAAGCATATAGGGTAGGTTTAGAGTTTAGGGTTTAGGTTTAGGTTTAGGTTTAGGGTTGGGTTTAGTAGGGTTTAAGGTTTTTTTAAGTTTAGGGTTGTAAGTTTAGGGTTATACGTTTAGTGTTGTAGGTTTAAGGTTAGTTTTAGGTTTAGGTTTTTATTTAATTTTTATTTTATTTTATTTTAGTTTTATTTTGTTTTATTTTAGGTTTATTTTATTTTTATTTTACATTTAGATTTTATTTTGTTTAGGTTTTTTATTCTTAGGTTTATTTTATTTTTTGTACTTTAGTTTAGGTTATTATTTATTTTATTTTAGTTTATTTTTATTAATTTATTTTATTTTATTTTTAGGTTTAGGTTTAGGTTTTAGTTTACATTTATATTTTATTTTATTTAGGTTTAAATTTTTAAATTTATTTTATTTTTAGGTTTTACCTAATTTATGTGTAAGTTTTTAGGTTTTTAGGGTTTAGGGTTTAGGGTTTAGAGTTTTTGGGTTTAAGGTTTTGGTATTTAGTGTTTAGGGTTAGGGTTTAGGGTTTATGGTTTAGTATTCAGGGTTTATGGTTTAGGGTTTTTAGGGTTTAGGGTTTTGGGTTTGAAGCACTTACTTATTTCAAAAGTATTGAATGATTTCAATATAATTGATAATTGATGCCGTCCAATGTATTTTATTTTTTAAGTATAGGGTTGTAGGTCTATGGTTTAGGGTTTATGGTTTATAGTTTAGGGTTTAGAGTTTAGGATTTAGGATTTAGGGTTTAGGTTTTAGGTTTAGGGTTTAGGTTTTACTTTAGGGTTTAGGATTTTTTAGGGTTTAGAGATTAGGGTTATATGTTTAGTGTTGTAGGTTTAGGGTTATTTTTAGGTTTAGGTTTTTATTTAGTTTTTATTTTATTTTATTTTATGTTTATTTTTTTATTTTACATTTAGTTTTTATTTTATTTAGCATTTTTATTCTTAGGTTTATTTTATTTTTTTAGTTTAGTTTATGATATTTTTTATTTTATTTTAGTTTTATTTTATTTATTTATTTATTTTATTGAATTTTTAAATTTAGGTTTATGTTTTAGTTTGCATTTTAATTTTATTTTTTATTTTTTTTATTTTGGTTAAGGTTTTTCTATTTATGTTATTTTTTGGTCTTACTTAGTTTAGGTGTAAGTTTTTAGGTTTTTAAGGATTAGGGTTTATGCTTTAGGGTTTAGGGTTTAGGGTCTTAGGGTTTAGGGTTTTAGTTTTAGGGTTTAGGGTTAGGGTTTAGGGTTTAGTGTTTAGGGTTTAGGATTTAGGATTTAGGGTTTTCAGGGTATAGGGTTTAGCGTTTAGGGTTTAGGGTTTATAATATTTTTTTAATTAAGTAAACCCATAAATTTAGGTTTATTTAGCTTTTTTTTTTATCTATTTTAGTTTATTTTAGTTTTAATTTTTATTTAGAATTATTCTTTATTTTTATTTAGTTTAATTTATTTATTTTTAGTTTAGGTTTATTATTTTAGTCTATCTTTTAGGTTTAGGATTAAGTTTATATTTTTCTTAATTTAGTTTTATTTTTATTTTAATTTTTAGGTTTAGGTTTTATTTTTTATTTTTAGGTTTAGGTTTAGGTTTTTCTTTTATTTTTTTGGTTTAGGTTTTAGGTTTTTATTTTTGGTTTATTTTTGGTTTTATTTTTTAGTTTAGGTTTATTTTTAGTTTATTTATTTTATTTAGTTTAGGGTTTAGGTTTAGTTTATTCTAGGTTTAGGTTCTATTTATTTTAGTTTATTTTATTTTAGTATAGGTTTAGATATCTTTTATTTTGTTTATTTTAGGTTCAAGTTTTTTTTAGTTTAGGGTTTATGTATTATTTTTTATTTATCTTTAGGTTTTATTTTTAGGTTTATTTTTTTGTTTTGGGTGTTTTTAGTTTTTATTTTATTTTATTTTCAAAATATTTTGTTTTTATTTTACGTTTAGTTTTTTATTTTCCTTAGGTTTTTTATTTTTTGGTTTATTTTATTTTTTAGTTTACTTTTGTTTTTATTTTTATTTTGTTTTATTTTTAGGTTTAGGTTTAGGTTATAGGTTTTAGTTTAGGTTTTTATTTTATTTTATTTATTTTATTTTATTTAGGTTTAGGTTTAGGTTTTTAGGTTTTTAGAGTTTATGGTTTAGTGTTGTAGGTTTAAGGATTTAGTGTTTAGGATTTAGGGTTTAGGGTTTATGGTTTAGGGTTTTAAGGATTAAAGTTTATGGTTTAGGGTTTAGGGTTTAGGGTTTAGGGTTATTTTTAGGGTTTACCATTTAGGGTTATGGTTTAGTTTTATTTTTTTTATTTTTCAAGTTTCAATTTTAATTTAAATTTTAGGTTTAGGTTTAGTCTTTTATCTTATCTTTTTAGGTTAATACATTAGGTTTTTCTCTTAAGTTTTTTTTTAGGTTTTATTTTTTAGTTTAGGATTAGGTTTAATTTTAGTTTATTTTATTTTATCTAGTTTAGGTTTATGGTTTATCATTTTTGGGGTTTAGGGTTTAGGGTTTAGGATTTAGGGTTTACGATTTAGTGTTTTTTTTAATTAAGTAAACCGATAGGTTTAGGTTTATTTAGTTAATTTTTTATTTATTTTTATTTAGTTTAGTTTATTTATTTCAGGTTAATTTATTTTAGTTTATGTTTTTATTTTAGTTTTTTTTTTAGGTTTAGGTTTAGGTTTATATTTATTTATTTAGTTTAGTTTTATTTTTATTTTTATTTTTAGGTTTAGGTTTTATTTTTTATTTTCAAGTATAAGTTTAGGTTTTTATTTTATTTTTTTAGGTTTAGGTTTTAGGTTTTTATTTTAGGTTTATTTTTAAGTATTATTTTTTAGTTTAGGTTCATTTTCAGTTTATTTTATTTTATTTATTTTAGGGTTTAGGTTTAAATTATTTTAGGTTTTGGTTTAGGTTCTTTTTGTTAAGTTTAGTTTCTTTTATTTTTGGTTTAGGTTTATTTTATTTTGTTTATTTTAGGTTTAGGTTTTTTTTTAGGTTTAGTTTTTTATTTAGTTTTTATTTTATATTTTTAGGTTTATTTTCTTTTTATTTTACATTTAGTTTTTATTCTATTTAGGTTTTTTATTTTTAAGTTTATTTTATTTTTTGTTTAGTTTAGGTTTTTATTTATTTTATTTTAGTTTTTTTATTTTTTATTTTATTTTATTTTAGGTTTTTGTTTAGGTTTAGGTTTTAGATTAGGTTTTTTATTTTATTATATTTTATTTAGGTTTAGGTGTTTTTATTTATTTTATTTTTAGGTCTTATTCAGTTTAGATTTAGGTTTTTAGGTTTTTAGGATTTAGGGTATAGGGCATTGCATTTAGGGTTTAGGGTTTGGGGTTTAGTGTTTAGGGTTTAGTTTTGTAGGCTTTAGGGTTTAATATTTAGGGTTTAGGGTTTAAGGTATAGGGTTTATATTTTGACGCAATTACCAATTTAGGAAGTATTGAATGATCTCAATATAATTGATAATTGATACCATCGAATGTATTTTTTTTTAAAGTGTCGGGTTGTATGTTTAGGGTTGTAGGTTTAGGGTTTAGGGTTTAAGGTTAGGGTTTAGAGTTTAGGCTTTAGGGTTTAGGTTTTAAGTTTAGGGTTCAAGTTTTAGTTTAGGGTTTAGGGTTTAGGGTTTTTTAGGGTTTAAGGCTGTAGGTTTAGTGTTGTAGTTTTTGGGTTAATTTTAGGTTTAAGTTTTCATTTAGTTTTTATTTTATTTTATGTTAGGTTTATTTTATTTTTATTTTATGTTTAGCTTTTATTTTATTTAAGTTTTTTATTCTTAGGTTTGTTTTATTTTTTTATTTTAGTTTAGGTTATTATTTATTTTATTTTAGTTTATTTTTATTAGTTTATTTTATTTTATTTTTTGGTTTAGGTTTATGTTTTAGTTAATATTTTTATTTTATTTTATGTTTTTATTTTATTTAGGTTTAGGTTTTATATTAATCATATTTTTAGGTTTTACTTAGTTTAGGTTTATGTTTTTAGGTTTTTAGGTTTTCGAGTTTAGGGTTTAAGGTTTAGGGTTTTAGGGTTTTGGGTTTTAGGGTTTAGGGTTTCGAGTTAAGGTTTAGGGTTTAGGGTTTAGTGTTTAGGTTTAAGGATTTAGGGTTTTTAGGGTTTATGTTTAAGGTTAGCTTAGGGTTTAGGGTTTAGGGTTTTTTAGGGATTAGGGTTTAAGATTTTTTATGGTTTAGGATTTTTTAGGGTTTAAGGTTTAGGGTTCTAGGTTTACGGTTGTAGGTTTAGTTTTATAGGTTTAAGGTTAGTTTTACATTTAGGTTTTTACTTAGTTTTTATTTTATTTTATTTTAGGTTAATTTTATTTTAATTTTATGTTTACTTTTTATTTAATTTAGGTTTTTTATTCTTAGGTTTATTTTATTTTTTAGTTTAGTTTAGGTTATTATTTATTTATTTTAGTTTATTTTTATTAGTTTATTTTATTTTATTTTAGGTTTAAGTTTAGGTTTTCATTTACATTTCTATTTTATATTATTTTATTATTCTATTTAGGTTTAGGTCTTTTTATTCATTTTATTTTTAGGTTTAACTTAGTTTAGGTTTAACTTTTTATGTTTTTAGGGTTTCGAGTTTAGATTTAAGGGTTTAAGGTTTAGGGTTTTGGGTTTTAAGGTATGGGATTTTAAGGTTTAGGGTTTCGAGTTAGGTTTTAGGGTTTAGTGTTTAGGGTTTAGTTTTTATGCTTTATAATTTAGGGTTTTTAGGGTTTAGGGTTTAGAGTTTAGGGTTTAGGGTTTAGGGTTAGTTTAGGGTTTAGGGTTTTAGGGTTTAGGGTTGTAGGTTAGGGTTTAAGGTTTATGGTTAGTTTTTGTGTTTAGCATTTAAGGTTTAACATTTAGGATTTAGGGTTTAGGTTTAGGGTTTAGGGTTTAGGGTTTATAATTTGAAGCACTTACCTATGTAGGAAGTATCAAATGATTTTAATCTAATTAATAATTGATATCGTCCAATGTACATTTTTTTAAAGTATAAGGTTGTAGACTTAGGGTTTAGGGTTTAGTGTTTAGGTTTTAGGTTTAGGGTTCAGGTTTTAGTTTAGGGTTTAGGGTTTAAGGTTTTTTAAGTTTAGGGTTGTAGGTTTAGGGTTATAGGTTTAGTGTTGTAGGTTTAAGGTTAGTTTTAGGTTTAGGTTTTTATTTAATTTTTATTTTATTTAATTTTTATTTTATTTTATTTTAGTTTTATTTTATTTTATTTTAGGTTTATTTTATTTTTATTTTACATTTAGATTTTATTTTATTTAGGTTTTTTATTCTTAGGTTTATTTTATTTTTTGTACTTTAGTTTAGGTTATTATTTATTTTATTTTAGTTTATTTTTATTAATTTATTTTATTTTAATTTTAAGTTTAGGTTTAGGTTTTAGTTTACATTTATATTTTATTTTATTTAGGTTTAAATTTTTATATTTATTTTATTTTTAGGTTTTACTTAATTTATGTGTAAGTTTTTAGGTTTTTAGGGTTTAGGGTTTAGGGTTTATGGTTTTTGGGTTTAAGGTTTTGGTATTTAGGGTTTAGGGTTAGGGTTTAGGGTTTATGGTTTAGTATTCAGGGTTTATGGTTTAGGGTTTTTAGGGTTTAGGGTTTTGGGTTTGAAGCACTTACTTATTTTAAAAGTATTGAATGATTTCAATATAATTGATAATTGATACCGTCCAATGTATTTTATTTTTTAAGTATAGGGTTGTAGGTCTATGGTTTAGGGTTTATGGTTTAGGGTTTAGAGTTTAGGATTTAGGGTTTAGGTTTTAGGTTTAGGGTTTAGGTTTTACTTTAGGGTTTTAGGATTTTTTAGGATTTAGAGTTTAGGGTTATATGTTTAGTGTTGTAGGTTTAGGGTTAGTTTTAGGTTTAGGTTTTTTTTATTTTATTTTATTTTTTATTTTATTTTATTTTTTATTTTACATTTAGTTTTATTTTATTTAGGTTTTTTATTCTTAGGTTTATTTTGTTTTTTAGTTTAGTTTATGATATTTTTATTTTATTTTAGTTTTATTTTATTTATTTATTTTATTGAATTTTAATATTAGGTTTATGTTTTAGTTTACATTTTAACTTTATTTTTTATTTTTTTTATTTAGGTTAAGGTTTTTTTATTTATGTTATTTTTTGGTCTTACTTAGTTTAGGTGTAAGTTTTTAGGTTTTTAAGGATTAGGGTTTATGCTTTAGGGTTTTGGGTTTAGGGTCTTAGGGTTTAGGGTTTTAGTTTTTAGGGTTTAGGGTTGGGATTTAGGGTTTAGTGTTTAGGGTTTAGGATGTAGGGTTTAGGGTTTTCAGGGTATAGGGTTTAGCGTTTAGGGTTTAGGGTTTATAATATTTTTTTAATTAAGTAAACCCATAAGTTTAGGTTTATTTAGCTTATTTTTTATCTATTTTAGTTTATTTTAGTTTTAATTTTTATTTAGAATTATTCTTTATTATTATTTAGTTTAATTTATTTATTTTTAGTTTAGGTTTCTTATTTTAGTCTATTTTTTAGGTTTAGGATTAAGTTTATATTTTTCTTAATTTAGTTTATTTTTATTTTAATTTTTAGGTTTAGGTTTTATTTTTTATTTTTAGGTTTAGGTTTAGGTTTTTCTTTTATTTTTTTAGGTTTAGGATTTAGGTTTTTTAGGTTTATTTTTGGTTTTATTTTTAGTTTAGGTTTATTTTTTTTTATTTATTTTATTTAGTTTAGGGTTTAGGTTTAGTTTATTCTAGGTTTAGGTTTAGGTTCTATTTATTTTAGTTTATTTTATTTTAGTATAGGTTTAGATATCTTTTATTTTGTTTAGGTTTAGGTTTCTTTTAGTTTAGGGTTTATGTATTATTTTAATTTATC
Organism: Cymbidium sinense; assembly: GCA_021442155.1. Taxonomy (NCBI): domain Eukaryota; kingdom Viridiplantae; phylum Streptophyta; class Magnoliopsida; order Asparagales; family Orchidaceae; genus Cymbidium; species Cymbidium sinense. The sequence continues at coordinate 272,422,257 of CM038215.1, read as the reverse complement.
TTTAGGTTTATTTTGTTTTTTTTTAGTGTTTTTAGTTTTATTTTATTTTATTTTCAGAATATTTTGTTTTTATTTTACATTTAGTTTTTTATTTTCCTTAGGTTTTTTATTTTTTGGTTTATTTTATTTTTTAGTTTACTTTTGTTTTTATTTTTTATTTTGTTTTATTTTTAGGTTTAGGTTTAGGTTTTAGGTTTTAGTTTAGATTTTTATTTTATTTTATTTATTTTATTTTGTTTAGGTTTAGGTTTAGGTTTTTAGGTTTTTAGGGTTTATGGTTTAGTGTTGTAGGTTTAAGGATTTAGTGTTTAGGATTTAGGGTTTAGGGTTTATGGTTTAGGGTTTTAAGGATTAAAGTTTATGGTTTAGGGTTTTGGGTTAGTTTTAGGGTTTATCATTTAGGGTTAGGGTTTAGTTTTATTTTTTTTATTTTTCAAGTTTCAATTTTAATTTTAATTTTTAGGTTTAGGTTTAGGCTTTTATCTTATCTTTTTAGGTTAATACATTAGGTTTTTCTCTTAAGTTTCTTTTTATGTTTTATTTTTTAGTTTAGGATTAGGTTTAATTTTAGTTTATTTTATTTTATCTAGTTTAGGGTTCAAGGTTTATCATTTTTGGGGTTTAGGGTTTAGGGTTTAGGATTTGGGTTTACGATTTAGTGTTTTTTTTAATTAGTTAGAGGTTTAGGTTTATTTAGTTTATTTTATTTATTTATTTATTTTATTTATATTTATTTTTTATTTATTTTTTTATTTTATTTTAGTTTTTTTTAGGTTTAGGTTTAGGTTTATATTTATTTATTTATTAGTTTAGTTTATTTTTTATTTTTATTTTTAGGTTTAGGTTTTATTTTTTATTTTCAAGTATATGTTTAGGTTTTTATTTTATTTTTTTATGTTTAGGTTTTAGGTTTTTATTTTAGGTTTATTTTTAGGTATTATTTTTTAGTTTAGGTTCATTTTTAGTTTATTTTATTTTATTTATTTTAGGGTTTAGGTTTAAATTATTTTAGGTTTAGGTTTAGGTTCTATTTTTTAAGTTTAGTTTCTTTTAATTTTGGTTTAGGCTTATTTTATTTTGTTTATTTTAGGTTTAGGGTTTTTTTTAGGTTTAGTTTTTTATTTAGTTTTTATTTTATATTTTTTAGGTTTATTTTACATTTAGTTTTTATTCTATTTAGGTTTTTTATTTTTAAGTTTATTTTATTTTTTGTTTGGTTTAGGTTTTATTTATTTTATTTTAGTTTTTTTATTTTATTTTATTTTCGGTTTTTTTAGGTTTAGGTTTTAGATTAGGTTTTTATTTTATTATATTTTATTTAGGTTTAGGTGTTTTTATTTATTTTATTTTTAGGTCTTATTTAGTTTAGATTTAGGTTTTTAGGTTTTTAGGTTTTTAGGATTTAGGGTATAGGGCATTGGATTTAGGGTTTAGGGTTTGGGGTTTAGGGTTTAGGGTTTAGTTTTAGGCTTTAGTAGTGTTAGGTTTAGGGTTTAGTTTTAGGGTTCTACGATTTATGGTTTAGGGTTTAAGATTTTAGGGTTTTAGTGTTTAGGGTTTAGGGCTTAGGGTTGTAGGTTTAGAGTTTAGAGTTTAGGGTTTAAGGTTAGTTTTAGGGTTTAGGGTTTAAGGCTAGGTTATTTTATTTTTTTTAAATTAAGTAAATTGGTAGGTTTAAGTTTATTTAGTTTATTTTTTATTTTGATTTATGTTTATTTTTATTTTTATTTAGTTTAGTTTATTTATTTTAGGTTAATTTATTTTGGTTTATGTTTTTTATTTTAGTTTATTTTTTATATTTATGTTTAGGTTAAGGTTTATTTTCTAATTTACTTTTAATTTAATTTTATTTTTTTGTTTTGGTTTTATTATTTATTTTTCTATTTAGTTTTAGGTTTTTATTTTATTATTTTAGGTTTAGGTTTTATATTTTCCTTTTAATTTATTTTTAGGTTTTATTTTTTAGTATAGGTTTAGGTTTATTTTTAGTTTATTTTAATTTATTTAGTTTAGGTTTAGGATTTATTTATTTTAGTTTAGTTTATTTTAGTTTAGGTTTAGGTTTATTTTACTTTTATTTTAAGTTTAGTATTTAGTTTAATTTTTTATTTATTTTTATGATTATGTTTTTATTTAGTTTTTATTTTAGTTTATTTTTGGTTTATTTTATTTTATTTTAGGTTCAATTTTTATTTTATTTAGGTTTTAATTTTTTTAATTTAGTTTAGGTTTTTATTTATTTTATTTATTCTATTTTCTTTTTAAGTTTACGTTTTGGTTTAAGTTTTTATTTTATTTTATTTTTTTATTTTGTTTTAGTTTAGATTTTACTTATTTACTTTTTTTAGGTTTTATTTAGTTCAAGTTTATGTTTTTTAACTTTTTATGGTTTAGGGTTTAGGGTTCAAGGTTCAGGGTTTAGGTTTTAGGGTTTAGAGTTTAGGGTTTAGGGTTTTTTTTAGGGTTTAGGGTTGAGGAATTAGGGTTTAGGGTTTAGGTTTTATGGTCTAGGATTTAGGGTTATAAGGTTTAGGGTTTTAGGGTTTAGAGTTTACATTTTTAAGGGTTTAGGTTGACGGTTAGGGTTAGGTTTTAGGATTTAAGTTTTAGATGTAGGGTTCAAGATTTAGTTTATAGTTTAAGATTTTTGGTTTTTTTTAATGGGGAACAAATTCAAATTAAACATTTCTTCTTTAGTTTATTTAGTTTATTTTTTATTTTTAATTATGTTTATTTTTTTATTCAGTTTAGTTTATTTATTTTAGGTTTATTTATTTTAGTCTTGGATTTTTATTTTAGTTTATTTTTTAGGTTTAAAGTTAAGTTTAGGTTTAGGTTTATTTTTTGGTGGAGGTTTATTTTTATTTTATTTCTTAAGTTTAACATTTATTTTTTTAATTTCAGGTTTATGTTTAGGTTTTTATTTTATTTTTGTAGGTTTAGGTTTTAGGTTTTTATTTTAGGTTTATTTTTAGGTTTTATTTTTTAGTTTAGGTTTAGGTTTATTTTTAATTTATTTTATTTTATTTAGTTTACGTTTTGGTATAGTTTATTTTAGGTTTAGGTTTTATTTATTTTAGTTTAGTTTCTTTTATTTTAGGTTTAGGTTTATTTTATTTTGTTTATGTTAGTTTTAGGCTTTTTTTGTAGTTAATGGTTTAAGTTTTATTTTTTATTTATTTTGAGGTTTTATTTTTAGGGTTTAGGGTATAAGGTTTTAGGGTTTAGTGTTTTTGGGTTAAGGGTTTAGGGTTTAGGGTTCAGGATTAAGTTTATTTAGTTTATTTTTATTTATTTTAGTTTATTTTATTTTTTTATTTAGGTTTATTTTTTTACTTAGTTTAGTTTAGTAATTTTAGGTTTATTTATTTTAGTTTAGGTTTTTATCTTAGTTTATTTCTTAGGTTTTGGTCTTTTAGTTGAGTTTTATTTTTATTATATTTTTTAAGTTTTAAGGCTTAGGGTTTAGGGTTTTAGAGTTTAAGGATTTAATGTTTACGATTTAGGGTTAGGGTTTAGGGTTTAGGGTTTAGGGTTTAGTGTTTAGGCATTATGGTTTAGGATTTTTAGGGTTTATAGTTTAGGGTTTAAGGTTTAAGGTTTATAATTTGGAGCACATACCTATTTAGGAAGTATTGAATGATTTTAATATAATTGATAATTGATACCATCCAATGTATTTTTTTTTTAAGTATTGGGTTGTAGGTTTAGCGATTAGGGCTTAGGGTTTAGGTTTTAGGTTTAGGGTTCAAGTTTTAGTTTAGGGTTTAGGGTTTAGGGTTTTTTAGGGTTTATGGTTTAGGGTTGTAGGTTTAGTGTTGTAAGTTTAGGGTTAGTTTTACGTTCATGTTTTTATTTAGTTTTTATTTTATTTTATGTTATTTTAGGTTTATTTTATTTTTGTTTTACATTTTGTTTTTATTTTATTTTGGTTTTTTGTTCTTAGGTTTGTTTTATTTTGTAGTTTAGTTTAGGTTATTATTTATTTTAGTTTAGTTTATTTTTATTAGTTTATTTTATTTTATTTTTATGTTTAAGTTGATGTTTTAGTTTATATTTTTATTTCATTTTTTTATTTAGGTTTAAGTTTTTTTATTTATTTTATTTTTAGGTTTTACTTAGTTTAGGTTTAAGTTTTTAGGTTTTTAGGGTTTAGGGTTTAAGGTTTAGGGATTAGGGTTTAGGGTTTAGGGTTTTAGGGTTTAGGGTTTTAAGGTTTAAGGTTTAGGGTTAGAGTTTAAAGTTTAGGGTTTAAGGTTTATTATTTAGGCTTTAAGGTTTAGCATTTTAGGGTTTAAGGTTTAGGGTATATGGTATATAATTTAAAGCACTGACCTATTTAGGAAGTATTGAATTATTTCAATATAATTGATAATTGATACCATCCAAGGTATTTGTTTTAACGTATATGGTTATAGGTTTAGGGTTTATGGTTTAGGATTTAGGTTTTAGGTTTAGGGTTCAGGTTTTAGCTTAGGGTTTAGGGTTTAGGGTTTTCTAGGGTTTAGGGTTTGGGGTTGTAGGTTTAGGGTTGTAGGTTTAGTGTTGTAGGTTTAGCATTAGTTTTAGGTTTAGGTTTTTATTTAGTTTTTATTATATTTTAGTTTAAGTTTATTTTATTTTTATTTTACATTTAGTTTTTATTTTATTTAGGTTTTTTATTCTTAGGTTTATTTTATTTTTTGTAGTTTATTTTAGGTTATTATTTATTTTATTTTAGTTTATTTTTATTAGTTTGTTTTATTTTATTTTTAGGTTTATGTTTTAATTTACATTTTTATTTTGTTTTTCTATTTTATTTTATTTAGGTTTAAGCTTTTTAATTTATTTTTTTTAGGTTTTACTTAGTTTAGGTTTAAGTTTTTTTATTTTTAGGGTTTTTTGTTTAGGGTTTAGGGTTTAGGGTTTTAGGGTTTAGAGTTTTAGGGTATAGGGTTTAAGGTTAGGATTACGGTTTAAGGTTTAGGGTTTAGTGTTTAGGCTTTAGGGTTGTGGGTTTTTAGGGTTTAGGGCTTAGGGTTTAGGGTTTAGGGCTTAGGGTTTAGGATTTTTGATTTTGCGTTTAGGGTTTTTTAGGGTTTAAGGTTTATGGTTGTAGGTTTAGGATTAGTTTTTGGGCTTAGGGTTTAGGGGTTTTTTTTAATTAAGTAAAACAATAGGTTTAGGTTTATTTAGTTTATTTTTATTTATTTTAGTTTATTATATTTTTTATGTTTATTTGGGCTTATTTTTATTTTTATTTTATTTTGTTTATGTATTTTAGGTTTATTAATTTTACTTTATGTTTTTTAATTTAATTGATTTTTTTGGTTTAGGTTTAGGATTATTTTTATTTTTTTATTTTATTTTTATTTTTATTTTTATTTTTACTTTTAGGTTTAGGTTTTATTTTTTATTTTTAGGTATAGGTTTAGGTTTTTATTTTGTTTTTTAGGTTTAGCTTTCAGGTTTTTATTTTAGGTTTATTTTTAGGGTTTATTTTTTAGTTTATGTTTATTTTAGTTTAAGGTTTAAGTTTAGTTTATTTTAGGTTTAGGTTTAGTTTCTATTTATTTAAGTTTAGTTTATTTTAGTTTAGGTTTAGGTTTCTTTTATTTTGCTTATTTTAGGTTTAGGGTTTATGGTTTATTTTTTATTTATTTTTAGTTTTATTTTTTTAGGTTTAGGTTTTTATTTAGTTTTTATTTTATTTTATTTTATTTTAGGTATATTTTATTTTTATTTTACGTTTAGTTATTATTTTCTTTAGGTTTTTTTTATTTTTAGGTTTATTTTATTTTTTAAGTTTAGTTTAGGTTTTTATTTATTTATTTTTAGTTTATCTTTTATTTTTATTTTTATATTTTTTTAGGTTTAGGTTTAAGTTTGGGTTTAGGTTTTAGTTTAGGTTTTTATTTAATTTTATTTATTTTAGATTATTTTGGTTTACGTTTATTTATTTATTTTATTATTAGGCTTTGTTTTGTTTAGGTTTATATTTTTTTGGTCTTTAGGGTTTAAGGTTTAGGGTTAAGGTTGAGGGTTTGGGGTTTAGGGATTTAGGTTTTAGGGTTTAGTGTTTAGGGTCAATGTTTAGGGTTTAGGGTTTTAGTGTTTACGGTTTAGGGTTTAGGGTTTAGGTTTTAAGCTTTAGGCTTTAGAGTTTTAGGGTTTAGGGTTTAGGGTTTAGGTTAAAGGTTTTATTTTTTTATTTTTTATTTTTTATTTTTTTTTAAAATTAAGTAAACTAGTATGTTTATGTTTATTTAGTATATTTTTTTATTATAGTTTTTTTATTTTCTATTTTGATGTAGATTTATTTATATTTATATTTAGTTTAGTTTATTTATTTTAGGTTTCTTTATTTTAGTTTATGTTTTTTTATTTTAGTTTACTTTTTATGTTTAGGTTTATTTTTTAGCTTAGTTTTTATTTTATTTCATTATTTTAGGTTTTGATTTTAGTTTTTATTTTTAGGTTTAGGTTTAGATTTTAATTTTATTTTTTAGGATTAGGTTTTAGGTTTTTCTTTTAGGTTTATTTTATAGTTTAGGTTTAGGTTTATTTTTAGTTTATTTTATTTTATTTAGTTTAGGTTTAGGTTTCAGTTTAGTTTATTTTAGGTTTAGGTTTAGGGTTTTTTTTAGTTTAGGGTTTAAGTTTTATTTCTTTATTTATTTTTAGGTTTATTATTTAGGTTAGGTTTTTATTTAGTTTTATTTTTTATTTTAGGTTTAGCTTTTATTTTATTTAAGCTTTTTATTTATTAGTTTAGTTTAGGTTTTTATTTATTTTATTTTAGTTTAGTTTTTATTTTTTATTTTATTTTCTTTTTTAGGTATAGGTTTAGGTTTAGGTTAAGGTTTTAGTTTATGTTTTTAATTTAATTTATTTATTTTATCTTATTTTGGTTTAGATTTATTTATTTATTTATTTTATATTTTATTTAGTTTTGGTTTAGGTTTTTAGCTTTTTAGGGATTAGGGTTTAAAGTTTTTTTTTAGAAACCCCATGTAGGGGGTATTTTATTGCCACAAAAAGAGGGTTACAAGGTCCATAAAGTGGATAAAATCCAGAACTACTTCTCAAAGAGCTACAATCAGCCTAAGGAGTAGATCCCCTATCTAAGTACAACCAAAAGCAAAAGAAGACATTAAAGAAATCAAAAGATACAAATAGATTAACATAAAAAAAAGAAAGGAAGATTATATGAATGCTCTCAGGATGTGAGAATGCATGACACTATGGAGCAAACCCGCAAGAGGACAAGAGAAAGCACCAAAAAAATGTAGGAAAGAAATTAGAAAAGGTAATACATACATAATGATAAGCGACATAATTTGAGAATGATAGTAAAGAATTATGATAGAGGAGGCTCAGGCTCAGTCACACCAAGTTGGGGCAGATGCAAATATGCGCATCCAAACATTAGTAGAAGGGTTACATCATAAGAGCTACTACCAATCCAAAAGGGAGTGAAATCCTCACAGCCATCATAGCCAACAAACCTGTGTAAAGATAGCAGCCAGATGTTGAAAGTCTTATGGGCTTTATTACCTGCAAACCTAAACAAACTATATATAATATAGAGAGGAAATTGCAAAGGGCAGAAAGATAAGGGGCCCCATGCAGGAAAAGTATCATCAATATAGTCACCCTGACATGAAGATACTTATACATATGAAATAGGCAAGCATAAAAACCATCCACAAGAAAATAACAGAAGAGGCAGCCTGCTGAAATCCTGCTAAGCAAGTCGATGAGCCTATAAGTAACACCATCCAAATGGGCGAAGGTCATTTCACTCAGAGAGGTCACAACTAAGCATGTGCTCCAATTTTTTAAGAACCATATTGTATATAGGTTCAGAGTGCCTCGAAGAATTATATCTGATAATGGTGTTGCATTCAAGAGCACTAAGATCAACAACTTTGCCTGGAGACACAACATAGATTGGAGATATTGTACCATAGACTACCCGAGGACAAACAGCTTAGAAGAAGCCTTCAACAAAACTCTCATCCAAATACTGAAGAAGACACTTGACAACAACAACTGATAGTGGAATAAGCAGTTAGTTGAAGCCTTGTGGGCCATCACATATAGAACTCCAACTTAGTCTACTCCTTTCTCCTTAGTGTATGGGTCCCAAGCTGTTCTACCATTAGAAGTACAACTCCCATCACTAAGGATAACTGTGGGTAGGAAAATCACAATAGAGTAGAATGTCAAGTTGAGGTTAGAAGAGCTCAAAAGATTGGAGGAGAGATGCTTGCGGGCATGCCAAAACCTCAAGTTGTACAAAGCTAAAATGATTCAAGATCATAACAAGTTGGACCATCCTAGAACTTTTTAAGTAGGATAGGTTATTTTAGTTCTAAGGAGATCGATTGTTGCCCATCGTAAGATAGGAGGCAAGTTTGAACCCACTTGGGAAGGCACTTTGGTAGAGAGAAGGTCTTCCAAGGAGGATCTTATCAGCTTATTAATCATAAGAGAGTGCATCCAATGTTTTCAATCAATGCGCTCAACTTAAATAAATATTATAAATCATGTTCAATAATAATTATCATTAATAAAAATTCCATTTTTAATTCAATCTCTTTTATGTTGAAAGTATTCTTATTTATGAATCTGCCATGATGTGTTTAGGGTAGGTGTAAGGAACCTGACCGACATCCTATCCTTCATCGATACAACACAAACACAAAGTACACATAAATTTATAAAATAAACACATAGCTATTATCTCAGGCTACTCTGAGTTGAGATGACACCCCCAGCGGTACTCACTCAATAGCTGCTCTAAGCCAGGCTGACATGATACCCTCTTAGTGTGTCACCCCAGTGGTGTTCTTCGCTACTGCACACTAACGAGTGCCTTGTTAGTTTGGTAGCCTTACTATGTGGCCAAAAAGCTACCTCATGTTGGTTTTGTTTAAGAGGATGTGAGTCTGGTATGCATTCTTCTTAGATTATACTTCGTCCACTAATTGGGTCAAGTATATTTGAGGTTTAGGATAAGTCCCCTAATGTCCCCTTCCCTCCTGACTGCTTCAATTCTGGGTCCAGTCCTTCCTCGAGCTCCCTTCTTAGTAGTCGTTGTAGGTCAAATAACATCTATGCTGTGTACGATAAACTATCTTAATGATTAGTAACAATTGGAAAGTTGTAAGCCTACACACTTTCTTTCTAGATTGATCGTTGCACACCTACGGGCACCTTAGGTTGGTTAGTTCTCACTATGCTGATGGATACACCACTCATGCTGATGGAGACACCTTAGGTTGGTTGGTTCTCGCACCTTAGGATACACCACTCATGGCAGATGTAAGTCTGCTTCACTTTCTCCTTGTGTTGGCCACTGTACAGCTATAGGCTTTTTTTTCCAGGGCTCAAGATAATGCCCCTAGCAGCATCTCCCTTATGGGCACTATATTTGGATCACATCCTTTACGAACCCATTTATACATTACCCAAGTTACTATCATATTGGACAGTTCCCCTTTCCTAGTAACCACCCCTATGGTTGGAGAATCCATTCTGTAGATGTGAAGATTCTCCTTTGGTCTAGTAAATCTAAGATAGGTTAAGGTCGACATAGCCCCTTCTTAGTGTGGTCCCTTGGATACCAATAGGGTCCACACAAACATATAAATAAAAAATATATATTCACTTGTGGATTAGGAGGACACCCTTAACAATTCATCTTCCCAAGTAGGCATCCTATCTTTAGGCCAGTTTTAGCAAAACTCCTTATAGGATTCGCCTGACTACTCTTGAGTTGATATAAGTACCAGTAGAATTCACTCAGTAGTGGCCCCTATGCTAGGTTCTATTTATTGTGCTACCAACAAGTCACCCCAGCAGCTATTCCCTGCTTTTGAAGATGTAAGTTTATTACTCCTTCCTAGCATAGCTATTGCACACCAAAAGGCAACCACTTAGGTTGGCTAGCTCTCTCCCATGGCCAGTAGATTATTCCTTTGGATTTATAAATTTGAGAATGGACAAGTCTGATATAGCCCCTTCTTAGTGGGTCCATTGCACACCAACATGGTCGATAAATTAAATCGATTAAATTTGACCGAGCTCATATCCACAATGGATATTCCCTCAATTCAAAATCAAACTAAACCAGACAAACCATATTAAATCACATGAAATTAAAATAAAACTAATCCTGACTACTTTTGAGTTCTCATAAGTCCCTAGTGGCATTGACTCAGTATTCACCCTAGGTCAGATTATATTTGTTGTGCATCCAATAAGTCACCCCAGCATTTGTTCCTCACTTTGAAAGATGTAAGTCCGCTACACCTTCTTCTTAGCACAACCGTTCCATATAGAAAGGCAACCCCTTAGGTTGGCTAGCTCTACCCCACAACCGATAGACTATCACTTTGGATTTGTAAACCTGAGGTAGGTCAAGGCTAATATAGCCCCTTCTCAGTGGGTCCATCACACACCAACAAGATCTATACATTAACTCAGATTAAATTAAACATAACATGATTTTTCCCAGTGAAGTTAAATCATACCCTTCTCCTAGTGGAGCCCCAAATCATATATAAACATGTCAAGCAAACAAATAAAATTCAAAACCAACCTCCCCAATGGAGCCAAATTAAACCAACTTTCCTAATATAGTCTAAATCAAAGAAATCCAACCAAACTCTTATTCCAAGTGGATACATCCCCACACAAACCTATGAAATCAAACTCAAATCTCAATCCCCAGTGGATAGCCCGAACCTGCTTCCTTAATGGAAGGTTCATATACTCGATCCCCAATAGACTCGAGCCCATATATCTAGCATATGTGCCTCCACATCAATTAAAATAGAATAAATTAAAGTTGATTCAATCATAATCCTCAATGGACTATAGATTCTTATCCCTAAGGGATCTTCTTTCCACAGATCATATAATCAAATCAAATTCAAACCATATCCCCATCATATTTTTTTCTTCTATGCCCTTGACATAGAGCCCTCACATGTCATTTCCAATGCATGTGTGATCCCCTAGCAGATCTCCCTCCATGTCGTTGACATGGAATTCTCATCAAATCTTATTTCTTCTCTTATGCACACCTTTAATACTTTAACAAAAAGCCAAACAATGTATTGGATCAAATTACATCTTAACATTGTAATCAATATTTTATGAATTGTGATGGTGCAAGCTCAAACTAACTACACAATATCATGTTCAACATATTATAGTGTGAATTAACACACTATATTATATTATAATATATGATGTTATATTATAATTTTCTATAATATAATATATCGTCTAACATTACACTTCATTAGAATCACTTAAAAGGAACAAATAACACAATTTTCTAAAAATATGAATAATGTTCATTTTTTATGTAAAATTATTATTTTTCTATTAGAAATAGTACAAAATAGCATAATTTTGGTGTTGCTTCTTTGTGTGTGACATGAATTTGACCAAATTCTTCCATCTCAACATTTAAATTAACATTTTGGTGTGTTTTGACCCTATGTATTATAACAAAAGTAAAACATACTAAAATGTACAAAAACATTTAGAGACACACCACCACATTCATATATATATGAAGCTATATTGTTATGTACATTATATTTTAATATGCTTTCATATAATATATTATCTTACATCACACTTTAAAATGAATCCCTTTAAGAAAAAAATTTATAAAAGTTGGTTTAAAAATGAACATTTAGTTTGGATGCAAAATTCCAATATTTTGATTAAATGACACACCATCGCACACCCCCAATGATGTTCCCAAAAGCTTACTTTATATTTGGCCAGATCCCATAATCTCAGCCTATAAATCAGTATATTTATGAATTATACCAACACAAACTCTACTACATCATACTATAACAAACTAAAATATGCTTAATAATAAGTAGTAATACACAATAGTATGCTATAATGCATGATGCTACACTATGTTATGGCATCCTATATTATAATACACTATAACATATTATATTATATTATATTGCATATCACATCACAAGGGATTGCTTAAGATAAAAATCATAAAATTAGTCTAAATAATAAAAAATTATATATTTTAGTCGTATCACTTACATATTTTAAATTGAAACAATATATTATGGTGCCATGCTCCACCTATTATGAATTTGGCCAAATTCCACCATTTTAAAGTCTAAATCAACATTTTCATAAATAATGCCAGTGTAGGCTTGACTACATGATTGTAAAATATTGAAAGAATTTAAAATGTGTAAAACAATATATTATGATATATGATGCTACACTTTGCTACAACATATAATATTTATTTTGAACATAAAATCTTACTTTCTAGACTACAAGTGGCGTAGCGCACCTTTAGTACTACAACCTAATTCCAACTTCAAATTTAACAAATTTCATCATCTAATTTATTAAATCAATTTTTTTAAGATTTATATTAATATAGACTATAGGGAATAATGCCATAATATATTAAAACATTTCAAAACAACTTATAACATCCAAAAACACATCACTACATGCTGAAATGTATGATGCTACATTATACTATAATATATGGTATTATAATATGATTTAGGTTTAGGGTTTAGGGTATTCAAATCTATAATAGTCAAGGGAAAGTCTCTTGAAGACATTTTCTTTAGCTACCATAACTATGTTTGAAAAAGGTCATTATTTAGATCTACTCCTAATGACATCTTTATTCAAGGTTTAGGGTTAGTTTAAGGTAAGTTTTGGGTTTAGGGTTTAGGGTTAGTTTAGGATTTAGCATTTAAGGTTTAGGGTTTAGGGTTGTAGGTTTTAGGGTTTAGGGTTTATGGTTTTAGGGTTTAGGGTTTAGGATTCAGGGTTTTAGGGTTTAGGGTTTAGGTCTTAGGGTTTAGGGTTTAGGGTTTAAAGTTTAGGGTTTATGGTTTAGAGTTTAGGGTTTAGTGTTTACAATTTAATGTTTATGGTTTAGGGTTTTTAAGGTTTAGGGTTTAGGGTTTAAGGTTTAAGGTTTAGGATTTAGGTTTCAGTTTAAGGTTTAAGTTTTAGTTTAGGGTTTAGGGTTTAGGATTTGAGGTTTTTTTAATAGAGAACAAATTCATATTCAACATTTCTTCTTTTTATTTCATCAACCAAGTAGCACCCCAAGTTTTCTAAGACAGAAGCGATGACATAGATAAAAAATGAGCACCCATAAAGAAAATCAAAAACCCTAGATAAGTAGAATTGTCTCTACTATAAAGACACATTTCCATAAGCAGTAGATCAGATCGGTTGTTCTTCAATTTCTCTAGTTCAAATTAGAACCACCCCTGCCTCCCGAGTAGCAGGATCTGCCATCATATCCGAGATCTCTCCCTCTGCCACCATCACAGCTATATCCTCCATCACTCCTCTCATCTCCATAACAACCACTACTCTGAACATCACCTCTAGATCCCACACCACCACTACAATAATTGCCACCTCCAACTTCACCTCGACTGCCAGACCTAGACTGAGCCTAGTTGACGGTGATTTTCCTACCATTAAGGTTTTTCCCATTCTTAGGGATTAGGGTTAGTTTAGGGTTTAGGTTTTAAAGTTTAGGGTTTGGGGTTTAATGTTTAGGGTTGTAGGTTTTAGGGTTTAGGGTTTAGGGCTTTGGGTTTAGGGTTTAGAGTTTATGGTTTTAGGGTTTAGCATTTAGGGTTTAGGGTTTAAGGTTTTAGGGTTTAGGGTTTAGGGTTTTGGGTTTAAAGTTTAGGGTTTTGAGTTTAGGGTTTAGGGTTTAGGGTTTAGGATTTAGGGTTTAGGGTTTATTTTTTAGGTTTATGTTTTTACTTTAGGGTTTAGGTTATTTTATTTTAGGTTTATTTTATTTTTATTTTATTCTAAAAATAAATAAACTAAACTAAATAAAAATAAAAAGTAAACCTAAATAAAAATAAAAATAATATAAACTATAATAAATAAATAAATAATCTAAAGAAACTAAAGAAACATAAACCTACCGGTTGACTTAATTTTATTTAAAAAAACCTAAAGCATAAATCCTAAACCCTAAACACTAAACCTACAACACGTAACCTATAACCCTAAACCATAACCCCTAAATCCTAAACCCTAAACCCCAACCCTAAACCCTAAATGTTAAAAGCATATACCCTAAAATCATAAACCCTATGCCCTAAACCCCTGTTGAGCTGATTTTTACAAAAGGTGATCTTAAATAAGTCAGGGAAGAGGTTGTGAAGTATAATGTTGGTGTTCCTGCCTATGTTGGTCTTGTTGCACCTATTGTTGTTGTGGTTACTCAAGGCATCACTGGTCTGGATCCTTCATTGACTTCTTTAAGATTTAGGTTTTTATTTTATTTTATTTTATTTAGGTTTATGTACTTATATTTATTTTATTTTAAGGTATTATTTAGTTTTTGTTTAGGGTTTTAGGTTCTTAGGGTTTAGGGTTTAGGATTTAGAGTTGTAGGTTTTAGTTTATTTAATTTATTTAGTTTATTTTTCTATTTATTTAGTTTATTTTTCTATTTATTTTAGATTATTTTATTTATTTATTTTAGTTTATTTTAATTTTAATTTTTGTTTAGGTTTATATTTTATTTTTATTTAGTTTAGTTAATTTATTTTAGGTTTATTTATTTTAGTTTAGGGTTTTTATTTTTGATTATTTTTTTAGGTTTAGGTTAAGTTTATGCTTATTTTTTTAGTTTAGTTTTAGTTTTATTTTATTTTTTAGGATTAGGTTTTATTCATTATTTTTAGGTTTAGGTTTAGGTTTTTATTTTATTTTTTTAGGTTTAGGTGTTAGCTTTTTATTTTAATTTTTTTAAGGTTTTCTTTCATTTTATTTAGTTTAGGGTTTAGGTTTAGTTTTCTTTCTATTTAGGTTTAGGTTTTATTTATTTTAGTTTAGTTTGTTTTAGTTTAGTTTATTTTAGTTTAGGTTTAAGTTTATTTTATGTTGTTTATTTTAGGTTTAGTTTTTTTTTAAGTTTAGGGTTTTGGTTTTATTTTTATTTATTTTTAGGTTTTATTTTTAGGTTTAGGTTTTTATTTAGTTTTTATTCTATTTTATTTTGGGTTCATTTTATTTTTATTTCATGTTTAGTTTTTATTTTATTTTGGTTTGTTATTTTTAGGTTAATTTTATTCTTTAGTTTAGTTTAGGTTTTTATTTATTTTATTTGAGTTTAGTTTTTTATTTTTTATTTTATTTTATTTTTACATTTAGGTTTAGGTTTAGGTTTAGGTCTAAGTTTAGTTTTTTATTTTATTTTATTTTTTGATTTTATCTAGGTTTAAGTTTATGAATTTATTATACTTTTAGGGTTTATTTAGTTTAGCTTTAGGTTTTTAGGTCTTTAGTATTTAGGGTTTAGGGTTTAGGGTTTAGGGTTTAGGGTTTAGTGTTTAGGGTTTAGGTTTTAAGGTTTAGGGTTTAGGGTTTTATGGTTTAGGGTTTATGGTTTAGGGTTTAGGATTTAAGGTTTAGGGTTTTAAGGTTTAGGGTTTAGGGTTTAGGGTTAGTTTTAAGGTTTATGGTTTAGGGTTAGGGTTTTTTAAAAATTAAGTAAATTTGCACGTTTAGGTTTAAGTTTAGGGTTTAGGGCTAAAAACTAAAATAAACCTAAGAATAAAATACCTAAATATAATAAAAACTAAATGTAAAAGAAAAATAAAATAAACATAAAATAATAATATAAAAGCTAAATAAAAACCTAAACCTAAAAGATAAACCTAAAAATAAATAAATAAATAAAACCTAAATAATAAACTTAAAAAAAACATAAACCTAAAATAAAAATAAAATAAATAGAATAAAATAACTCTAAACTTAAACTAAAATAAATAAAACTTAAGCCTAAACCTAAACCTAAACTAAATAAAATAAATTAAACTAAAATAAACCAAAACTAAACTAAAATTAAAACCTAAAATAAACCTAAAATAAAACCTAAAACCTAAACTTAAGAAAATAAAACAAAAGCCTAACCCTAGACCTAAAATTTAAAAAATAAAACCTAAACCTGAACAATAAAATAAAAATAAAACTCCACTAAAAAAAGGCCTAAAGCGAAAAATAAATTAAAATTAAAAACCTAAACTAAAATAAATAAACTTAAAATAAATAAGCTAGGCTAAATAAAAATTAAAATAAACCTAAATAAATAAATCAGAAATAAAATAAATTCAAATAAATAAATAAATAAATAAATAAACATAAATCTACCTAGATAATTAATTAAAAAAAACCTAACATAAACCCTAAATCCTTCACTCTAAACCCTAAACCCTAAAACTAACTCTACAAACTGACCCTAAACACTAAGGCCCTAGCCTACCCTAAACCTAAACCTAAAACCTTAAACCCCTAAACTGAGCCTAAACCCTGGCCCTACTAAACCCCTAAGCACAACCCTAAACCCTAATCCCCAAACCTTGAATAAAGAAATGTTGGTTATTGAAATCGAAAAGAAGAAATGTTGAATCTAAATTTATTCTTTATTAAAAAAAATCTTAAGCTTTAAACCCTAAACCCTAAACTAAAACTTAAACCCTAAACCTAAAGCTTCGACCCTAAATCATAAATCCTAAACCCAAAACCTAAAACTCTTAAACCTACAAACTTTTAAACCTAGGCAGCCCAAACCAAAACTCTAAACCATAAATCCTAAACCCTAAACCCAAAATCTGCCACCAAACCCCAAGCCAACCTAAATCCCAAACCCCAAACCTACTAAACCCTAAATCTTAAAACTAACACTAAAACCTAAAACCTAAACTAACTCAAAACCCCTAAACTAACCCTAAACCCTAAACCTTGAATAAAGATGTCATTAGGAGTAGATGTAAAGAATGACCTAATCCAAACATAGTTATGGTAGCTAAAGAAAATGTCTTCAAGAGACTTTCCCTTGACTATTAAAGATTTGAATACCCTAAACCTTAACCTTAAATCGTATTATAATACCATATATTATAGTATAATGTAGCATCATATATTTGAGCTTGTAGTGATGTTTTTTTGGGTGTTATAAGATGTTTTGAAATGTTTTAGTATATTATGGTATTGTGCCCTATAGTCTATATGAATATAAATCCTACAATTATTGATTTAATAAATCAGATGATGAAATTTATTAGATTTGAAGTGGGAATTAGGTTGTAGTACCAAAGGTGTGCTATGCCACATGTAGTCTAAAAAGTTTGACTTTATGTTCAAAATAAATATTATATGTTGTAGCACAGTGTAGCATCATATATCATAATATAATGTTCTGCGCATTTTAAATTCTTTTAGTATTTTACAATCATGCAGTTGATACTACACTAGCATTATTTATAAAAAAATGTTGATTTAGACTTTAAAATGGTGGAATTTGGCAAAATTCATAATAGGTAGAGCATGGCATAATAATATATTATTTCAATTTAAAATATGTAAGTGATATGACTAAAATATATTATTATTTAATGTTTATACTAATTTTATGATCTTTTATCTTAAGCAATCCCTTGTGATGTGATAGGCAATATAGTGTAATATAATAAGCTATAGTGTATTATAATATAGGATTCCATAACATAGTGTAGCATCATGCATTATCGCATATTATTGTGTATTACTACTTGTTGTTTAGCATATTTTAGTTTGTTATAGTATGATGTAGTAGAGTTTGTACTAGTATAATTCATAAAAATATTGATTTATATGCTGAGATGATGGGATTTGGCCAAATTTAAGGTAAGCTTTAGGAACTTCATTAGGGGTGTGCTATGGTGTGTCATTTAATCAAAAGAATAGAATTTTGTATCCAAAATAAATGTTCATTTTTCAAATAAATTTTATAAATTTTTTGCTTAAAGGGATTCATTTTAAGGTGTAATGTAAGATAATATATTATATGAAAGCATATTAAAATATAATGTACATAACAATATAACTTCACATATATATATGAATGTGGTGGTGTGTTACTAAATATTATTGAACATTTTAGTATGTTTTACTTTTGTTATAATACATTGGGTCAAAACTCACAAAAATGCTAATTTGAAGGTTGAGATGGAAGAATTTGGCCAAATTCACAGCACACACTAAGAAGCAACCCAAAAAGTTTTTTATTTTGTACAATTTCTAGTATAATAATAATAATTTTACATCCAAAATGAACATTATTCATATTTTGAGAAAATTTCATTATTTGGTCTTTTTAAGTGATTCTAATGAGGTGTAATGTTAGAGAATATATTATATTATAGCAAATTATAATATAACATCATATTTTATAATATAATATAGTGTGTTAATTCATGCTATAATATGTTTAGCAGGATATTGTATAGTTAGTTTGAGCTTGCACCATCATAAATATTAAAATGTTGATTATAAAGTTAGGATGATGTAATTTTAATGAATGCATTGTAAAGATTTTGGTTGAAGTATTAATGGTGTTCATAAGAGAAGAAATAAGATTTGATGAGAATTCCATGTCAAGGACATGGAGGGAGATCCACTAGGGGTTCACACATGTATTGGACATGACATGTGAGGGGTCTATGTCGAGGGCATAGAAGAAGAAAATCTGTTGGGGATAAGGTTTGAGTTTGATTTGATTATATGATTTTTGGAAAGAAGATTCGCTAGTGATAATAATCTATAATACACTAGGGATTAAGATCGAATCGAATTTAATTTGTTCTATTTTAAGATGTGGAGGAATATCTACTAGAGATATAGGCTCAAGTTGAGAATTGAAATAGGGAAGTAGGTTGCTATCCACGTGGGATTTGAGTTTGATTTCATAGATTTTTTTGGGGATGTATTCATTAGGGATAAGAGGTTGGTTGGATTTCTTTCATTTAGACTATACTGGGGGAGTTGGTTTAATTTGACTCCACTAGGGAGATTAGTTTTGACTTTCATTTATTTGCTTGACTTATTTATATAAGATTTGGGGCTCCACTAGGGAGAAGGGTATGATTTAACTCCATTGGGGAAAATTAGATTGGGTTTAATTTTATCTGAGTTAATGTATGGACCCTATTAGTGTGCGATGGACCCACTAAGAAGGAGCTATATCAGCCTTGACCTACCTCAAGTTTACAAATCTAAAGGGATAGTCTACCAATGGTGGGGTAGAGCTAGGAAACATACGGGGTTGCCTTTCAGTGTACAATAGTTATGCTAAGAAGAAGGTGTGGCAGACTTACATCTTCCAAAGTGAGGAACAACTTCTGGTGTGACCTATTGGATGCACAACAAATCAAACTTGACCTAGGGAGACTACTGAGTGAATGTCGATGGGGACTTATGTCAACTGAAAAGAAGTCAAGATTAATTTTATCTTAATTTCATGTGATTTGATATGGTTTATTTGGTTTAGTTTGATTTCTAATTGAGGGCATATCATTTGGGGATGTGAGCTCAATCAAATTTGATAGATTTAATTAATGGACCATGTCGGTGTGCGATGGACCCACTGGAAAGGGGCTATATGGGCGTCATCTTAGATTTACAATTCCAAAGGGATAGTCTACTGGTCATGGGGTAGAGCTAGCCAACCTAAGTGGTTTCCTTCCAATGTTCAACGGTTGTGCTAGGAAGAAGGCATAACAGACTTAGATCTTCTAAAGCAAGGAACAAATGTTGGGGTGACATGTTGGTAACACAACAAATCGAACCTTACTTAGGAGCGTCTACTGAGTGAATGCTGCTGGGGACTTATATCAACTCAAGAGTAGTTAGGAAATTCTTATAAGGAGTTTTGTTGACACTGCTTTAAAGATAGGATGTCTGCTTGGGAAAAGGTACCGTTAGGAGTGTCCTCCTAATCCATAAGTGAATATATATTTTATTTATATGTTTTCATGGTCATTGTTGGTGTGCGAGGGACTACACTGAGAAGGAGTTATGCCATCCTTTACTTATATTAGATTTACTAGACTAAATGTGTGTTACACCATTTGTAGTCTAAAATGTAAGATTTTATGTTCAAAATAAATATTATATGTTGTAGCATAGTAGATCATATATCATAACATATTGTTGAGCACATTTTAAATTCTTTTAGTATTTTACAATATTGCAATCAAGCCTACGTTAGAATTATTTATAAAAATATTAATTTAGACTTTAAAATGGTGGAATTTGGCTAAATTCATAATAGGTATAGCATGGCGTCATAATATATTATTTCAATTTAAAATATGTAAGTGATACGACTAAAATATATAGTTTTTTATTATTTAGACAAATTTTATGATTTTTATCATAAGTAATTCCTTGTGATGTGATATGCAATATAATATAATATAAAATGTATAGTGTATTATAACATAGGATGCCATAACATAGTGTAGCATCATGCATTATAGCATACTATTGTGTATTACTACTTGTTGTTTAGCAAATTTTAGTTTGTTATAGTAAGATATAGTTGAGTTTGTAATGGTATAATTTATTAAAATACTAATTTATAGGATGTGATGATGGGATTTGACCAAATTTAAGGTAAGCTTTAGGGAACATCATTAGGGTATGCTATGGTCTATCATTTAATCAAAAGAATGAATTTTGCATCCAAAATAAATGTTCATTTTTCAACCAAATTTTATAATTTTTTTCTTTTAAGTGATTCATTTTAAGGTGTAATGTAAGATAATATATTATATGAAAGCTTATTAAAATATAATGTACATAACAATATAACTTCACATATATATGAATGTGGGGGTGTGTTATTAAATGTTATTGAACATTTTAGTATGTTTTACTTTTGTTATAATACATTGGGTCAAAACTCACAAAAATGTTAATTTGAAGGTTGAGATGGAAGGATTTGGCCAAATTCACATCACACACTAAGATGCAACACCAAAAATTATGCTATTTTGTACCACTTCTAATAAAAAATTAATAATTTTACATCCAAAATGAACATTATTCATATTTTGAGAAAATTTTGTTATTTGTTCCTTTTAAGTGATTCTAATGAGGTGTAATGTTAGACAATATATTACATTATAGCAAATTATAATATTACATCATATATTATAATATAATATATTGTGTTAATTCACACTATAATATGTTTAGTAGGATATTGTATAGTTAGTTTGAGATTGCACTAGCACTAATCATAAATTGTTAATTACAATGGTAAGATGATGTAATATGAATGAATACATTATTAGGATTTTGATTGAAGTATTAAAGGTGTGCATAAGAGAAAAAAATAACATTTGTTGAGAATTCCATGTCAAGGACATAGAGGGAGATCTGCTAGGGGATCAAACATCCATTAGACATGACATGTGGGGGGTCTATGTTGAGGGTACAAAAGAGGAAAATCGGTTGGGGATAAGGTTTGAATTTGATTTGATTATATGATTTGTGAAAAAAGATCTATTGGGCATAAAAATCTGTAATCCACTGGGGATTAAGATCGAATCGACTTTAATTTGTTTTTTTTATTTGATGTGGAGGCTGGAGATACTAGGGATTGGGTATATGAACCTTCCACTAAGGAAGCAGGTTTGCGCTATCCGCTGGGGATTGGGATTTGAGTTTGATTTCATAGATTTGTTTGGGGATATATACGTTGGGGATAAGAATTTGTTTGGATTTCTTTAATTTGTACTCTACTAGAGGAGTTGGTTTAATTTGGCTCCACTAAGGAGATTGGGTATATGAATTAGATTCTTTTACTTTATTTTTAGTATTTGGTTAAGAGTTTTGTTGAAGTCTTCTACTAAGCAATTTTTGTTCTGGTAGTTGGTGGTAGAATAACTCCAATCTATGTTGTGTCTCCAGGAAAAGTTATTGATCTTAGTGTACTTGAATGTAGTACCATTATCGGATATAATTCGTCGAGGCACTCCGAACCTCGATATGATATGGTTCCTAAAAATCTAGAGGACATGCTCAGCTGTGACCTCTCTGAGCTAAATTGTCTTCACCCATTTGGAAACATAATCAGTAACAGCTAAGATGAAATGATGATCCATGGAAGAAGGAGGATCAATCAGACCCACTATGTCGGTACCCCAACACTCGAATGGCCATGATGCCAATGTAGGATGTAGAATGTTGGATGGTTGGTGTAGGACCACACTGTGTATTTGACATTGGTGGCATCGCCTAATCATATCCTTGCAATCTTTGATCATCGATGGCTAGTAGTATCCTAGTCTCTTGATCTTGGCTTTCATCTTCAATCCGAATTAGTTGGCTCCACATAATCCTGAGTATACTTTGATCACGATCTTATGGGCTTTGTCCTTTTCTAAATAATGTAACGACATTTGATCAAAAGACTACCAGTACAAGACACCGTCGACATGAGCATAGGAAAGAGTTCTCTGCTTCATCTGATTTGGCTTGGGACTTCTCTTGAGGTAATTTTCCTTTATTTAGGTAATCCATGAAGGGCTGCCTCCAATCTAACTCCTCTTCCTTCTTGGCAATGGCAACCTTCCCTTTAAGAGAGTACTTTTTGATGAGTTCAATAATAGTAAGGGATAAGACTTGTCTATTTTGGACCTTTATTGATTTGGACTCATCCTCTAGACATGCCATTTCCTTGGCAATCTTGGCTAAAGCATACGCTATGGCATTCTCTCTTCGAGGAATCTTATAAATAGTAACCTCTTAGATTTGGGCCAAGAACTCCATGGTGTACTTGTGGTAGTGATGGAGCTTGGGCTTTATAACCTTATAGGAACCAGCAATTTGGTTGATAACTAGATGAGAATCCCTAAAGATATTGATGTTTTGGATGCTTAATGTAATGGCTAACTCCAAACTGACAATCAGAGCCTCATATTGGGCTTCCTTGTTGGTGCAATGATTAGACAGATAATATGAGAATCTCATCACATCGATGTCCAGAGTTAAGAGAACTATTCCTACACCTACCTTTCTTGGACTAGTAGATTATGGTTCTTCTCCTATTTGAGAGGAAGTCACACCATCAAAGTACATCTACAAGTGGTGAATGTTAGTATCCCCTAAGTTCATGATTTGTTCAATGGGGAGATCATTACTAAGTAGAGAGTTGAAGTGTGTGCGTTAAGAAATCCACTAACGTCCTTTCACTTTACGAGGGGTACGAAGGTAATGTCAAATTGTGACCATCGTGCCAACCGTCTGGATAGCATCAGTCATGTCATGAGATATTGTAGTGGATTGATCCTTGAGATTAAATTTACTTTATGAGGTAGCATAGAGTGGTGTAGCTTTTGGGATGCAAAGATTAAATCTAGGCAATGCTTCTCAATGTGTGGATAATTAGCTTTAGTAGGGATTAGATGATGGTTGAGGTAGTAGAGTGCATTTTCCTTCCCTTCGTTATTGGCTTGGGATAACAAAGCGCCAAGGGAGTTGTCTAACACAGCATTGTAAAGTTTGAGTGGCTTGCTTGGGATAGAGGCTACTAGAGCTGACGATTTCATCAGCTAATGATTGATGTCTTTGAAGGTATGCTCACACTTGTCATTCCACTTAAAATTGGCATCCTTTTTGACAAGTGCTGAGAATGGCTGACATCTTCCCGATAAGTTGGATATAAAGCATCTTGATATGCCAACCGCCCTTGGAATGATTTTAGTTGATTTAAACTTTTAAGGGGTGGCATTTCTAATATTGCCTTGATCTTCTCTAAATCTATTTTGATTCCCTTGTGTCAAACAATAAACTCAATAAATTTTTTTGAAGCTACTTTGAATGCACACTTCAGGGGGTTCATTTTGAGGTTAAATTATCTTAACTATTCAAAAACTACTCTCAAGTCAAAGAGATGGTCTTCATTTTCTCTACTTTTGACCACGAGATCGTCACTTTTCGACTTGATGATGAATGAGTTCACGAAAGTCATAGCCCGCTGGTATGTAGCACCAAAATTTTTAAGGCTAAAAGGTATGACCATATAGCAATAGATTCTGATCGAGGTTCTAAAAGTAGTGTTTCTTTCATCTTCAAGGGCCATCTTTATTTGGTTATATCCAGATGAGTCATCCATGAAATAGAAGACTATATGAGATTTGGCAATGTCCACCATCGTGGGTATTATTTTCTTAATTTGTAATGATCTAACCGGTAGGGTATTTTTCTTCCCGGATGAAGCCAACATCGATGAATTTTCTCACTTCAGAAATGACCTATTGTTCTATGTCTAATTACATGCATCTAGGAGCTTGCTTGATAGGGTTATATTCTACTAGTTTATAGACACTTAGGAGCTAATCTAGGCATCTCTTCATAACTCCATGCAAGTAGTTAAACTTCGCCTAACTAAGTCATTAGTTTCAATTTAATTCAACAAAGAATTGATGTTCCTAAGTTGATTTCCTTGAGCTTGTCGATGGCTGACTTGATCTCTTCTTTGAACCTCTAGCAGTGCATCTTTGACCTCAAAATCATCTAGATCATCTAAAGTTTCTAAGCACAGGTTCATATCAATTAATGTAATTTGAAAAGAACCTATCAGATTCTAAATGAATGGTGAGGTAGTAATCGTCATCATCATTGGACCCTATGTTTGAATCTAGTCCTTGAGAGCTTTTGTATTTGTTCTTCCATATTCTTTTGAAGTATTTTATGCTTTGGCCAAGTATGTGGAATTAGCCATTTCTTTGCTAAATTATGAATACAAGGCAAGTACCAATCAAAAGATAATTATATTAAATCTTTATATGAATCACCCTTAAGTTCTACATCAATTTCTTGACTTGAGGATGATGCTCTTAGAAAGAACCTCTAAGTCTTCATGGATGACTTAGGGGCTTCCTCAAACCCTTAGCTTTTTTTGAGAGGAATGTGGGGATAGAGCTAAGGTTCCCAACTGATGCCTAACTATTTCACATATAGACTTGGATACACTTATGCTTTTCTTTGGAGCCCGTTGTCACCGCAATCTGGCTCAAATGTCACCTCCAAGGGAATCTACTACTAATAAGAGTTGTCTGGTGTGAAAATCATATAAGACTCATCCTATGAACTAGATTCTAAGTCTATATGGATAATAGGTGTACTCTTGATAGCTGGGACATATCTTTTATTGGGTGGCCATTAAAGAGGTTTTCCACCCCTCGGACTGCCTCTAAACTAGCCTCTTCCTCTACCTGGTGGAGGTCAGGTCATCCTACCAATATGTTTGAATGGAGTAACAAACTATGGGTGGAATCTAAGGTCAGGCTCCACTTCCTCCTTGAAGTATATTTCTGCTCCCTTTTATTTTATTTTTCATTTTCTCTTTTCTTTTCTTTTTCTTTTTCTCTTTCTTATTTTTTTATTTTTTTATTTTTAAACTTTGGCCAAGAATAGACTTGTTGATTTTGAGGGAGGTAGTAAGCCACATCTTCATATATACCATGAGTAAATGGTTTAAGATCTCATTTGACATAGTAGATGATTCAACCTCTCACAAACTTCATGCATTGATGTAGAGAGGATGGAACTATATTGTTCTCATGTATCCATGGTCTCCCAAGCAAAGCATTGAAAGATGTATCTGAGTTTATAATTTGAGACTATGTTTCGATCTTCTAATCATCTATCTCCAAGGGCAACACTATAGAGCTTAAGGCCTGTTGACCTCACTTTGGGAGTGGAGATTCAATCTTCCCATCTTAGACTTAAGAGTCTTCTAGACACTAAGACTTCCTTAGTCATAAGGCACTTCTAGCAATTAGGTAAACACTTATCCTAAGCCTAATGACTTAGAATGGTTAACCATATGATTAGGTTATGCCTTAGGGATAAGGATAATCCACCTACCCTACAACCCAAATACAATCCATGTTCACCTTCTCAAACCAAACCTCAAGTTCAATTCAAACATCGAATTCAAATCCAAATCAAAACCCAAATTCCAAAATTTGAAGCCCATGATCAAATCCAAACTTGAAACCCTTCCTAAGCCATATGACCTATCCCATGGACTTAGCCCAATCTTAATCCAAATCAATCCAAAATCAGTTGATTTTCTCCTAATAAATTTATATATTTCATCATCTTCCTAAATATAAGTAAAATATGCATTCAAATGATCAAAACTAAATCAAACTAAATCAAATTAAATCAAAACCCTTCCTAAGCCATATGACCTATCCCATGGACTTAGCCAAATAATAATCCAAATCAAGTCAAACTCAATTGATTTTCATACAAATCAATCATATTTTCAATCATCTTCACAAATTTAAATGAAATATACATTTAAATCATCAAAACTAAATCAAATTAAATCAAAATCCAAACTAGCGACATGACAACTCCATGGACTTAGCCAAATTTATTCAATCCAAAACCCAAATTAAATTTTGTTTTCTCATGAATCAATCATACCTTCAATCATATTCACAAATATAAATGAAATATATAATCATCAAGCCAAACCAAAATCAACCCAAGTCAAACCCAACTTAACCCTTTTGACTTGAAAATGTTCAAATGAACCAAAACCCATTTGAACTCAAGACAATTACAATTGAATTTATATATTAAATCCATATATAAACTTAACTAAATTAAACTCAACCCAAAATCAAGTTAACTAGCCCAATTGGTCCACTTGAAAGTGGCCAATTTGACCTATTGAGCAAGTTCTAATCCTACCCAAATTGGATTAACCAAGCCCATCAAAAACTCCATCATGATTGTTGATCACCCAAATCAATTATCACAAGTAGGTCAAAAGTTTGACCAAGTCAACCTATATGAAACCAAACTAGCCAAATTGCAACCTATGCCAAGTCCCTTGATACCAATGTTCATACCAAATCAAAATCAATATTTGAATATGATTTGACCTTCAATTGAATCAAAGCAAACCCAATTAGCCCTCTTGACCCAGTTTAACCAAATTGACCTAAAAGACCAAATGGGTTCAAATCAAAATATAAATCAAATTTATTGCAACCAATGGTTCAAGTTCATTCCAAATTGATTGTTGAACTTGACCAAAGCCATGATTGGACCCAATTGAACCCAATCGACCTACTTAGCCCAAATTGGCCTAAAGGTTCAAGTTAGTCTAGATCAAAACTAAATCTAAATTAATTGAAATAAAATCCTACAATCATCTTAAATTGGTCAACTAAACCCAAACCAACACCCACCCAAGCTAATTTGTCCAATTTGGTCAAATTGGTCAACTTAACCCATTTGACCCAAACGAATTGAAATGATCCAAAATCAAATCTAAGCCAAACTAAACCAAAATATCTCAAATGATCATATGAACTTGACCCAACCTTGGTTTGACCCAATTTGACCAATTGGGCAACATAACTCAACCTAACCCAATTTGACCTAAATGAGTCAAATTGAGACAAACCTAACCAAATCAACTCTAATTGACTTTAAATTTGGGCTAACCCACATTTGGCTCATTTCAAATCTGCCCAAATCAAATCCAATGCCAAATGATCATTCCACCCTTGGGTCAAGGGCATCACAGGAGACAAATCACCCATGTAAGTGGTCATTTTCATTCCTTGGCCACTTGGTACTCTCCTAATGGTCCACCTAAGCACCTAAGACACTGCCCAACCTGACCCAAGTGGTGGTTGGGTCATTTATGACCCATGAGAGGTGAAATCACCTTACCCTTCCCATTGGAGCATTTGAAACACATATGACACCCATGATTTCATCTTGGCAGCCACATCCACACCTTCAACCAACCAAGCTGAGCCAACTCACCTCCTCCCTACCACCCAAGACTCCTTGAGATGGCCGAATGGCCACTAGGTGCCAAACCCAATCCCACCATCCGATCAAGATGAAGAGGATATACACCCCCTCGTTTCCACTCAAACACACACAAAAATATTTCCTCAGAGCCCTAACTACCCAAGATGACCTGTTAGAGCCATTCCCTAAGCTCCCAAGCTTGTTCCTCAATCAAAAAATGCTATTCTCATCCATCCTGAAAGAGGACACTCCCATTTTTAACCTAAATTCTCCATTTCTCTATCAAACTCAAATTAACTTTGCACGTACCTTCCCTACGATGCATCGAGCAAGAATGAATCATCTTCCAAGCTTCTTAAGCATCAGAGGTGGGACTTCAATCAAAGCTGAGCTTTGAATCGTCAGTTCATGGCCTTCTAAGCAAGCATCGAGGAATTGCTCCAATAGCTGCTCAACAGGGCTTTATCTCCATGTAGACATTCAGTCGGGTAAGTTTTAAGTAGCCAATCCCATGACACCATGTGGAAAGCGAGCCACCTCAGCGTGCCATGTTGCGCCAACAGGATTAAGCTTTACTTAGGCTTAATTAATCATTTTTAATGGTTGAAACTTCTAAAAATCATAAAAATCATAAAAATTATAGAGAAATAAAAAATGTAAATAAATACTCATTTTAAAGGTATTTTAGAGGAGAATTAATTAAAAATGATCCTAACTAATTTTGAATAGTTGTTAAGGTTTAATTGCAAAATTTATTTGCTTAATTACTCTTTAATTACTTGAGCAATTATTCCTAAACTTTGTGGGTTAATTTAGTGGGATGACCTCTGTCTCCCATAATTTTCTTGGGATATATTGCTCACCCAATTAGGAAAATTGACAAATAAAACCTTCACTACTCTTTTAAGTTAATTAATGATTAATTAATCCCATGAGCAGTAATAAATTCCTCAATTAAGTTTATTAATTATTGTTCAATAGTAAGTGAACTAAGGAATAGGGTTAGGACCCCTTTCCATAAGTTCATTTCATCTTTTTTTAAAATAAAATTAATTAAGATTTAACTAATTAATTAAATCACTTAATGAAATTGAAATCATAATCACATCAGACCTAATTAATTAAATCATGTGGTAGATCTTTAGGTGTTTAATAACCTAATGAAGTTTAATGAAATTATGGTTAGTCCACATGTGTGGGAAAACCATAAGAGTAATTAATTAAGTCCCTTAATCTAGATAACTATTAATCATGAGCCAATTGCATTAGGACCCTTTTATTTCTAAGATCTCATTGCAAGTTTATTTTCCATGCATATCATGTTGGCTCATAATTATTTAGTTAATTACTTTAAGGTGACATAAGTAAGGGTAATTAATTCATCTAATTAAGGGTTCAACTTAATTAACCCATATAATCAACTTAATTACATTTTCTTAAATTAAATCAAATCACTAATGTGGGAAAAAGTTTAAAACAACAAGTGTTGATTTCTCTTCTCCGCTTTCAATCAAATCAAATCCAAAATTTAATTAATAAAGAAGCTTTGGTTTGCTTTAAGTGAATCATATGTTTATATTTAATTGTCTTCTTTCCAATCATGTTAAATTTGGTATGCCATTTGAATCCATGCATCCATCTTTTCAAAATCAAGTAAAAAAAATGGATTTCCATTATGTAAGCTTGCATGTGTTGATTTAATTTAATATATGTGTGGCTATTATCACTATTAAATCCAAATGTATTTTCCAAAAGCTTATAAATGAATAATAATTTGTTATGATGCTAGTTATAAGTACATAAGAAATGCATGTGCATATAGCTTAAGTGTATGAATGTTGGGTTCTCTTTCAGTTATTCATGTGTTGATTTATATAAGATTGAATGATAATGAGTATATAGTCTGGACATCTAGGGAACACGAGGCTTTAGCTAGCCCTAAGGAGGTCATTTGATTACATCACTTCATTGGTTTGTTACTTCGTTGATGTAATGGAAAAGAAGAAATGTTGAATATGAATTTGTTCTCTATTAAAATAAGAAAAAAAAAACCAAAAAACCCTAAACCCTAAATTAAAACCTGAACCCTAAACCCTAAACCTAAACCATAAACCCGAAAAACCCTAAACCCTAAACCCTAAATCCCAAACGCTAAACCCTAAACCCAAAACCCTAAACTCTCAAAACCTAAAAGCCTAAACCTAAACTAAATAAAACCTAAAAATAAAATGAATAAAAATACCTAAACCTAAAAAAAATAAAAAAATAAAAAAAATAAAACCTAATCTAAAACCTAAACCTAAACCTAAACCTAGAAAAAATAAATAAATAAAAACTAAAATAAAATAAAATAAATAAACATTAAAACTTAATTAAAAAAATAAAATAAAATAAAATAATAAAAAACCATAAATAAAATAAAAACTAAACATAAAATAAAAATAAAATAAACCTAAAAACTAAATAAAAACCTAAACCTAAAAAATATACCTAAAAATAAAACCTAAACCCTAAACTAAATAAAATAAAATTAAAAAAATAAAATAAAATAAAATAAACTAAGATAAATAAAACATAAACCCTAAATTAAATTAAATAAAATAAACTAAAAATAAGCCTAAAAAAACCTAAATCTAAACTGAAAATAAACCTAAAAAAAAACTAAAGCCTAAACCTAAAAAAATAAAATAAAAACCTAAATCTAAACCTATAAATAAAAAAATAAAACCTAAACCTAAAAAATAAAATAAATAAATAAACCACCTTAAAACCCTAAAATAAATAAACTTAAAATAAATAAATACAAATAATAATAAAATAAACATAAATAAAATAAATAAATAAAATAAACTAAAATAAATAAAATAAACTAAATAAAACTAAACCTGATGCTTAATTAAAAGACACTAAACCCTAAACCCAAAACTCTAAACCCTAAATCCTAAACCCTAAACCTACTTGCCATGACCCAGGCCCCCCTGCAACCCATCCTAAACCCTAAACCCACCAACCACCCACCTACCCTAAACCCTGGGCCTGACCCTGGCCTCTGTGCACTACCACCCTGACCTAAATCCTGATCCTAAACCACTGAGCCACAGGCTGACCTGAGCCCTGATCCCTAAACCACAGGTTGACCTGCTGGGCTTTTAAAACCATAAACTCACTACCTAAACCCTAAACACCAAAAACCTAAACTCCCTAAAACCTAAACCCTAAAAACTCTAAACCAAACCAAACCTAAAACCTAAACCTAAAATAAAATAAAAGAAAACTTGAACCTAAAAAAAATAAAATCTAAAAACTTAAACCTAAACCTAAAAAAAAAAATAAAATAAATAAAACCTAAAGTAAACTAAAAAAATATAATAAACCTAAGAATAAAACCTAAAATTAAAAAACTAAATGTAAAATAAAATAAAGGAAACCTAAAATAAAATAAAATAAAACTAAATGAAAGCCACTAAAAAACCTTAAAATAAAACCTAAAATAAATAAAAAAATAAAACCTAAACCCTAAACTAAAAAAACTAAATAAAAATAAAATAAAATAAAAATAAACCTAAACTAAAATAAATAAAAACTAAACATAAACATAAACTAAATTAAAAAAAATAAAAATTAACCTAAACCTAAATTAAAAAATAAAACAAAAAAATAATCCTAAAATAAAAACCTAAAACCTAAACCAAAAATGATAAAATTGAAACCTAAACCTAAGCCTAAAAATATAAAATAAAACCTAAACGTAAAAAATAAATTAAAAATAAAACTCAACTAGAAAATAAACCTAAACCTAAACCTAAACATAAAAAATAAACTAAAGTAAAAAAAATGTAAACTAAAATAAATAAACTGAACATAATAAAAAATAAACCTAAATAAAAATAAAAAATAAAATAAACAAACATAAATAAAAAAACTAAATAAAGCTAAACCTATCGGTTCACATAATTTTAAAAAAAACCATAAATCCTAAATCCTAAACCCTAAACACTAAACCATAAACCCTAAGCCTACAAGCCTAAACCCTAAACCCTGAACCCTAACCCTCAACCCTAAACCATAAAAGCATAAACCCTAAAACTCTAAACCCTAAACTCTAAACCCTAAACCTTAAACCTTAAACCCTAGATCCCAAACCCTAAACCTAAAACCTAATAAGCATAAACCTAAACCTAGACTCTAAGAATGGGCAGAACCTTGATCGCATGAACATCACAGTCAACCAGGCTCAATCTTGATCTGGCGGTGGACGAAAAGGCGGAGGCAGAGGTTATTGTAGTGGTGGTGGGGGATCTGGAGGTGCTGGGGATAAGGAGGTGGTGGTCATAGTAGTGGTCGTTATGGTGGCGGGAGGGAGAGATTAGGGATCCCACTACCCGAGAGGTTGGGGTGGTTCTGATGGGAACTAGTGAAACTGAAGAATGACCTATCCGATCTACTAGTTATGGAACTATGTTTTTCAGTTGAGAGGGCTCTAGTTATCTAGGGTTTTTGATTTGCTCTATGCGTGCTAATTTTTAATCTATGTCGTCACCTGTGTCTTAGAAAAATTGGTGTGTTACTTCATTAATGAAATCAAAAAGAAGAAATGTTAAATATAAATTTGTTCTCAGTTAAAAAAAATACTAAAAACCCTAAATCTTAAATTAAAACCAACCTTACCACAAAACCTAAACTCAACCCTCAACCCTAAACCCTAAACCCTAAAAAACCCTAAAGCCTAAACCCTAAAACCAAAACCATAAACCCTAAACCCTAAACCCTAAAGTCCCTAAACCCCAAACCGTAAATGCTGAACTAGCCCTAAACCCTAAACCCTTAACTAATCCTTAACCCTAAACCCTGAAAAGCTAAAAACCTAATCCTAAACTAAAGAAAACCTAAAAATAAAATAAATAAACAAACAAACACAAAAATAAAATTTAAAAATAAAATAAAATATAAACCTAAACTAAAACCTAAACTTAAACCTAAATCTCAACCTAAACTTAAAAATAAACTAAACTAAAATAAATTAAATTAAAACCTAAAGTAAACTAATAATAAAATAAACCAAAAAATAAAAAACCTAAATAAAATAAAACCAAAAGTAAAAAAAAAAACCTTAAATAAAAATAAATAACTAAATAAAAACCTAAAGCTAAAAAATAAACCTAAAAATAAATAAAAAATAAAACCTAAACACTAAACTAAAAAAAACCCTAAACTTAAAATAAACAAAATAAAATAAACATAAACCTAAGCTAAAATAAACTAAACTAAAATAAATAAAACCTAAACCTAAACCTAAAATTAACTAAACCTAAACCCTAAACTAAATGAAATAAAAAAAAACTAAACAAAAAACTAATCCTAATCTAAAAAAACCCTAAAATTAAACTTAAAATAAAAACCAAAAACCTAAACCTAAAAAAATAAAATAAAATTTAAACCAAAATCTTGAAATAAAAAAATAAAAGCTAAACATAAAAAATAAAATAAAAATAAAATTAAGCAAAAAATACAAAATAAATGAATAAACATAAACCTAAACCTAAACCTAAAAAATAAACTAAAATAAAAACTTAAACTATAAATAAATAAACTAAATAAAATAAAATAAAACCTAAATAAAACCCTCAACCCTAAAAAGAAAACCTAAACCTTAACCTAAAACTACTGGGCTAAACCTACCCTAACCTATAAAAAAACCATAAAGGCCTGAATCAACCTCTAAAAAACTGGGCTATCACTGACCCAAACCCTAACCTGAGCCCTAAACTCCCTTTAAACCCTTCCACAACCTAGCCCAGACACCTCCTACTGACTCCCACTGAGCCTTAGTTCCTACCACTCTGATCTGTCTAACCTGAATGACTGATCCTACCTGATCCTAAACCCTAGTGGTCTTTAATGACCCTGACCCACACTCCTAAAGCTGATCCCTTCAGGCCAAACCCTAGTAAACCCTAAACCCTAAATCATAAACCCTAAAACCCCCATAACGCTAAACTAAACCTAATCCTAACTAAACCCTAATGCCTCTTAAACCTAAACCCTTAACTAAACCCTAAACCCCACCCTTGCTCCCTAAACTTTAACCCCCAAACCCCTAAACCTAAACCTAAAGTAACTAAATAAATTAAAAAATAAACCTAAAACCTAAAACCTAATAAACCTAAATCTAAATCTGTACCCTAAAAATGGGCAGAACCTTGATGGAAAGAATGTTACCATCAACTAGGCTTAGTCTAGATCTTGCACTAGAGGCGAAGGCGGAGGCAGTGGTTATCATAGTGGTGGTGGGGGATATAGAGGTGCTGGTGGATATGGAGGTTCTAGTGGATATGAAGCTAGTGGACAGAGCTGTGGTGGTTATGGAGGCGGGAGGAGCGACGGAGGTTATAGCCTTGGTGGTGGCAGAGGGAGAGGTCAGGGATATGATTATGGATCTTGCTACTTGAGAGGACAGAGTGGGTCTTATGTGAACTCGAGAAACTGAAGAATAGCCGATCCGATCAACTGCTTATAGAATTGTGTCTTTAAAATAGAGATGATTCAAGTTATTTAGGGTTTTTTATTTGCTCTATGGATGCTCATTTTGATCTATATAACTACTTGGGTCTTAGAAAAGTTGGTGGGTTACTTGGTTGATAAAATTAAAAAAAAAAAAGAAATGTTGAATCTGATTTTATTCTCTATTAAAAAAAAAAGAAAACAAAAAATCCTAAACACTAAACTAAAACTTGAACCCTAAATTAAAACCTTAACCCAAAACTCTAAACCCTAAACCATAAAACCCTAAAGCCTAAATCCTAAACCATGAAACCAAAACATAAACCCTAAACCGTAAGCCCTATACCCTAAACCTTAAACCCTAAACCCCAAACCCTAAACCCTAAACTAACCATAAACCGTAAAACCTAAACCTTAAACCATAAACCCTAAACCCTAAACCCTAAAACAAAAACCCTAATCACTCAACCCTAAACCCTAATCCCTAAACCCTAAACCCTAAACCCTAAACTAACCCTAAATTTTAAACCTTAAACCCTAAACACTAAACCTTAAAAAGCTAAAAACCTAAACTAAATAAAACCTAAAAATAAAATAAATAAAAAAACCTAAACTAAAATAAAATAAAAATATAATAAAATAAAAACATAAATTAAAACCTAAAAAGAAAATAATATAGAATAAATAAAATCCTAAACTAAACTACAAAATTAAAAACCTAAATAAAATAAAAACTAAACTTGAAATTAAAAAAATTAACCTATAATAAAATAAATTATAAACTAAATAAAAACCTAAACCTAAAAAATAATTCAAAAAATAAACAAAAAATAAAACCTAAACACTCAACTAAAAAAAACATAAACCAAAAATAAAAATAAAATAACCTAATCCTAAATAAAAATAAACTAAACTAAACTAAATAAAAACCTAAAACTAAACCTAAAATAAACTAAACCTAAACCTAAACATAAACTAAATAAAATAAAATTAACCATAAATAAACCAAAGCCCAAACTAAAAAATAAAACATGAAAATAAACCTAAAATAAAAACTTAAAACCTAAACCTAAAAAATTAAAATTAAAACCTAAACCTAAACTTAGAAATAAAAAATAAAATGTAAACATATAAAATAAATTAAAAATAAAAGTAAACTGAAAAATAAACCTAAACCTAAACCTAAACCAAAAAAATAAACTAAAAAAACAAAACTAAAATAAATAAATCTAAAATTATTAAACTAAACTAAATAAAAATAAAAATAAGCCTAAATGAAAATAAAAAAGAAAATAAACTAAAATAAATAAAAAAATAAATTAAATAAACCCAAACTTACCAGTTAACTTAATTTTAAAAAATTAAAAAATTTAAAATGTAAAAAAAATTAAAAAAACTCTCACCCTATACCCTAAACATTAAAACTAACCCTAAACCCTAAACACTAAACCCTAAACCTACAACCCTAAACCTACAACCCTAAACCCTAAAACCCAAAACCCAAAACCCCAAACCTTAAATCTTAAACCCTTAACCCTTAACCCTAAAACCCTAAACATTAAACGCTAAATACTGGAAACCTAAAAACCTAAACATAAACTAAATAAAACCTAAAAATAAAATGGATAAAAAAACCTAAACCTAAATAAAATAATAAAATGAAAATAAAATAAAAACCTAAACTAAAACCTAAACATAAACCTAAACCTAGACCTAAACCTAAACCTAAACCTAAAAAAAAAATTTAAAAGTAAAATAAAATAAAATAAATAAAACCTAAACTAAACTATGAAATAAAAACCTAAATAAAAAAACTAAACCTAAAATAAAAATAAAATAAACCTAAAAAAAAAAAAAAAAAAAAACTAAATAAAAACTTAAACCTAAAAGATAAACCTAAAAATAAATAAAAAATAAAACCTAAACCCTAAACTTGAAAAATCCTAAACCTAAAATAAAAATAAAATAAACGTAAACCTAAACAAATTATCAACTAAACTTCAACCTAAATCTAAACTAAATAAAATAAAATAAACTATAAAGAAACCCAAACCTAAACTAAAAAATGTAACTTGAAAAAAAACCTAAAATAAAAAGCTAAAGCGTAAACCTAAAAAAACAAAATAAAAACCTAACCTAAACCTAAAAAAAAACTAAACTTAAAAAATAAAATAAAATTAAAATTAAAATAAAAAACTAAACCTAAACCTAAACCTAAATGTAAAAAAATAAACTTTAATAAAAAAACCATAACTAAAATAAATAAAAATCAAATAAATAAAGTAAACTAAATTTAAATTAAAAATAAACCTAGATGAAAATAAAAAATAAAATAAATTAAATTAAATTAAAAAAATTAGATAAACCTAAACCTACAAGTTTACTTAATAAAATAAAATAAATAAATAAACCCTAACCCTATACCCTAAACTCTAAAACTAACCCTAAACCCGAAACCTAAACCTATAACCCAAAACCCAAAACCCAAAACCCGAAAACCCTGAACCTTAAACCCTAAAGTCTAAACCCTAAACCTAAACCCTAAAACCTACAACCCAAAACCCTAAACCCAAAACCCCAAACCTTAAACCCTAAAGCCTAAACCCTAAACCCTAAACCCTAAAACCTAAAACCTAAACGTAAACTAAATAAAACCTAAAAATAAAATAAATAAAAAAACCTAAACCTAAATAAAATTAAATTAAAACCTAAATTAAAACCTAAACATAAACATAAACCTAAACTTAAAAATAAAATAAAAAATAAATACTAAACTAAAATGAAATAAATAAAAACTAAACTAAGATAAAATAAATAAAAACTTGATATAAATTAAAAAAAAAACTAAACCAAAATAAATAAAACCTAAACCTAAAAAATACAATAAAAATAAAACTAAACTAAAAAATTAACATAAACCTAAACCTAAATATAAGAAATAAACTAAAATACAAAACCTAAACTGAAATAAATAAACCTAAAATAAATAAACTAAATGAAAAAAAAATTAACGTAAATAAAAATATAAAATTAAATCATCTAAATAAATAAAAAAGTAAACTAAATAAACCTAAACCTACTGGTTTACTTAATTTTAAAAAAAAGTCATAAACCCTAAACCCTAAACCCTAATTCCTAAAACTAACCCTAAACCCTAAACCCTAAACTAACCCTAAACCCTAAATCCAAAACCCTAAATCTGAAACCCTAAACACTATACCCTAACCCTAACCCTAAACCCTAAACCCTAAACCCTAAACCCTAAACCCTAAAACCATAAACCCTAAACTCTAAACTAACCCTAAACCATAAAACTTAATAAACCTAAACCTAAACCCTAAGAATGGGCAGAACCTTGATGGTAGGAACATCATCGTCAACCAAGCTTTATCTAGATCTCAAGGTGGAGGCGAGGCAGTGGAGGGTGGTGGGGATCTGAGGTGGTGGTTATGGAGTCGATGCTCTGAGTGTGGTTATGGAGGCAGAGGAGCTGGAGGGGCCCATGGTGGTGGAGGGAGAGATCAAGGATATGATGGTGGATCCGGCTACTCGAGAGGTCGGGGTGGTTCTGATGGGAACTGGAAAAATTGAAGAATGGCCAATCTTGTACTACTATGGAACCGTGTCTTTATAGTAGAAACAATTCTAATTATCTAAGGTTTCTTACTTTCTCTATGAGTGCTTATTATTTATCTATGTCATTGCTTGTGTCTTAGAAAAGTTGGTGTGTTACTTAGGTGATGAAATTGAATAGAAGAAAAATTGAATCTGAATTTTTTCCCTGTTAGAAAAAATATAAACCTAAACCTAAAAATAAACCTAAATTAAAAACATAAAACCTAAACCTAAAAAAATAAAATAAAAACCTAAGCATAAAAAAAACTAAACTAAAAAATAAACCTATACCTAAATCAAAAATATAAATTAAAATAAAAACCTAAAGTAAAATAAATAAAATTAAAATAAATAAACTAAATGAAATAAAAATAAAAATAAACCTAAATAAAATAAAATATAAAATAAATTAAAATAAGTAAAAAGTAAACTAAATAAACCTAAATCGACTAGTTTACTTAATTTTAAAATAATAAAAAAAATGATAAAATTTTAAAAAAAACCAAACCCTAATTCCTAAAATTAACCTTAAACCCTAAACCCTAAACCATAAAACTACAATTCTAAACACTAAACCCTAAATCCTAAAACCCTAAACCCTAAACCCTAAACCCTAAACCATAAACCCTAAAACTCAAAACCCTAAACCCTAAACACTAAACCCTAAAGCCTACAACCCTAAACCCTAAAGCCTAAACTCCAAAACCCTAAACCATAAACCCTAAACCCTAAAAACCTTAAAACCTAAACAAAATAAAACATAAAAATAAAATAAATAAAAAAACATGAACTTAAATAAAATAAAATAAAATAAAATCAAATCAAATGAAAACCTAAACTAAAACCTAATCCTAAACCTAAACATAAACTTAAAAATAGAATAAAATAAAAAAAATAAAAATTAAACTAAAATAAAATAAATTAAAATCTAAACTAAACTAAAAAATTAAATAAACCTAAAAATAAATAACCTAAATAAAATATCACCCAAATTTAAAATTAAAAAAATTAAGCCTAAAATAAAAACTAAATAACAACCTAAAGCTGAAAAATAAACTATAAAATAAAACATAAAATAAATAAAAAAACCTAAACCCTAAACTAGAAAAAAAACCTAAACTTAAAATAAAAAATAAGATAAACCTAAAACTAAACTAAAATAAAATAAATAAACCTAAACCTAAACCCAAAATAAACTAAAATTAAACCGTAAACTAAATACAATAAAATAAACAAAAATAAACCTAAACCTATTCTAAAAAATAAAACATAAAACTAAACCTAAAAGTAAAATCTAAAATGTAAACCTAAAAAAATAAAATAAAAACCTAAACCTAAACATGAAAATAAAAAATAAAACCTACACCAAAAATAAAAAATAAAAATAAAACTAAACTAAAAAATAAACATAAACCTAAACCTAAACCTAAATAATAAACTAAAACAAATAAACATAAAATAAATAAACAAAACTAAATAAAAATAAAAAATAATCCTAAATAAAAATATGAAATAAAATAAACTAAAATAAATAAAAAATAAAGTAAATAAACTAAATAAGCCTAAGCCTACCGGTTTACTTAATTTAAAAAAAACCCTAAACTAATAGCCCTAAAACTATCCCTAAACCTAAAATAAATAAACTAAACTAAGTAAAAGTAAAAAATAAAAGTAAATAAAAATAAAAAATTCAGTAAACTCAATTAAATGAAAAATAAACTATACAAACATAAACCTGTTGGTTTACTTAATTTAAAAAAAAAAACCATAAACCTTATATCCTAAACCTTAAACCCTAAACACTAAACCCTAAACCCTAAACCCTAAACCCTAAACACTAAAACCCTAAACTCTAAACCCTAAACCCTAAACCCTTGGCTATTCATATTAGCTAAGGTTACTCTTGGCTCTATTAGACCTGAAAAGTACTATTATGATCTAGCTATTAATAGGTGGTTGATGCTCCATATTGGCTTTCATCACTATGGGGCTATTTTCCTTGCCTTGATGTTTCATCTAGGTAAGGGTTTTTTTGTTGGCTATTCATTCTCATGTTATGGTGGTATACTTAGGTGATGCTTCTCTTACAAGGGATTGGTGGCATCTCTTTGCCATACTGAATAATGTTTCCTTTCATTCTAGAGTGTATTTTTCTATTGCTCGGTATGCAGGTATTAAAGATCATATGATTTTCATCCAGTCGCAGCTGCATTCCCCCAGGTATGTAGGCTATGATGGCTGGGATGATTTTACGCATAATTTGGCTAGTAGTAGCACTTGTGATGTAACCTTTTCTTTGAAGTTTGGATGCTCATGTTTGCGGATACCCCATTCTGTTGTGACTGAGCCTGAGCTTTCCTTCTCACACTTCTAAATTTCTCACACTTTCATTTAGTTTTTCAGTTAATTTTATTTGTATCTCTTTACTTGTGCTAATTCCTTCTTCTAGCTCTTTGCAGGTTCTGTGTTGTTTTCTTGCAGGTTCTTTCTATGGAGGTGGCAAATACTTCTCTCATCTTCTCAAGCATTTCCTGAAGGCTGTCCTCTAGCTTTTCTTTTTTTGCTAATTTTGTATCTCTTGCTATTTTTCTTTTTACTTATCTTTTTCCTTTTATTTTGGTTGTACTTAGATAGGGGATTCACTCTCTAGTCTGATTGTAGCTCTTTGAGCAGTAGTTCTTGAGTTTATCTCCTCTTAAAGATCTTGTAACCCCCCTTTTTGTGGCAATAAAATTCCCCTACATGGGGTTCTCTAAAAAAAATCCTAAACCCTAAAACCTACAATCCTAAACTTTAAACCCTAAACCATAAACCATAAACTAACCCTAAACCCTAAACCATAAACTAACCCTAAAGCCTAAGAATGGGTAGAACCTTAATGATAGGAACATCACCATCAACTAGGCTCAGTTTATATCTGGCAGTGGAGGTGAAGACAGAGTAGGTAATTATCATAGTGGTCATGGGGAATCTGGAGGTGCTGGTGGATATGGAGGTGATTGTTGGAGTAATGGCAGTTATGGAGCCAGGAGGAGTGACGAAGGCTACAACCGTGGTGGTGGTGGAGGGAGAGATTGGGGATATGATGGAAAATCCCGCTACTCAAGAGGAGGAGGAGGTTTTGATGGGAACTAGAGAAATTAAAGAATGGCTGATCCGGTCTACTACTTATGGAACTGTGTCTTTATATTAAAGATGGTTCTACTTATCTAGGATTTTTGATTTGGTCTATGGGTTATCATTTTTGATCAATGTCATCACTTATGTCTTAGAAAACTTGGGGTGCTACTTGGTTGATGAAATTGAAAAGAAGAAATGTTGAATTTGAATTTGTTCTCTATTAAATAAAA
Source organism: Cymbidium sinense (assembly GCA_021442155.1). Taxonomy (NCBI): domain Eukaryota; kingdom Viridiplantae; phylum Streptophyta; class Magnoliopsida; order Asparagales; family Orchidaceae; genus Cymbidium; species Cymbidium sinense. The sequence goes on along the minus strand of CM038215.1, from coordinate 272,381,113 downwards.
AAACCTTAAACCTTAAACCCTAAAACCTACAACCCTAAACCCTAAACCCTAAACCCAAACCTATAATCCTAAACACTAAAAAAACCCTAAATCCTAACCCCTAAATTAAAAAAATAAAATAAAATAAAAAAATCCTAACCCTAAATGCTAAACCCTAAACCGTAAACCCTAAACCTACAATTATAATACTAAACCCTAAACCCTAAACCTAAACCTAAACCTAAACCTAAAACCTAAACCTATACCATAAACCTAAAACTAAAATAAAACTAAACTAAACAAAAAAAACCTAAACCTAAACCTAAAGTAAAAAAAAATAAATAAATAAACTAAAAAATCTAAATAAACTTGGAAATATATAAAATACAAAACCTAAACCCTCAACTAAAAAAACCTAAACTTGAAATAAAATTAAAATAAGCAAAATAAAATAAACGTAAACCTAAACTAAAATAAACTAAATTGAAATAAATTAAACATAAACCTAAACCTAAAATAAACTAAACCTAAACCTAAACCTAAACTAAGTAAAATAAAATAAACTAAAAATTAACCTAAACCTAAAATAAAAAATAAAACCTAAAAATAAACCTAGAATAAAAACCTAAAACCAAAACCATGAATTTAAAAAAAAAACAAAACCTAAATAAACAAAATAAAATAAATCGAAACCTAAGCTAAAATAAATTAAACAAAATAAATAAAACCTAAACCTAAACCTAAACCATTAACTAAATAAAATAAAATAAACTAAAAAAATAAAATCCAAAAATAAAGCTAAAATAAAAACCTAAATCCTAAACCTAAAAAAATATTATAAAAATAAAATTGAACTAAAAATAGGCATAAACCTACACATAAACCTAAAAAAAACTAAAATAAGAAAACCTAAACTAAATTAAATAAAACTAAGACAAATAAACTAAACTAAATAAAAAAATCTAAATGAAAGTAAAAAATAAAATAAACTAAAATAAATAAAAAATTAATTGAATAAATTAAATAAACCTAAACCTAACAGTTTACATATATTTAAAAAAAACCCTAAACCCTAAACCCTAAACTATAAACTCTAAATCCTAAACCATTAACCCTAAACCTTAAACCCTAAACCATAAACCTTAAAAAACCCTAAACCCTAAATCCTAAACCCTAAACCCTAAACCCTAAGCCATAAAACCCTAAACGATAACCTCTAAACTAACCCAAAACCTAAAACCCTCAACCCTAAAAGCCCTAAACCCTAAAGTGTAAACCCAAAACCCTAAACAAATACTAAACCCTAAACCCTAAACACTAAACCCTAAAAACCTTAAACCCTAGAGTCTAAACACTAAACCCTAAACCCTAAACCCTAAACCCTGAAACCCTAAACCTTAAAACTCTAAACCTTAAACCCTATACCCTAAACCCCAAACCCTAAAACATAAAAACCTAAAAGCCTAAACCTAAACTAAATAAAACCTAAAAATAAAATAAATAAAAAGCTTGAATCAAAATAAAATAATAAAATAAACTAAAATAAATACCAAAACTAAAATCTAAACCTAAACCTAAAAATAAAATAAAATTAAAAAGTAAAAATAAAATAAAATAAAATAAATAAAAATATACAACTAAACTAAAAAAATAAACCTAAGAATAAAAATCCTAAATAAAATAAAAATTAAATGTAAAATAAAAATAAAATAAATTTAAAATAAAATAAAATATAAAGCAAATAAAAATCTAAACTTAAAAAATAAACCAAAACATAAATAAAATATAAAACTTAACCCTAAATTAAAAAAATTCTAAACCTAAAATAAACATAAAATAAATAAAATAATATAAAATAAACTTAAACCTAAACAAAATGAAACTAAACTAAAATAAACAAAATGTAAACCTAAACCTAAAATAAACTAAACCTAAACCTTAACGTAATCTAAATAAAATAAAATAAACTAAAAATAAACTTAAACCTAAACTAAAAAATAAACCCTAAAAATAAACATAAAATAAAAAACTAAAACCTAAACCTAAAAAAATAAAATAAAAACCTAAACTTGAACTTAAAAATAAAAAATAAAACCTAAACCTAAAAGATAAAATAAAATTAAAACCCAACTAAAAAATAAACTTAAACCTAAGCCTAAACCTAAAAAATAAACTAAAATAAAAAACCTAAACTAAAATAAATAAATCTAAAATAAATAAACTAAACCAAATAAAAATAAAAATTATACTTAAATAAGAATAAAAAATAAAGTAACTAAAATAAATAAAAAACAAACTTAATATACTAGATAAACCTAAACCTATCGGTTTATTTTATTATTATTATTTTTTTAAAAACCTTAAACCATAAATCCTAAACCCTAAACCTCCAACCTTAAACCCTAAACCCTAAACCCTAAACCCTAAATCCTAAAAGCATAAACGCTAAAACCATAAACCCTAAACCCTAAACCCTAAAACTTAAACCCTAAACCCCAACCCTAAACCCTAAATCCCCCCAAACCTAAACCTAAATCAAAAGTAACCAAAATAAATTATAAAATAAACTGACCTAGTCCAAAACCCCAAGAATGGGTAGAACCTTGATGGCGTGAACATCACCACAACCGTGATCCTTAGATCTTGTAGTGGAGGCGGCAGCAGTTATCACAGGGTGGTGGGGATCCGGAGGTGCCGGATATTGAGGTGGTGGAGCAAGGTTATGGTGGTGGGAGGAGCGACGGAGGTTACGGCTCTGGTGGTGGCGGAGGGAGAGATCGGGGATATGATGGTTGATCCCACTACTCGAGAGGTTGTGGTGGTTTTGATTGGAATTGGAGAAGTTAAAGAACGCCCCATCCACCAATATTTATGGAACTCCTTTATAGAGACTAATCTATTTATCCGAGTTTTGGATTTCATGTGTGCTAATTTTTGAACTGTTTTGTTGCTTGTGTCTAAGAAAATGTGGTGTGTTACTTGGTTGATGAAATTCAAAAGAAGAGATTGAATTTGAATTTTTTCCCTATTAAAAAAAAAACAAAAAATAAAAAACCATAAATCCTAAACTAAAACCTAAACCCTAAACCTAAAACCTAAACCCTAAATTCTAAAAACCCTAAAGCTTAAAATCTAAACCCTAAACCCTAAAACCCTAAACCTTAATCCCTAAACCCTAAAACTTAAACCCTAAATAATAAACCCTAAACTCTAAATAAATAAAACATAAACTTAATATACTAAATAAACCTCAACCAACTAGTTTACTAATTTAGAAAAAAACATTAAACCCTAAATCCTAAACTCTAAACCCTAAACCCTAAGCCTAAACCTACAACCCTAAACCCTAAACCTAATACCTACACCCTACAAAAACCTAAATCCTAAACCGTAAACCTTAAAACCTAAAACCCTAAACCCTAAAACCTAAACCTTAAACCCTAAACCCAAAACCTTAACCATAAACCCTAAACACCAAATTGTAAACCTAAACCTAAAGTAACTAAATTAATTAAAAAATAAACCTAAATCCTAAAACCTAATAAACCTAAACCTAAACCTAAACCCTATGAATGTGCAGAACCTTGACGACAGGAACATCATCGTCAATAAGCATCAGTCTAGATTTGGCAATGGAGGTGAAGGCAGAGGTGACGATTATCACAGTGGCGGTGGGGGATCTAGAGATGCTGGTGCATATGGAGGTGGTTATTAAAGTAGTGGTTGTTATGGAGGCAGGAGGAGTGATGAAAGTTACAACAGTGGTGGTGGCGGAGGCATAGCTCGAGGCTATGATGGTGGATATCGCTACTCGAGAGGTTGGCGTGGTTCTAATGGGACAACAGAAACTAAAGATTAGCTCATCTGATTAGATGCTCATAGAATTGTGTCTTTATAGTAGAGATGATCCTAGTTATCTAGGGTTTTTGATTTGCTCTTTGCATGCTCATTTTTTATCTACGTCATCACTTGTGTCTTAGAAAACTTGGTGTGTTACTTGGTTGATGAAATCGAAAAGAAAAAATGTGGAATCTGAATTTGTTCTCGGTTAAAAAAAAACAAAAAATCCTAAACCCTAAACCCTAAAAAGCTAAAAACTTAAACCTAAACTAAATAAAATAAATAAGAAACCTAAACTAAAATAAAATAAATAAAATAAAATAAAATAATAACATAAACTAAAACCTTAACCAAAACCTAAACCTAAAAACAAAATAAAATTAGAAATAAAAGCTAAACTACAATAAAATAAATAAAAACCTAAAATAAAATAAAAAATAAAAAACCTAAATAAAATTAAAATAAAACCTAAAATAAAAATAAAATAAACTTAAAATAAAATAAAATAAAAACTAAATAAAAACCTAAACCTAAAAAATAAACCAAAAAATAAAACCTAAAAAAAAATCTTAAACCCAAAACTAAATAAAAAAACTAAAGCTAAAATAAAAATACAATAATCCTAAACCTAAACTAAAGTAAACTAAACTAAAATAAATAAAACCTAACCCTAAACCTAAAATAAACTAAACCTAGACCTTATACTAAACTAAATAAAAAAATAAACTAAAAATAAACCTATACCTAAACTAAAAGAAAAACCTAAAAATAACCTAAAATAATAACTTAAAACCTAAATATTTAAAAAAAAAATTAAAAACCTAAACCTAAACCTAAAAATAAAAAATAAAATGTAACCCTAAAAAGTTAAATAAAAGTAAAACTAAGCCAAAAAATAAGCCTAAACGTAAACTTAAACTTTAAAAAAACTAAAACCTAAACTAAATAAATAAACTAAGTAAATAAATAAAATAAAAATTAACCTAAATAAAAATAAAAAATAAAATAAAATAAATGAACATAAACCTACCAATTTATGTAATTTAAAAATAAATAAATAAATAAAATAAAAAAATTCTAACCCCAAAACCTAAACCATATAACTAACCTTAAACCCTAAACCCTAAACCAACAACCCTAAACCCTAAACCCTAAAACCCTAAACCCTAAACCCTTAAACCTAAACCTAAACCCAAAACACTAAAACCATAAAACCTAAACCCTAAACCCAAAACTGTGAACCCTAAAACCAACAACCTTAAACCCTATACCCTAAACGATAACCACAAACCAAAACCCTAAACCCTAAACCCTAAACCCTAAAACCTAAAACCTAAACTAACTAAAACCAAAAAAAATAAAATAAATAAAAAAACCTAAACCTAACTAAAATAAAAAAAATAAAACTCTATACTATAACATAAACCTAAACCTAAATCTAAAATTAAAATTAAAAAAAATAAAAACTAATCTAAAATAAAATAAATAAAATCCCTAAATAAATCTAAATCTACCAGTTTACCTAATTTCTTTTAAAAAAATAACCCAAACCCCTAAACCCTAAACCCTAAACCCTAAATGCACTAAACCCAACCTATAAACCTAACCTAAAACCTAAACTCTAAATTCCAAACCATAACCTTAAATCCTAAAACTTAAACCTAAAACCCAAAACTCTAAAATTTTGGTAGCTAAACCACTAAAACCCTAAACTCACTGTAATCAATAAACCCTAAACTCCAACTCTAAACACTAAACTATAACTAAACCTAACTAAACCCTAAACAACTAAACCTACCTAAAGTTCTAAACTAAAGTTTAAACAACTAAACCCTAAACCTAAAATCTAAAATCTCCTTGAAAACCCTAAACCCTAATCCCTAATCGTAAACCCTAAATTGTAAAAGCATAAACTCCAGACCCTAAACCCTAAACCCTAAACCCTAAATCCTAAACTCTAAACCTAAAATAAATAAAACCTAAACCTTAACCTAAAATAAATTAAACCTAAACCCTAAACTAAATAAAATAAATTAAATTAAAAATAAACCTAAACAAACTAAAAAGTAAAGCATAAAAATAAACTTAATATAAAAACCTAAAACTTAAACCTAAAAACATAAAATAAAAACCTAAACCTAAAAGAAAAATAAAATAAACTAAACTCAAAAATAAACATAAACCAAAACCTAAACCTAAAAAAGATAAGATAAAAAACCTAAACTAAAATAAATATACCTAGAATAAATAAACTGAACTAAATAATAAAAATAAATAAACATAAATAAAAATAAAAAATAAAATAAACTAAAATAAATAGAAAATAAACTAAATATACTAAACAATGTTAAACCTACTAGTTTGGTTAATTTAAAAAAAAAACCCTCAAATATAAAGTAACCTTAAACCCTAAACCATAAAACATAAACCCAAAACCCTAACCCAAACCTAAAAAGTGAATTAATCCCTAAACCCCACCCTCGCCTCTTGGCTGTGCTCCCTCTCTAGCGATTTCATGTTCCCGTGTAATTCTCTGCGGTTTGGCCGCATTTCGGGCCACCCCGATCATGATCGCTATTTTATTGCTTATTTGCGCTTCCTCTGGTTGCTTATGTGATTGCTTCTCGAGCCACCCCGATCGTGATCGCTATTTTATTGCTTGTTTGTGCTTCCTCTGGTTTCTTATGTGATTCTCACTGGATTGTTCAATGGCGGAGGCATCGCTCTCCGCACAACCGAACTCATCACTCCTAGAAGCGTCGATTTTAACCTCTGACCCTCAAGGTACTTTGGATCTGATTGCATCCGTTAATGCGCCTTCTATCAAGTCCTTTAAGGATGCTCTTTCTGGTAAGATCCCTTGCTCTAATGCCTCGGTTAACTTAATTTCAACCTCTTTTCATGGATTGCCAGCTGTCATGTGTTCTGACTAGGATGTGGAGAAATTAGCTAAGCCTTTTGAGTTCTCTTTGGTTGGTAAATTCTCTTTACGGCACCCTACTCTAGATAATATTTGATCTTTCTTCCATAGCTTAAAGCTTTCGGGACTCTTTACTATTGGGCTGATTGATCCTCGACATATCCTCATTCAATTATCAAATGATTTAGACTATTTTCGAGTCTTTGCTCATCGCTCCTATTTTGTGTATAATTGTCAAATGCGGCTCTTGAAATGGTCACCCCTTTTTGAGGTCAAAGAGGAATCCCCCATTGTTCCTTTATGGCTTGCCTTTCCTAATATGAGAATTCACTATGTTACTCACCAAGTTTTGTTTGCGGTTGGGGCTCTATTTGGTAGACCCCTTCAAATTAATCAAGCCACTGCTGCTAGATCTCGACCATCTATTGCACGTATCTTGGTTGAGATTGACATTACCAAAAAATACCCTAAAGAAGTTTGGATTGGTTCGAAAAAATTCGGATATAACCAGAAAGTAGAATTTAAAAATTTCCCTATCTTTTGCACTCACTCTAAGATCCATGGTCATGAGCACTCTGAATGCTTTGTGTTACACCCTAACCTTAAAAAGAATATATCACGGGATTCTAATACCTCTCTTGGAACTGGGAAAACCAATAAGTTAGTTTATGTCCCTAAAGCTATTCATAATGGAACTCATCCTCCTACACCTACCCCTTTATTACCTTCTGATATGTCTAATGGAAAACATTTTGAGCTTCGTATAAATACTACTATTGAAGTGTGTGCTAAAACTAATGATAACTTACCTAGCTCTACTCCAACTTGTAATAATTTGGCTTCTCATGACAATCCTTTGCAACATTTGAACCTTAATGACAATCTGAATGGGAATCTTCTATTAGATCAAAATAATGTTGATCCTTTGGTGTTAGACCAAAATCTGAATATGCATCATGGAAAGGAAAATGATATTTGTACTATTAATGGTGCAAGAACCTCCCCTTCTATTTCTCTATAGAGTGATATTCAGGCAATCCAAATTTCTCATTCTAACTCTAATACTGAAGAAGGAGAAATCTCCACTACTAAAACATTGACTGATACTGCTCCTATTTTGGATACCAAAAACCAATCCCTTTCTGATGGAGATACTTTGGATACTGATAGACCCTTCCAAACTGTTATTAAAAAAAAATCTTATAAAGCCAAAATGACTAATAATAACTTCACTAAAATCACACATTCTTCTCTAACACTTGACAAATAATTATGTTCTCCTCTTTTCCTTTTTCCATTTCCTTTTTTTACCTGTGCTTTTTCGTTTTTTTTATTATGATTAATTTTCTTATTTGGAATATCCGGGGTTGTGGGACACTCCCTGTCCACAACCATGTTAGGACCCTCTATCGCGCTCATAACATCAAATTTCTTGTTATTATTGAGCCTTTCATTAACTCTTCCAAGATTGCCCAGGTTGCTAGATGGCTTGGATTTCAAAATTTCTTCTTCAATCTTAATAATAAATTTTGGTGTTTCTGGAATAATTCCATCACCATTTCCATCATTGATGATCTTGATCAATTGGTTAATGTCAAAATCTCATTAGGTGAGTTTTCGGCTTTTGGTTCCTTCATCTATGCTTCATGTAATAGGGGTGAACATCCTTTGGAATCACTTAAGAACCTTCGCCTCCTCGCTAACCTTCCCCGGTTGGTTGGGGTGATTTCAACACTATCATTGCTTCTTCAAAAGGAGGATGTTCTCCTAACCTCCATTCCATGGAAGACTTCTCATGTTCCTAGATTACAATCGATTGACATTAGTGGTCCATTCGTGGCATAACTCTAGACTTTGGCAAAGATCTTGACAGACCCTCTTTAATTCTCTTTGGACCAATCAATGGCCTCTACTTGAGCATTTGAGCGTAACTTTGTCCGATCATGCTCTTTGATCTCTAAAACTCCCCTTAACCCTTCTACTCCCTCACCTTTTAGATTCCAAAATATGTGGACCCAACATGACGATTCACTAATGTTGTTTTCACTAATTGGATGGCTCCTGTTCACCCGGATAATTCTGTTAAAGGCATGATTCGGCTTTGGCTTAAGCTCAAGAGGCTTAAACAAAACCTTAATTGGTGGAACAAGTATATTTTTAAAATCTTTTTACCAATCTTAAAGCTATGGAACAAGGGGTTTGTTCTCTTCAAGAGGCTATCTTAACTGATCCCAGTAAGCTTGATGAGTTGAGCATTGCCAAAGATAGTTTGATTGATTACCAAAATATGGAGGAAACCTATTGGTGTCAAAAAGCCGCTAGCAAACATATTGCTGATGGCGATAGAAACACAAGGTACTTTCAAGCTATTTGTAATAAACGGAAAGCTTTAAACTCGATTAAGAAAATTAAGACCTCTAATGATGGCTGGATAACTGATAACAATGAAATTAAGGAATCTGTCATACATCACTTTCAAAATTTATTAAATTCTAATCCTTCATTAGATACGCCCTCCAACACCCATCTAATCTCTTCTATGATTAGCAATGAGGATAACCATTTGCTCACTATGCGTCCTTCGGAAGCGATTATTAGTAGTACTCTCAATAGCATGAACACTGATTCTGTTGTTGGCCCTGATGGTTTTATGACTCATTTCTTTCAGCATTGTTGGCCTTTTATTAAATCTGATCTTGTTGATGCTGTTATTGATTTCTTTGATGGCAGCTCTATTCCCAAATATTTTTCAAGTACTTTTATTGTTCTTATTCCCAAAATCAACAATCCTGAATCTTGGGGTGATTTTAGACCTATTAGTCTTTGCACCTTTTTCCAAAAAATCATTGCTAAATTAATTAATAATAGGATTAGCCCCCTGCTCCCTAAAATCATCTCCCCTAACCAAACTAGATTCATTAAAAATAGAGCCATATCTAATAATATTCTTCTTGCTCAAGAGCTGGTTCATGACATTGATGTTTCTTCCAGGAGGTAATATTCTCAAACTGACATCTCTAAAGCCTTTGACAACCTCTCATGGGATTTCCTCTTTCAAATCTTACATTTATTTGGTTTCTCGATAATTTTATTCGCTTATAAAAGTTGTATCACTAACGCCCGGTTTTCTGTTATCTTAAATGGTGAGTCCCTTGATTTCTTTACTTGATGCGTCAGGTGACCCTCTTTTCTCCTCTTTTATCATTGCGAATATCTTTCGAGGAGCCTCAATGATCTTTTCATTATAAAACCTAACATGGTTTTTAAAACTCATGGTGGTTTCCCTGTTTCTCATCTTTGCTTTGCTGATGATTTTATAATCTTCTGCAATGCCTCTCTTAAACATGTTAAAACTATTAAGAATCTCTTAAATGATTTTGGCAAAGTTAGTGGTCTCTTCCTTAATGAAAGAAAATGTTGTTTTATTCCCTCAGCTAAGATTCCTACCAATAGACTAAATCAAATCTTCAAAATTACTAATTTTAAGCTGAATCAACTTCCCATTAATTATCTCGGGGCTCCGCTTTTAAAGGCCAAAAAAGATCTCATCTTTTTGATGACCTTATTCAGAAAATTTCTAATAAAATTTTGGTTTGGGAATTTCATTTACTCTCTTTTGGTGGTAGGCTTGCCTTGATTAAGAGCACTCTTAATTCCATGCCTTTATATCTCATCCAAACCATTGTGCCGACCATTTCTAGCATCAACAGAATTGAGCGTCTCCTAAAAAATTTTTCTGGGGCTCCAATACCTCTTCTAAAAAATGCATTGGACCTCTTCGCTTAAAAGTTGTGGCACTTTGACTAAGGTGGTCTTGGTTGTAAATCCATAAAAGAAGCTATCAATGCCTTTTCCTATAAACTCGGTGGAATTTTAGAGTAATCATAGTCTTTGGGCTAATTTCATGATTGCTAAATATTGCCAGGGTAAGCACCCCCTCATTTGTCCCTTTAAACCGGGTGATTCTCCTGTGTGGAAAAGACTTTGTTCTCAGGGATGCGTAATCCTTAATTTTTGGGGCATTAACTCTAGCTTCTTTCTTTTGGCAAGATAACCGAGTGGATGTGGATCCATTGATGACTTACTCTCCACCCATTCCACCGCTATTAGAGTAAACACTTTCTCGCATAACAATAAGTGGAACAATAGTAAGCTTGCGATTTTATCCCTTTTACTTTCTTGAATATGGTTATTACTACTTCCTATCACTCACACAATCAAGATCGATTCTCTCTTTAAGCTCTCACATAATGGTGATTTCAACCTCAAAAATGTGTGGCTCCACGTTAAAGATACTCATGATTCCTCCTATGTGTTTTCCAAACTTTGGAATAATAATATCTCTACTTCTTAATCTATTCTTACTTGGCGTATTCTGAAAAATTTTATCTCTGTTGATTCCTTGTTGTGGGCTAAAGGGTTCCATTTACCCTCTAAATGTCAATGTTGTTTCCATATTGAGAATGTTAATCATGTTTTTGTTAATGGGGTCATTGCTTCTAAACTTTGGATTTGGTATGATGATCTTTTAACAATTCAATTTCAATGGCTCTCTTACTTTATATCAACTTCTTGAAGTCTATTTTGATAATACTATTAAAGGTCACATTAGAGTTATCATTGCTATCACTCTTATTTGGTTCATATGGATGGACCGTAATGATGTAAAACATCATGGGATCCTTATGAACCACGTGAGGATTATTGTTAGAACTAAAAATAAAATTTGTGACTTATTTAAAGCCAATCTCATTCATTACAGACAATTCAAAGGTTGTAAATTTGTGGCCAATAAACTGGGCTTTAACCTGCCGGACCAACCTTACTGTCGAAATGACAAGATTTTCTATTGGAAAAAATGTCTTGACCATATTATTAAAATCAATACTGATGGCTCTGTCTCTCATAATGGCTCTGGTTGTGGTGGCATTTTCAGGAACTCTAAGGGTATAGTACTATGTGCTTTTGCTTATCCCCTTATTTCCTGCACTATCCCATTTTCTGAGCTTATGGCAGTCTACAAAGCTCTTGAGATTTGCCTCCAAAATGGCTGGCTGAATATTTAGATTGAGGTGGATGCTCTTCTGCTGATTGATCTTTTGACCTCCACTAAGATGGGATGCACTGAATTATACTACCTCCTCAAGCAAACTAGAGCTCTTCTTTCCCAATTGAATTTTAACATCACTCATGTTTGGCATGAAGGAAATGCTTGGCCGAGAACCTTAATCTGCTAGATCCCATGGTATCATCTTCTTTGATCAACTCACCTTACCCAAACACTTGCATGGGCTGGTTAACTTGGACAATTCTGGGTTTCTTTATCTCAAAACTTAATCTAACCTTTTGATGTATACTACCAATTCATCTTTTATCTGTATGCCTCTTTATTTTTTGGCTTTCTGTTCCTTTTTGTGTCTTTTGTGGATGCTTCACACGGATATTACTTGTTGTCTTGATCTCTATGTCATGATTTGGTGTTTTAATAGCTTCTCCTTCATTTGGAGGCTCTCTGCTTTTGGCATTTACACTGATAAAGGGTTGTTGTTGAGCTATGTGCATACTAGTACTCTGCATTGGAATTTTGCTGAGCTATGTGTCAGCTGCTATTAGTTTTATAACTCCAATCCTATTTGGGATTTTAATATCAATGTTGCCTTCATTCCAACTCCTTGGGGGCTTAATCATTGTTGGATGGAGTTATTTATTTTGATGGGTTTAGCTACTGCCATTAATTTCTGTAACCTGCTGTTTCTCAAAGACATTACTGCTTGGAGCATCTTAGTTATCTATGTTGTTTCTATGCATTGTATTAGTGTTCACTATGCTGGTTGCAATATTTATTTTGATGATTTACTATTATGTTGTTGGATTTTAACTGATAATGACTGCTGGCTAGCTTTTGACATGTTGCTTGTCTCCCATATTAGATCTTGGGCTGCTGTTGATATTCTCTTTGACTCTAGCTTGGAGCTGACATTTTCCTTTTATTTCTGGGAGTTATCTTTTATTTTATTTTTCTGCATGGAGGTTTTTTGGCCATTTTGCTGATATTTATCTTCTTAGCTGTTGTCTATATTGGAATCTGAACCCCATTCAGCATGCTCTCTTTGGAATCCATTTTTTGATTCAGCAGGGTTCCTTTGGTGGGATCTTGTTGTGGAGGGCTTTCTTCTTTTCTTCCACCTGCCATGGTTGTTTTTTGCAGGTTTTCTTACAGCTTGACCTCATTACCCTTATGACTTATTATTGTGAACTTTGATATTACTTCTTGGCTATCTTTTTATGTTTTTTTTACTTTGCTTGGGTGGAACCTCTGGCATTCTGTTGTTTCTTTCTGCACTATTTATTTTTTGACTTGGATGGAGTTTCTTTAGATTGTTTCTGGCTATTTTATTCAGCAGATCCTTTTTGTGCAAGATGTTTCTGAGATTGGGAACTTGGTCAATCTCGTGACATGTGTCTCTGCTTTCCTTGAATTTCCGACGATCATTATATTATTTCCGGTCCTTTTTAGTGGCAATTTAATTTTAGGTTTTATTTTAGGTTTATTTTTTAGTTTAGGGTTTTATTTAGTTTTTATTTTATTTTATTTTAAGTTTAGTTTATTTTTATTTTAGGTTTAGCTTTTATTTTATTTAGGTATTTTATTTTTTAGTTTAGTTTAGGAATTTATATATTTTATTTAGTTTAGTTTTTATTTTATGTTATTTATTTATTATATTGATGTTTAGGTTTATTTATTTATTTTATTTCTATTTAGGTTTATTTATTTATTTTATTTTTAGGTTTTATTAAGTTTAGATTTAGTTTTTTTTAAGGTTTAGTTTTAGAGTTTTGAGGTGGTTTAGGGTTTATAGTTTAGGGTTTAGGGTTTAGGGTTTATGGTTTAGGGTTTTAGGGTTTAGAGTTTAGGGTTTTGGGTTTTGCGTTAGGGTTTTAGGGATTAGGGTTTAGGTTTTTTTTTATTTTTTTATTTTTTTAATTAAGTGAACTAGCAGGTTTTGGTTTATTTAGTTTATTTTTTATTTATTTTAGTTTATTTTATTTTTTATTTTTATTTAGGTTTATTTTATTTTTTATTTAATTTAGTTTATTTATTTTAAGGTTTTTTATTTTAGTTTTTTTTTAGGTTTATGTTTAGGTTTAGGTTTATTTTTTTATTTTATTTTATTTTATATAAAATTTTATTTTTTTAGGTATCTATTTAGGTTTTATTTTATTTTTTTTAACTTTAGGTTTTAGGTTTATTTTTGGTACATTTTTTAATTTAGCTTGGGTTATTTTAGTTTATTTTATTTTATTTTATTTAGGATTTAGGTTTTTTAGTTTATTTTATTTTATTTATTTTATTTAGATTTTATTTTATTTAGATTTTATTATTTATTTTATTTTAAGTTTATTTATTTTATTTTTTATATTTATTTATTTTATTTTATTTATTTTTAGGTTAAATAGTTTTATTTTATTTTATTTTATTTAGGTTTAAGTTTTTATTTAATTTATTTTAGACTTTATTTAGTAGCTTTTGGTTTTAGAAGTTGAGGGCCTGGGGCTCAGTATTATTATAGTTTAGGAGTGGTCAGGTAAGGCTCAGTTCACTAGTGGTTAGTTTAGGGTTTAGGGAGTGGGGGTCAGGAGTTAGAGTGAGGTTTAGTCCTGTGGGTTTAGCCTGGGCCCAGTTAATCAGGTTTAAAGTTTTTTGTTAGTTTTAGGATCGGTGGTTAGTTTAGGGTTTAGGGTTTAGGGTTCAGGGTTTTAGTAGGGTTTAGGGTCAGGGTTTTATGGTATGGTTTTGGGGTTATTGTGGTTTAGGGTAAGGTTTAGGGAGGATTTAGGGTTTAGGGTCATGATTTCAAAAAACAAAAGTAAACCCTAGTTTAGGTTTATTTGTTATTTATTATGTATTTTAGATAATTTTATTTTTATTTTATTTATTTGTTTTTTTATTTTAATTTATTACTTTTATTTAGGTTTATTTTAAGCTCAGTTTTATTTTAATTTATTATTTAGGTTTAGGTTTAGGCTTATGTTTATATTTTAGTTTAGTTTTATTTTTATTTTATTTTTTAAGTTTTGGTTTACATTTTTATTTTATTTTTTTAAGTTTATTTTTAGGTTTTACTTTTTAGTTTAGATATAGGTTTATATTTAGTTTATTTTATTTTATTTAGTTTAGGGTTTAGGCTTAGGTTTTATTTATTTTAGTTTAGTTTATTTTAGATTAGGTTTAGGTTTATTTTATTTTATTTATTTTAGGTTTAGCTTTTTTTACTTTAGGGATTATGTTTTATTATTTATTTATTTTTAGCTTTTTTTACTTTAGGGTTTAGCTTTTTTTACTTTAGGGTTTATGTTTTCATTTAGTTTTTATTTTATTTTAGGTTTATTTTAATTTTATTTTACGTTTAGTTTTTTTTTTATTTAGGCTTTTATTCCAGGTTTATTTTATTTTAGTTAAGTTTAGGTTTTATTTATTTTATTTTATTTTAGTTTTATTTTTATTTTATAATATTTTAGGTTTAGGTTTAGGTTTAAATTTTAGTTTAGGTTTTATTTTATTTTATTTTTATCTTATTTAGGTTTAGGTTTTATTATTTATTTTATTTTTTAGATCTATTTAGTTTAGGTTTGGTTTTATATTTTGTGGTTTGTTTAGGGTTTAGGGTGTAGTCTAAGGTGCCTAGGGTTTAGGGTTTGTTTTAGGGTTTAGGGTTTAGGGTTTAGGATTTAGGGTTTAGTGTTTAGGGTTTAGGGTTTTGGGTTAGTTTAGGAATTAGGGTTAAGGGTTTAGTGTTTAGGTTTTAGGGTCAAGGATTTAGGGTTTACTGTTTAGGGTTTTCGGTTAATTTAGGGTTTAGGGATTTTTTTCTAAATTAAGTAATCCAGTGCATTTAGGTTTATGTAGCTTGTTTTTTATTTTTTATAGTTTATATTATTTTTTTATTTTTATTTAGGTTAGTTTATTTATTTTATTTTAGTTTATATCTAGGTTGTTATCAGTTGAGTTTTATTTTAATTTTAATTTTAATTTTAGGTTTAGGTTTTATTTTATTTTTTTAGGTTTATGTTTTATGTTTTATTTTAGGTTTATTTTAGGTTTATTTATTAGTCCTGGTTTAGGTTTATTTTAAATTTATTTTATTTGGATTAAGTTTTAAGTTTAGTTTATTTTAGGTTTAGGTTTAAGTTTTATTTATTTTAGTTTCTTTATTTTACAGGGTAGTTTAGGTTTAGGGTTTAGGTCAGGGAGTTTAGGGTTTAGGGTTTCTTTTCAGTTATATTTAGTATGTGTTTTAGGTTTTAGTGGTTGGCATAGGTGGCTCAGGGTAGGGTTTAGGGTAGTGGTGGTTTAGGGTTTAGGGTTTATGGTTAGGGTTTAGGGTTTATAGTTTAAGGGTTTTGGGTTTAGGGTTTAGGGCTAAGGATTTTTTTAAAATTTTTTTTATTTATTAGTTTATTTTTTTGTTTTTATTTATGTTTTTTGTATTTTCATTTAGTTTGGTTTATTTATTTTTAGTTTATTTATTTTAGTTTACGTTTATTATTTTAATTTATTTTTTAGGTTTAGGTTTATGTTTTTGTTCATTTTTTAGTTTAGTTTTATTTTTATTTTATTTTTAGGTTTAGGTTTTATTTCTTTTTTTTAGGTTTAGGTTTAGATTTTTATTTTATTTTTTTAGGTTTAGGTTTTAGGTTTTTATTTTCAATTTATTTTTAGGTTTATTTTTAGTTTATTTTATTTTAGGTTTAGGTTTAGGTTTTATTTATTTTAGTTTAGTTTATTCTTGTTTAGGTTTATGCTTATTTTGTTTTTCTATTTTAAGTTTAGGATTTTTTTAGTTTAGGATTTAGGTTTTATTATTTATTTATTTTTAGGTTTATTTTTTAGATTTAGGTTTTTATTTAGTTTTTATTTTATTTTATTTTAGGTTTATTTTATTTTTATTTTATGTTTAGTTTTTGTTTTATTTAGTTTTTTATTTTGAGGTTTATTTTATTTTATTTAGTTTAGTTTTTATTTATTTTATTATAGTTTTTATTTTATTTTCTAATTCATTTTTAAGTTTAAGATTAGGTTTTAGTTTATGTTTCTAATTTATTTTATTATTTTATTATATTTAGGATAAAGTTTTTTATTTATTTTATTTATTTAGTTTTATTTAGTTTTAGTTTGTGTTTTGTTTTATTTTAAGGCTCAGGGTTGAATGCTCAGGGCCTGGGGTGTAGGGTTTAAGGTAAGGGCAGGTTTTAGGCACATATAGGGTTGGCCTTGGGTCTGTGCCTAGGATTTTAGTGGTCAAGAGTTTAGGTGGGGTTTAGTGTCTGGGGTTGGGTAGTTTAGGGTTAAGTTTAGGGTTTAGGGTTTTGTTTTATTTATTTATTTTTTTAAATTACAAACCAGTAGGTTTAAGTTTATTTAGTTTATTTTAATTTTATTTAGTTTATTTTATTTTATTTTAGTTTTTAGTTTATTTTAGGTTTTTAGTTTATTTTTTTAGTTTTATTTTCATTTTATTTTTATTTTATTTTTAGGCCCATTTGTATTTTATTTAGTTTAGTTTATTTATTTAATGTTTATTTATTTTGGTTTATTTTTTAGGTTTAGGTTTAAGTTTATGTTTATTTTTTAGTTAAATTTAAATTTTATTTTATCTTTTAGTTTAGTTTATTTTAGTTTAGGTTTAGGTTTATTTTATTTTTAAGTTAGGTTTAGGTTTTTTTTTTTAGTTTAGGGTTTCGGTGTTATTTTTTATTTATTTAGGTTTTTTTTTAGGTTTAAGTTTTATTTAATTTTATTTAATTTTATTTTTTATTTTAATTTTATCCAGGTTTAGTTTTTTATTTTATTTAGAATTTTATTTTTTTATAGTTTAGTTTAGGTTTTTTATTTATATTATTTAGTTTTATTTTTTTTTATTTTATTTTCTATTTTAGTTTAGGTTAAGGTTTAAGTTTTCATTTATGTTTTATATTTTTTATTTTATTTTGGTTTAGGTTTACATGTTTAGCTTTTTAGGGTTTAGGGTTTAGGGTTTAGGTTTTAAGTTTTTATTTTAGGTTTATTTTTAGGTTTTACTTTTTAGTTTATTTTATTATATTTAGTTTAGGGTTTAAGTTTTTGTTTTGGTTTAATTTATTTTAGTTTAGTTTAATTTAGGTTTAGGTTTATTTTATTTTTATTTTTGGTTTAGTTTTTATTTTTAATTTAGGGTTTGAGTTTTATTTTTTATTTATTTTTAGGTTTTATTTTTAGGTTTATTTTTTAGGTTTAGGTTTTTATTTAGTTTTTTTACTTAACATTTAATTTTTATTTTATTTAGGAATTTAATTCTTAAGTTTAATTTATTAATTTAGTTTAGTTTAGGTTTTTATTTATTTTATTTTAGTTTATTTTAATTATTTTATTTTATTATTTTTGTAGGTTTAGGTTTAGATTTGTTTATTTATTTTTAGGTTTAGGTTTTAGTTTAGATACAAAATGAGCACGCATAAATCAAAAGCCCTAGATAAGTAGAACCGTCTCTACTATAAAGACACAGTTCCATAAGCAGCAGATCGGATCGACCGTTCTTCAGTTTCTACAGTTCTCATCAAAACCACCCCCACCTCTCGAGTAGCGGGATTCGACATCATATCCCCGATCTCTTCCTCTGCCACCACCACAGTTGTAACCTCCATCGCTCTTCTAGCCTCCATAACCACCATTGCTCCTACCACCAACTCCATATCCACCAATAGCTCCAGATCCCCCACCAACACTGTGATAATCACTGCTTCCGCCTTTGCCTCCACCACCAGACCTAGACTGATCCTAGTTGAGGGTGATGTTCCTGCTTTCAAGGGTTTACCCATTCTTAAGGTTTAGGGTCAGTTTAGGGTTTAGGGTTTATGGTTTAGGGTTCTATCTTTTAGATTTTAGGGTTTAGGATTTAGGGTTTAGGGTTTTAGGGTTTACGGTTTAGGGTTTAGAGTTGTAGGTTTTGGGTTGTTGGTTTAGGGTTGTAGGTTTAGGGTTTTTTTATTTTAGGGTTTAAGTTTTTTTTTTAAATTAAGTAAACTACTAGGTTTATGTTTATTTAGTTTTTTTTATTTATTTGAGTTTATTTCAATTTATTTTATTTTTTAATTTTATTTAGGTTTATGTTTATTTTTAGTTAGTTTAGTTTATTTATTTTAGGTTTATTTATTTTAGTTTAGGTTTTTATTCTAGTTTATTTTTTAGATTTATTTTTTAGTTAAGTTTTATTTTTTATTTTATTTTTTAGGTTTATGTTTTATTTTGTATTTTTATGTTTAGGTTTAAATTTTATTTTATTTTTGTAGGTATAGGTTTTAGGTTTTTATTTTATGCTTATTTTTAATTTTTATTTTTTTGTGTAGGTTTAGGTTCATTTTTAGTTTATTTCATATTATTTAGTTTAAGGTTTAGGTTTAGTTTATTTTATGTTTAGTTTTAGGTTTTATTTATTTTAGTTTAGTTTACTTTAGTTTAGGTTTACGTTAATTTTATTTTGTTTATTTTAGATTTAAGTTTTATTTTGTATTCATTTTTTGGTTTATTTTTTAGGTTTAAGTTATTATTTGGTTTTAATTTTATTTTATTTTAGGTTTATATTATTTTTATTTTACATTTTGGTTTAAATTTATTTAGGTTTTTTATTTTTAAGTTTATTTTATTTTTTTGGTGTAGTTTAGGTTTTTATTAATTTTATTTTAGTTTAGTTTTTATATTTTATTTTTAGATTAAGGTTTAGGTTTATGTTTAGGTTTAGGTTTTAATTTATGTTTTTATTTTATTTTATTTTATTTAGGTTTAAGTTTTTTTTATTTAATTTATTTTTAGGCTTTATTTAGTTTATGTAGGTTTATTTAGTGGTTTAGGGTGGAGCAGGTTTAGGTGAGTTAGAGAGTCATGATTTGTGGGTTAGGATTTTTTTGTATTTTATTTAGGATTTTGGGTTTAGGGTTTTAGGTTTTAGGGTCACTTGTAAGTTTAGGCTCAGTTAAGATTTGGGTAGGCCTAGTTTAGTGTGTCAAGGTTTTTTTTAAATTAAGCAAACCAAGAGGTTTAGTTTATTTAGTTTATTTTTTATTTGTATATTTAGGTTTTGTTTTTATTTCTATTTAGTCCAATTTATTTCTTTTAGGTTTGTTTATTTATTTTTGGTTTAGGTTTATGTTTTTTTTAATTTATTTTATTTTTTAGCTTTACATTTTAATTTTTATTTTTAGGTTTAGGTTGAGGTTTTTATTTTATGTTTTTAGGTTTATGTTTTATGTTTTTATTTTAGGTTTATTTTTATGTTTTATTTTTTTAGTTTACGTTTAGGTTTAGTTTTAGTTTATTTTATTTTATTTAGTTTATGATTTTAGGTTTAGGTTATATTTATTTTAGTTTAGTTTATTTTAGTTTAGGTTTAGGTTTATTTTATATTATTTACTTTAGGTTTAGGTCTTTCTTTTAGTGTAGGGTTTATGTTTTATTTTTTATTTATTTTTAAGTATTATTTTTAGGTTTATTTTTTAGGTTTATCTTTTTATTTAGTTATTATTTTAAATTATATTAGGTTTATTTTATTTTTATTTTACAGTTAGTTTTTATTTTAAGGTTTATTTTATTTTTAGTGTAGTTTAAGTTTTTATTTATTTTATTTTATTTTAGTTTTATTTTATTTTATTTTTTTTAGGTTTGTTTAGCTTGTTTTAATTTTAAGTTTTATTTTATTTTATTTTTTTTATAATTTAGGTTTAGGTTTTTAATTTATTTTTTTCAATTTTATTTAGTTTAAGTTTAGGTTTTGGTTTTAGGTTTTTGTGGGTTTTAGTGTTTAGGGTTTGGGGTTAGGGTTTAGGGTTTGGGATGCAGCTTTTGGGTTTTGGGTTTAGGGTTTAGGGTTTAGGGTTTAACTGGGATTAGGGTTGTGGAGGTGGTCCAGGGTTTAAGATTTATGGAGTAGTGTCCTAAGGTTTAGGTTAGTTTTAGGGTTTAGGGTTTAGGGTTAGCATTTTTTTATTACTTTTATTTATTTAGTATTTCATTTTTTTTAAATTAAGTAAACTCATTGGTTTAGGTTTACATAATTTATTTTTTATTTTTTTTAGTTTATTTTATTTTTTAATTTTATTTAGGTTTATTTTTTTATTTTGTTATTTAGGATTAGGTTTTTTTATTAGGTTTTTTTTTATTTTATTTTTTTTAGGTTTAGGTTTTTTATTTTAAGTTGATTTTAGGTTTTATTTTTAGTATTAGGTTTTATTTGTAGTTTAGTTTATTTTATTTTGTTTATATTTAGGTATGGGTTTAGTTTATTTTAGGTTTAGGTTTAGGTTTTATTTATTTTAATTTAGTTTAGCTTTAGGTTTATTTTATTTTATTTTAGGTTTAGTTTTTCTTTTATTTAGGGTTTAGTTTTATTTTTACTTATTTTATTTATTAAGTTTAGGTTTCATTTAGTTTTATTTTATTTTATGTTAGGTTTATTTTATTTTTTATTTTAAGTTTTATTTTATATAAGTATTTTATTTTTTATTTTAGTTTAAATTTATTTTATTTTAGTTTAGTTTTATTATTTATTTATCTCCCTTTAGGAGCTTTAGCTCAGGTCCGTTTTATGATTTTATCTTATTTTATTTTTAAATTTAATTTAGTTTAGGATTTTAATTTTATTTTAAGTTTATTTAGTTTAGGTTTTGGTCATTTAGTGGGTGGTTTTATGGATCAGTTAGGTTTAGAGGGTTAGGGTTTAGGATTTACTGAGTGTCAGGGTTTGGGGTTGGTAGGGCTCAGGGCTCAGGGTTAAGAGTTTGGGTTTTAGTTTAGGGTTTGGTTTAGGGTAGGAGGCCCAGGGTAGGTTTAGGCTCAGGGTTTAGGGTTTAGGGTTTTAAGGTTTTATGCTTTTGCTTTAGGATTTTGAGTTTTTGTGGTTTAAGTTGAGGTTTAGGTCTAGGTTTATTTTATGATTTAGATTTAAGGCTTTTATTAAAAAAATTAAGTAAACCAGTAGGTTTAAGTTTATTTAGTGTATTTAGCTTAATTTTTATTTATTTTAGTTTACTATATTTTCTATTTTTATTTAGGTTAATTTTTTTTTTAAATTTCATTTTATTTATTTATTTTAGTTTGGTTTTTTTATTTTATTTTTTAGGTTTATTTTAAGTTTGAGTTTAATTTTTATTTTATTTTTTATGTTTAAGTTTTTTTTCTTAGGTTTAGGTTTTTATTATATTTTTTACGTTTAGGTTTTAGGTTTTTATTTATGGTTTGTTTTTTATTTTTAGTTTAGGTTTATGTTTATTTTTGTTTATTTTATTTTATTTAGTTTAGGTTTAGTTTAGTTTAGATTTTGTTTAGGTTTTATTTATTTTTGTTTACTTTATTTAAGTTTAGGTTTGGGTTTATTTTATTTTATTTATTTCATTTTTATTTTTGGTTTAGGTTTCTTTTTTAGTTTAGGGTTTAGGTTTTATTTTTTCTTTAATTTTAGATTTTATTTTTAGGTTTATTTTTAATGTTTAGGTATTTATTTTGTTTTAAATTTATTATCTTTTAGGTTTATTTATTTTTCTTTTAAATTAAGTAAACCAGTAGGTTTAGATTTATTTAGTATAATTAGTTTATTTTTTATTTATTTTAGTTTACTTTATTTTTTTATTTTTATTTAGTTTTATTATTTATTTCTTTTTGGGTTTATTTTTTAGGTTTAGGTTTATATTTTGTTTCTATTTTATTTTATTTTTATTTTACGTTTAGTTTTTATTTTATTTTGGTTTTTATTCTTAGGTTTAATTAATTTTTTAGATTAGTTTAGGTTTTTTTATTTTAATTTAGTTTTTTTATTTTTTATTTTAATTTAGTTTTTTTATTTTTTTATTTTATTTTATTTTTAGGTTTACATTTAGGTTTTAGTTTAGGTTTTATTTTATTTTATTTTATTTAAGTTCAGTTTATTTATGTAATTTAGTTTTAGGTTTTATTTACTTTAGGTTTAGGTTTTTAAATATTTAGGGTTTAAGAGGCTTTATCCATCAGTTTACAAAAGGTGGGCATGTGGCTCAGTTTGTGGTGGGGGAGTGGTCAGGTTTAGTGTTTGTGGCTTTAGGGTTTAGTTTGGGTTTAGGGTTTAAGGTGTCAGGGTTAATTGGGTTAAGGGATTATGCTTTAGGGTTTAGGGTTTAGGGAGGTTTAGGGTCAGGTTAAGAGTTGAGAGTTTAGGATTTAGGGAGTTGGGTGGTTGTGTCCGTGTTTAGTGGTTTAGGATCTTTCTCACAACTACAAACCAGCAGTTTAGGTTTATTTTATTTATTTAGTTTATTTTATTTTATTTAGGTTTATTTTATTTTTATTTAGTTTAAATTATTTGTTTTAGTTTAAGTTTTATTTTGGTTTACTTTTAGGTGGGTTAGGTTTTTAAGTTTATGTTTATTTTTAGTTTATTTTATTTTATTTTATTTTATATTTAGGTTTATTTTAATTTTAAGTTTAGGTTTAGGTTTCAATTTTTTTTAGGTTTAAGTTTTGGTTATTATTTTAGGTTTATCTTAGGTTTTATTTTTTTAGTTTTAGGTTTAGGTTTATTTTAGTTTATTTTATTTTATTTTAGGGTTAGGTTGTTTAAGTTTAGTTTATTTTAGGTTTAAGTTTAGGTTTTATTTATTTTATTTTAGTGTATTTTAGTTTAGGTTTAGGTTAATTTTATTTTGTTTATTTTAGGTTAAGGTTTTTTTCTTTAGTTTAGGGTTTAGGTTTTGTTTTTTATTTAATTTTAAGTTTTATTTTTAGGTTTATTTTTTAGGTTTATGTTTTTATTTAGTTTTTATTTTATTATATTTTAGTTTTCTTTTTTATTTTATGTTTGAGTTTTATTTTATTTAATTTTATTTTATTTTTTAAATTTAGTTTAGGTTTCATTTTTTTATTTAGTTTTATTTTTTTTATTTTATTTTTGGTATCTTAGGTTTAAGTTTAGGTTTTATTTTATTTGTATTTTATCTTATATAGTCTTAGGTTTTAGGGTTGAGGGAGGGCTCAGAACAGGGATTAGTAGTTAGGTCAGGATTAGGTTTGTGGCTCAGTTTAGGGCCCAGGTTTAGGTCATGGTTTAGCCCAGGGCCTGGTTTAGAGGTAGCCCAGGTTTGGGTTTAGTAGCACAGTGAGCATTTTTAGGTGGAGGGAGGTTGGTGGAGGGTTTAGTTAGGGTTTCTTTGTTTATTATTTATTTGTTTATTTAGGTTTATTTGGTTTGGTTTTAGGCATAGGGAGGGTTTAGGTTAAGGGTTGTAAGTCAGGGTAGGTTTAGGTTAGGATTAGGGTTTAGGATTTAGTTTTCAGGTTTATGTTTAAAATTAAGTAAATTGGAAGGTTTAGGTTTACTTAGTTAATTTAGTTTATTTTTTATTTATTTTGGTATATTTTATTGTTTATTTTTATTTAGTTTAGTTTATTTATTTTAGTTTAGGTTTTTCATTTTAGTTTATTTTTTTGTTTATGTTTATGTTTAAGTTTAATTTTTAGTTTAGTTTTATTTTATTTCTTATTTTTATGTTTAAGTTTTATCTTTTATTTTTAGGTTTCGGTTTAGGTTTTATTTTATTTTCTTAGGTTTTTATTTTAGGTTTATTTTTAGGTTTATTTTTTAAGTTTAGGTTTTTTTATTTAGTTTTTATTTTAATTTATTTTAGGTTTATTTTATTTTTATTTTACCTTTAGTTTTTATTTTACTTTTATTTTTAGGTTTATTTTATTTTTTAAAGTTTAGTTTAGGATTTTATTTATTTTATTTTATTTTAGTTTTTATTTATTATTTTATTTATTATTTTTATCTTTAGGCTTAGGTTTAAGTTTAGGTTTAAGTTTTAGATTAAGTTTTTATTTTATTTTATTTTTTATTTAAATTAGGTTTAGGTTTAGGTTTATTTATTTATTTTGTTTGTATGTTTTATTTAGTTTAGGTTTATGTTTTTAAGTATTTAAGGTTTAGGGTTTAGGGTTTAGTGTTTATGGTTTAGGCTTTAGGGTTTAGGGTTTAGGATTTAGGTTTAGGATTGTAAGTTTTATGGTTTAGGGTTTATGGTTATTAGTGTTTAGGGTTAGGAGGGGGTAGATTTAGTGGTCTTAGGGTTGGGGGTCAGATCAGTTGGATTTAGGGCTCAGGTAGTGTGGTGGGAAGAGTTTAGGAGTTTAGGTTTATAGGTGGTAGGTTTAGGTTTAGGGTTTAGGTGGGTCAGGGGTCAGGGTGTGGTTGTGGAGGTTTAGTTGAGTGGGGTTCATAGTAGGGGGTTTTAAAACAAAAAATAATTAAGCAACCCTTAAGTTTAGGTTTATTTAGGTTTATTTTTTTAGGTTTAGATTTTTATTTAGTTTTTATTTTATTTTATTTTTATTTTACATTTAGGTTTTATTTTATTGAGGTATTTTGTTTTTAGATTTATTTTATTTTATTTAGTTTAGTTTAAGTTTTTTTTAATTTTATTTTAGTTTAGTTTTTATTTTTAATTTTATCTTATTTTTATTATTCTATTTAGGTTTAGGTTTATTTACTTATTTTAGGTTTAGGTTTTTAGTTTTTTAAGGTTTAGGGTTTGGGGTTTGGGGTTTAGGGTTTGGGGTTTAGGGTTTAGGGTTTTTGGTTTAGGGTTTTCGGTTTAGGGTTAATGTTTAATTTTTTATCTTTTTTTATTTTTTATTTTTTATTTTAATTAAGTAAAGTGGTAGGTTTATTTTTATTTAGTTTATTTTTTTTATTTATCTTAGTTTATTTTATTTTTTTAGTTATATTTAGGTTTATTTTTATTTTTATTTTCTTTAGTTCATCTATTTTAGGTTTGTATATTTTAATTTTATTTTATCTTTTATTTATTTTTAGGTTTTATTTTTATTATTATTTTTTAGGTTTAGGTTTTTATTTAAGTTTTATTTTATTTTATGTTAGGTATATTTTATTTTTATTTTAGGTTTAGTTCTTATTTTATTTAGGTTATTTATTTTTTAGTTTAGTTTATGTTTATTTTTTTATTTTTTTAGTTTAGTTTTTATTATTTATTTTATTTTCTTTTTAGGTTTAGGATTAGGTTTTAGTTTTAGTTTTTATTTTATTTTATTTTTGGTTTATTTATTTATTTTATTTTAAAGTTTTATTTAGTTTAGGTTTATGTTTTTAGCTTTTTAGGGTTTATGGTTAAGGGTTATTTTAAGGTTTAGGGTTTAATGTTTAAGGTTTAGGTTTCATGGTTTTTTTTGGTTTACGATTTAGGGTTTAGGATTTAGGGTTTAAGGATTTTAGGGCTTAAGGTTTAGGGTTTAGGTTTAAGGTTCAGATTTTAGTTTAGGGTTTAGGGTTTTTGTTTTTTTTAACAAAGAACAAATTCATATTCAATATTTCTTCTTTTTGATTTCATCAACCAAGTACCACACTAAGTTTTCTAAGATACAAGCGATGACATAGATCAAAAATGAGCACACATTGAGCAAATCAAAAGCCTTAGATAACTAGAACAGTCTCTACTGTAAAGACATAGTTCCATAAGTAGCCTAGCCTCTCAAGTTGTGGGATCCACCATCATATCCTCGATCTCTCCCTCCACCACCACCACGGCTGTAACCTTTGTCACTCCTCCCTCCTCCATAACCACCACTGCTCCAACCACCACCTCGATATCCACCAGCACCTCCACATCCCCCACCACCACTATGATAATCGTCGCCTCAGCCTTTTCCTCCGTCGCCAGATTAGACTAAGACTGGTTAATGGTGACATTCCTTCCATCAAGGTTCTGCCCATTCTTAAGGTTTAGGTTAAGGTTTAGGTTTATTAGGTTTTAGGGTTTAAGTCTATTTTTTAATTTTTTTAGTTACTTTAGGCTTAGGTTTAGGGTTTATGGATTAGGGTTTAGGGTTAGGGTTTAGGGTTTGGGGTTTAGGGTTTAGTGTCTAGGGTTTTATGTTTTACGCTTTTAGGGTTTAGGGTTAGGGTTTATGCTTTTTTAAGATTTATGGTTTAGGGTTTAGGGTTCAGGGTTTAGGGTTGTAGGTTTAGGGTTTTGGGTTTTGGGTTTAGGGTTTACGATATAGGGTTTATGGTTTTTTTTAAAATTAAGTAAAACACTAGGTTTAGGTTTATTTAGTTTATTTTTATTTTTATTTAGGTTTATTTTTTAATTTTATTTAGCTGAGTTTATTTACTTTAAGATTATATATTTTAGTTTCGATTTTTTATTTTAGTTTTATTTTTAGGTTTAGGTTTAGGTTTAGGTTTATTTTTGTTTTATTTTTTAGATCTAGGTTTTATTTTTTATTTTTAGGACCAGGTTTAGGTTTTTATTAATTTTTTTAGGTTTAGGTTTTGGGTTTATTTTAGGTTTTATTTTTTAGTTTAGTTTTAGGTTTACTTTTAGTTTATTTTATTTTATTTAGTTTAGGTTTAGGTTTAGGTGTATGTTTTATTTATTTTAGTTTAGTTTATTTTAGTTTAGGTTTAGGTTTATTTTATTTTGTTTATTTTATTTTTATTTTAGGTTTAGTTTTTTTAGTTTCGGGTTTAGGATTTATTTTTTAGGTTTAGGTTTTTATTTAGTTTTTATTTTATTTTATTTTAAGTTTATTTTATTTTTATTTTATGTTTAGCTATTATTTTATTTTTGCATTTTATTCTTAGGTTTATCTTTTATTTTTTATTTAGTTTATGTTGTTATTTATTTATTTTAGTTTATTTTTATTAATTTATTTTATTTTATTTTATTTTAGGTTTATGTTTTTATTTTATTTTATTTTTAATTTTATTTAGGTTTAAGTTTTTTTATATATTTTTCTTTTAGTTTTTATTTAGGTTTGGTTTAGCTTTTTTGGTTTTTATGGTTAGGGTTTAGGGCTTAGAGTTAAGAGTTTAGGGTTTTAGGGTTTAAGGTTTAGGGTTAGGGTTTAAGGTTTTGGGTTTAGTGTTTATTGTTTATGCTTTAGGGTTTAGGGTTTTTATGGTTTAGGGTTTAGGGTTTAGGGTTAGCTTAGGGTTTAGAGTTTTTTTTTAATTACGTAAATGAGTAAGTTTAGGTTTACTTAGTTTATTTTATATTTATTTTAGTTTGTTTTATTTTTTATTTTTATCTATGTTTATTTTTTAGTTTTATTTATTTTTATTTAGTTTAGTTTATTTATGTTAGTAAATTTTTTAGGTTCTTGGTTTAGGTTTATTTTTTTTTATTTTATTTTTTCGGTTTAGGCCTTATTTTTTTTTTAGTTTAGGTTTAGGTTTTTATTTTATTTTTTTAGGTTTAGGTTTTAGGTTTTTATTTTAGGTTTATTTTAATATTTTATTATCTAGTTTAGGTTTATTTTATTTTAGGTTTATGTTTTAATTTTTATTTATTTTTAGGTTTATTTTTTAGGATTAGGTTTTTATTTTATTTTCTTTTAGTTTTTTTAATATTTATTTTAGGTTTAGTTTTCTTTAGAGTTTAGTTATTATTATTTATTTATTTTCATGTTTTATTGTTAGGTTTATTGTTTAGGTTTATGTTTTTATTTAGTTTTTAATTTACTTTATTTTAGGTTTATTTTATTTTTATTTTAAATTTAGTTTTTATTTTATTTATGTTTTTTATTTTTTAGTTTAGTTTAGTTTTTCATTTATTTTATTTCAGTTTAGTTTTTATTTTTATTTTATTTTCTTTTTAAGTTTAGGTTTATGTTTTAGTTTATGTTTTTATTTTATTTTATTTATTTTATTTTGGTTTAGATTTTCTTATTTATATTATTTTAGTATTTATTTAGTTTAGGTTCTTTTAGCTTTTAGCTTTAGGATTTGTTTAGTTTAGTAGGTTTGGGGTTTAGGGTTTATGGTTTTTTTTAGATTTAGGGTTTAGGGTTTAGGATAGGTTCATTTAGGATTTAAGGGTTTTTAGGTTTAGGCTTTAGAGTTTAGGGTTCAAGTTTTAGTTTAGAGTTTAGGGTCTTTGGTATTTTTTTAAAAAATAGAGAACAAATTTAGATTCAAAATTTCTTCTTTTGTTTATTTATTTATTTAGTTTATTTTATATTTTATTTAGGTTTATTTTTTATTTTTATTTAATTTATTTTTTATTTTAGGTTTATTTATTTTAGTTTAGGTTTTTCTTTAGTTTATTTTAGGTTTAGGTTTAGGTTTTTTTTTTTGAGTTTATTTTATTTTATTTTTTAAGTTTAGTTTTTATATTTTATTAATAGGTATAGTTTATTTTTTTTTTTTAGATTTAGGGTTTTGGTTTATTTTAGGTTTAGTTGTATTTTTTACTTTAGGTTTAGGTTTATTTTAATTAATTTATTTTATTTAGTTTAGGGTATGTTTATTTTATTTTTTAGGTTTATTTATTTTGGTTTAGTTTATTTTTAGTTTTTATTTTGCTAAATTTTTTAATTTAGGTTATTTTCTTTTATTTTATTTTTATATTTTTTTAAGTTTTATTTTGAGTTTTTTTAGGTTTAGATTTTTATTTTATTTTATTTTAGGTTTATTTTATTATATTACATTTTATTATATTTAGGTTTTATTCTTAGGTTTATTTTATTTTAATTTAATTTATTTTATTTTAGTTTATTTTTATTAGTATTTTATTTTATTTAGGTTTAGGTTTAGTTTAGGTTTTCATTTTATTTTGTTTTAGTTTATTTAGGTTTATTTATTTATTTATTTTAGTTATTTATTTAGGTTTAGGTTTAAGGTTGGTTAAGGGCTTATTTAGGATTTATATTTAGGGTTTAGGTTTAGGCTTTAGGTTTAGCATTTTTAGGATTTAGTTAGCTTAAGGTTGGTGGTTAGTTAGTTTAGTTTAGGTTTTAGATTTTGGGTTGGAATGTTAGTGGTTTAGGGTTTAGGTTGATTTAGTTAGGGAGGGTAGATTTAGGTTGGAGGTTTAGGAGTTTGGGGTTTATTTAGTTAAGGATTCTAGTGGGTTTTAAGTTTAGGTTTAGGGTTTATGGTTTAGGGTTTAGTGTTTAGGTTTAGAGTTTTAGGGTTTAGAGTTTAGGGTTTACAGTTTATGTTTTTGGTTTTAGGGTTTAGAGTTTAGGGTTAATTACATCTTAGGAAATAAAATTTCTTAAGAATACTCTCGATTAAAGTAGATAATTATCATCTCCAAAGATTTTAAGGTTAGACTATTAAAGGATTGGTTGTATTTGGAAAATCAATTGGGAAAGTTTAAGGAGAATACTTATTTTTGGAATCCAAATAAAATAAGTAGGAAATGCTCATGAAACTAGGAAGCCTAGTGAGCATTCCAATCTATCCTATGGTTAGGCTTTATAATTTTGAAGTTGAGGAGATTTATATGTTTTGAGTTGAAATTTAATTAGATTACTAGAGCTTATAATCCACCAACACAAGGTTGTGGGAATGCCTAAGAGGTGTTGATTTATGCTCGTAGCCTGAAGGAAATAACTACCTTGGATCTTAAATCTAGGGAGCTTTAGTACGAGCTAAAGCATGGCCTAAATCTAAGCGACAGGTAAACATAAGGATTTACCTCTACAAGAGAGAATAAATTATTCGGCTTCTGGACTTATAATTGCCTGGAGTGGCCACCAGGTATCTCCTCCTATGATTTTAAAACCATGTAGTCTGGCCTTATGAATTGCAAGATAGCTAGGGTAGTTATTTAATTAAAAAAAACTAAAGTCCTAAACACACTCCCTAAGAGATTAGAGCATGAGTGGTATGAGCATATGACTTAATTTATAGATGAAAATATTTTCAATTTTTTTCATTTTAGACACATTATTTTGATAGAGGCTTTAGGATTTATTATGCCTAAATGCATGATGAAATAGATTATGGGTCAGATCAGCTAGAAGAACGTGTTCTCCACTACAAGGGATGCCCTCATAGGTCAAACATTTCTTTATTGTGCACGGATAGAGATCCTTCATGTTCAAGAGTGAAAGAATATGCATGGATGACGTGAAACATACAACCATACAGCTAATAGGTTGCTAAATCTTTTAATTATCTTATTTATGTCTTAGGATTTATGATGAGATTATGAGTTGTTTAAAATTTAATTATGCGTGATTAGTTGGGTAGAAATGTTATTTTTATCGTAAGAGCCTAATCATATCCAAGCCACACATTAAAGCATCAATCATTTAAGAAACTATGAAAAGCATTCGATAGTAATGTACAATGTAAACATAACATCAAACAATTATATAAATTATCAAAAAAGAATAGAAGGTCTATGCGATCGGGTACCGTCGTACAACCCGAGGAGAGAAAAGATGGGTAGCCGAGCTCTACCCTTATACAACCTAGAATTTGAAAGAATAATTATAATTGTATTAAATGCTATGGGGGTCTTCTTTCTTCATATCTCTATTTCTAATTTGGTTCCTTTTTTATTTGGATGGTGCTTGCTTCAAAGGTATCATAGAGCACCCCAGAACAAAGCCTTCTATCCACTGCTCATCCTAATCTTCCATAGAACTAATCTTAATTTATATTATAAAAATTACATTTATGCGGTAAAAGTAAATCTAAGTAAACCTACAAAATAGAGGTTAGCTAAATATACATATAATCCCAAGCAGTTGTATTTATAATTTTGACTTAGCACCCTACACATAGGTAACTAAGCCCACCTGTCGTAACTTGGATTATGCTTAAAGATTCAAGAAGACTGCAAAAAGTGCATTCACATTTATTTTTAATCATCCCTTAAGCATAATCAACTATAAAAATATGATTAGGCTAATATTGGCTTAACATTTAGTCTACAGAGCATACAACCTAACATCCAATCTAAATAATACATCATAAAATAAAACATACATCACATCATTTACTGTCCTAAATTAGAGCTAGAAATAGTGACTTAATTCTAATGAGTGTATTAAGGCTTGTGTGGTAAGTCTTGTTAGGCATTAGTGTTATATTTTCTAAGTGTAGAAGGATTCAATTTAACATGAAAGGTTGATTTCACTTGATGTAGTTTAACTGGTTTGAGAATTTTAATTTGTGTTTTCTTTTGTTTCATTTGATTACACTTAGCAACTAAGTGTTATAAAGAGAGGAAAAGAGCATTCTCATCTTTGATCCCTACCTTAAGTCACTTTCTAAAGTATATTAATTTGATTTAGTTCTCTTTAGAGAATGGCTTATTAAATGATTTAATAAATCTTAAGTTTAGGTTCACTTTAAATAACCCTATTCAAAATGAAAGGCATCTTAAGATTAATTTAATTTAATTACTACCACATGACATATATTAAATCATTCCTTTCCATCACATGTATAACTTGCATATAATTTAATCCTAAGTGTATCTATACATGCAATATATTTTAGCACACTTAAATGATGAATGTATGTGTATGTTTAGAATTTATATTTTATTTGATTGAACTATTTAAACATATTAATTTAAAATTTTATCCAAATTCTTATACAAAAAGGACAAAAGAATGAAATTAAATAGGCATGTGCCATTGTTAAACCCGAGATGTGAGATAATCAAATGACCTCCTTGGAGCTAGCTAAAGCCTCGTATTCTCAGGATGTTCAGACTATATACCCATTTGCATTCAAACATATGTAAATTTATATACATGAACATAGGATGTAATCTCCAAATCATATGGCTAATTAATTCAACCACTTAATCAATTATGAATGCATACAATTATAATGTAAAATGGGATTTTCATTCACTAATCACATATACATATACATGTACAAAGATATAGGCAAGAACATGTCATTGTTAAACTAGGGAAATGAGGTAATCAAATGACCTCCTTGGCTTAACTAAAGCCATGTATTCCCGGGATGTTTAGATTATATACTTGCTTTTCTTGGACACACATGGATGTATACATAAATGAGGGAAAGAAAACTATGCAAAGATTGTATATTTTTTTATTGAATCATTTATATATATGAATTAAAGCTCTATCTAAATTCTAATGTAGAAATACATAAGAATGAAATCAAATGGGTACGTACCGTTGTTAAACTAGGGATGTCAGGTAATCAAATGACCTCCTTGGGGCTAGCTAAAGCTTCATGTTCTCAGGATGTCCAGACTATATACCCATATATAAATCAACACACGATTAGAGGAAAGAGTACTCAACATTCATAAACTTAAGCTATAGGCACATGCATTTCTTATGTATTTATAACTAGCATCATAACACATATTATTATTCATTTATAAGCTTTTGAAAAATACATTTGGATTTAATAGTGATTATAGCCACGCATATATTAAATTCAATCAACATATGCAAGCATACATAAAGGAAATCTATTTTATT
Source organism: Cymbidium sinense (assembly GCA_021442155.1). Lineage (NCBI taxonomy): Eukaryota > Viridiplantae > Streptophyta > Magnoliopsida > Asparagales > Orchidaceae > Cymbidium > Cymbidium sinense. The sequence goes on along the minus strand of CM038215.1, from coordinate 272,348,090 downwards.
TTACTTGATTTTGAAAACATGGATGCATGATTTCAAATGACATACCAAATTTAAGATTATTGAAAGAGGACAATCAAATATAAGCATGTGATTCATTCAGCCAAACTAGTTCTTAAGGACAATAAAATAAATAAGATTAGTTATAGCAAACCAAAGCTTCTTTATTAATTAAGTTTTGGATTTGATTTATTTTAAAGAAGAGAATAGAACCCATCACTTGTTATTTTAAACCCATTCCCACATTAGTGATTTGATTTAATTTAAGGAAATGTAATTAAGTTCATTTTATGGGTTGATTGAACCCCTAGTTAGATGAATTAATTACCCTTACTTATGTCACCTTAATGTAATTAACTAAATAATTATGAGCCAACATGAAATGCATGAAAAATAAAACTTGCTATTATCCTAGAAAATAAAAGGGACCTAATATAATTCGCTCATGATTAATAGTTAATTAGATTAAGGAACTTAATTAATTACTCTTATGGTTTTTCCACACAGGTGGATTAACCATAATTTCATTAAACTCCTTTAGGTTATTAAACACCTAAAGATCTTCTACATGATTTAATTATTTAAGGTCTGATGATATTATGATTTCAATTTGATTAAGTGATTTAATTAATTAGTTAAATCTTAGTTATTTTCATTTTAAAAAAGGGTAAAATGAACTTAGGGGAAAGGGTCCCAACCCTATTCCTTAGTTCACTTATTGTTGAACAATGATTAGTAAACTTAATTAACCAATTTATTACTGGTAATGGGATTAATTAATCATTAATTAACTTAAAAGTATAGTTAAGGTTTAATTAGTCAATTTTCCTAATTAAGTGAGCAATAAATCCCAAGAAAATCATGGGAGGCAGAGGTCATCTATTAAATTAACTCACAGAATTTGAAATTAATTTCTAAAGTAATTAAGGAGTAATTAAGCTATAATATTGTAATTAAACTTTAATTACTATTCAAAATTAGTTAAGATCATTTTTAATTAATTCTCCTCTGAAATATTATTAAAATGAGCATTTATTTGCTTTTTTTTAATTTTCTATGATGTTTTATGATTTTTAGAAGTTTCAGCCATTAAAAATGATTAATTAAGCCTAATTAAACCCTAATTTTGTTGGTGCCATGTGGCGCACTGACACGGGGGCACTTTCCACATGGCATCGTGGGATTGGCTACTTAAAACTTATTTGACTCAGTGCCCAAGTGACGATGGCAGATGCGATTTCTCATCTGTCATCCGATCTAAGATCGGACAACTATGATTAATTCCACATCTTCATAGGATTAAATCATATTGATCTAGCGGATCTAATCACGATCATCCATTTCGATCACAATCAAACAGACGGTGCGTGATCTAACATCACGCAAGTGAGGGAGAATGGAGTCCATCCTTTATTTCTCACTTGATCCGAGCTTACTCGAGCTCGAATCAACTCCAAAAAGATCCCACACCTTCATAACATCGATTGGAGGGGATCCAACGGTCAAGATTACAAGAGATGCAAGTTTTCTTCAAAAAATTCCAACCCATTTTTGCCTAAAGATCAGTTTTGGAAGCATACCTTGCCAAAGCTCAAGACCGGTGGTTGAAGGTTTTAGGGTTTAGGGTTTAGAGTTTAGGGTTTATGGTTTTAGTGTTTATAGTTTAGGGTAAAGGGTTTAGGGTTTAGGGTTTAAAGGTTTAGGGTTAAGGGTTTAGGATTGTAGGGTTAGGGTTTAAGTTTTATGGTTTATGGTTTAGGATTAGGTTTTTCTTAATCTTTTTAATTTTTAATTTTTTTAAATTAAGTAATATAGTAGATTTAGGTTTATTTAGTTTTTTTAGTTTACTTTTTATTTATTTTATTTTATTTAATTTTTTATTTTTATAAGGGTTTATTTTTATTTTTATTTAGTTTTGTTTATTTATTTTAGGTTTATTTATTTTAGTTTAGTTTTTTTAGGTTTAGTTTTTATTCTTTATTTTTAGGTTTATGTTTAAGTTTAGGTTTATTTTTAGGTTTCATTTTTTAGTTTAAGTTTAGGTTTATTTTTAATTTATTTTATTTTAGTTAAGGTTTAGGTTTAAGTTTAGGTTTAGTATATTTTAGGTTTATGGTTTGGTTCTCTTTTTTATTTAATTTTAGGTTTTATTTTTAGGTTTATTTTTTAGGTTTAGATTTTCATTTAGTTTTTTATAATTTTATTTTTGATTTATTTTATTTTTATTTTAGGTGTTGGTTTTATTTTATTTAGGTTTTCTAGTTTTCAATTTAGTTTAGGTTTTTATTTATTTTATTTCAATTTAGTTTTTATTTTTTATTATAATTTGTTTTTAGGTTTAGGTTTAGGTTTAGGTTTTAGTTTAGGTATTTATTTTATTTTATTATTTTATTTTATTTAGTTTAGGTTTAGCTTTTTAACTTTTTAGGGTTTAGGGTTTAGGGTTAGTTGATGGTTTAGAGTATAGGGTTTAAGGTTTGGGGTGTAGGGTTTAGGGTTTAGATGTTAGGGTTTAGGTTTTTGGGTTTAGCATTTATAGTTTTAATGTTTAAGGTTTGGAGTTTTTAGGGTTTAGTGTTTAGGATTTAGTGTTTAGGTTTTTGGTCTAGGGTTCAAGTTTTAGTTTAGGGTTTAGGGGCTTTATTTTAATAGAGAACAAATTCATATTCAACATTTTTTTTGAATTCATCAACCAAGTAACACGCCATGTTTTCTAAGACACAAGCGATGACATAGTTTTAAAACGAGCACACATAGAGCAAATCAAAGACCTTAGATAACTAGAACCGTCTTTACTGTAAAGACACAATTCCATACACAGCAGATTGGATCGATCGTTCCTCAGTTTCTCAACTTCTATCAGAACCACCTTGGCCTCTCGAGTAGTAGGATCCACCATCATATCCTCGATCCCTCCCTCTGCCACCACCACGGCTGTAACCTCCATCGCTCTTCCAGCCTCTATAACCACCACTGCTCTGACCACCACCTCCATATCCACTAGCACCTCCAGTTCCTCCACCACCACTGCGATAGCCACTTCCTCTACCTTCACCTGCATCACCAGACCTTGTCTGAGCCTGTTTGACGGTGATGTTCTTGCCGTTAAGGTTCTGCCCATTCTTAAGGTTTAGGTTTGGTTTAGGTTTATTATATTTTAGGGTTTAGGCTTATTTTTTAATTTATTTAGTTACTTTTGGTTTAGGTTTAGGGTTTGGGGTTTAGGGTTTAGTGTTTAGGGCTGTAGTTTAATGTTAAGGGTTTTTGGGTTTATGCTTTTAAGGTTTAGGGTGTTGGATTAGGGTTTAGGATTTATGGTTTAGGGTTTAGGGTTGTAGTTTTAGGGTTTAGGGTTAGCTTTAGGGTTTATGGTTTATGGTTTAGGATTTAAGGTTTAGGGTTTTTTAAAAAAAATTATGTAAACTGATAGGTTTAGGTTTATTTAGTTTATTTAGTTGATTATTTATTTATTTTAGTTTATTTTATTTTTTATTTTCATTTATGTTTATTTTTTATTTGTATTATGTTTAGTTTATTTTTTTTAGTTTATGTTTTTTATTTTAGTTTAATTTTTTTGGCTTAGGTTTAGGTTTAGGTTTATGCTTATTTTTTAGTTGAGTTTTATTTTTATTTTATTTTTTAGGTTTAGGTTTTATTTTTTATTTTAGGTTTAGGTTTACATTTTTATTTTATTTTTTAGGTTTAGGTTTTAGTTTTATTTTTAGGTTTTAATTTTTAGTTTAGGTTTAGGTTTATTTTTAGTTTATTTTAATTTATTTAGTTTAGGTTTATGTTTAGGTTTACTTTATTTTAGCTTTAGGTTTTATTTATTTTAGTTTATTTTTTAATTTTATTTTTATTTTAGGTTTAGGGTTTTTTTTTTTTGAGTTTAGGGTTTAGGTTTTATTTTTTATTTATTTTTAGGTTTTTTTAGGTTTATTTTTTAGGTTTCGGTTTTTATTTAGTTTTTATTTTATTTTATTTTTGGTTTATTTTGTTTTTATTTTATGTTTATTTTTTATTAATTTTTTTTATTCTTAAGTTTATTTTTTTTTATTTAATTTAGTTTAGGATTTTTCTTTATTTTATTTTTGTTTATTTTTCTTTTTTATTTTATTTTATTTTAGGGGTTTAGGTTTTAAGTTTTAGTATTTAGGGTGGGAGAGAGTATAGAGTGGTTTAGGATCTTTAGGGTTTAGGGTTTAGCATTTAGTGTTTAATGTTAACAGGGTTAGTTAGTGGGTAGGGAGAGCTTTAGGTTTAGGGAGGGATTAGGGTTTTGTGGTTTAGGGTTAGTTTAGGGAGGGAGGGAGTTAGGGGTAGGGTTTGGGGTTTAGGGTTTAGGGTTTAGGGTTTAGCATTTTTTTTTAATTAAGTAAAGCTATAGATTTAGGTTTATTTAGTTTACTTTTTAGTTATTTTAGTTTATGTAATTTTTTATTTTTATTTAAGTTATTTTTTATTTGTATTTAGCTTATATTATTTTTTTTAGTTTAGCTTTTAAATTTTAATTTAATTTTTAAGTTTAGGTTTAGGTTTATGTTTATTTTTAGTTTAGTTTAGCTTTTATTTTATTCTTTCGGCTTAAGTTTTATTTTTTATTTTTAGGTTTAGGTTTTTATTTTATTTTTTTAGGTTTAGGTTCTAGCTTTTTATTTTAGGTTTATTTTTAGGTTTTACTTTTTTAGTTTACATTTAGGTTTCTTTTTTAGTTTATTTTATTTTATTTAGTTTAGAGTTTAGGTTTAGTTTATTTTAGGTTTAGGTTTTATTTATTTTTGTTTAGTTTATTTTAGTTTAGGTTTATGTTTATTTTATTTTATTTATTGTAGGTTTAGGTTTTTTTTTTAGTTTAGGGTTTAGGTTTTAATTTAGTTTTTATTTTATTTTGTTTTTATTTTGTGTTTAGTTTATATTTTATTCAGGTTTTTTATTTTTAGGTTAATTTTATTTTTTTACTTTAGTTTAGAATTTTTTTATTTTATTTTAGTTTAGTTTTTTTTAAATTATTATTTATTTTACGTTTAGGTTTGTGTTTAGGTTTTGGTTTAGGTTTAGGTTTTAGTTTATGTTTTTATTATTTTATTTTATTTAGCTTTATGTTTTTTTATTTATTTTATAATCTAGGTTTTATTTAGTTTAGGATTAGGTTTTTAGGCTTTCAGGGTTTAGGGTTTAGGAATTAGGGTTTAGGGTTTAGGCTTTGAGGTTTAAGGTTTAGGGTTTAGGGTTTAGGGTTTAGGGTTGTAGGTTTTAAGTTTAGAGCATTTGGGTCCTGGTAGGGTTTAGGGTTTATGGTGGGTTTTAGTGTGAGAGGGTTTAGGAGTTTAGGAGTTTAGAGTTTAGGGTGGGATTGTAGGGTTAGGGTTTAAGGTTTAGGGTTTTAAAATTAATTTTTAATTTAATTTAAAATTATGTAGTTTGGTTGATTAAGTTTTAGTTTTATTCTTCATTTTTAGGTTTAGGTTTTATTTTATTTCTTTAGGTTTATGTTTATTTTAGGTTTTATTTTTAGGTTTAAGTATATTTTAGTTTATTTTATTTTATCTGGCCTTTAGTTTAGTTTAGGGTTTTTTTTTTTTTCTTTATTTTGAGGTTTTATTTTTAGGTTTATTTTTTAGGTTTTGGTTTTTATTTTATTTTATTTTCGGTTTATTTTATTTTTATTTCAGGTTTTTTTTTATTTAGGTTTTTTATTTTTTTAGTTTTGTTTAGGTTTTTACTTATTTTATTTCTGTTTAGTTTTTATTTTTTTATTTTAGTTTCTTCTTAGGTTTAGGTTTAGGTTTAGGTTTAGGTTTTAGTTTAGGTTTTTATTTTATTTTATTTTGGTTTGGGTTCTTTTATTTATTTTATTTTTAGGTTTTATTTTGTTTAGGTTTAGCTTTTTAGCCTTTTGGGGTTTATGGTTTAGGGTTAGTTGAGGGTTTAGGGTTTAGGGTTTAAGGTTTGGGGTGTAGGGTTTAGTGTTTAGGGTTTAGGGTTTAGGTTTAGGGTTTAGGTTTTAGGTCTAGGGTTCAGGCTTTAGTTTAGGGTTCTTGGTTTTTGGTTATTTTAATAGAGAACAAATTTAGATTCAACATTTCTTTTTTTTCGATTTCATTAACTAAGTAACTCACCAAGTTTTCTAAGAGACAATCAATAACATAGATAAAAAATGAGCACATATAGAGCAAATCAAAGACCCTAGATAACTAGAAACATCTTTACTATAAAGACACAATTCCATTAGCAGCAAATTGGATTAAACATTCTTCATTTTCTCCAATTCCCATTAGAACCACCCCGACCTCTCGACTAGTGGGACCCACCATCATATCCCCGATCTCTCCCTCCGCCACCACCACGGCTGTAACCTCTGCCGCTCCTCCTACCCTCGTAACCACCACTACTCGGACCACCACCTTCATATCCAATAGCACCACAAGTTCCCCCACCACCATTGCGATAACCATCACCTCTGCCTTCGCCTCCATCGCCAGATTTAAAATGAGGTATTTGATGATGATGTTCTAGCCGTTAAGGTTCTATCCATTCTTAGGGTTTAGGTTTAAGTTTAAGTATTTTTGGTTTTAGGGTTTATGTTTATTTTTTAATTTATTTAGTTAAGTTAGGTTAAGGTTTAGGGTTTATGATTTAGGGTTTAGGGATGTGTTAAGGTTTAGGGTTATGGGTTTAATGTTTAGGTTGTAGGGATTATGGTTTAGGGTTTAGGGTTTTATGGTTTATGCTTTTAAGGTTTTGGTTTTAGGATTAGGGTTTAGGGTTTAGGGTTTAGGGTTTTATAGGGTTTAGGGTTGTAGGTTTAGGGTTAGTTTTAGGGTTTTAGGTTTAGGGTTTAGGATTTAAGGTTTAGGGTTTTTTATTTAAATTATGTAAACCGATAGGTTTAGGTTTATTTTGTTTTTTTTATTTATTTTAGTCTACTTTATTTTTTTATTTTTATTTTTCTTTAATTTTTCTTTTTATTTAGTTTAGTTTATTTAATTTAGGTTAATTTATTTTAGTTTAGGTTTTTTATTTTAGTTTATTTTTTAGGTTTAGGTTTATGTATAAGTTTATTTTTTAGTTGAGTTTTATTTTTATTTTTTTAGGTTTAGGTTTTATTTTTTATTTTTAAGTTTAGGTTTTATTTTTTATTTTTAGCTTTAGGTTTATATTTTTATTTTATTTTATTTAGTTTTAGGTTTAGGTTTTAGGTTTTTATTTTATGTTTAATTTTATGTTTTATTTTCTAGTTTAGGTTTTGGTTTATTTTTAGTTTATTTTATTTTATTTAGGGTTTAGGTTTAGGTTTAGGTTTAAAATATTTTAGGCTTAGGGTTTAGGTTTTATTTTTTATTTATTTTTAGGTTTTATTTTTAGGTTTATTTTTCAGCTTTAAGTTTTTATTTTATTTTATTTTAATATTAGGTTTTATTTTTATTTTATTTAGTTTTTTATTTTTTTTAGTTTACTTTAGGTTTTTATTTATTTTATTTTAGTTTATTTTTTATTTTATATTTTAGTTTCTTTTTAGGTTTAGGTTCTATTTTAGGTTTTTATTTTATTTCATTATTTTATTTTATTTTGGTTTATGTTCTTTTATTTATTGTATTTTTTAAGTTTTATTTAGTTTAGGGTTAACTTTTTAGTTTGTTCGAGTTTAGGGTTAATTGAGGGTTTAGAGTTTTGGATTTAAGGTTTGGGGTGTAGGGCTTAGAGTTTGGTTTAGTTTAGGTTTTTGGGTTTAGGGTTTAACAGTTTAGGGTTTATGGTTTGGGGTTTTTAGGGTTTAGGGTTTAGGGTTTAGAGTTTAGGTTCCAGGTCTAGGGTTCAGGTTTTAGTTTAGGATTTAGGATTTTGGCCTTTTTTTACAGAGAACAAATCCAAATTCAACATTTCTTTTTTTTTATTTCATCAACTAAGTAACATTCCAAGTTTTTTAAGACACAAATGACAACATAGATAAAAAATGAGCACGCATAGAGCAAATCAAAGACCCTAGATAACTAGAACCATCTTTACTGTAAAGACACAGTTCTATAAGCAACATATTGGTTCAGTTTCTCTTCAGTTTGTCTAGTTCCCATCAGAACCACTTTGGCCTCTCGAGTACCAGGATCCACCATCAAATCCCTGATATCTCCCTCCGCCACCACTATGGCTGTAACCTCCATCACTCTTCCTACCTCCATAACCACCACTACTGCACCACCTATCCACCGCCAGCTCCAGTTCCCCAGTGATAACCGCCTCCACCTGCCTCTTCGTTAGATCTATATTGAGCCTGTTTGCAGTGATGTTCCTACCATCAAGGTTTTGCCCATTCTTAGGGTTTAGGTTTAGGTTTAGGTTCATTTTGGGTTTAGGTTATTTATTTATTTAGTTACTTTTTTTAGCTTTGGGAGTTTAGGGTTTAGGGTTAGTTTAGGGTTTATGGTTTGGGAAGGTGTAGTGTTTATGGTTTAGGAAGGTTTAGTGGTTTATGCTTTTATGGTTTAGGGTTTAGGATTAGGGTTTAGGGTTTAGGGTTTAGAGTTTAAGGCTTTTTAGGGTTTAGGATTTAGGGTTTAGGATTATAGGTTTAGGGTTATAGGTTTAGGGTATCGGGTTTAGGGTGAGTTTTAGGGTTTAGGGTTTACGATTTAAGGTTTAGCGTTCTTTCTAAATTTAGTAAATTAATAGGTTGAGGTTTATTTAGTTTATTTAGCTTATTTAGTATTTATTTTAGTTTTTTTAATTTTTTATGTTTATTTTTTATTTTTATTTAGTTTAGTTTATTTATTTTTGGTTTATTTATTTTAGTTTAGGTTTTGTTTAGTTTATTTTAGTTTAGTTTAGATTTATTTTGAGTTTATTTATTTTATTTTATTTTTAGGTTTAGGGTTTTATTTTTATGTCGAGGTTTACATTTTTTTGGTTTATGTTTGGGTTTTATTTTAGGTTTTTAGGTTTATTTTTAGTTTATGTTTAGATTTATTTTAGTTTATTTTATTTTATGTAATTTAGTTTAGGTTTAGTTTAGGTTTTATTTATTTTAGTTTAGTTTATTTTAGTTTAGGTTTAGTTTATTTTATTTTATTTTAGGTTTAGTTTTTTTATTTAGGGTTTAGGTTTATTTTTTTATTTATTTTTAGGTTTTTTTAGGTTAGGTTTTAAGGTTTTACTTTATCTTGTTTAAGTTGATTTTATTTTTATTTTACGTTTTTATTTTAAAAAGTTTTTATTCTTAGGTTTACTTTATTTTCTAGTTTAGTTTAGGAATTTCTTTATTTTATTTTAGTTTATTTTTTTATTTATTTTATTTTTAGGTTTATGTTTAGGTATTTCTTTTATTTTATTACAATATTTTATTTAGGTTTAGTTTTTTTTAACTTTATTTTTAGGTTTTATTTAATTTAGGTTTAAGTTTTTAAGATTCTACGATTTAAGGTTTAGGGTTTAGGCTTTATAGTTTATAGTTTTAGGGTTTAGGATTTTAAGGTTAAGAGTTTAGGGATTAGGGTGTAGTGTTTATGCTTTAGGGTTTAGTGTTTTTAGGGTTTTGATTTTAGGGTTAGCTTAGGGTTTAGAGTTAGTTTAGGGTTTAGGCTTTTAAGTTTTAGGGTTCAGGCATTAGGGTTTAGGGTTTTTAGGGTTTAAGGTTAGTTTAGAGTTTAGGATTTAGGGTTTTAGTGTTTAGGGTTTAGGGTTAGGGTTAGGGTTTAGAATTTAGGGTTAGGGTTAGGGTTTAGAGTTTAGGGTTTAGGGTTTAGGGTTTAGGGTTTAGGGCTTTTTATGGTTTAGGGCTTTTTAGGGTTTAGGGTTGTAGGTTTAAGGTTGAAGGTTTAGGGTTTAGGGTTTAGGATTAGTTTTCTGGTTTTTTGTTTAGGGTTTAGGGTTTAGGATTTATTGTTTAGGGATTCGAGTTTAGGGTTTTTTTTTTGTTTTTGAAATTAAGTAAACCAATAAACCCTAAACCCTAAACACTAAAAAACCCTAAACCCTAAACCCTAAAAAACCCTAAACCTAAAACCCTAAAAAACCCTAAACCCAAAACCCAAAATCCTAAACCATAACTTTTAACCCTAAACCATAAACCCTGAACCTAAATTAAACCATAACTTTTAACCTAAACCCAACCTGCTAACCTAAACCACTTTATCCAGAATCAAACCTAAATCCCTAAACCTAAAGCTAATCTCCTTAATCCTAAACCCTAAACACTAAACCCTAAAATCCTAAACTAACCCCTAAACCCTAAACCCTAAAGTCTAAACACTAAACCCTAAACTAATCCTAAACTTTAAACCCTAAAACTAATCTTAAACCCTAAACCCTAAAGCTTAAACCCTAAAAAACCCTAAACCCTAAACCTAAAACCCTAAACCAAAACCTGCCTAAACCTAAACCTAGAAGAGGTTGAATATGAATTATTGTTCTATTAAAACTAAAGTTAAAACCTAAACCTAGTATTTTTTTTTTATAAAACCCTAAACTCTATCAGTGCTAAACCTAAAATCTTAAACCCTAGACCCTAAACCCAAAACCCTAAAACTAACCCTAAACACTAAAAAACCCAAAACCCTAAACCCAGAACCCTAAACCCTAAAATTCTAAACATTGAAGATTAAAGCCTAAACCTTAAAGCCTAAATCCTAAACCCTAAACCTTAACCCTAAACCCTAAACTCTAAACCCTAAAACCCTAAACCCTAAACCCTCCATAAACACCAAACCTTAAACCCTAAACCCTAAACCCTAAACCTTTACCCTAAAAAGCTAAAACTTAACCTAAAAAAAACCTAAAAATAAAAAAAATAAAAAAACATAAATCAAAATAAAATAAAAAATAAAATAAAATGAAAGCATAAACTTAAACATAAAACTAAACCGAAACTAAAACCTTAACCTAAAAAGAAAATAAAATAAATAAAAATCTACACTAAACTAAAAAATAAAAAACTTAAATAAAAATAAAACTAAACCTAAAATATAAATAAAATAAACTTAAAATAAAATATAATAAAAACTAAATAAAAACCTAATCCAAAATAATAAACCTAAAAATAAAACTTAAAAATAAATAAAAAATTAAACCTACACCTTAAACTAAAAAAAAAACTAAAACTAAAATAAAAATAAAATAAACCTAGACCAAAACTAAAATAAACTAAGCTAAAATAAATAAAACCTAAACCTAAACCTAAAATAAACTACACCTAAACCTAAATCTAAACTAAATAAAATAAAATATACTAAAAATAAACCTAAACCTAAACTAAAAAATAAAACTTAAAAATAAACCTAAAACCTAAACCTAAAAAAGAAAATAAAAAATTAAATCTAAACCTAAAAATAAAAAATAAAACCTAAACGTAAAAAATAAATTAAAAATAAAACTAAATTAAAAAATAAAAATAAACCTGAACCTAAACCTAAAAGATAAACTAAAATAAAAAACTAAAACTAAAATAAATAAACCAAACTAAATAAAAATAAAGAAATGAAATAAATGAAAATAAATGAAAAATAAACTAAAAAACTAAGTAAACCTAAACCTACTAGTTTACTTAGTTTTTTCTTTTATTTTAAAAACCCAAACCCAAATACTAAACCCTAAACTCGAAACCCTAAACCCTAAAAACCTTAAACCTTAAAGCCTAAATACTAAACCCTAAACCCTAAAACCTAAACCCTAACCATAAACCCTAAACCCAAAACCCTAAAACGCTAAACCCTAAAACCCTAAACCCTAAACCCTAAACCCTAAATACTAAACCCTAAACCTTAAAAACCTAACATCTTAAACCTAAAAAATAAAATTGAAATACAACTCAACTAAAAAATAAACCTTAACCTAAACTTAAACCTAAATAAAAACATAAAAAATAAACTAAAATAAATTAATCTAAAATAAACTAAATAAAAATAAAAAATAAGCCTAAATAAAAATAACCGTGAACCTTAAACCCTAAACCCTAAACCCAAAATCATAAACCCTAAACCTAGACCTTAAACCTTAAAACTAACCCTAAACCTTAGAACCTAAACATACAGCCATAAACCATAAAACCTAAAAAATTGAAACCTTAAAACCTAAACCCTACCAATTTACTTAATAAATAAAAAAATAAACTAAATAAAAAACCTGAACCCACCGGGTTACTTAATTTAAAAAAAAAATTCCTAAACCCTGAACCGAAAATCATAAACCCTAAACCCTAAAACTAACCCTAATCCCTACATCTTAAACCCTAAAATGATAAACCTTAAACCCTAAACCCTAAACCATAAAACCCTGCCTAAACCCTCAACCCTAAACCATAAAACCTACAATCGTAAACCCTAAACCCTAAACCCTAAACCCCAAACCCTAAACCCTAAACCCTAAACCCTAAACCCTAAAATCCTAAAATCCTAAACCCTAAACTCTAAACCCTAAACCCTAAAACCCTAGACCCAAAACCCAAAACCCAAAACACTAAACCCTAAACCCTAAATGCTAAAGCCCTAAACCTAAGCTAAAAAATACTTAAAAATAAAATAAATAAATAAATGTAAACCAAAATAAAATAAAAAATAAGATAAACTAAAAATATAAACTAAAATAGAAACCTAAACCTAAACATAAAAAAATAAAATAAAAAATAAAACTAAACTAAAATAATATAAAACCTAAATAAATTAAAAACTAAACCTAAAATAAAAATAAAATAAACCTAAAATAAAATAAAATAAAAACTAAATAAAAACTTAAACCTAAAATATAAACGTATAAGTAAAACCAAAAAATAAATAAAAAATAAACCCTAAACCCTAAACTTAAAAAAACTAAACCTAAAATAAAATAAAATAAACCTAAACCTAAACTAAAATAATTAAGCAAAAATAAATAAAATAAAATAAACCTAAACCTAAATTAAAAATAAACCTAAAAATAAACCAAAAAAATAAAAACATAAAACCTAAACCTAAAAGAAGAAAAATAAAACTTAAACCTAAACATAAAATAAAAAATAAACCTAAACCTTAAAAAATAAATAAAATTAAACTAAACTTAAAAATAAAAATAAACACAGACCTAAACTTAAAAAATAAACTAAAACAAAAAATGTAAACTAAAATAAATAACCCAAACTAAATAAAAAAATAAATCTAAATAAAAATAAAAATCAAAGTAAACTATAATAAATAAAAAAATAAACTAAATAAACCTAAACCTACTGGTTTAGTTTTTTTTCTTATATGAAAAAACCCAAAACCCAAAACCTTAAACCTAAATCCAAAACCCTAAACCCTAAAACCTAAAACTAACCCTAAACCCAAAACCCTAAACCATAAACCTAAAACCCAAAACCTTATACCCTAAAAAGGTAAAAGCCTAAACTGAAACTAAATAAAACCTAAAAATAAAATAAATAAAAAATGTAAACCAAATTAAAATAAAAAAATAAAATAACATGGAAAACATAAACTAAAATATAAACCTAAACCTAAACCTAAAAAAGAAAATTAACTAAAAAATAAAAACTAAATTAAAATAAAATTAAATTAAATTAAACTAAACTAAAAAAAATTGAAAACTTAAATAAAATAAAAACTAAACCTAAAATAAAAATAGAATAAACCTAAAATAAAATAAAATAAAAACTAAATAAAAACCTATACTTAAACAATAAACATATAAATAAAACCTAAAAAAATAAAAAATAAAACATAAACCCAAACTAAAACCTAAAGCTAAAATAAAAATAAAATAAACCTAAACCTAAACTAAAATAAACTAAGTAAAAATAAATAAAATAATATAAACTAAAAATAAACATAAACCAAAACTAAAAAATAAAACCTAAAAATAAACCAAAAATGAAAATTTAAAACCTAAACCTAAAAGAAGAAAATAAAAACCTAAACTTAGACCTAAAAATAAAAAATAAAACATAAACCTTAAAAATAAATAAAATTAATCTAAACTAAAAATGAAAAATAAACATTAACCTAAACCTAAAAAATAAACTATAACATAAAACCTAAACTAAAATAAATAACTAAACTAAATAAAAATTAAAAATAAACATAAATAAAAATAAAAAATAAACTAAATAAACTAAATAAACCTAAACCTACTAGTTTAGTTTTTTTTCTTAGATAAAAAAAATCCTAAACCCTAAACCTTAAACCTTAAACCTTAAATCCAAACCCCTAAACCCTTTACCCTAAAAGTAACCCTGGACCTTAAACCCTAAACCCTAACCATTAAACTAACCTTAAACCCTAAACCCTAAAACCCTAAACCCTAAACCCTAAACTAACCCTAAACTTTAAACCCTAAACCCTAAACCCTAAACCCTAAACCTAAACCTAACTGTTAAACTAAACTTAACCTTAAACCCTAAACCTTAACCCTAACCCTAAACCCTAAACCCTAAATCCTACAACCCTAAACCCTAAACCCTAAATTAACCATAAACCCTAAACCCTAATCCCCTAAAAAAATAAAACTAAAGCTAAATCATAAACCTAAACTAAACCTAACCCTAATCCTAAACCTAAATCAAAATAAACAACAAAGCTTAAACAGTAAACCTTAAACCATAAACCCTAAAACCTATCCCTAAATCATAAGCCCTAAAACCCTAAAACCTATCTGAGTTGCTACCTTCAAGATAACTATTTTTATGCTCTATCTATTTGGTTATTAACTATTGCCATGTCTACTCTGATTGAGGAGTTTTATGGCCAATTTGTTGTCCCTTCCTGTCTTGGTTGTTGTTGTCTTAACTATTGTTGTCTTGGCTAGTTTTTGCCTTGGTTATCCGCTGTCTTACTTTTTCTGGATTCTAATGTTGATACTCATTTCAATCCAATTATTGATTTTTCTTATGATGGGTTCCAATGTTGCATTAGCTATTTTGCTATTGGGGTTGACTTAATGCCCAAATTTATGCCCATTGTTCATCTCGATTTTGTGACATGCATTACATACTATATTCCCATCTCGGTTTAGATAGGTTTGTGCAGTCTTATGCGCTATTTATTCTGAAAGAGTGGTATTATGGATAGTTATTGCCTTTTTCTACCTTGTTCTCTTGGTTGTTTGTTGAGCTGGATTATCTAAATTTTGGCTAATCGCTATAGTGTTGCTCTAAACTCTTTACTTGGTGCTATTTTTGGTTGGTTGACCATTCCTGTTGAGCTATGTTGCCTTCTATAAATTGCCTCCAATTAATGATATGGACATTAAAAAGGGGTTGTTTCTCTAAAAGTTTCATTTATATATCATCCTATGGTGTTAATAAAGCTCATTGACTTGATAGGATTTCAAGTTGTCTCCTAAATTTTCTTGTGGAGGGATTATAACCGGTTTGCTTTCTTTCTTGGATATGCCTTTTCATGAGGTTAAAAGATGGCTCATTCTCTTATGTTTATGTATTCTCATGTCGATGACTATATTGATGATACTTTTCTTGAATGGGACACCTTATCATCCCTCTTGCAATTTCCTCTCTATCTATGATTTTGTTTTGGTTTGCGTAATAAAGCTCAAGACTATCAACAATCCTCTGTTTGTTGGCTATGATGGTGATGATCTCACCCCTTTGGTAGTAGCTCATGTGATGTAACCTTGAAGTTTGGATGCTCATAAACCCAACTTGGTGTGAGCTGAGCCTTCTCTATTACAATTCTTACTATCATTCTCATATTATATTGTTTTCATCTATCTTTTTAAACCTTAACTAATTTCTTTGTCATTATAACTCGGTGATTCTCTTCTTCTAGTTTGCTCCATATTATCATGCATTCTCACATCCTAGACATTGGCCTTAATTTTCCTTTAGCTTATTATGTTAATCATCTTGTATCTTTTGATTGCTTTAATGTCTTCTTTTGCTTTTGGATGTACTTAGATAATTTACTCTAATAAGCACTTAAAATTAGTTTATCCAGTTTAAGTATCTTGTAACCCTCTTTTTGTGCCAATAAAATACTACATGGGGTTTCCTTAAAAAAAAAAAAAAAAAACCCTAAAACCTTAAACCCTAAATAAAACCCTAAACCCTAAACCCTAAACCCTAAACCCTAAAACCTAAAAACCTAAATCTAAACTAAATAAAACTTAAAAATAAAATAAATAAAACCCCTAAACTTATTTAAAATAAAATAATAAAGTAAAATATAAACCTAAACTAAAACCTAAACCTAAACCCAAAAATAAAATAGATTAAAAAAATATAAATAAACTAAACTAAAATAAATAAAAACATAAACTAAACTAAGAAATAAAATAACCCTAAGAATAAAAAACCTAAATAAAGTAAAAAACTAAATATAAATTAAAAATAAAATAAACATAAAATAAAATAAAATAAAAATCAAATAAAAACCTTAACCTAAGAAAAATAAAAAATAAAACCTAATCCTTAAACTAAAAAAAAACCTTAACCTAAGATAAAAATAAAATAAATCTTAACCTAAACTAAAATATACTAAACTAAAATAAATAAAACATAAACCTAAACCTAAAATAAACTAAACCTAAACTAAATAAAATAAAATAAACAAAAAATAAACCTAAACCTGAACTTAAAAATAAAATCTAAAAATAAGCCTAAAATAAAAATTGAAAACCTAAACCTTAAAAATTAAAATAAATCCCTAAACCTAAACCTAAAAATAAAAAATAAAACGTAAACATAAAATAATAAAATAAATTAAAAACTTAAACTAAAATCTAAACCTAAAAATAGAAACTAAACTAAAATAAAATTAATAAATACTTAAACTAAACTAAAAAAAATAAAATAAACCTAAAAATAAAATTCATAAATAAAATATAACCCAAACATAAAATAAAATAAAAACTAAATAAAAACCTAAACCTATAAAATAAACCTAAAAATAAATAAAATATAAAACTTAAACCCAAAAAGAAAATAAACCTAAACCTAAAATAAATAAAATAAAATAAACCCAAACCTAAATTAAAATAAATTAAACCTAAACATAAACCTAAAATACACTAATCCTATAATCTAAACTAAATAAATTTAAATAAACTATAGATAAAACTAAACCTAAACTAAAAAATTGAACATAAAAATAAACCTAAAATAAAAAACCTAAAGCTAAACCTAAAAATTTAAAATAAAGAACCTAAACCTAAAAATAAAAGCTAAACTAAAATAAAATTAATAAAAACTTAAACTAAACTAATAATTAAAATAAACCTAAAAATAAAATACATAAACAAAATAAAACCAAAACATAAAATAAAAATAAAATAAACCTAAAATAATATAAAGAAAACTATTTTAAAACCTAACCCTAATAAATAAACCTAAAAATAAAACCAAAAAATAAATAATATATAAAACTTAAACTAGAAAAAAATAAACCTAAACCTAAAATAAACAAAATAAAATAAACCCAAAACTAAACTAAAATAAAAAAAACTTAAACCTAAACCTAAAATAGACTAAACCTATACTCTATACTATATAAAATAAAATAAACTATAAATAAACCAAAATCTAAACTAAAAAATAAAACCTAAAAATAAACCAAAAATAAAAAACATAAAAGCTAAACCTAAAAAATTTAAATAAAAACCTAAACCTAAACCTAAAAATATAAAATAAAACTTAAACCTAAAAAAAAGATAAAAATAAAACTAAACTAAAAAGAAACATAAACCTAAAATAAAACCTAAAAATAAAAACCATAATAAAAAAACCAAAACTAAAATAAATAAACTAAACTAAATCAAAATAAAAGCTAAACCTAATTAAAAATTAAAATTCAAATAAACTAAATAAACCTAAACTTATTGGTTTACTTAATTTTAAAAATAAATAAACCTTAAATCCTAAACCCTAAACCCTAAACCCTAAACCCTAAATCCTAAACCCCAAACCCTAAACCTAGACCCAAAAACTAACCCTAAACCATAAGCCCTAAACCTATAATCTTAAATATACAACCCTAAATCCTAAACATTAAACCCTAAATCCAAAACCTTATTCCATAAACCCTAAACCCTAAACCCTAAACACTAACCCTAACCCTAACCTTAAACCCCAAACCCTAAATCCTAAACCCTCAAAACCCTAAACACTAAACTAAAAACTCTAAACTTAAACCTAAACCTAAAGACTAAATAAACCTAAACTAACTAAACTATAACTAAATCAGAACCCTAATCCTAAAAAATTAAACCCTAAAGCCTAAACACTAAACCCTAAACCCTAAACCCTAAACCATAAACCCTAAACTCTAACCCTAAAGACTAAACCCTAAAATCCTAAACCCTAAACCCTAAAACCTTAAACCTAAAACTCTAAACCCTAAACCCTAAAACCCTAAACCCTAAACCCTAAACCGTAAATTATAAACCATAAACTCCAACCCTAAAGCTTAAACCCTAAAACCTTAAACCCTAAACCATAAAACCCTAAACCTAAAAACCTAAATCCTAAACCCTAAACCCTAAAACCCTAAACCATAAACCCTAAACTGTAACCCTAAACCCTAAACAGTAAAACCTTAAACCCAAAACCTAAAACTCTAAACCCAAAACCCTAAACCCTAAACCCTAAACCATAAAAACTTAAAAACCTAAACATAAACTAAATGAAATGTAAAAATAAAATAAATAAAATAAAAACTTATACTAAAACCTTAACATAAACCTAAAAATATAATAAAAAAATAAAAACCTAAACTAAACTAAAAAAATAAAAGAAAATTAAGAATACAAAACCTAATTAAAATGAAAATAAAATAAACATAAAATAAAATAAAATAAAAACTAAATAAAAACCAAAACATAAAAAACATAAAAAAACTTAAAAATAAAAAAAATAAAACCTAAATCCTAAACTAAAAAAAAAAACCTAAATCAAAAATAAAAATAAAATAAACAAAATAAAATAAAGCTAAACCTAAACTAAAATAAACTAAACTAAAATAAATAAAACCTACAGCTAAACCTAAACTAAATAAAATAAAATAAACTAAAAAGTATCCTAAACCTAAAAAAAAAATATAAAGCCTAAAAATAAACCTATAATAAAAACTTAAAACCGAAACATAAAAAAATAAAATAAAACCTAAACCTAAACCAAGGAATGATGGAGGTTATAGTCGTGGTGTTGGTAGAGGGAGAGATCGGGGATATGATGGTCAATCCCACGACTCAAGCGGCCGGGGTGGTTCTGAAGGGAACTGGATAAATTGAAGAATGGTCGATCCGATATGTTCCTTATGGAACTATGTCTTTATAGTAGAGACGATTCTACTTATCTAAGGTTTTTTATTTATTCTAAGGGTGCTCTTTTTTTACCTATGTCATCGCTTGTGTCTTCAAAAATCTAGGGTGTTACTTGGTTGATGAAATCAAAAAGAAGAAATGTTGAATCTGAATTTGTTCTATTAAAAAAAATTAAACCTAAACCTAAGTAAAATACTTAAATAAACCTAAACCAAACCCAAATCCCTAAACATTAAATCTAAAACCTAACCCTAAAACTAAAAAATATAAACCCAATAAATAAAAATAAACCTAAAATAATAAACCTAAAACCTAAACTAATCCTAAACTAAACCTAAACCTAACCTAAACCTAAACCTAAATAACCTAAACCTAGCTAAACTAAACCCTAAATACTAAAACCTTAAACTAAAGCTAAACCCTAACCCTAAACTAACCCTAAACCTAAACCCTAAAACCTAAACCCTAAACTAAATAAACCTAAATAAAATAAAATTAAAACATAAACCTAAAGAAAATAAAATAAATAAAATAAAATAACCTAATGTAAAACCTAAACCTAAAACTAAAAAAAAAACTAACCCTAAACCCTAAACGTTAAACCCTAAACCCTAAAATATAAACCCTAAATCCTAAACCCTAAACCCTAAAACCTACAACCCTAAACCCTAAACCCTAAACTAACCATAATCCTTAAGCCCTAAGAATGGGCATAATCTTGATGGCAGGAACATCTCCATCAACTAGGCTCAATCTAGATCTAACAATGGAGGCGAAGGTAGAAGCTATGATTATCGTAGTGGTGGCAAGGGATCTGGAGGTGGTGGTCATAGCAGCGGTGGTTATGGAGGAAGGAAGAGTGATGGAGGTTATAGCTGTGCTAGTGGCGGAGGGAGAGATGAGGTATATGATGGCGGATCTCACTACTCGAGAGACCGTGGTGGTTCTGATGGGAATTGGAGAAACTAAAGAATGGTTGATCTGATATGCTGCTTATGGAACTGTGTCTTTATTATAAAGACGGTTCTACTTATCTAATGTTTTTGATCTGCTCTATGGGTGCTCTTTTTTCATTTTTGTCATCGCTTGTGTCTTAGAAAACTTGGGATGCTACTTGGTTGAAGAAATCAAAAAGAAGAAATGTTGAATATAAATTTGTTCTCAATTAAAAAAAAAACCTTAAACCCTAAACCCTAAACCCTAAACTCTAAACTAAAACTTAAACTCTAAACTTAAAACTAAAACCCTAAACCCTAAAAACCCTAAACCCTAAACCCAAAAGCCTAAACCCAAAACCCTAAAACCCTAAACCTTAAACCTTAAACCCTAAAACCTATAACCCTAAACCCTAAAGCCTACAACCCTAAACCCTATACCATAAACCCCAAACCCTAAAACTTAAACCCTAAACCCTAAACTAACCTTAAACCCTAAACCCTAAATCCTAAACCCTAAACTAACCCTAAACCCTAAACCCTAAACTAACCCTAAACCCTAAACCTTGAATAAAGATGTCATTAGGAGTAGATATAAAGAATGACATAATCCTAACATAGTTATGGTAATTAAAGAAAATGTCTTTAAGAGACTTTCCCTTGACTATTAATGATTTGAATACCCTAAACCCTAACCCTAACTCATATTATAATACCATATATCATAGTATAATCTAACATCATATATTTGAGCATGTAGTGATGTGTTTTGGGAAGTTATAAGATGTTTTGAAATGTTTTAGTATATTATGGTATTATGCCTTATAGTCTATATTAATATAAATCATAAAAATACGGATTTAATAAATCAGATGATGAAATTTGTTAAATTTCAACTGGGAATTAGGTTGTAGTACCAAAGGTGTGCTATGCCACTTGTAGTCTAAAAAGTAAGATTTTATGTTCTAAATAAATATTACATGTAGCATAGTATAATATATTGTTCTTCACATTTTAAATTCTTTTAGTATTATACAATCATGCATTTGAGCCTACACTAGCATTATTTATAAAAATGTTGATTTAGACTTTAAAATGGAAAAATTTGGCCAAATTCATAATCGGTAGAGTATGCCATCATAATATATTATTTCAATTTAAAATATGTAAGTGATACGACTAAAAAAATAGTCATTTATTGTTTAGAATAATTTTGTGAGTTTTTATCTTAAGCAATCCCTTATGATGTGATATGCAATATAATATAATATAATATGTTATAGTGTATTATAATATAAGATGTCATAACAGTGTAGTATCATGCATTATAACATACTATTGTGTATTATTACTTATTGTTTAGCATATTTTAGTTTGGTATAGTATGATGTAGTATAGTTTGTACTAGTGTAATTCATAAAAGTACACATTTATAGGCTGAGATGATGAGATTTGGCCAAATTTAAGGTAAGTTTAGGGAACAACATTGGGGGTGTGCTATGGTGTGTCATTTAATCAATAGAATAAAATGTTGTATCCAAAATAAATGTTCATTTTTTAACCAAATTTTAAAAATTTTTTCTTAAAGTGATTCAATTTTAGGTGTAATGTAAGATAATATATTATATGAAAGCATATTAAAATATAATGTACATAATAGTATAACCTCACATATATATGAATGTGGCGATGTGTTACTAAATGTTATTGTAAATTTTAATATGTTTTACTTTTGTTATAATAATATGGGTGAAAACTCACAAAAAATTTAATTTGAAGGTTGAGATGGAAGAATTTGCCAAATTCATGGTACAAACCAAGAAGCAACACCAAAATTATGCTATTTTGTACCATTTCTAATAAGAAAAATAACAATTTTACATCCAAAATGAACATTATTCGAAAATTTTTGTTATTTGTTACTTTTAAGTGATTCTAATGAGGTGTAATGTTAGACAATATATTATATTATAGTAAATTATAATATAACATCATATATTCTAATATAATATAATGTGTTAATTCACACAATAATATGTTTAGCATGATATTGTATAGTTAGTTTGAGCTAGCACCATCATAAATCATAAAATGTTGATTACAATGTTAAGATGATGTAATATGAACAAATACATTATTAGGCTTTTTGTTGAAGTATTAAAGGTGTGCATAAGAGAAGAAATAAAATTTGATGAGATTTCCATGTTAAAGACATGGAGGGAGATCCGTCAAGGGATCACACATACATTGGACATGACATGTGAGGGGTCTATGTCGAGGGCATAGAAGAAGAAAATCTATTGGGGATAAGGTTTGAATTTGATTTTACTATATGATTTGTGAAAAGAAGATCCATTGGGGATAAGAATCTATAATCTACTGGGGATTAAGATCAAAATGACTTTAACTTATTTATTTTTAATTGATGTGCAGGCATATCTGCTTGAGATATGGGCTCAAGTCTACTGGGGATCGGGTATATGAACCTTCCATTAGAGAAGAAGGTTCAGGCTATCCACTGGGGATTGGGTTTTGAGTTTGATTACATAGATTTGTTTAGGGATGTATCTGCTAGAAATAAGAGTTTAGTTAAATTTCTTTTAGACTTTTGGTTTAATTTGGCTCCACTAGGGAGTTGATTTACTTGTAAGCTCCAGGAAAATAAATTGGGTTTTATTTAACTGAGATAATGTATGGACCAAAAGGTGCGAACCACTAAGAAGGGGCTATATTAGCTTTGACCTACCTCAAGTTTACAAATCCAAAAGGATAGTTTACTAGCTGTGGGGTAGAGCTAGCTAACTGAAGGGGTTGCCTTTCGATGTGCAATGGTTGTGCTAGGAAGAGGCATAACATACTTACATCTCCCAAAGTAAGGAACAATCATTGCGGTGACTTGTTTGATGCACAATAAATTGAACCTGACTTAGGGTGACTACTGAGTGAATGCCACTAGGGACTTCTGTCAACTCAAAAGTAGTTAGAATTAATTTTATCTTCATTTCATGTGATTTGATATGATTTTTTTGTTTAGTTTGATATCAAATTGAGGGCATATCCACTGGGGATGTGAGCTGGATCAAATTTAATAGATTTAATTTATGGACCATTTCAATGTGCGATGGACCCACTGAGAAGGGGCTATATTGGACTTATCCTATCTCAAATTTACCAATCCAAAGGGATAGTCTACTAGCCATGGGGTAGAGCTAGCCAACCAAAGGGGTTGGCTTTCAGTGTGTAATGGATGTGCTAAGAAGAAGGTCTAGTAGATGTACATCTTCTAAAATAGGGAACAACCACTAGGGTGACCTGTTGTTAGCACAGCAAAAAGAACCTGACTTAAGAGAGACTACTGAGTGAATGTTGATGGGGACTTATATCAACTTAAGAGTAGTCAGGTGATTCCTATAGGGAGTTTTGTTGAGACTACCCAAAAGATAGGATGTCTGCTTGGGAAAAGGTACTGTTAATGGTGTCTTCCTAATCCACAAGTAAAAATATATTTTGTTTATATCTTTGCATAGACCCTGTTAGTGTGTGAGAGACCATGTTGAAAGGGGATATGTCAGCCTTGACCTATCTCAGATTTACTGGACCAAGGGAGAATCTGTACATCCACATGATGAATTCTCTAACCATAGAGGTGGTTATTAGGAAAGGGGAACTGTCTAATCTGATAGTAACCCAGGTAGTGTCTAAACGGGGTCACAAAAGATGTTATCCAAATATAGTGCCCACAGGTGAGGTACTAGGGGCATTATTCTAAGCCCTGGAAAAGAAAGCTTATAGGTGTAAGATGGCCAACTCAAGGAGAAAGTGTAGTAGACTTACATCTACCATGAGTGGTATATTCTAAGGTGCGAGAACCAACCAACCAAAGGTGTATCCATCAGTATAGCGAGAACCAACCAACCTAAGGTGCCCATCGGTGTGTAATGATCAATCTAAAAAGAAAGCATGTAGGCTTATAACTTTCCAAGTGGAACTAAACATCGGGATAGCCTAATGTCAATGGGATAGATGTTATTTCACCTAGAGAGACTACTAAGTGAGGAGCTCTGAGGATGGACTAGACCCAGACTTGAAGTAGTCAGGAGGGAAGGAGCCACTAGGGGACCTATCCTAAACCTTAAATATACTCGATCCAATTAGTGCACGAAGGATAATCCAAGAAGAAAGAAAAGCAAACTCACATCCTCTTAAATGAAGTCCACATGAGGTAGCTTACTGGCCATGCAGTAAGTCCTACTAAACCAACAAGGCATTTTTCAGTGTGTAGTGGCCAAGTAAAGTAAGAAAGTGTAGCAGACTTACATCCTCCAAAGCAAGAAGACCACTAGGGTGTCACACTAGGGTAACTTGTCGACCTAGAGCATCTGAGTGAGTGTCAGGGGCATTATCTTAACTTAGAGTAGCCCAAGACAAATGATATGTATTTTTTTGTGTAATTTATATTTGTGTTGTGTCGATGAAGGTTAGAACACCACATGAGTTCCTTACACCTACCCTAAACAGATCGTGGCATTTTCACAAATAAGAATACTTTAAACATGGAAGAGATTGAATTCAAAATGAATATTCATTGATGATAATTATTTTCAAACATGATTTATAATATTTATTTAAGTAGAGCCCATTGATTGGAAGCATTGGGTGGTCTCCCTTATGCTTAATAAGCGATAAGATCCTCCAGGCCTTCTATATGGCAAAAGGGCCTTCACAAGTGGGTTAAAACTTTCCTACCATCTTACGATGGGCAACAATCAGTCTCCTTAGATCTAAAATAAGCTCTCCTACTTGAAAAGCTCTAAAATGGACCATCTTGTTGTGAACTTGAATCATTTTACCTTTGTACAACTTGAGGTTTTGGCATACCCACAAGTGCCTCTCCTCCAAACCTTCACGCACTTCTAACCACAACTTGGCATTCTACTCTATTGTGATCTTGCTACCCACATCTATCCTTAGTGGTGGGTGTTGGACTTCTAATTGTAAAACAACTTCAGACCGATACACTTAGGAGAAATGAGTAGATTGAGTTGTAGTTCTATATGTGGTGCGGTAGGCCCACAAGGCTTCAACTAACTACTCATACCACTGTCCCTTATTATTGTTGAGTGTCATCTTTAGTATTTGAATGAGAGTATTATTTAAGGCTTTTGCTAAGCCGTTTACCCTCAAGTAGTTGATGGTAAAATATCTCCAATATATTCTGTGTCACCAGGCAAAGTTGTTGATCTCGATGCTCTTGAATGCAGTACTATTAACAGCTATAATTCATCGAGGCCCTCCAAACCTATAGACGATATTATTATTAAAAAACTAGAGCACATGCTGAGTTCTGACCTCTCTAAGTGGAATCACCTTTTCCTATTTGAAAAAGTAGTCAGTAGTAGCTAAGATGAACTGATGACCCTTGGAAGAAAGAGGATCAATCAGACCCACTATGTCGGTACCCCAACACTTTAATGGCCATGAGGCCAATGTAGGATGTAAAATATTAGATGGTTAGTGTAGGACCACACTGTGTATTTGACATTGGTGGCATCACCCAGTCGTATCAATGCAATCTTTTATCATCAACGACCAGTAGTATCCTAGTTTCTTGATCTTGGCTTTCATCTTCGGACCAAATTGGTTGGCTCTACATAATCTTGAGTGTACCTCAGTAACAATGTTATGAGCTTCGTGCTTGTTTAAACAACATAACCACATATGATCTAAAGTCCATCAGCACAAGGCACCATCCACAAGAGTGTAAGAAAGTGCTCTCTACTTAATCTGATAGGCTTAGGACTTATCTTGAGGTAGTTTGCCTTTATTTAGGTAATCCATGAATAGTTGCCTCCAATCTAACTCCACATCCTTTTTTGCAATGGAAACCTCCCCTTTAAGAGAGTACTTTTTGATGAGTTCATTATCAATAATGGATAAGACTTATCTATTTTGAACCTCTATTGATATGGACTCATCCTCTGGACATGCCAACTCCTTCGCAAGCTTGGCTAAAGCATACGCTACGATGTTCTCTCCTGGAGGAATCTTATAAATGGTAACCTCTTGGATTTAGGCCAACAAATTGATGGTGTACATATGGTAGTGATGGAGCTTTGGCTTTATAACCTTATAGGACCCAGTGATTTGGTTAATAACTTGCTGAGAATCCCCAAAGATGTTGATATTTTGGATACATAGAGTAACAAATAACTTCAGACCTTCAATTAGAGCTTCATATTTAGCTTTATTGTTGGTGCAAGGATTGGATAGATGATATGATAATCTCATCACATCACAGTCTGGAGTTAAGAGAACTATTCCTACCCCTACCTTTCCTCGAATAGTAGATTGTGATTCTTCTCCTCTTTGAGAGGAACCCGTGCCATCATGGTACATCTCCTAGTAGTGAATTCTAGTATCCCCTAAGTTCATGATTTGTTCATCAGGGAGATCATCACTAAGAAGAGAGTTAGCAGGAAGTGGGTGTGCCTCTAAGAAATCTGCTAGCGCTTATCCTTTCACTACAAGGAGGCGTAAGAAGGTAAAGTCAAACTGTGAGAGGATCATGGACCATGATGCCAATCGTCTGGATAGTGTCGGTCATTTCATGAGATATTATAGTGGATTTATCACAGAGATTAAGTTCACCTTATGAGAAAGCATGTAGTGTTAAAGCTTTTGGGATACAAAGATTAAAGCTAGGCAATGCATCTCAATGGGTGGATAATTAGCCTTAGCATGGATTAGATGACGGTTGAGGTTGTAGAGTACATTTTCCTTTTCTTTATCATTGGCTTGGGCTAACAAAGAAGGAAGGGAGTCTTCTAATGTTGTAGTGTAACATATGGGAGGCTTGCCCGGGATAGGGACTACTAGAATCGGCAACATCATCAGGTAATGCTTGATGTCTTCTAAGGCATGCTCATACTTGTCATCCCACTTGAATTGGGCATCCTTTTTGACAAGTGCTGAGAATGGATGGCATTTTCCTGATAAGTTGGATATGAGGCATCTTAGATATGCCAGTCATTCTTAGAATGATCTTAGTTGAGTTAAACTTTTAGGGGGTGCCACTTTTAATATTGTCTTGATCTTCTTCAGATCGATTTTGATTCCATGGTGTCAGACAACAAACTTAAAAAATTTTGCTAAAGCTACTTCATATGCAAATTACAAGGGATTCATTTTAAGGTTAAATTATTTTAAATGTTTGAAATATACTCTCAAGTCAAAGAGATGGTCTTCTGTTTCTCTACTTTTAAACACGAAATCATCAACATTGCACTCGACTTGATGATGAATGAGTTTGTCAAAGATTCGATTCATTGCCCACTAGTATGTAGCACTATCATTTTTAAGGCTAAAAGGCATGACCTTATAGTAATAGATTCTGATCAAGGTTCTAAAAGTAGTGTTTCTTTCATCTTCAAGGGCCATGTTTATTTGGTTATATCCAAATGAGCCATCCATGAAGGAGAATACTGCATGAGATGAGGCAATGTCCACCATCAGCTCTAGGATTCATAGTGGAAATTTGTCTTTTCAACATGCCTTATTTAAATCCCAAAAATCAATGCATTATGAATTTAGACATTCTTTTTCTTAACTAGGATGACGCTGGCTAACCAGGTAGGGTATTTTTCTTCTCAAATGAAGCCATCATCGATCAGTTTCTTGACTTCATAAATGACCTATTGTTCTATGTCTAATCGCATGTGTCTAAGATCTTTCTTGATAGGGTTAGTAGTAAGCTCTATTGCTAGTTTATGGACTGCTATGTCAAGAGCCAATCCATGCATTTCTTCATAACTCCATGCAAAGAAGGCCTTAAACTCAATCAATAGGCTAACTAAGTCATTGGTTTCAATTTCATTCAATAAAGAACTGATGTATGTCAGGCATGGATCTTCTAGAGTTCCTAAGTTGATTTCCTTGAGCTCATCGATGGTTTACTTGATCTCTTCTTTGAACTCCAGTGGTGCATCTTTGAATTCAAAATCATCTAGATCATCTGAAGTTTCTAAGCATAGCTCCTCATATGAGTTAATGTGATTTGAAAAGAACCTATCAGATTCCAAATGATTGATAATGACTAAGCAGTAATCGTCATCATCAATTGGACCAACTATACTGAATCATAGTCCTGGTCTTGATTGAGAGCTTTTATATTTATACTTCCATATTCTTTCAAAATAGCCTGACCTATGCTTTGACCAAGTATGTGGGATTAACCATTTCTTTGCTAAATTATGAAAACAAAGCAAGTACCAATCAAAAGGTAATTCAATTAATTCTTTATATGAATCATCCTCAAGATCTACATCAACTTCTTGGCTTGAGGATGATGCTCCCAGAAAGAACCTCTGAGTCTTCACACTTGTAGATGACTTAAGAGCTTCCTTAACCTCCAAGCCCTTAGCTTTTTGAGAGGAAAGTGGGGTCAGAGATAAAGTTCTCAACTGATAACTAACTATTTCACATATAGACTTGGATACACTTATGCTTTGCTTTGGAACCTGGTCTTCATCGCTATCTGGCTCAAGTGTTACCTCCAAGGGAATCTACTACCGATAAGAGGTGGTCGGTGTGCTAACCATATAAGACTCATCCTATGAACTAGATTCTAAGTCTATATGGATAGCGTGTACTCTGTGGGACATACCTTTTATTGGGTGGCCAATAAAGAGGTTTTGCACCCCTAGGACTGCCTCTAAACTGGCCTCTTCCTCTGCTTGGTGGAGGTCAGGTCATCCTACCCATATGTTTGAATGGAGTAATAAATTGTGGGTGGAATCTAATGTAAGGCTCCACTTCCTCCTCCAAGTCTATGCTCCCTTATATTTTCTTTTTCATTTTCTCTTTTATTCTCTATTTCTTTTTCTCTTCTTTACCATTTTCTTTTTCTTTTATTTTTAAACTTTGGCCAAGTTCACGAGAATAGACTTGCTGATTTTGAGGGAGGTAGTAAGACACATCCTCATATATGCCGATCTCATGAACTGTAAATGGCTTGAGATCACTTTTAACATAGTAGATGATCCCACCTCTCATAAACTTCATACATTGATGTAGAAGGAATGGAACTATGTTGTTCTCATGTATCGATGGTCTCCCAAGCAAAGCATTGAAAGATATATCCAAGTGTATAATATGAAACATGGCTTCAGTCTTCCAATCATCTATCTCTAAGGGCAACACTATAGAGCCTAAGGCCTGTTGACCTCACTTTTGGAGTGGATTCAATCTTCCCATCTTAGACTTAGGAGTCTTCTAGACACTAAGACTTCTCTAGTCATAAGACACTTCTAATAATTAGGTAAACACTTAACCTAAGCCTAAGGACTTAGAAGGGTTAACCATAGGATTAGGTTATGCCTTAGAGATTAGGATAATTCACCTACCCTACAACCCAAATCCAATCCATGTTCACCTTTTAAAATGAAACCTCAAGTTCAATTCAAACATCAAATTAAAATCCAAATCCAAACCCAAATTTCAAAACCAAATGATTCAAGCCCATGATCAAATCCAAACTTGAAACCCTTTCTAAGCCATATGACCTATCCCATGGACTTAGCTAAATATTAATCCAAATCAATCCAAAACCAATTGATTTTCTCATAATCAATTTATATCTTCAATCATCTTCCTAAATATAAATCAAATCTACATTCAAATGATCAAAACTAAATCAAACTATATCAAATTAAATCAAAATCCTTCTTATCTCATGGAAATAGCCAAATCTTAATCCAAATCAAGTCAAACTCAATTGATTTTCTCACAAATCAATCATTTTTTCAATAATCTTCACAAATTTAAATGAAAAATATATATTTAAATCATCAACACTAAATCAAACCAAATTAAAATCCAAACCAAAGCCACATGACCCAACTCTATGGACTTAGGCAAATTCCTTCATTTCAAAACCCAAATTCAATTGATTTTCTCATGAATCAATCATACCTTCAATCATATTCACAAATATAAATTAAATCTACAATCATCAAGCCAAACCAAAATCTACTCAAGTTAAATCCAACTTAACCCTTTTGACTTGAAATGTTCAAATGAACCAAAACCCATTTGAACCCAAGTTAATTACAATTGAATTTATATATCAATCCCAAATCCATATATAAACTCAACTAAATCAAACTCAATCAAAAATTAAGCCAACTAAACCTAATTGCTCCACTTGACCCAAAGTGGCCAATTTGACCTATTTGAGCCAAGTTCTAATCCTACCCAAATTGATTAAACCAAGATCAAAACCTCCCATCATGATTGTTGATCACCCTAGGTTGATTAATTATCACAAATTGATCAAACCAAGTCAACTTGGTCATTTGACCAAGTCAACCCCTCAACCCATATGAACTCAAACTAGCCAAATTGCCACCTCAGCCAAATCCCTTGAAACCAATGATTCATACCAAATCAAAATCAATATTTGAATATGACATGACCTTCAATTGAGTCAAACCAAACCCATTTGTCTCTGTTGACCCAAGTTGACCCAAATTGACCTTAAAGACCAAATTGTGTCAAATCAAAATATAAACCAAATTGATTGCAACCAATGACTCAAGTTCATTCCAAATTGATTATTGAACTTGACCAAAGCCATGATTGGACCCAATTGAACCCAATTGACCTACATAGCCCAAATTGACCTAAAGGTTCAAGTTGGCCAAAATCAAAATCAAATCCAAATTAATTGAAACCAAAGCCTACAATCATCTTCAATTGGTCAACTAAACCCAAGCTAATACCCAACCCAAGCTAATTTGGCCAATTTGATCAAATTGGTCAACTTAACCCATTTGACCAAAATGAATTCAGATGAGCCAAAATCAAATCTAAGCCAAACTAAACCAAAAAAAATTGAACCAATACATCCTAAATAATCATATGAACTTTGCCCAACCCTTGGTTTGACCCAATTTGACTAATTTATTAACTTGACTAACCTAACCCAATTTGACCTAAATGAGTCAAATTGAGGCAAACCTAACGAAATCAACTCCAATTGACTTGAAATTTTGGCTAACCCACTTTTGGATCATTTCAAATCAACCCAAATCAAATTCAATGCCAAATGATCCTTCTACCCTTCGGTCAAGGGCATCACATGAGATAAATCACCCCTGTAAGTGGTCATTTTCATTCCTTGGCCACTTGGTACTATTCCAATGGTCCACCTAGGCACATAGGACACTGTCTAACCTGACCCAAGGGGTAGTTGGGTTGGCCATGACTCATAGGAGGTGAAATCACCAAGCCCTACCTATTGGAGCATTTGAAACCCATAGGACACCCATGATTCCTCTTTGGCAGCCACCTCCACACCTTCAACCAACCAAGCTGAGCCAACTCACCTCCTCCCTGCCACCTATGACACCTTGAGATGGTAGGATGGCCACTAGAAGCCAAACTTGATCCCACCATATGATCAAGATGAAGGGGGTATACAACGCCTCATTTCCACTCAAACACACAAAAATAATTCCTCAGAGCCCTAGCTACCCAAGACGAGCTGCTAGACCCATTCCCTAAGTTCCCAAGCTCGTTCCTCAATCAAAAAATTTCATTCCCATCCATTTCAAAATTGGACGCTCCCATTTTCAACCAAACTTCTCCATTTCTCCATCAAACTCAAATTAACTTTGAACACACCTTCCCTATGCCTCATTGAGCAAGAACGAATCATCTCCCAAGTTTCTCGAGCATCAAAGGGGGACATCGATCAAAGTTCAGCTCCAAATTATCAGTTCATGGCCTTTCAAGTGAACAATGAGGAATTGATCCAATTGCTACGCAATAGGGCTTTGTCTCAACTAAATGAATCTTCCTCAATCATTCCAGCCACCAGTCTTGAGCTCTGGCAAGGTATGCTTCTAAAATTGATCCTTAGGCAAAAAATTGGTTGGAGCTTTTTGAAGAAAACTTTCATCTCATGTGATGTTGACCATTGGAACCCCTCCGATCAATGTCATGAAGATGTGGGATCCTTTTGGAGTTGATCCGAGCTTGGGTAAGCTTAGATCAAGTGAGTAATGGTGGACAAACTCCTCTCTCCCTCACTCATGTGATGTTAGATCACACCATCGCTCCACGGATCAAAATAGCCAGATTGAGATTTGCTAATCTTATTTAATCTTATTAAGTTGTGGGATTGATCATAGCCATCCGATCTTAGATCAGATGACAAACAAGAAAGTGCATCTGCCGCCACCACGTAAGTGTTGAGTTAGATAAGTTTAAGTAGCCAATCTCGAGGCACCACATGGCGCCAATAGGATTAGGCTTAATTAATCATTTTTGATAGCTGGAACTTCTAAAAATCATAAAACATCATAGATAAATAAAAAATGCAAATAAATTCTCATTTTAATGGTATTTCAAAAGAGAATTAATTAAAAATGATCTTAACTAATTTTGACTAGTAATTAAAGTTTAATTGAAAAATCAATTAGCTTAATTACTCCTTAATTACTTAAGCAATTAATCACAAATTTTGTGGATTAATTTAATGGGATGACCTCTACCACCCATAATTTGTTTGGGATTTATTGCTCAATTAATTAGTAAAATTGACAAATTAAACCATAAGTACTCTTTTAAGTTAATTAATGATTATTTAATTCAATGAATATGAACAAATTGGTTAATTAAGTTTATTAATCATTGTTCAATAGTAAGTGAACAAAGGAATAGGGTTGGGACCCCTTTCCCTAAGTTCATTTCACCCTTTTAAAATGAAATTAATTAAGATTTAACCAATTAATTAAATCACTTAATCAAATTGAAATCATAATCACATCAAACCCAATTAATTAAATCATGGGGTAGATCTTTAGGTGTTTAATAACCTAAAGGAGTTTAATGAAATTATGGTTAGTCCACATGTGTGGGAAAACCATAAGAGTAATTAATTAAGTCTCTAACCTAATTAACTATTAATCATGAGCAAATTGCATTAGCCCCTTTATTTCCTAGGATCATTGCAAGTTTATTTTCCATGCATATCATGTTGGCTC
Source organism: Cymbidium sinense (assembly GCA_021442155.1). Classification (NCBI taxonomy): domain Eukaryota; kingdom Viridiplantae; phylum Streptophyta; class Magnoliopsida; order Asparagales; family Orchidaceae; genus Cymbidium; species Cymbidium sinense. Next base: position 272,314,879 of record CM038215.1, on the reverse strand, counting down.
ATAATTATTTAGTTAATTACTTTAACCTGACATAAGTAAGGGTAATTAATTCTTCCAATTAAGAGTTCAACTTAATTAACCCATAAAATCAACTTAGTTTCATTTCCATAAATTAAATCAAATTACTCATTTGGGAATGGGTTTAAACAAGAAATGATGATTTCTCTTCTCCTTTTTAAATCAAGTCAAACCCAAAACTTAATTAATAAAGAAGCTTTGGTTTTCTTTAAATAATCTTATTTGATTTGATTGTCCTCAAAAACTAGTTTGGTTGAATCAATCACATGCTTATATTTGATTTTTCCTCTTTCCAATCATGTTAAATTTGGTTTGTCATTTTAATTCATGCATCCATCTTTTCAAAATCAAGTAAAATAAAATGGATTTCCTTTATGTAAGCTTGCATGTGTTGATATAATTTAATATATGCATGTCTATTATCACTATTAAATCCAAATGTATTTTTCAAAAGCTTATAAATGAATAATAATATGTGTTATGATGTTAGTTATAAATACATAAGAAATGCATGTGTTTATAGCTTAAGTGTATGAATGTTGAGTTCTCTTTCCTCTATTCATGTATTGATTTATATAAGATTGAACGATAATGGGTATATACTTTGGACATCCCGGGAACACGAAACCTTAGCTAGCACCAACGAGGTCATCTGATTACCTCACTTCCCTGGTTTGTTACTTGGTTGATGAAATCGAAAAGAAGAAATTTTGAATTTGAATTTATTATCTATTAAAAAAAACCAAAAACCCTAAACCCTAAACTAAAACCTGAACCCTAAACCTATAACCTAAACCCTAAACCCTAAACCCCAAACCCTAAACCCTAAACCCTAAACCATAAACCTAAAACCTAAACTAAACTAAATAAAGCAAAAAAATAAAATAAATAAAAACCTAAACCTATATAAAATAAAAAAATAAAATAAAATAAAAACCTAAATAAAAACCTAAACCTAAACCTAAACCTAAACATAAAAATAAAATAAAATACAAAATAAAATAAAATCAATAAAAACCTAAACCAAACTTAAATATAAAATAAACCTAAAAATAAAAATCCTAAAGAAAATAAAAAATAAACGTAAAATAAAAATAAAGTAAACCAAAATATAAAATAAAATAAAAACTAAATAAAAACCTAAACCTCAAAAAAAAAAAACCTAAACCGTAAACTAAAAAAAAAAACCTAAACCTAAAATAAACAAAATAATATAAACATAAACCTAAACTAAAATAAATAAAACCTAAATCTAAACCTAAAATAAACTAAACATAAACCCTAAACTACATAAAATAAAAATACACTTAAACCTAAACTAAAAGTAAAAAACTTAAAATAAACCTAAAATAAAAACCTAAAACCTAAACCTACAAAAATAAAATAAAAATCTAAACCTAAACCTAAAAATACAAAAAAAAACCTAAACTTAAAAAATAAAATAAAAATAAAACTAAACTAAAAAATAAACATAAACGTAAAACTAAACCTAAAAATAAACAAAAATAAAAAACCTAAACTAAAATAAATAAATAAAACTAAATAAAAATAAAAAATAAACCTAAATAAAGATAAAAATAAAATAAACTAAAATAAATAAAAAATAATCAAAATAAACTAAATAAACATAAACCTAGCAATTTACTTAATTTAAAAAAAATACCTAAACCCTAAACCCTAAACCCTAAACCCAAAATCATAAACCCTAAACCCTAAACCCTTAACCCTAAAACTAACCATAAACCCTAAACTTACAACCCTCAACCCAAAACACTAAAAAACACTAAAGCTAAACCCTAAATCGTAAACCCTAAACCCTAAACCTAAAACCCTAAACCCTAAACTAACCCTAAACCCCAAACTATAAACCTTAAAACCCTAAACCCTAAAGCCTAAATCTTAAAACCTAAAACCTAAACCCTAAACTAACCCTAAACCCTAAGCTAACCCTAAACCTATAAACCTTAAACCCTAAACACTAAAACCTAAACCCTAAACCCTAAACCCTAAACCCTAAACTAACCCTAAACCCTAAACACTAAAACCCTAAACCCTAAACCTTAAACCCTAAATCTAAACCCTAAACCCTAAACCCTAAACCTTAAAAACTTAAAAACCTAAACCTAAACTAAATAAAAAACCTAAACCTAAATAAAATAAAATAAAATAAAATAAAACCTAAACTAAAACCTTAACCTAAAAAAATAACAAATAAAAATAAACAAAAACAAAATAAATAAAAACCTAAAGTAAACTAAAAAATAAAATATACCAAATAATAAATGTCCTAAATAAAATAAAAATTAAACTTAAAATAAAAATAAAATAAACCCAAAATAAAATAAAAACTAAATAAAAACCTAAACCTAAAAAATAAACCTTATAATAAAATGTAAAAATAAATAAATAATAAAACCTAAATCCTAAACTAAAAAAAACTTAAACCTAAAATAAATAAAATAAAATAAACCTAAACCAAAACTAAAATAAACTAAACTAAAATAAATAAAACATACACCTAAACTTAAACCTAAAGTAAAATAAATAAAATAAACTAAAATAAACCTAAACCTAAACTAAAAAATAAAACCTAAAATAAACCTAAAATAAAACTTGAAACCTAAACCTAAAAAAATAAAAAATAAAACCTAAACCTAAAAATAAAATAAAAATAAAACTCCATTAAAAAATAAACCTAAACCTAAACCAAAACCTAAAAAATAAACTAAAATAAAAACCTAAACTAAAATAAATAAACCTAAAATAAATAAAGTAAACTAAAAAAAAACATAAAAAATAAACCTAAATATAAATAAAAAATAAAATTACCTAAATAAACATAAACCTATAAGTTTACTTAATATTTTATTTTATTTTTAAAAAATGCTAAACCCTAAACCCTAAAACTAACCCTAAACCCTAAACCCTAAACCTACAACACTAAACCTACAACCCTAACCCTAAACTTTAAACCCTAAAAAACCCTATACCATAAACCCTAAACCCTAAACCTAAACCTTAAACCCTAAAAGCATAAACCCTAAAACCATAAAACCCTAAACCCTAAACCCTAAACCATAAACCCTAAACCCTAAATCTTATACCCCAAATCCTGAACCTTAACCTAAAGTAACAAAATAAATTAAAAAAATAAATCTAAACTCTAAAACCTAATAAACCTAAACCTGAACCTTAAGAATGGGAAGAACCTTGATGACAGGAACATCACCGTCAATCAGGCTCATTCTAGATCTGGTGGTGGAGGTAATGCAGAGGTATTATCGCAGGTGGTGGTGGAGGTGCCGGGTGGATATGGAGGTGGTGGTCGGCTGGTGGTGGCGAGCGAGATCCGGATATGATGGTGGATCCCGCTAATCGAGAGGCGTGGTTCTCACTGGAATCAAAAATGATAGAATCCGATCCAACCTGCTTTATGGAACTGCTTCTATAAGAGACAGCTCTAGTTTTTCATTTTTTATATGTGTTCATTTTTTATTTATGTCATTGCTTGTGTCTTAGAAAACTTAGTGTTTTACTTGCATGATGAAATCGAAACGAAGAAATATTGAATCTGAATTTTTCTCTTAATAAAACTTAAACCCTAGACCTAAAACCTAAACCCTAAACTCTAAAAACCCTAAACCCTAAACCCTAAACCCTAAACCATAAACCCTAAAATACTAAACACTAAACCCTAAACCCTAAAACCTAAACCTGAAACCCTAAACCCTAAACCATAAAGCCAAAACCCTAAAACCCAAACCCTAAACCCTAATCCCTAAACTCAACTAAACCCTAAACCCTAAAAAAGCTAAAAACCTAAACCTAAACTAAATAAAACCTAAAAATAAAATAAATAAATAAAACTTAAACTAAAATAAAATAAATAAATAAAATAATATAAAACCTAAATTAAAACCTAAACTTAAAACTAAACTTAAAAATAAAATAAAATAAAAAATAAAATTAAACTAAAATAAAATAAATAAAAACCTAAACTAAACTAAAAAATAAAAAAAACATAAATATTATAAAAACTAAAACTAAAATAAAAATAAAATAAAATAAAAATACATTAAAACCTTAATATAAAAATAAACCTACGAATAAATAAAGAATAAAACTTAAACCCTAAACTAAAAAAAAAACCTAAACCTAAAATAAAAATTAAATTAACCTAAACCTAACTAAAATAAACTAAACTAAAATAAGTAAAACCTAAACCTAATCCTAAAATAAACTAAACCTAAACCTAAACCTAAACCTAAACCCTAAATAAAATAAAATAAACCAAAAATAAACCTAAAACTAAACAAAAAAATAAAACCTAAAAATAAACCTAAAATAAAAACCTAAAACCTAAACCTAAAATAATAAAATAAAAACCTAAACCTAAAAATAAAAAAAAAAATAAAACCTAAACCAAAAAAAAAGTAAAACTAAAATGAAAAAAAAACTTAAACCTAAACCTAAACCTAAAAAATAAAATAAAATAAAATAACCTAAGCTAAATAAACTAAATAAACCTTAACCTACTAGTTTACTTTATTTAAAAATAATAATAAAATCAAATAAAATTAAATTAAAAAACCCTAACCTTAAACCCTAAACCCTGAACTCTAAACCTATAACCCTAAACCCTAAATCCAAAAAAAAAATAAAAAACTTAAACCTAAATAAT